>MU390227.1:0-600000 GCA_022578715.1 Nemania sp. FL0916
TTAATTAATTTTATTTATATTAAAATATATTTAATCGATTTTTTTATTTTTTAATAATCGTGTTTTTATTATACGTATTATTTATAATATATTAATTTATAATTTTTAATATTTTTATTTAAATAAATATATTCGAAAAATTGTTTTAAATTTTTAATAAATATAACGTATTTTTGTTTATAATTTTATTTTATAATTATTAAATATTTAACTCGGTTTTATAAATATAATTTAATTATTATATTTTAATTAATTTATTATAAAAATTATTTATTTTAAAGTTTTTTTTTAAAATATAGTTTATATTAATATATTAAATAATTAATTTATAAAACTTTATTGTATTTTAAATATTTTAGTTTTATAAATTTTTTTTTTTATTATAATATTATTATATATATAACTATATATTATAAGTTCGATTATTTTTATATAATTTTAAATAAAAATACTAGTTTTAACGATTATAATATTATTTAATTGTTAAATTTTAATTAAAATACACCCGATTATTTTATTATTAATATTATATAATTTTTTTTATATTATATTTTTAAGTTTTTATTTTTCGAGTTCGTTTTTTTTTTTCGTATTATATCGAGTATATTTTTATTAAATATTTTTAATTACCGTGTTTTCGAGCTATTTTACGTAGTTTTAATATAAACATCGTTCGTACTCGTAGTCTTTATGTTCCGGGTATTCTTTGCCCTCGGGCCAGTCCTTTGGCCTATCGGTATTAATATTTTTTGCACTTTCGTTGTTACTTTCGTCCGTTACGGCTTATTATTATTTGTCGGAACTCGATAGCGTACTTGGATACTAATCCTTTCTATCTCATGGATAAAAGTTTGCGTTCGGCTTGTCGTTTCTCTTCTAGGTTTCCGAACATCTCTTTAAATTTAATCTTAAAAACCTCGTAGTTTTTAAAAATCTTTTTAATCTCGTTTTCTTAGTTTTCTTTATTAACATTATTAAAGTAGTTTTTAAAAATTAATTCGAATTATATAAATATTAGTTTGTTTAAATATTTTGCCGCGTAAAAGACTTTTTTTATTTAATCGGTTATTTTTTCGATTTTGTTTTTATTATTAGTTTAGTTAATTTTAAAACTTTTTTTATAATATTTAAAATATGTTTTTATTTTTATTAAAAATTTTCGAATCTTTTTATTATTATTATTAAACTTTTTTAATTTAACTAGTTAATATATCGAGTTTGTTAATTTATTAATAACTACTATTATAGTTTATTATATAACTTTTATAACTTGTTTTATTTATTCGTAATTAATAATATAAGTAGTAATATATATATATATATTTTTTTTTAAAATATTGATATATTTTTAAAATTAACTAATTAACTGTACTATATTTTGTTAAATTATTATATTAATTCAAATATTTCCGCTATTATTTAATATTTAATATTTAAACAAAACTATTTAAAATATAACGATCGTTATAAAAAAGTACTTATAAAATATAAATAAGCTCCGATAAAGGTTAAAATTGGTTTATATTTAAAATAAAATATTAAATAAATTAAAACAATATAATAATAAAAAATTAAATCGTTAAAAAGTTTTTTCCGATAATTAGATTTTAAAAACTAATTAAAACTTAAATTAAATAACAAAAAAAAATAACTAGTTATATAAAAAATATTATAAATTATATAAACATTTTTTTCGCTTTTTAAAATAAATAAAGTTCCGATTATTTTTTAAAACGTAAATTTTAAATTATTAGTTTATTAATAATCGAATAATCCCGACTAAAAATTATTTCTTATAAATAATCTTAGCCCCGGATTATTTTTAATACTATAATCCTAGATTACGTGCCTATGCACCCCTTTATGTATATATTCGTTTATTCTGTTATTTATTTGATTCTTTTAACCGTCGCACCCCGTGTTAAACCTGCCTAATAGGTCTCTTCCCTATTGGTTTGTAACAATAAAGTTTTAATATTAGTTCTTATAATTTTAATTTATTTTATTAATAATATATAAGATTTAAACATTTTTTTTAAAAAACTTTTTTAATATATTTTTAAAAATAAACTTAAGCTTTTTTTATTATTTTACTTACTTGTTATACGTAAAACTAAAATTTAATAAAAAATATTCGAATTTAAAAAAACGATTTAAATCGATATTATTATTTAAATTATTAAAATAATATTTTCGATAACGTTTTAAACTTGAATTAAATAATAAAATATTAAATTAACGTAATTTATTAAATAATTCCGAATTAAAAATTTAATAAAAAATATTAAAAATAAATATATAACGTATATTTTAATTAACTTTTAACTTAAAAATAAAAAAGTAATAATATAAAAGAACGGAACGTTAATAATTAAAATTCGAAAAACTCCCGGAATTTTTAATAAATAAAACTATTTTTTTTTTATTTTTCGGGTCCGATTTAAAACCGGTAGTAATAAAATTAACAAAAAATTTTATTAAAAACTAATTACGTTTTATTTTTAACTAACGAAAATAACTTTTAAATTTTTTAAATTATTATTAAAATTAATAAATTCGTTTTTAAAAGTTTCGTATAAATTTTAAATTTAATAATATATTTAAATCTTGTGTTAAATTCGATTTAAATTCGGTTAAGTTTTTAAATATTAATATATTAACTTTATTTTTAAACTTAATAGTTAAAAATATACGGCGTATTATTATAATATTATAAATAATCGATAAAAAAAATAAAAAATTATAAAATAATTATTTAAATTATACAATTAAATATAATAAAATAAATAAAACAATAGTATTAATCCTTAATATATAAAACTTTATTTTAAAAAAAGGAAAATTTTACTTTAAAGCGAGTCCGAAATTAAAAATATATATATAAAACTGTTTTATTTAATTACTTTATTTTAAAATCTTTAGTTTATATCCGGTAGTTTAATTCTTAATAATTATAAATAAAAAAACATATTTTATATAATAAAATTATTATTAAAAAAAAATTTACGCGTATTAAAAAAAAATCGGATTTATTTTATACGTAGTTATAAAAATTAAACCGGACGTAGTTTTTATTTTATTTAAACTATTACGTTTTAATTTAAACTTTAACCCGGAATATTATATAATTAATAAATCGTATATTTAATTATTTTTATAAAACGCGTTATTTAATATTTTAATTCGGAAATAAAAATAATTTCGTTATAATTAATGATTTTTTTTTATAAATAATTCGATAAATCGGAAAAATTCGTAAATATACGTAATAATTTTGTTTAAAAATATAATTAAATAAAAAATTTCGAAATAAAACATTATAATTACGTTAATTATTAAAACCGAACTTTTCGTTTTATTATAAATTTTAAAAAAAATTATATTTATAAGTTATTTTTTTTTTAAAATTAAATTTAATTTTCGATAATAATTATATTATTATTTAATATAACAATTAATAAATTATAAAATTAATAATTAAAAAAATCGTTATATTAAAAACGAAATTTAAATACGTCGATATTTATAAATATTAATTATGTTAAAAAATTATTAACGGGTTTATTAAAATAAACTATATATTAATTAATAATATAATTATAAACGGGTTTATAAAAAGTTTAATTAATACGAAATAAATAAGTTTTTTTTAATAATTAAACTTAATTAATATTAAAAAATAATTTATAATTAAATTTTTTAAAAAAATTATAAACGAAAATTTCGAAAATTTAAAAAACAATTTAAAAAATAATAAATTTAAACTTTATAATATTAAAATATTTAATTATTAAAATTATTATATTTAAATTAAAACTTTATTAAAACTACGGTTATAAAATTAAAATATATATTAAAATACGCATTTTAACGGAAATTTATTAAATAACTAACTCGAAATATTTATATTATTAAATTATTACTATATTAAATTATAATAAAATATTCTTAATTTTTATTTAATTTATATAAAGCAAAAAAAATTTATATTATAATGTTTTAAAACTTTAAAAACCAGTTGTTGTAATAATCCAAAATAATTTAAAATAATTAATCAATTATGTTAATATAATACAACAAGTATTAACAACCGGTTTTCTGACACATCCCTCCAACAATTCGACGGCATCCAACATCCCAGCCCACCCAGTAAAAGCAGGCTGAACTGGGGGGTTGCTGGTCACACCACACGCTGACCATCCGCTAGGTAGCATAAGTACAGTACCTACTCCGTACGCAAACCAGCGCATACCAACCCATGCAGTGCTGTCTGCATCGAAATGGGGGCCATGGTATAAATATCCAGGACACCCCCCGTCCAAATCTCCCCCCCTTCTTTTGTTCTCCCTCCCCCACCACAACCGTCAAGGGTCGCAAAGCATTTCTAGGATATCTCCAGAGACATTCGCTTGTTCTCGCGGAGCGCCTCTGGGATATAACTGCCCGGGCCCGTGTTTTCCATTTTGTGTGTCAACTTAACAATCCTCACACACATTCTCTCTACACTCTTTTTTTGTAGTCATTCTCTATCTCTCTTCCGTCTGTCTGCGAATCGTTAAGCCCCCCCACAGACAAATTCCCTCCACGCTCTTTTCGTCGCTCTCTAGCCAATCTACACAACCTCAAGGAAAAGCCATTCGTTCCATGTGCTCTTCCTGACTTTGTTATCGCGAATCCCACACGCTGTCTCGATTTCTCTCGCGCCTCCGATCAAATACCGCCAACATGTTTAAGCGCTCGTTCCGATCGTCAGACCGAGTCGACAAGTCGGCGAGGCTGAAGAAATCCAATGCTGTGGCTCGCGACCCCCAGAAGCTGTCGAAACTGCAGCAGTCGCTCGAGGACACCCTCCCCGTCAAGAGGAGCCTCACCTCGCCTATCATCACGTTGATGATCGGCCAGGAGGGCCGGCTGTTTGCGGCGCACGAGGAGGTCCTGTGCCAGTCGCCCTTTTTCGAGCGCGTCTGCCGGGACCAGTACCTTGATGTGCAGAACCGGAAGATATCGCTGCCAGACGAAGAACCCGAGATCTTCTCGGCCGTGCTCGAGTATCTCTACAAGGGCGACTACTATCCCCGCTTGTTGCACAACAAGCACCGTAACTCTTGGGAGCTCGAGGATGCCGTGCGATCACCCGACCCCTCCGACCCCAACACTACCCGAGGCGGCCGCGGCGCCGTTGAGGCCACCATGTACGTGCCGAGCCTAGGCCAATACATCCTGCGGGATACCGTCGTGTACTGCGCCGCCGAGCGGTTCGGTCTCGAGGAGCTCAAGCGCCTGTCTCTCCGGAAGCAGGGCCTGCAGAGCGGAATCGACGTCGGCACCATCCTGCGCTCGGCTCAGTACGCCTACGACAATACGCCTGACACGGACTCGCGGCTCCGCGCTCATTATCTCGCTCTGATCATCCGATGTCGCAAGACATTCAAGAGGAGCGGAACCATGCAAGCTGAGATGGAAAAGGGCGGCAAGCTCTTCTTCGACCTGTTCGTGGCCATGTGCAACCATCTCGACGATGTTGTTGACATGAGCAACGCTCACACGCCCAAGACAATTTAATGGGCGAAACACACGAGGCCATTGAAACAAACGGTCACTTCCGAAATGTGTTGTATTATTAGAATCCCCAAATTTGCGTGTTTCAGCGAGGAATCGGATATGGTCATGGATTTGATGGATTTGGCGTTTGTTCGTTGTCTTGGGCTTCTTCCCCCATCATTCAACTCTCCCAGGCATCTCAGCTCATTAGATTGGAACACCATTTGGGAGCGCCTACTACCTGCAGCTGCAGCAGACACTCCACTTCTTTATCGAGGTTTGGCCGACCACTTATATTGATGAACCTGAGCGTTCGAGGAGAGTGAGAGGGTATGAACATACACGATACTCAGCCTCATACCATCCCTCGACTCTCTGACTTCTAATGACCCCCAACACTGCAATTTCACATTTACAACCCGGAAGGCCTCTCCGCCTACATCGCTCGGACTATTCTCAGATTGCTACAGACAGGATGTTACGAAGCGCTTCTCTATAGGAAAGTGCTCCTACTCGGCGAGCTTATAGAAAAGCCGAGCCGCGTACAAGGGTCCGAATAGCGTGGTGGAGAGGGAAGAGAGCGATTCACTTCCCCCAAACTGGTAAATTTGTCTTTACACTGCTTTTGCTAGATTTTTTCTCGACACGGCGAAGACCGTCCGAACGCACAATGGCATTAGGGCTGTGTCTTAATACCGGAGTGTCACTAGGATGGACCTTACGGACAATGAAAGCAATTCTTCGTCGTGGGCAAGCGGGAGGACGAATGTGACCACAGGCTGGCGCGCCTCTTCGCTGCCAACCCATCTCTTATGTGCCAAGAAAAACAAAAACAAGGGAAAAACGAATCAACCAGAAAAAAAAAAACACCCCCCACACAATCAGATTGTATGCCGGTGTATACCCTTTAAGAGCAATCCCTTGCCATGGTTCCGCTAGCGCCAGTGCTAGCATCTATACGCTTCTTCTACCGTCTTTCTTTCCATTTCGTCTCGTCTAACTTATTTACTTACGTGGGGCGGGATATTGGAATGGAGATGGGATCTGGGAGTGCAGGATGATGTGAGAAAGGATGATTCAATCTAGTCTCGAAGACTAGCTAGTAACGAAAATCCAGGGAAGAAGATGTTTCGTTATTTCCCTAGTGGAAAAGAAATGTCAACGACCCCGGCCAGAGCCCTCGTCAGGGCGAGATAAATTGAGAGATTTCGGCCACCTCAGCCTTGCTTTTTTCCCCCTTAGTGATTCTATCGTGATGATTGCATGTGATTGTTGCTACCCAAGGTAGGTACAACCCTGGTTTTCGTAAGACTTTCTGCTTGTGGTATTATTATCAATGCAGGTGTGGATGTTGTTGGGAAAGCGCAAGCCGCCAGTGTAGATAAGTACCCCGTACAGAGGCTGCTATAACCTACTTATCCTCCCTACAACATCGCGACTGCCCATTGCTCAACGCAACAATATAGATATGATGAGCAGGAAGTAACGACCTAAGAGAAGCTAGGGTCCGCATCCATCATCCTGGGCAAGTGCCCACAGAGCCCCTCGGCCCCACACCCCACCATGCATACTTCCCACGCAACCTTCCAGCCGCTTTCCCAAGCTCAAGCTTGCCCAAGTACATATATTTTCTGCCCAGTACCTGTCTGTTTATTCTACATTCTGAATCTAAGTTCACCTACGACTCCCATACAGACACGGTCAATCAAACTCTATATAACTGCACTCATATCATCATGGCCTCTCAGGCAAGCACGTCGTCCGCGCCGGCTCAGCAGCCAGTCGCCATCGTCTGCGTGGGCATGGCCGGGTCCGGCAAGACAACCTTCATGCAACGCATCAACGCGCATCTGCATGCTCAGAAAGACCCTCCATACGTCATCAATCTAGACCCTGCCGTACTGAACGTCCCGTTTGAGAGCAACATCGACATTCGTGACTCTGTGAACTATAAAGAGGTCATGAAACAATACAATCTCGGTCCGAACGGCGGAATCCTGACATCTCTGAACCTCTTCGCCACAAAGGTCGATCAGATCCTCGGCCTCCTCGAAAAGCGCGCTGCACCCGACCCAGCAAACCCTGAGAAGCGCGACATAAATAATATTCTCATCGATACCCGTAAGTGATCCCTCTGATAACATCTAGTCCGCGAGCTCCATGGCTGACAGATCTACAGCTGGCCAGATTGAAGTGTTCGTGTGGTCTGCGTCGGGACAGATTCTTCTAGAGTCCATTGCATCTTCGTTCCCTACGGTCATCGCCTACATCATCGATACGCCGCGAACCGCCTCCACAAGCACCTTCATGAGCAACATGCTCTATGCTTGCTCCATCCTATATAAGACGAAGCTCCCAATGATACTAGTCTTCAATAAGACGGATGTGAAGGACGCGAGCTTCGCGAAAGAATGGATGACCGATTACGATGCTTTCCAGGAGGCTCTTTCGCAGGACGAGGCAAGCAACGCCTTCGGCAGTGTGGAAGGAGAAGGCGCCGGTAGCGGGTACATGGGAAGCTTGTTGAACTCTATGAGTTCCATGCTGGAAGAATTCTATGCTCATCTTAGCGTTGTCGGCGTGTCATCTATGACTGGCCAAGGCATAGACGAATTCTTCGCGGCCGTGCAAGAAAAGGCAGAGGAGTTCAAGCAAGACTACCTCCCCGAGCTAGAACGCAAGCGCAAAGAGAGGGACGACCTCAAGAGCAAGACGAGGCAGAAGGAACTCGACAAAATGATGAAAGGTATGGCCATGGATGAGCCTAGCGGTACAGCACAACCCGAAGCAGACGCGGAAGACAATTCGGACGTCGCAAGTGATAGAGATAGCGATGATGACTACGCGGACGCAAATGACGAATATGACCGGGAGGGCCTGCAAGAGAGATACGCGGCCGCCATGGAAGCAAACAAAGATTCAACGATGGACGATGCCAGTTTCGCCAAGTTCCTTCACTCCCAACGAAAGTAGATGGAGGACAATCTGTAACACTGGGATGTAATTATATAAAAGGCACGAGGCAAAGCGAGCCGAGGCCAGGCAAAGGCATGTCACGGAGTTAAGGAAACGCATAGCTTGCACAGAGATACCAATTCGATTTTTCTTCTTGCTCCTTCAGTCTGAACAGGCACTAGTAATCAATCAACCACCGTGAACTCCAAACTCCGATTATGATGCTCTCTGGTCGATCACGTCTTGCATGTCAAACGCCGTAGAAGAATCACTTCTCTACCCTTTTCGCGCCATAGCTTGCCAATGTGAACGTCGCTCGTAAATGCTTCCAGTCCTGCGTTTTCATACGCGTAAAACCCGTTCTGTTCGCTTGGTTGAGTCTGTCTTCATCTCGCCTCGAACTGGACCATTCTATTCTCTACTGTTAGCCTCTCTCTCCGCAACTCTCTGCATTATTTACCACAGCAGCAGCAGCAGCAACAATACGTAGTGGTCATGGGGGATGGTGGTGGTGATTATTGTTATGAACCGCCGCGAGTCTCGCACGTACCTCTTTGTCCGCTCCTTGTAAAGAATACGGCAGCCGCACTCCTTGCAGCGGATGGTATCGCTGCGCCGCAAGGCGAACTTGAAGCCGCAGTCGCCGCAGATGTAGTTCATGGTCTGGCCAACGTCGACATCGAAAGCGCCGCGCGCTGCGAGGCCCCCACCCGCGCCACCCGCACCTGCACCTGCGCCGCCCGCCCCGGCGTTGCCTTGCGCTGTTGGGATCTGGTACGCTTCGCGCGACATGGTTTTAGATGGGTGTTGATGAGGTGTGAGTTTGCTTTTTCGCGTGGGTGGTATTGTTATACCGGCGGTGGTGGTCTGCGGGAGGTGCTGGGCTGCAGTGGATGTGGACGTTGATGTTGACGATTTGCGTGCTGGGTTTGGTATGGTATTGTCTGTTGGATTGACTTTGGTCGTGTGTTACGAGAGACGGGTTCGGTGATGAGTTCGTTGATTGAGAGAAAAAAGGCGGTGGGAGTGGGCAGGGAGGTAGGTAGGTACCTAGTGTATGCAGGCTTGGCAGAAGCCTGGGTCGCGGATCGGTCCACATGCGTTTGGTTAGCTTATCCCAAATAGGCTAGACTAATAAATGGCCTCATGGGTTAAATAGGTACGGAGTACTTCGTACGATACGGGCGCCGCCATTGGTTATAAGTGGAAACAATGCTGGCCCGTACCAGTAGATGTTCCCCTCACCTTCGTGGTGCAGTGGTAAATTAGTCGCCAGGACAAACCTTAACGGGTTTTCCGGTCGAGGCCAGGCTGTGGGAAACAACTTAGTTGGAATACCTATTCGAAACCTCGATTCTTTTTTTTTTTTTTTTTGCCAAAATATCTATTTAAAATATGAATCCCGGGTGCAACACAACAATGCCCAATACCCAGTATCATCTAACATGACGAACTCAACCACCAGTCATACCCGAGACGAAACCTCTCACAAAATCTTGTACTCGCTCATGGATTCGTTCATATAATTGACTTAACTTCTTATCTAATCCATGTACAGAGTATGACAGGTACGTATTAGGGTCGTTCAGATTTTAGTCCCAAACTTACAGAGTAGAGAGTGTAGAACTTATACATCCTTCCAGCTATGGCAGTTCCCTAGACAACACTTAGAACGAAGCTGCTATATCATTCGATGCCGCCCTAGTATCCCTAAGTGCATCCAAAGCCCAGAGCCTGCACCGGCTATCCTTAAGAAGAATCTGTCGCGGTCTAACAACAGATAAGCCCATATAAATAACCTCCCCAGCAGCAAATCTAGTCCGACGAGAAGACCGTCGTTCTCTTTATTATACACCTCCAACTTCCACCCACACTGCGCTACCTCCCGGGCGGCTCACGGTATTTTGACACGTCAAGCAAAAGGACCAGCGGCTACGAGATCACGGGCCTGATCATTGAGTAACCCCATGATAGAGAGGAGTGTTGGTGTTCGTCTCGTTGTCTATGCGATATGTTAAGAAATTGCGATGAGTACATATTATATGTGACAGGACCATACCTCGATTATCCGTTCGATCATTTACGCCTTGGCTACACTTCATTGACCACGGCGGCCGCGGCCACGACCCAGTGCTGATGGTGGTGGTACACAAGCCTGACTACACCATTGGTATAAAAACACGGTAGTCCCGTCGCAGGTCCGTTTCCCAAGGCAAGGAGTGTCTGTGCAAGTGCGATCTAAGCTGGAATAACGCTCGAAGCGAGAATGGTTGCAGAAAAGAAAGACAAACTCGCGTCTGCCCACGATACACATATTGAAAGGCGAAGAACATCAGAAGCGGTAACTCGGGCTATTTCTTTTCTGTAGCACTGAAAGGTGAAAACTTAAGTTGTTGGCGTATTCGATAAAAGCGCGAGCGTTAGTGTCTATGGTATCGTGTACCAAAACATAGGAACTATTGGTCTTTTATATCGAAGCTTATCTGCCTTGAGTTCCACAGCTCACCAGCACAAAGGTCACCTTACACAAGATATGTTTGTATATGGTTTGTCCCTATGTCTTACGCGGCATTGAATCAACAGCAAGTCGCCATCAGTATAGAGTCCACTGCTCCGAGCAAGCCGAAGCTACTGCTCATTCCCAATCAATGATGGGTGTTACAAGCCCAGAGTATACACTACCATGCAACTGTGGTCGATACACATCTTCCCAATGTCATTAAATCAACATTTAACGATTAAGGAATCTACTTGAGATGCCAATGAATTTCGTGGTAGATGTCAGTCCTATGTCACCCAACACGAGATAATTATGTGATCTCATCCCCTCATGAACAACCACCTGACATACATATTCTACGCAAAAAGAAACATTGTACTGCTTGCAGTAATACGTAAGACCCCATATTGTGTATTAGTTACTCTGGGCAAAATGTTTGGGTGTAGCACGAGGAGAAATAGATGATTGATTGGTGCTTGTCGAACGTTGTCTTATCTCTTTTGTCATTTGTTTCTATTTAGTGATACCTTTAACGAAGTACAATGTCTTTTCTGTTATGTTCATTACAAGCGGGTAGTTCCTTGTGATCTTGTCGAGTCTGAAGGTGTTGGTTAGTATAGGGGCCATGACGTTCTACTGTGACTATCGTCCCTCCGTCATAAACCTTGAACTACCCACTGCTGATTACGTCTGCAAATTCGGCCCTCCACCAACGCCACTCCCTTGCAAACAACAAAGTTCCACTCAATGTGTGGCTACGAGAGCTTTGATTGCCGTCGTAACTTTTCATTAATGTCACGGTACGAAGGTGCAAGGGGCTCGTCCCTCATATTTGTTATAAAAGCAGGATCGCGACTACGTCACCATATGTACAGAATTTCTGTCCGGTGGAAGTGGCTATAGCCACTCAGTTGCGTATATATAGGTCGCTTGGGCCCCCGAACAAGTATCTGGGAGGTTCAGGAATCAATTGATCAGTCCATGGAGCTCTACACTATACCTTCGCAGCAATCTGGCTGCTAGCATACTTCTATTCACTCTGTGATCAACCCCGTCGGACAACCTCCCTCCTCGCGAAGCCATTACTGGACCACCAGCAGCACCTAGCATGAGGACTGTGACAGTTTATAACGCCTACAAAAATATTCTACAGCCTAGAATCGGTTTATTGGTCACACTGTTGACTCACAACCTCTTCAACACCAAACCGCCATGGACGCCCCGGCAGACCCTACCCCATCTAGCACAACCGGACGTGTTTACACGTTTCTCGACATAGTCAATGGCTACCCACTACTTCTTTAAAGCAACACAAATACCGCGACGGACATAGCTCTGCTAGAGGCGGCTCTTCAACATATTGATGTCGCAGAAAAGCAGCTTCGCGTCCACTTCGGCATGATATCGAGATCTGTTCCCCTACAGTCAGTCATGTAGGTCGAGCCACCTGTACCTTCGTACCATGACAGTTTTTTTCTTCTTCTTAGGCTCACTGACATACTGTCAGTGACATGCTGGCGGACAGTGTACAGGGACGGGGATGTTGTAATTGTTATCAGTATCGACGAAACTATCACTATACCGGACTTCATGGAATTCGCGAGAGCTCTTTCGGTAGCTATCATCACTACCGCTGAAGCAGGCATATCACCGATTCATACTTCAGTCTGGTGGACGGTTTGACAGCCTGCTAAGGCGAAGATCCGACCGCGGTTCGAGAAGAACAGGGCTTAGGAACCCTCCCCAAAGTTACCCCTACCCCCGCTGCGAAAGCCCCCTTGGAATTGCGAGACGCATTAGTTCAATTCCTGACTGCCGAGTCGACAGTCCCTTCCTCCGCCTCCGTCTCCCCCCCAGCCGACGACCGTCGCCGCCTATATGTTGAAACTGAGGGCTCGGGAGAAGTAGGGTTTGGTATCTGTACAGACTGCCATAACAAACATCACGATACGTAGCGTTCGAGTCAGCATTGAAGCTAGCGTTAAAGTCTACAATCTTATAAGATAGCTTGAGCATCTTGACACATCCTAACATGACCGTAGATAGTAAAAAATAGAGTGGACGTTATGATAGGTAGTAGCAGTGCTATGAACAAAATATTTTTTTCTTCGGTTGTTCTACGCTGGATGTCGCCCAAGAGATGCCCCCTTTTCGAAGTTCTGGAAACCTGGATATACTTGTTATAATGCGTTCAAATAGGGCCTGCTAGAATCTTATCTATAGGCTAGGTTTACACGTTCCGTCGCGTGGCTTCATGATTTCGATACCCTGTGGCATGATGTGAGGACGGATAATGTGTTGATCGATGACCAAGGCGATACTATTACCTTGAATTTCGGCGGTGGGAACACGCTTGGTTTGGTGGACGTGGACAAGGATGGAACTCTAGAGGGAGATATGTAAGCGCTCGAGAAAATAGTAGCAGCCCTGAAGGATAAATTATGAGCGATTGCTGAGTGTATGATATTCGTAAATTCAGTATGCAAGCCTCAGCCTCCAAGCCCAAGTAGCTGTTCCAGAACAGCGTTGGTGAAGACTGGTAATTATTCATCGGCATTATCCTATAGAGCCACAAACTCATTGCTCTTGCTCTTGACAATGACGTGTTCCGATCAATTCCGTCCATACCGTAAATCCGATTTGAGAGGTAATCGTGAAACAGTTTATTTTGGAAATTACGCATACCATGTATATAGCACTCTGTACTCCGTACTTCGTAGAGCTTTTGAGTTCAACCGCACATTGACGATTGCGGATTACTTTTTCGGGCTTAGTGTACAACTATTAGCTGTTTTCCGAGACTGTGGGACGTCATCTCCGGTACCTGACAAGACCCCTGCAGACAGCTGTCCATCGACGGGTGTAGAGAAGCCATCCATTTCGCCGTCTTGCGTCTAATTTGGGTAATAATGTCAACAACACCTACATCCGTACCATGCATTGTGTCGCATGAGCATTCATACAGTTGCATAAGCGGCCTTCTCATTTTTATTGCTGTCTTTCGATTCATTTATTTTTTCACTCTTTGGCAGATCCACGTATATACCCATTATTTGCAGAGTCCTGTACTTGTTGAATACCTTGCTGCTTGTTATTGTTATTGTTGCATACCCAGTCTCGCGCAGAAGAATCTAAGTCAGACTATATTCCATCCTCGCCCCCATCTTCGCCCTCGTCCTCACCCACATCCACATCCACATCCACATCCCCATCGACACCATGGCCGAAGCCGAACCACCCTCCTTCGACCCTACAATCCTCCCATCAGACGGATCCTGCCCCTTCTGCACCATCGCACAAACCTACCCTCCTTTCCCACCCCAACACCCCCCCGCCGCCTCTGCGCCAGAGCTCGACCCGTCAAAAATCACGCCGCCCTCCTTCGTGGTCCTATCAACACCAACGCTCATGGCCTTCCTCGACATCATGCCCCTATCCCCGGGCCACCTACTCCTGTGCCCGCGCGCGCACCGGCCCAAGCTATCGGACGTATCGCGCGACGAGGCCGCCGAGCTCGGATTGTATCTGCGCCTCCTGTCTAAAGCACTGTCGCGGACGACTGGTGTCTACGATTGGAATGTTGTGCAGAACAACGGCGCGGCTGCTGCTCAGGTCGTCAATCATGTTCACTATCACCTCATACCGCGCCCTGAGATTCGCGCGAAGGGCAAGTTCCGCGAGAGCTTTACTATGTTCGGTCGTGGCCAGCGCGAAGACCTAGACGACGACGAGGCGGTCGCGCTCGCCGCCAAGCTGAGGGCCAATATCGCCGCGGTTTTGGACGAGGAATCGCGGAAGGCGAAGCTATGAAACAAATGAGGCGCTTAGTGTATGGATCTACTGCTATGTGCACTCGAACTGCAAATTCTCGGAAACGCATTACTATTAAGCCATCATGGACGATCTATACGTCTATGTCTATCTAATGGTATCATGGTAGACCGATAGGTAGCTCGAGTTACGCCAGTTCTAGTCTCCAAGTTTACTCGTCATCCCCGAAGAAGACCTTAACGGGAAGCCAAGAATCGCCGCAGACCTTGAAGCGATCCTTCAGGTTCGACAGCTTGGTGAGCTCGTCGTCTGTCAGAGACCAACCGTCCAGTGCAAAGTTGCCCTCAATCCGCTCCTTGGTCACCGACTTGGGGATCACGTCCCAGCCGTTCTGGATACCCCACTGGAGAAGGCACTGCTGAGGCGTCTTGCCCTTCTTCTCTGCGATTTCGAGCAGGGTCGGGTCTTTGTAGAGAGGCGAGTTGGTGCTACCGAGGCATGAGTAGCCCGTGCAGTGGATATTCTTCTCCTTGCAGTAGGCTACTAGCTTCGGTGACGGGTTGTTGGGGTGGAGCTCGACCTGGTTGACGGCAGGTTTGATCTGGCGCAGGTCAGTTTAGGACGTGCTTCCCTAGCCCCTAGGGCATCATGTCACGTACCTGGCATGAAGGGTCGTTCAGCAGCTTCTCGAGGTTGGTGATGCCGAAGTTGGAGACACCGATGTTGCGAACCTTGCCCGTGCCGACCAGCTTCTGCATCTCGCGCCAGGTATCAATGAAGTTCCAGTCGTCGTAGTGCTTCTTGAGGTCGTCGGGGCGCGTCGAGCTGGGCCAGTGCATGAGGTACAAATCTACGTATTCCATGCCCAGATTCTTTAGAGAGTTATCGATTCCCTCAGTAACTCGCTTGTGCCAGGGGTTGTCGAGCTTGGTGGTAATCCAGATCTGCTCACGCGGGACCCCCGAGGCACGGACACCCTCGCCCACCTCGTGCTCATTGCCATAGGCGAAGGCAGTGTCGATATACCGATACCCGGCATCTAGGGCGGCCTTGACAGCGATGCTGGTCTGGTTCTTGGGTGATTGCCAAGTGCCCAACCCGATGGCGGGCATCTTGTCTCCCGAAGGGAGTGTGTAGGTTTTGCTACCGCCACCCGCAACATCAGTATGGATAACATTCAAAATTTCGCGGCGAATATGCTTACCTCGTGTGCTTGGTGTCTGCCATTGTGTGGTTGTGTCTGTTGAATCTGGAAGTGGTTGAAGTACGATCAAGAGAGAAAGATCGAGAGAGATGATAGTGTCTATGAGACAAAAAGCAATAAGGAGGGGGAGGGGTAAATAAAGAGGCTCTATCCTTGGGCCAGACTATTAGTTTTTTTTTCTGGAGCACACGGCTGAAAGCCGTCTGTTTGGCCAGGTGCGAAGCCATGCAGATGCCAGATGCCCCGTTTGTAAAATGCATGATTTCTTGATATGACGCAGTGTGGAACTCAGATGCCTTACGCACGGCGGCAGCGTCCCGATTTTATCGCATTCCCCCGTCGTAGTTTCTGTTTGAATACGTGAAGTACAATCACTTGAAACCCGCCAGCTCCGCTCCCGCCTGGTCCTTTCTGCCAGTACTACGCACCATGAATCGCCTTTTCCCGTTATCGAATGATCAACGTACCAGGCAACTGTAGTGAATCTTTCAAGATTTCTGGACGACGGGCAACTATGGGCACTGCGACATCATAACCTCGATTGCCCCGTCCAGATCTTGCCTACGGGTTCCTACCTTGGTATAGCGTATGGCTCTGGGTGGGGAGCATGATGAGACAACCGACGTTGGTCACTCTAGCTCTGAATTGCGCACCAATGAGAGCGCGGATATGAGGGTCGGTTTGCACATGTCGCTGTGCGAACTCGCCGGGTTACCACCGGTGCGTTGGATCTCAACTTAAAATTTTGTTCCACTGGTTATAGAAAGTGCTTCGATGACGACATGTTGTGTAATTAGTGGACGCACATGTACTTCTTTGTACTTTGGGTAGTTTGGTGATTGTATGAAACTGTTAGCGAATAACTGGACAGTTACGTCTATACCTGCTGTGAGAGGGTAGGTGGTACGGCTTATGTGTAATTCAATTTTGAGAATTCTATTTGACAGCAATTGGTCTTGTCTTTCCACTTTTATCAGATGATAACTAACTCGTGTGACATTAAAGAATCGGCAGGGAGAGTAACGTGGAGCTTATAAACCGCGACAGCAATGTAGTTTTCTATATTTCGCGTCAGTCGTATCTTATGAACCACATATCTAGCAAACATGATCTATTTATTTTGTATCCCGCAAGATTCATTCCCTACTTAGCCTGGTGTCAAGGCCTCAGCTTATCTAACATTAAGACTACCTAAGTTTATACGGTGATACTGATATCGCATTCTCGAATATACTGCACCTACGACACTGTCAGTGGTAGCGACTATTAAATAGCAAAGAGTGGTCAATCACAGAAGAAACGAAGCAGAACTGCATGGAAGTCGGCTAAGTGAACCGGTTCAGGGGTTATTCGTGTGCTGCTTATGTAAGAAGCATTATGGTATTTGACGCTTATCCAGAGTTGAGCCGCCAGCGAAGACTGCCCATTATCCTAGCGCCACCCGGAGTCAAATTCAGCTCAACAGATAAGTCCCAGTCGGCCTTACGAGTTAGCCACAGCACGTGTGATCGAAAGGTTTAGAGTGGAGCTACCGGTATGGCTAAGTGCACTACTGTACCTCCAAGCATTAACCTTGGAGTCCGCCCTATCATCAGCCTGGGTCTGGTATTAAGCACAACTCCTAGTCGTTTCTTAGGGGATTGGCTAGAATCTAGGTTCACTGTAGTTTACATATTCCACGGCTAGGTGTGAAGCCGGGATAAATACACAGAGGGACTCAATAGTGCATCACAGATATGCATTCATGAAGTTTCAGTGCCGAAACTTGATTAGCGAGAGCTTGGTTCTATTGCCTGGGCCCGTCCATTCCAATTCGCCTGGCCAGGTCTGCCCTCGTTTTCGGCGTAATTCCTGCGCAAGTTCCTGTGGTCCGCCGGAGAGCCGGCCACTACCGATCGTACGACCCGTGTCGGATGTTCAGACCATCCGATGCCGCATAAAAGCCCGGGAATCTCCGGGACTAGTACCCCAACGAAGACAATCCATCAGGGGCTAGCCGAGGTACATTGCGGTTGCTTGAATTGGAGGCTGAGCAGGACAAAAAAAAAAAGAAATTCTCCGTGCTTCTTTCGCAAGGCTTTCGAGTGGAGTCTCTTATGAGCTGTGAAGGTTCTCTTCGTCTTTTTTGGGTTTCAAATACCAGTTTCAGACCGCCGCCGGCTTGAATGCGCCGCTAAAAGCAAGATGCCGGGACATTTTGTCCACCGGCTGTGTCGTGAATCATTATCGTGCCCCCCGAAATATGCCGTGAACCCGCACCCCCGAAGGATAAGTGCCCCTTCACCAGACGCCGTGTAACCCCACCCCTTGTTTTTGTAACGCCTAAATGGATGATGGAGGGAAATGGTATGCTTCGGAACCTAAGTCCGCCGCTGGGCCTCATAAGCCTGGACGGCGGCCTCAAGCGAAGCCAAGCTGGATCGGTCGGCGTAGGCATCCATCACGGTTTCGGATTGTCGCCGGGAAGCTGCTTCGGCCTCGGCAGCCTGATAGTGCTGTCTCTCCTGGTACTCCTTGTACTTGACCATTCCGTAGCCTATTGCGACACGTTAGTTCACATGTCATGTGTATATAGACAAGTCGATCTTTCTGAGCGTGTGACGTTACTTACCGATACCCACAACAGCAGCGGTTGCAGTGGCACTGTGAAAGGTGTCAGTAAACATTCAGTCTTTGTGTGATGAAGACATGGCGAATCATCTTACAATTTCTTCTCTAGCCGGCCTGTCTTGTACAGTGTTGGAAGGTGTCTCGGGTGGACCTGAGTCGCCGTTGAAAAGGGACGGTTGACTGAGCTGGAAGGCATATTGATCCTTGCTTTTGATGATACCGTGAACTAAGTTGGCGATCAATATTGGTTGAAGGCGGCTTAAGTTGACCGTTGCGTTGCTAGGTGTTGAACCCGCGGAGTACTAAGGTAAATCTTCTGTGCAGACAATGCAGGAACGAAGCCTCGGCACTTTGAGGATAACCATAGAGTTTGATGAGAATGGGATGTGGTTTAAGGTTGACGGTGGAAGTCTGGGGCTAGGACAGGTAGTTAAATACTTCGTAGACAAGTTGACTTAGGTGTATTGGTGGTGCGACGCGCAAACAATGTCGGCCCAGGTATCAGGTGAATAAGTACGGAGTAAACGTGCCATTTATTCACCCCACGTTTCGAGGGTCAATATTCCCGCACATGCACTAATAATACGCATCTGCATCAATGTAGACTACCTACTAATTACACTAGTCTAGATCCTCCCTTGGCACAGACACAAAGGATAAGGTAGTTTGTCATCTATGCAATACGGTGCAGCAAGAGCTCGGGACAGCGGAAGGCTTTAGGCATCGAACCAGGATGACAGCGCGCAAAGGCCAAGGTGAGGATGCACAGCCAAGCTCCTACGGTACGACGCGACATGCGACTTGGCTTGCCAGATGCGACATGCGGGGGATTGGCACAGATGCAGATGCAGGATGCGGGCGGGACTTCAGCTTAGCTCTGGCCCGGGCGCGGAGTGCAGGTGGACGGGCACCTTGAATTTCCGGATAGGGCACTGGATTCGCTGCAACTGCCTGGGGTGGCGCTGGGGTGTGGTTCTGGGGTGGCCTAATCAGTGGCCTATTTGTAGGTAGTGCTACCCCGCCCAGCCAGGGAGCCAGGGCGTCGGCGGGCTTCCGACACTTCACCCACCAATCCGCTTCCTCGATCTGGAGAGCTCGCTGGCTGATCTGGGTGTTTGCGCCATATTACTACAGCAGCGACACCAACAACGTCGACCGCCCCTTTCATGTGCTCAGCCTGGCAGCTCATAGCCGTAAGAGGTGCATGCCGGACGTGACTTGCGGTTGAGTGTTGCATCACATCGCATCGAATCGTCCAACGTTGCCCAACTGGTGCAGTGAACGCCTTCCGTGCTGTCATTGCCTTAGACAGATGTCACAGACGGGAGGCGACAAACAGGATGGGTGCATAGGATCGACATGGATGACGGGACAGGTAAGACGTCGAAGCCGTTAGAGCCAGTCTCGCTCGCACGCGGGCTCTCACCCTCTTCCTGCCTGAACCTACACTACACCAAGTATGTAAGATGCCTACCTACCTAGGTAGGTACAACAGCCTTCTGCCTCGTTGCGGCATTTTAGTTTCGTCTGTCTGTACGATACTACGGCATTCGTGTGATAGCAACAAGTCATGCCCTCACCAGCAGCATCCCTGGCCAATCCACGCCCGGACTGCGAATCACGACATGGAATCATTGACTTAGTGCATAGCAGAAGATAAGGATTTGCTTGTCGCCTTGCAGCTTGCTTCGTTTGATTATATGATTTGATAAAAGTGCCGAGAGCAGTTAGAAATTGGAATAGAAAAGAACAGTTTCTTAGAAGACGTCCAAGCCAGAACCCAAGCTATTCCAAGCTGTTCCAGGCAGTCCCAAGCCGCCTGCGTCTACTACGGTGCGGGGACTAATCATATGTGCAGTTATGTAAGAGGGGCAGATTGATTTAACTTGAAGTGTACTAATTAACTTCAAGTTAAGGTATCTACGTAGGCAGCATTTACCCTTATCAGATCTCTTATGAACTATCAACTCATATCTGTCACAAAGTGATTGCTGCCATTGGAGAGGATGAAGCCGTTGCTGTTCTGGGGTAGATATAGATCTCACGCCGTAGATCCTTCCGCCAGTCCTGTTTCTGCAGAGATGTTGTACAGTATGTACATACGGAATACTCCGTAAAACACCATCAATCATAGGTACCGCGATTCCACGGGTGTGAACATGCTGCCTGCAATGGGTGCTGTGGCGCTATCAAGTGGCTGGTGCTGTGGACACCTACAGCACCAACGAACCTTAGGTAGGGGATAGGTACCTACTACATGCAGTGCTATTCGATACCTACTTCGTATGCTGAGACTAATTTTCGTGCTCGTAAAGTTTTGCGGAGGCATGAAAATTTAGACGATCTCCAGCACATTTAGATAAGTGGTAGGCAGGAGGGTAGAAAGGGCCTTTTGTGTATACATTCTTTTCATATCCTCCGTGAGTCAATCAGATCCTAATCTCATCCAATCCAGCTATCCTTTTTGATGTTCTTGGTGAGGCTGCGCGCGGGCTCGAAGCCATCCAATTGCTATCAATTCAGGCACTTTCTCGCCTCGCCAATTAGACCCTGGTGTCACCATTGCCCATTATTTCTTGACCACTGCTAATTTCTTTCGGTGCTGCCAGCCTTGATTTGATTTGAGCACTGCATTGCCAGCATCTGTGGCCTTGTACGATAGCATCTGTGCCCTGCACCACAGCATCAATTTCAACCCCTGCTCTCTACACAAATCATGGCCAAGAACCCTGTCATTGGCCTGCTCGGCGGAGGTAAGGAGCTCCTACAACATCACTTGATATCTATGTGCAGACGTCCTAATTCTCAAATCTAGGCCAACTCGGCCGCATGCTCTGTCAGGCCGCTGCTCCCCTAGGCATCACTGTCGCAGTCCTCGATGCGGAGGACTGCCCTGCTAAGCAGATCAACCACAACGCTCTGCACGTCACCGGCTCATTCAAAGATCCCGAAAAGATCAGGATTCTAGCCGCTCGCTGCGATGTACTGACCGTGGAGATCGAGCACGTCGAGTGCGATGTGCTAGAGGAAATTGCAACTAAAGGCGTTGAAGTACCCTCTCCTGACGGAAATGGAACCATCATGAAGCGGGTGCCGGTTCACCCCTCTTATAAGACCATCCGTTTGATACAGGACAAATTTGAACAGAAAGAATACTTTTCCCGGGAAGGCCTCCCCATCGCCCCTCAAAGGGCCATCGAATCAGGAGCTACTCGCATCGCATCTATTGAGCAGGCTGGCCAACTCTTCGGATTTCCCTTCATGCTGAAGGGAGCTAAGGGATCCTACGATGGTCGGGGCAATTTCAAAATCAACAGCCCCGATGATTTTAAGACTGCTGCAGCGCAGATGGGCGACCAGCCACTTTATGCCGAGAAATTCGTGCCTTTCCAGATGGAACTAGCGGTGATGGTAATGCGGACTGAAGATGATAATAGCAATTTGAAAAATGTTTATCCATACCCTGTTGTTGAGACAGTGCATGAAGACAGCATCTGCACGAAGGTAAGCTCCATGGTATCTTGCCGTGGTATGGACGGGGCGCTAATTTTACAAAGGTCTTTTATCCGCCTCGGAACGTCTCTGATAGCATCACGCGGAAGGCGCAGACAGTTGCCTGCGATGTTGTTAGTCGTCTTTGGGGAAGAGGTGTATTTGCTGTTGAAATGTTCCTCGCTAATGGTGAAATTCTTGTTAATGAAGTAGGTCGATGCTTTCGTTGCTTCTTACAGGCCGTGAAAATCTTTGTGGAGAAACAAGCTGACGAGAATACCAGGTTGCTCCTCGGCCGCATAACTCCGGCCATTTGAGTATTGAATTGGTTTCACAGAGGTCCCAGTTCCGGGCTCAGCTGGACTCTATTTTGGATAGAGTTCCTTCCCCCGATTTTGCTTTCGTCCCCCAATTTCCCTCGGCGATCATGTTGAACATCCTTGGCGGAGCGGAGCCTCATTCCCATAACAGGCTCGTAAATCTAGCCACCGACTTCTATCATCCGCACGCGAACACAGCTTTACACTTGTACGGCAAAGACTCAAAGCCGGGACGAAAGATCGGGCATATAACCGCGTGGGGTCAGTCTTCAGTTGAGCAGCTTTCTGATCGAATCGGTCACCTCGTCCAATGCATGGATGAGATCAGAGCCGAGCGGATCGGATCAACAGAACACGTCGAGAAGTCAATAACAAAGTCTGAGCAGACTCCACTGGTGGCGGTTACAATGGGCTCCGACTCCGGTGAGCACTTCCTCTTTCTACCTCTCTATTTCTCATACATCAAAATATGAGACATCCAGGTCAGAAGAGGCGATTACTAATATTTACCCGCGGAACAGATCTGGCGACCCTGAGTGCAGGATTGAAAGTACTTAAAGACTTCGGTGTTCCTTTCGTTGTTCGAATCACATCGGCACATCGTACACCTCATCATATGATGAAGTTTGCAGACGAGATGAACAATTCAGGTTGTAAAGTGATTATCGCAGCTGGTAAGTCGGTCACTCCGTTTCCTGGATTCATTCGATCGTCTCTTACCATCGTTTACCCAATACTATGATCATGTGGTTTCCCAGGATGAATTCGTATCATACCAAAATGACGCTGACTTCGTATCTTCGAATATAGCTGGCGGCGCCGCTCAGTAAGTATCATTCCCCTTTTCTAGCCCTAGATTCTATGTATGAGCCGAGTTAGCAAGCTAGGACCTCCATATGGTCGAAAGGGGGAAGAAAAGATAGGATCAAGAAGAGTATAGCTGACTTGAGTATCTTTAGTCTCCCTGGAATGGTCGCGAGCGAAGTAGCCCTTCCCGTTATCGGCGTTCCTGTAAAAGCTAGCGTTCTCGACGGCATGGACAGTTTGCTATCCATTGTTCAAATGCCTCGCGGGATTCCTTGCGCAACGGTAAGAACTATTCAGCACTTGCTCCTATGCGTCTCTAGTCTGATAGACCTATATCTTTACCCCCCCCTCCTTATATCCGCTCCCATGGCAATTACTGACTTATAATGTTCATTATGCAGGTCGGGATAGGCAACTCGACCAATGCCGCGCTCCTGGCCATTCGTATACTTGGTGTTGCGTTCCCTGAGTATGCGGAGAAGATGAAGGCATACCAGGAAAAGATGAAGGTCGAAGTTCTCGCGAAAGACGAGGTTATGCTGTCCGAAGGTTGGGAACAGTACCAGTACAAGAAGGCTTGAGCTCCGATAAAAATATAAATAAAATATTTCAGACTTCTGAGCAGCGCGAGTGTGCGCTGCGTGGGTAGTACGTAGTGTGATGGTAATACCGATGCTATTCCATCTGTCATGAAATTGCTTTGCGCCTGATGCCGCTGAAACTGATCCAGTGGTGTCACGACAACCTCTGCTTCCTGCTAGATGTATGCAGGTAACAAATAGTCCATCTCACAAGTTTCGCTCGGTCATTATATTCACTTTACCCTCACTTTGGTGCTATTTCTCCGTCCGGTCATCTGTTGAGCCATTGTCTTGTTCCAGCAGCGAGGGAGTCAGACCATAACAGGGTGCTAACGGCCATCTGCTAGGAGTATAATAGTCGAAGGTGCGTTTTTCTTTTCCCTGTGCCAAGGGCAAAAGTGATCTTGGAGGGCACGACACAAGTTATAATTATATTTTTGTCTATGAATTCTGCCAAGGGACATAACAACATACCAGGCTGGAAAGCAACATGTGTTTGAAAATATGCTCTATATCTAAATGAATAAATAACTAGGCATAGTATGTTTAAATGAGCTCCGCCAAAAAAAATAGAATACTATCCTAACAAGATATCTTCTAGATAGCGTCGTTTCGTCCTCATCACGTTCCGCGTATCGTAGTTTGTTTTTCCAATAACCAATTAGGCATGCCACAGGAGTTGAAGCCTTCCTTGTGGGTTGGACTGGGTCGAGGTGATCCAAATAGCCTGACGAACGAAGTGGGTATATTCCGAAAAAGCGTAAAAATCAACCTATATATCTCTCTCTCTCGTAAACCAAATATGCCAGCCTCGGCGGCCCTGAGCTGCCGCTGGCGTGTAGAATAGACAATAAACAATATCAACTAGATCGTTCGTTATGCACCGGTACCCAAGCCTGGGTCCGAGTCTGAAACGTACTACAGTATGTACTGAAGTGAATTGGGCTAGAGATGCCCTAGTCGTAAAATATCAACATTCTTTGCGCTGCAAAGAGTAGAAGCGAGTCCATTTTTGATCATAAAGCGGCGTCTCTGGGTCTAGAGCAGATAGACGGCAGCCACGAATGCAACGATGAAGCCAGCAACGCATGCGCCATCTTGACGTCGGCCTGCACTCTCGCTCTGGCTTGACTCGGCGGGAGCAGACTCGCTATCAGTCCCGCTGCTGTTCTCAGTAGTGCCGTCCGTGGAGGGGGCCTGTGTCGTCGTCGCTTCGTTCCCAGAGCTGCCCGCCGTGGCTGTTTGATTTTGATGAAACACACCGCCGCCGAAGTGTGGCGTGCTCGAATGCACAGGATAAAGCGAGATAAGCGGGCTACTCTTGCTGCTTGCTGTCGTTGTTGAAGAGTCTGATGAGGACGAGGATATCGATGACGATGATGACGACGATGATGAAGATGACGTAGATGTGGTCGACGGGACAGATGTTGTCGAGGGAACGCTTGTTGTCGTTGGGGTGCTTGTTGTGGTAGGTGTTGGCGTCGGCGATGAAGTGGATGGAGCTTCCGAGCTCGATGTGCTTTCGCCGTCATCGCTACTGTCGCCGCTGTCCGAGCCATCTAGATTATAGACGATGATATTGGCCTTACCGCCCTTCGGGACAGTCACAACGCAGAAATCAGCACCGCCAGCTCCAGTTGCCTTCTCGTTGCTAGTCACACCATTGCCGTCCATCTCGCAAGGCAAGCCGTTGCAATCGCCATCGCATTCAATTTTGAGACCGAAGGTTGGCTTGGTGCTATATAGACCACTGCTCTGCCATACGGGGTTCAATCCAAGCTTGACAAAGGTATTACCGTTGCCATCTGTGTTGGCTCCAGCAACGTATGGGGCCCAATTGCCGATGGGCTTTGTATCATCTCCCCAGTGGCAGCCTTCGTCGGAGCTAACGCCGGGAGCATTGATGTAAAAGCTACTGAGATTAGAAGAGGATGGTAAAAAATCGGGCAGGAGACTTACTGGGATGCTGTTGAATCCCAGTATGAGGTGTCGGGAACAGCCAGAGTGGCGGTATCAATAACATCGGTGGGAATGATCATATCCTCGTAGCCAGGTAATACAGTCTGGCAGAATGAAACAACATCGCCAGCGTTATTTACAGCGGCAACAGTTCCCGTGCCCTCGACACACCACGGCTTGTTCTTAAAAGGGACTTCAATTTCTCCATTATTGCAGTAAACACCTCCGCACTAAATTCAGGTCAATTATCGGTTCGCCAATGCTGGTGTGGGCGGTACGAACGGTAGACTCCGGGTATGTATAAGTGGTACCTGGCTTCCATTGGGCCATTACTTGGCCCGGAGGGCAAGCGATGGGACACCAAGTGCCATCAACACATTCTTGATCAGGTGCCAAAGCCCAACCACCATTCAAAGAACCCGGGGTGACGGCGAAAAGTCCCTTGGTTGTAGGGAAATCGCATTTGGCGCCTCCTCCTCGGGTTTGTAGCTTCTCTGATCGGTTAGAATCATATCGGGGATTCGCCGTAGCATTGTTGAGGTCGAAATTATCCCTCTTGTGCGTGTGGCGGTGGTGTTGATGCACCATCCGATGGAGGTGGTGATGCTGGTGCTGAGAGCTGGCATAGCAGGGCTGTGTCGCCAAGAGTAGGATAGCCGACCCTATGGCGGCCTGTAGTGTTGCGATTTTCATCTTCACGACGAATTCCGGTCAGTTTCCACGAACGAGATCGGATTGCTAGCTTGCTACTCCGTAGGGCTGTGGTCGATCAGCAGTCGGGCGACGATCAAGCGGAACTGAAAAAAGCGACGATCGGTCGTTGCTACTATAGCTAGGTAGCTTAATTATACTCTTCCGCGTACGGGCGTATCGTGTGGTATGTTTGCAACGAGTGTAATAGGAGAATATCTCCAGGACGAGAACGATGGTGATAATAATATCAAACGAGCGTGGTGGTTGAAAGGAACGGAACCCACGATGACACGACTCCAGCGCAACGAACGACGAAGAGAGTGAGTGGAGGAAGAGAGGTTCCCAACAGGAGAACCGGGGGAGTGAGGACATTATGGCTCTCGCTGGATGTGGCCTAGTGGCCGGCATCCCAGTTCACGACAACCCAAATAGGGAATTGCATCGACGAGCTGATTCGATCCAGGCCAGCCGTAACGGCCTAATTCTTGGTGGGTGTGGGTGTCCGCCACACTGCTGGCTCTGCCAACTTTCCATTCGACACCAAGCGGGCCGCCGGCTCTGTTAATGTCGTGTAACTACTGTACCAAACCTGTACTTGGACAGATAGTTTAGACACACTACTCATATTAGTCCTGCATGGACCGTTACTATGGGCGCACTACTTATCTACCATGTACCTAGTTCCGAACCATATGTACAGTACTGGTACCTACTGTAAGTGTGGCCGACGAACACCGCGATGAACTCCTGAGTGGCGACCGTGTAAATGGGATGGCATAGCGGGAGTGTTTGCACGCTAATCAATGAAGCGCGGAAATTTCTTCGATAAAATAACGGGGAAAAGGGAGGAGAGAAAGCCTTGCGAATGATTGGGTGGTTGCTCTCTCACGTTCTGAATATAGAGCCAATAAGAAGCTTAATCGTAGATAAACGAGATGACCTCAAGCAGCCTGCATCAATAAACCGCCACATATAACCCCTTACTGAGTCAGCGGCGATGTACCTTTATTGCACTCCGCAGAATGCACGGAAACCTTGATAGCGCGACTTTTGACAAACCTTTTCGCTTTCTATTCATATAGGTAGCGTCTTTGGCTTCTTACAATGCCTTCATCCTCGCTCCCCGCTGTCGTGGCTGTACACTCAACGGAGAGAGTAGGTATCCTGCAGTGAGTGAGATTGGCATCTGAAAATTTAAACTTTCGCTACCACTCAGGTACACTGCAGCCCCTTATGCAGGTGCCCACTCCATCTCCGCGCACTAGTACTGCAGGTACACAAGGATCATGAATTGGAGGTACAGGACTCATGTTCTTTCTCTACGATGTACGGAGTACCTACTATGTACTACTATCTGTAATACAATATGTTCAATAAGAGATGGTCGAGATTATCGCCTCAATACGGAGTACTTCGTATGTATGCTTTGGTTATACCACGTAGCAGCACTTTTTACTAGAACTGGTAGGAACTACGTGGCTATCGTGGTTGAGGCTACGTGTTGTCGAATTGACGACGCCACGACAACGGTAAATGATAGCAAACGGTACGCGTTGGCTGTAAGTCTTGGCATGCAAATGATTGCTGTTGGATCACCTGCAGTGTGACCGAAGCCAATTTCTAACGCATGTCAAGCAAGATAAGCACAGCTACTCCGTACGGTTGGTGAATTACCTACTCATGGGTACCTAATGTACCTGACCTATTTCATGTAAATCTGCAGTTCCATTCTTAATCTCCAGAAGATGAGCGTTTGCGCGATTCACTACTACACACCACGGTCCAATAGCCGACACGATGAAATTGCGAAATGGATATAGCAACCTACGCTATGAGAAGATTTTTTCTTCCAAAATATCATATCGGCATATGGGATCGAATATGGTGTTGTACACTTCAACCTGTAGCTGACGAAGGACGGAAAGCTGCAGTGTGATCATCAACCCACAGCCTACAATACTAAAATAAGAAATTCAGTTTCGCCAACAAAGACAGCGGCAGATGCATCAAGGAGGCTGTCTAAAGCTGGCGTATTTCACCTTTGCAGCTTGAGAGATTAATTATAGATAAATGTAGGTCTTTCCAGCACTCCGACGAAGTAGATAGGTTTTCAGAAACAAACCACAGCCTCGCTCTCCGTGACGATGCAGGACGATTTCCCAGTACACTTTCGGTGAAAGAGCGTCCAATGGTGTAATCATCATTTGAATCGGGCTGCACTAGTCACACACCGAGACAGAACACAGCAACACTCACTGAACACAATGGCGTAAGGGGCAAATGAAGTCCCAATTACCCATACAATTTTCCTACTGCCTAAGACGAAATAGTCTCCTAGGTTCGAGTTGTGAAACCAGTATCAAAGAAACCAAACACGGAACTCGACGACTTTCACATGAATGATCGGTTCAATTCGGTTCTCGCTCGCGTGCAGGAATCGAGCTCTAGTTCGGATAACTGCCATCATACCAAGCAGCGCTCGTATACCCGCTACCCAGGACCGTGGTCTGGCTCACAGCAGAGCCCAGCTTCTTCGACCAGGACACACGCGTGCCGCTGGCGCCCGAGCCCGAGTTGCCGTACTCAGCATAGTAGATGTTGCCGACATCAGTGTCGCCGTTCCAATCATGCCATCCAGCAGCATTGATGACTTGAAAATGATACTGGTCAGCTAGGACTGTACTCTGCCACCCGGTGAAAAGGGGAAAATGAGGGTGAGAGTGTAATATATGGTGCCAGATACTCACCAGAACTTAACGACGTGCTCTGGAATACGACGCGCGAGTACGTCCGCCACGGCCGGCCAAGGTAGTACGAACCGCTTGACACGGACTCGCCTGACGCAGCGGCAACGTCGCAGTTATTGAAGAGGTAATACGACGGATTAGAGGACGAATCGCGACCATTAGCTACAAGGCCAGAGTAAGTATTAAGTATTCTCATATTAGCTCACACAAACTCGCTAACCAACCAACAAACCTCAACAACGACTTTCGTGTTCCCAAGCATCGTCAAGCAGCAGCCGACCTAGACTCAAAGGGGCACAAGAAAAGAAGTGGGATGGAGTTAACTAAAAACGCACCAGTGATATAGTACCCGCCGCTGCGCACGCGGATGTCGCAGCGCTCGAACCAGGCCTGGGCGCGCTGGCCGAAGATGAAGTCGGTGGCGCCGGTGATCAGGCAGCGGCTGTAGAGCTGCCGGCCCTCGTTCGCCAGCAGCGTGTCCTGGAACCCGTAGAACTGGCACCCGTAGTAACCCCCGTCGGCCTGCGCGCTGAGCGCGATGGCTTGGCTGCCTTTGCCATCTACCCGCGTGAGGTAGTCTTGTTAGTATTGTATATACGGTAGGTAATTGGTGCTGTTGTTGAGATCCGGGGCTGATGGTGGGAGTCAACGGAACGTACATGAATTGACAACGTTTAGATTCTTTCAGAGTCAATGTTAGTGAATATCTGTGTAAGTGGAACATACAAGTAAAATCATATTATATGTATGCACTACTCACGTAGACCTTGACATTATCAGCATGAACCCTCAAGGTACCTGACGCATCATTGCTCCCAGCCGTCGAAGCAGGCGAATTAAACGTGATAATCGCCTTATTATTCGCATACGACGTGCTGTCGGTAGTGTAGCCGTAGATAGTAAGCTTGGCGGCGCGTTCGGCGACGTACACCTGCTCGGTGTACGTGCCCTGGTTGACGAAGATGCATTGGTCGGCCGTCGACGACGTCGATAGCGCATTCACCGCCGCTTGCACGCTCGTGTACGAGCCGCCGCTCTTGGCCACGTGTAAACACCCTGAGGGCGGGCTCGTCCGGCTCACGGCCTGCACGAAGGATGCGCTGTGAAGAAGAAGCCAGGCGAGAGACTTCATTTTGTCAAGGATTGGTTTACATGCGCATGTGGTGTAAACTGTCTAACCTAGCTTAGAGGTTTGGCGTTGTTGGTTCAGCCAAAGCCACTGAAATTGTCAATTGGGTTGGCGGCGGCCATCTTCAATTATGATGGCAGCGCCGGATAAGTGCCTACTTATTTCGACGAATGCTGCTGAGGTTGGAGAAGCATGGCCGCCTTTGGATCTCCTTCGATGCATGATTTTTGCCGATTCCATTCGATGCGGAAGCTCAGGATCATTGTATAAGCTCCCCTCGACCGAGAGGCGCGATCCATCACGTTCTAGCTTTTCGGTGATTAGACGGACAAATCCAATGCCATCTTGGCATCAGTAATGGGAACCAGCGAATCATCCATCGCGTGGAGACGTTGGTTGGTGGAGAAACTGGACGACCCGAGATCACGGAACCAATTCGCGGAAGTGAAAGCACATATAATACCCGAACTATTGTGAGACCTCAACTTACCACAGTTAACGGTCAGCGATTCTCATCGGTGGCGGTTCATCATTCACCACGCCAATGCAGCTCTGGAGACAGATCTTCCAGCGCTTCAATTAGGTTCTGCTAATATGATCAACATGATTGGAATGACGAATCTCTTCTGCAAGTCCTCATTTGGTTTCATCACGAATATTTCCACCTTACAGCGACTGGAAGGCACATCAGTGCCGGGTATCATTTATTCATATACGTCGTCTAGTTTAATCTAGCGCAGATTCTCCATACCCCCATGATATATAGCAAGATCAAGGGGATGTAGGTGCTAACTGATTAACACATTCGTGAAAGTATCTAGTTGTATTGGCCTCTTACCCAACCAGGTATTTCATCGTCCGCCTGGATAAGGACCTCGTGAACAGGAGGCCAGCCAGCAGCCACAGCACTTCCTTTCTGTTTTGCACCCATGACAGCGAACCGGCCTTGGGAGTGTGCGATGTATCCATGGAGGAGACCTTGCGCACAAAGGGAAGCCACCATAGATTCAACATGTTCCGCTGTGATGGCCATATTCCCCCATATTAAACCCTCGTCTGGTCGAAGACGTTTGGGACCTCCAGGTGGGGGAGCAAGAGTTGACACATCTGTCCCGGGCCCGGCGCTGTTGGAAACGGCCTTCAAGAGCATGGTGTTGACATGAGACTTCCTTCCTTTAGGAGCGGGATTAGCAGGCAAGTAGCCTTCTAGCCGCTTTTGGATGTACGATGTGGTAATCTGGAGGTGAGATAACTCCAGCGTTGCCGCTTTCCGGGATTCAGCCTCCTCCGTTGGCGCAACATACGTGATCTGGAACGTTCGTCGAGACAGAGAGCGCCAAAGTAACGCACGCAGACGAAAAGTAAGAGTGAGCAGCAGGCCCTTACGTAATAGCCAGTCTTCGTGTGACTCAAGCGTCTGCTGGAAAAGAAGATAATTCCCCGTACGAATAGACCGAGAGAACTGCATGAACATCGGCGCCATTGACACAATCTCTGGTCTTTGCAGAAGAGTTTGTGACGGAAGGCGTCCAAGTAGCATGTTGCTAGGCACCAGATACGTGAGAATGAGCCGGCGATGGATCTGGAAGCTCGGCGGAGTTTGTATATATGCCGCCTCGAGGCACCGAGAGGCTCTGGTGAAGTGACCGTTGATAAAATGGAATCGCCCTAAGTAGTAGAGATACGTGACCCTCTGAGCTGCCGGATAGAAAGACAGCGGGGGAGCTTTGGCGCTAACGTTGGTGAAAAGCTGCTTTGCTAGATGCGTCTTACGGCACTGCATCACATCAGCATGAGACCGACCTCATAAATGACGAGATCACGAGAGGGCGACGTACAGCAAATAACAGTTTCAGTGTTAGGTTCGCGAAGATGTAAACGCCGACCTTCTTGCCTTCTGGTTGCGCATACCGCTGGCTCGACCGGTCCGTGAGGCATGCGGTGAAAATCTTCTGTATCATTTCCGCTGTGGTGCCAACAATGGAAGCTTGCTCGTCGTCGCCTGCGTTCATGGCATTGAACTTCTTCGTGAGATCCGGACGTTTGTTCAGTGTCATCGACAGCTTGGATAGGGAGCTACAAAGCGAAATGCTCGTCTGAAGCATGATCGTGCCGTACATGGGATGATTAAGCGCCGTAGTACAGGAACTTGATGTTATCGTTAGTCTGCTATACGCTCTACGCTCCGTCGGACAGAACAACCTACCCGGTCAGGCCCATGAGCAATTGATGCGCCCCGAGGAGATCGTCGAAGTCGACATCCCTCCAGTACTCGAAATAGTCCTTGACAAAGGCGACAAACCCGGGCCAGGCAGTGCCCTGGTCCTCGGGCAGGTCATCCTCCTCGGGCAAGCATTTTTCTACCAGCTTCGCAATGGCATCGGCATTTTGATAGCCGTTCTTAAGCTCGGTGGCGAGGTTGAGGTATTCTTGTGGAAGAGGCGGCTCGACCCGGAGCCAATCTCGAAGTCCAATGCCGTTGCGCGTCTTCAGAAAGCCTCGAATACTAGTCAAGAACTGGATGGCGAGAGACATGGTAAGAGGGATCGTAGGTGCAAGACTAAGCGCCCGCGCATTGTGTTGTTCCCACTGGTCAGCACTGTTGAGCGTTGGATCTGCTGCCAATTCAGCTCGGGGTCCTGGTGTCGGTGTGCCTCCTCCTGCTCAACTACTACGCGTGTCTCCGTGTGTAGCTAACGGAAGGTTGTTGAAACCGCGGGTGGTGTCGACAGCACACTCGAGTGTTGAAACTCGAATCCTACAAGAGGTACATACCTAAGTGGGCACTTACCTTAGGCGGGCCTAGGCAATTTATAGCGCGGAAGGGTGCACTATTTATATGCAGCTAAAGAGGCGCATTCAGCTGGAGTGCGGCGTGCGGCGTGCGGCGTGCCCAACTTCTCATACTAATATTTAGAGATAACATCACGTCACGGTCCTATCCTCAGTTTTAGGTTGCATATGAATGATCGTGCGAGGCCTACACAGTTACACTATTAGAAGTGGTTTCCAATTCGGATGTGAATCAGCGTATATCATGAATATGTACATGAAGGTAACAATAACCTATTTGGGAGGACCGCCTCAGAGGCTCTCGATACGCTGGACCACCATAGCTGTTGCAGCCCCGCCACCATTGCAGATGGCAGCAACGCCATACTCGCCTGGCTTGAGCTGATGAAGCAGTGTTGTTAGAATGCGCGATCCCGAGCTGCCTAAAGCATGGCCTAGGGATATAGCTCCTCCCAGCGGGTTGACTCGGGCACCCTCCAAGCCCAAAATCTGGACAATTCAGTCAGCTATGATGTCCAAACTGCGGTGCTAGAATGGGATGGAAGAAATACCTTCTCATTGGCCTTGATGACGGCCGCAAAAGCTTCGTTGAATTCCCATACAGCTACCTGGTCTTTAGTTATCCCAGCACGTTCAAGTGCAATAGGCACAGCTTTTGCCGGTGCAATGGGAAAGTCGACAGGATCCACGGCGGCGTCGGCTGAACTACATATACGGGCTAATACCCTGGAACCCGACCCAAATTCTTGAGCAATCGCCTTGCTGCCGAGAACTAAGGCGCTGGCACCGTCATTAAGCGTGGATGAATTGGCTGCTGTGACGGTGCCAGAGCCGTCGCGAAGGAATGCTGGCTTGAGGGTTGACACCCGGTCCAGTTTTATGTCTAAATATCCCTCATCTTCGTCGATGATTGTGCTTGCCTTCTTCGATTCAACAGTAACCGGCGCGATCTCGTCTGCGAAAGCGTTCTCCTTCCACGCAGCTTGCGCACGCGCATACGATTGTTTGGCGTATTCGTCTTGCATCTCGCGACTGATCTGGAATTTCTTGGCCGTGGTCTCGGCGCATATTCCCATGTGGAATTGGTCATAAACATCGGTTAGACCGTCCTTGATCAAGCCGTCCTCCATTTTGAAGTGACCAAAGCCCGGCAAACCGCTTGCTCGTGGCATATAGTATGGGACCTGCGACATGTTTTCCATTCCGCCGGCGACTTGCGCTTCACTTAGGCCAAGTTGTATATTTTGCGCTGCGAAGACGACGGCCTTCAAGCCTGATGCACACACTTTATTGATTGTGATAGCCTCGACACTCTTGGGTAGCCCGGCGAATATGGAGGCCTGTCTTGCGGGTGCCTGACCAACCGATGCCTGGAGAACATTTCCCATATAGACATCTGTAATCTTATCAACAGGGACTTTGGATTTCTCCAGGGCGGATTTAATAGCAACGGCGGCAAGCTTCGGTGCAGAGACCGTGAGAAACGAGCCGTTGAACTGGGTAACGGCGTATTAGTCCTACGATACATTGTGAAGCCAGCTACTGGCTCATTCTCGAGACTCACCTTAGCTGTCGGCGTCCTCGATGCACTCAGGATGTAGGCATCCTGAATGTCTCGTCGAAGGGCAGCTTGGACCGAAAAGTGGCGAAGTGGCGTGCGCCGAGGCCTCACATGCAATGCAGCTCGACCAAACGGCCTAGCTGTCTGAAGGACCATGATGGCGAGATGCGACCTTGGTGAGAATAATTACAGGAAATGTTCGCTACAAAGGACTAGAAAGTGTACCGCATTTGAAAGGCCGTGAATATGGCCAAATACTTACTGTAGCACGCGGTGGTATTTTATGATTCAAAAGCATAAGATGGACCTCCCTCGGCACGTTATGTATGGATGCCAGAGTTGCCGACGGTACCCGGATCCGGAGGCGTTTAGCCGCTTGGCACTTGCCCAGTTACGTAGCTCGTTTACATACATCTAGCTACCAATTATTGCATTAGTGAAATCATGTAGTTTGGGCATATACATACGTGGGGAAAGAAGGTTTGGCGGGTCCCCGGAAGTCTGGACGTATCTACACCTTAACCTTAGCAACGCTTCCAACTAATTACATTAACTACAACAGAACATCCTGCTCTGGTCACATCATCACAAGCACAGCGTACTACCATTTTCTTCATCCAAACACTCTCCTTTCTTTACACTAATCTATCAGTCCTGCTTTCCGCGAATAAAGTCTCCTGGTTCTAAACAGTCCGTTCGTCCTAAAAGAGAATACGTTGAACCCCGTCCTCCACACCTTATCAGTCGACGTGGTAGAACTCTCGAAGTCCATCAATCATTATGTCAACCGCAGCCCGTCGCCGTTTGATGCGAGATTTCAAGGTATGTTAAGCTCCTTTAAACTGCTGATATGATTACGAGACCCCTCTTACCAAACTCTCGACACAGCGCATGCAGACAGATCCTCCTGCGGGCGTCTCCGCATCTCCCGTACCCGACAACGTGATGACCTGGTAAGTACAGGCGCCTATAGTCCCTGTGCCACCGCGATAGCCCAAAACTTACCTTGGCTCAAAGGAATGCCGTGATTATTGGTCCAGCCGACACACCGTTCGAAGATGGCACATTCCGCCTTGCCATGCATTTCGAGGAGCAGTACCCGAACAAACCCCCGGCCGTGAAGTTCATCAGCCAGATGTTTCATCCTAACGTATACGCCACCGGAGAGCTCTGTCTAGACATCCTACAGAATCGGTGGAGCCCTACATACGACGTGGCTGCTATCTTAACAAGTATACAGAGGTATGCATGCGTTGCCAGCAATGTCGCGGCACAGCTACTGACCTAGTTTCTGCGTCCAGTTTGTTAAACGACCCCAACACGGGATCCCCGGCGAACGTCGAGGCATCCAATCTCTATAAGGACAATAGAAAAGAGTACACCAAGCGAGTGCGGGAGACAGTGGAGAAGAGCTGGGAAGATTAATTCCAAGTCTGATTAATGACGGATGCTTTGGGCAAGACACTGCTTAAAGAGGAGGATTACGACCGGGAGCAGGCGTTGAAGGTTGGGACAGAGCATATTGTACGACAACGAACGGCTGGGCGTCAGGACGAGACCACATCTCGGCATCAATGTTCCCAAATTGTGATGGCTGTATGGCTGGCGTTCGCTGTAATCATTTCATCGTTTCGCATGGATGCGGCGTTTGATTGGCCAGTTAATTCAACAATTTGATTTGGTCTGTTCTACTTATATCCATACAGTATCGTACGTATACCGGTCGCCGGGTATCATGAAAGACTATTAGGTTAAATCCGTTTTACGACCGTACTTATCTTCTAGCCAGAGCGATATTATTCTGGTTGCAACTTAACCCCACCCCCGCAGAAGTAGGAAGTGCCCAGCGAACACCCAACTCTCCGACGCGTAAGTAGCAGTAGCCCCCTAACTTACGGTTTGAGTCAATGGATAACTCGATTATTAAGCCAACCTAATACACCAACAGCACAATACTTATATTCTGTATCTGATGTAATCAATTTCTGGTTTCAAATGAATTCTACTGTTGACTAGAATATCCTCCGGTACCACTGTTCTCGCGGCTTTTTTTCTCATTCTCGCCATCATACTGTTCCGAGGCCCTGCGGGGTCATATGCGTGACGGGAATAAGTACAGCGACGTTGCTGTTAGTCAGTCCGCAATACGTAGGGACCCGCGATTTAGACCTCGTCAAAGGCCGTTCCGCTCAGCACGGTCTTGGCAAGATGAACAGCTTAGCTATTTGTATCAAGGACAAACTTTCCAGCATGCGCCAGGACATCATCAATAAATGTATGGTTTTCTCGGTGGTCATAGGACTAGGTTAGAAGCTCACGCGAAGTATAAGTCTTGCATTGTCTCCAGTTGCAAATAAATCGCATAGTGTATCAGAAACCACTTAACTTCGCGTTAATTAAATCTTTGCTAATATTTTGAGTTTTATGGAAACAAGAGAGTTCAAAAGTTAGCAAACAACAAGTTGTGGTAAAGAATGTGAAGAGTCTGTACACAAATATTAACATAGCGGCAAGTGGATTAAGAGCTCTATGTACTTCGTAAGTATGTCAACTTCAAATCTCTAGCAAAACTCCCGTTCCTTGTGAACTATCATAGAATAAACAAGCTTTTCTGAATTAATCTACGCAAGTACTACGCAGCAGATATATTGCCTAGACTGGATCGCAGTGTCTGATGGATAGACCTCAACGCGCGTTGCTGCAGCTTCGCATGTTCCAGCAAGCGATATGAAATGGGGTTGTGAGAAGAGGGAAGGAACGCTGAGGGGCGTCCAGAACCCCTGAAGCCAGGGCGGGGCTCAGGCACAGCGTTTATCTAGATGAGGGAGGTACTTATTTTCACTACCTACCCGCCTAGATAGACCAGGTACCGTGCCTGCATCAGGTACGCCAACTGTACAGTACTGTACTGTAGGTATTCACCTACCGGTATCTCGCTTGGGGGGCAGTTTGTTATTCAGGCACCCGTGCGAAACCCGTGCGAAGCCCGCCAAAACCCTTCCCAAACATCCTAAGGTTAGCTTGTCTACCACCACAGTTGTAGTTACCGCATACGCGCTGCTTCCAGCCTACACGAAAAATAAGAAAGAAAGAAAAAGAACGCGACTGTGGGTATTCGGGCTACGTTGTCTGTGCTGTCGGCGTTGTATATGCGCCCTCTGTATCGTGCTGGTACCACGTCCGATCTTATTACTACCGATCAACACCGTGTTCCTCGGGCTGTGCCGCCGTCCAGACAACCGAACCGCGTCCGTAATAGAGCAACTTCGCAAAGCTCTCTTTCGACCCATGCGGACTGTACTATGAGCTAGGACTGGTTCTTTACGTGGTGCTTGCCCGTGCAACCGCTCGTCAACGCTTGTACCCCATCGCCTGTCACTTGTCATTCGCCTTGTCCGTCCCGCTAAAGCCATCCCCGCCGTCACCGCCGTTGCGGCTACCAGCATCACCAGGACCTGTCACAACACGACCACTTAGTACATACAGACTATTACCACCGCCTTCTCCTGCGCATACCTACGCGTCTAGGTGGCGCCCTGCTTCGCCATGTCGAGCGCCAACAGTATCAAGGTCGTGGCCCGCTTTCGCCCGCAGAATAAAATCGAACTTGATTCCGGCGGTGAGCCCATCGTGAGCTTCGATGGCGATGACACCTGTACCATAAACGTGCGCTGGCCCCTATTTTTCACCCCGTCATTACTCTCCCCCTCCCCCTCGTCCCCGCAGTTAACCCCCCAGAACCCCTAATCTCCTGATCCCTGACTGACTATGTTTCTAGTCGGCCGAGGCCGCCGGCTCCTTCACCTTCGACCGTGTGTTCGACATGAAGGTGAGGCAGCACCAGATTTTCGATTACTCTATCAAGCCCACCGTCGACGATATTCTCAACGGCTACAATGGAACCGTGTTTGCCTACGGCCAGACTGGTGCCGGAAAGTCGTACACTATGATGGGTACCAGTATAGAGGACGACAACGGCAAGGGAATTACGCCCCGCATCGTCGAGCAGATCTTCACCAGCATCCTGTCCAGTCCCCCGACCATCGAGTATACTGTCCGGGTCAGCTACATGGAGATTTACATGGAGCGTATCCGTGATTTGCTGGCGCCGCAGAACGACAACCTTCCCGTGCACGAGGAGAAGAACAGGGGCGTGTATGTCAAGGGGCTTTTGGAGATCTACGTCTCGAGCGTCGAGGAAGTCTTCGAGGTCATGAAGAGGGGCGGCAACGCTCGTGCTGTCGCCGCCACCAACATGAACCAGGAATCCTCCCGCTCGCACTCCATCTTCGTCATCACCGTCACCCAAAAGAACCTCGAGACCGGTTCTATGAAGAGCGGACAACTCTTCCTTGTCGATCTTGCCGGTAGCGAGAAGGTCGGGAAGACAGGCGCGAGTGGTCAGACCCTAGAGGAAGCAAAGAAGATCAACAAGAGCTTGAGCGCGCTAGGCATGGTCATCAACGCCCTCACGGATGGCAAATCCTCGCATATCCCATATCGTGATTCGAAGTTAACCAGAATCCTCCAAGAGTCGCTAGGAGGCAACAGCAGGACTACCTTGATCATCAACTGTTCTCCTAGTAGTTATAACGATGCGGAGACGCTGAGTACGTTACGGTTCGGTATGCGAGCGAAGTCGATCAAGAACAAGGCCAAGGTCAACGCCGAACTCAGTCCAGCCGAGCTCAAGGCTATGTTGGCTAAAGCCAAGACTAACATGACTAATTTCGAAAACTACATTGCATCATTGGAAGGCGAAGTCCAGCTTTGGCGCGCCGGCGAGGCCGTTCCCAGAGATCGGTGGGTACCGTCGCTATCAGACGGCGCTCCGGTGGCAAAGCCAGATCCCAGAGGGGCAAGGCCGTCAACACCATCCAGGCTCATTCCGGACAGCCGCTCGGAAACGCCTGCCCTGACGGACCGCGCCGGCACTCCTAGTCTCCCTATGGATAAGGACGAACGGGAGGAGTTTCTACGAAGGGAAAATGAACTGCAAGATCAGCTGGCAGAGAAGGAGTCTGCTGTGGCCGCTGCGGAGAAATCTCTCCAAGAATCCAAAGAGGAGCTAGCATTCCTGAAAGAGCACGACAGCAAAGTCGGAAAAGAGAATGAGAGGCTGACAACGGAAGTCAACGAGGCTAAGATGCAACTCGAGCGCTTGACATTCGAAAGCAAAGAAGCCCAGATCACTATGGACGCTCTCAAAGAGGCAAATTCTGAACTTACTTCAGAACTAGATGAAGTCAAGCAACAACTCCTGGACGTGAAGATGAGTTCGAAGGAGACAACTGCCGTTTTAGACGAGAAGGAAAGGAAGAAGGCTGAAAAGATGGCCAAGATGATGGCCGGCTTCGACTTGGGAAGCGACGTGTTTAGCGCCAATGAGCAGTCTATTGCCAGTGCTATAGAACAGGTTGAGGCTCTATACCAGCAAAGCTACGAAGGCAATCCTATACCTTCGGAAGATCTGCAAGATCTCAAGGCTAGGCTCGTGGAGACGCAGGGTATTGTCCGACAAGCCGAGCTCTCACTATATAGTGGTGTTTCCGGCGATGCCGACGCGCGCCGGCGAATGGAACTAGAGAGTCGCCTAGAAACCTTGCAACAGGAGTACGAGGACCTCCTCACTCGCAACCTCGGAGATGCCGATATAGAAGAAATCAAAGACCGACTACAATCAGCCTACGCCAACAAGCAGACTACTCAGATAGAGCTGGTGGACGAGCTCAAGGCTGATATCGCTCAGAAATCTTCCGAAAACACAAGGATGAAAACGCTGATCGACGAACTGCAATCTCGGATCAAATCGGGGGCCGTGGCGGCGCCTGGCCTGGCCAATGGCAAGACCATCCAACAGCAGATTGCCGAGTTTGACGTTATGAAGAAGAGCCTCATGCGAGATCTGCAGAACCGATGCGAGCGCGTCGTTGAGCTTGAGATTTCGCTTGATGAGACCCGAGAGCAGTACAACAACGTTCTGCGATCGTCTAACAATCGCGCTCAGCAGAAGAAGATGGCATTCTTGGAGCGCAATCTCGAGCAGTTGACCCAAGTACAGCGCCAGCTCGTAGAGCAAAACAGCAGTCTTAAGAAAGAGGTGGCCATCGCTGAGAGGAAGCTGATTGCCAGGAACGAACGCATTTCGAGCCTAGAAAGCTTACTGCAAGACAGCCAAGAGAAACTAACAGCGGCCAACCACCGGTTTGTTCCCCTTCCATTTCCAGTGAACTACGTTTCAACTAACAGGCGGTATAGATTCGAGACGCAGCTCACAGCCGTCAAAGAGCGTTTAGAAGCGGCCAAGGCGGGTTCCACTCGAGGTCTTAATACGGCATCAGGCGCCAGCGGCTTCAGTTTCGCCAATGCAGGCAGCCGCATTGCGAAACCCCTTCGTGGAGGCGGTGGTGACGCGCCTGCTCAAGTTCCCACTATCGCAAACCTACAGAACGAAGGCAACCCGGGCAAGAGAAGCAGCTGGTTCTTCCAGAAATAGAAGAAATGACTGATCATCACCTTGAAACGTCGGAGGTTTCCTAGGAGTAGCCTAAGATGGGGATAGAGTGTCGTTATAGGAAGATTATACCCAACTCTTTCACACATTTCTTTTGTCGCCCCATTTGGAATTGATCACCGGAGGCAGTTTGTCAAGAAGCGGTTCTTGAACAGAAGAAAGGTTGGGGTCTCTCCCTTGCCTTGTTGAAAGACAGGTCGCACGTCCACCAGACATAGCAAGCGGATGTCGAATAGGATGACGAAACGGGTAACGTGATACGCTTCAATGCTTTTGGTTGGTCCTTTTCCAATCTCACCTGGAATTGCATGCATATATCAGGGTCGCGGAGTTTGAGTAAACTGAAACTGCACTGTAACTGCAACGAGAGATATCGCGCCGGAGTTTATAGTCCCGGATTGATTGGTTGGTTGCATGGGTAGGTAGAACGAAAGATGAAAGAAGACTAGGAAGAAGACGAGTTGTCGTCCGGAAGAGGATAAATAGCACGTCCAAACAAATAGACAAGACTCAAGTCTCCGGTCATCCTGCAGAGCTTGTTCTGCTTCTCATGCCTCCCCTCGTGAATTTCGTATATCTCTGTAAAGAAGACGTCCGACTATGTCGTCTTTTGCCATTCGGTCGTAACCGTCCGACTACCGAGCCGAATACCAACTGTCCCAGCCAATGCAATATAGCAGAGTCGAAAGGGAGATTCCAGGTTCCTCCTACATAAATCAACCGTAAAGCCTCGGCTTCTACCCATCACCAGCCTAAGTAAAGACGTAAATAGATTCCAGTTCTCACCTTCCATAGCGAACAACAATACCACGAACACGCAAAAGGCAGAGAGTGAAGACAAGACAATAGATAAACAGGAGAGGGTACTCTTGAATTGCAAACAAATAAAAAGGTATCTAGGGTATATATAAACGATACTAGGCCGAGAACTTGATACATACATACAGCAACAACGCTTCGGTCCTCTCGCCCCCTTGTACATACGTAGATGCTTCAGAGATGCGGTAGATGCTCGCTCGCTCATTCGTTGGTTCGTCCATACCTTCGTCCTAACATCCGCCCGTCCATCCGTTCGTCCGTCCGTCCGTAGATAGATAAATGTCCTTATTGCTCTTTTTATCCCGCTGCCGCACCGACCTCCTTCTCGCAGAACATCGCTTTTTCCGATGGATAGCGAGAACTTCAACGCCATGTAATACATGAGATGTCCCCCGCCCGATAATGCGGCGTATTGATACCAGCCCGCCTTCCAGCCCGTTAATCACCCCTATCCGAATCCACATCCATTTTTTCCGGCAGCTCCTTTGAATGCTCGGCTGACCCAGCCGTTGAACTGGCTTCAACGCTTCGACCTTTCTCGCGGTTACCAAGAAAATCGCTCTTGTCATCGCCTTCACCCGCATTGCCCAACGAGCTCTTTGGCTCCCCCTTCTGAGGCGTTGATGTTTGGTCCCTCGAGATTTTAGGGGTCGTTGGAACGATCACGTTGAGCACGCAGTCGTCGAGATGTTCGTAGAATTCCTGCGCCGTAGAAAATCGCGTCTGGCAGATGGAGCACTTAGCATCCCCACCGTTCCGAGAGCTGCTCCCGGTGATAATCATTTTCCGGCTATTAGGGGGCGTCTGTTCGACGTTATGCACAGCAGTTAGGTGCCGCTTGAAGACATCAGCGCGATTAAACGCCTTCTCGTACGGTGTGCCCGGGCTCGGACAAAACGGACAGACCATGGTACCTTTATAATGTGTAAGGGCATGTCTATTTTTATCGTATTTACGCGCAAATCCTTTGGTATGGTATTCGCAAGTCTCTATCGGGCATTTTTCTGGTCGCTCTTCTTGGTGCGTAAGCATATGCGCCGCTAGGTCTTTGAAGACTCGACCACAATCTGGGTGTGGGCAACGATTTCGGTTGTCCTCAGCTTTCGGTATGCTGGGACTACTATGAACGGTGCTTTCAAGCGACGGTGGCATGGATGGCGCGAGTATAGGCCCCTGAGGCGGCGCGGGAGCAAGTCTTGGGGCTTCTAGAAACGAAGGCTGTCGAGGCAGCGTATATTCTTCGATCATCCGAACTTCGTTCTCATCTTCTCCACTCGAACTACCGTCGTTCTCGTTAATATCAATCGATTGCCGCACTTCCCGCATCCAATCCTTTAAGATGGACATTGGGGGCCAATCGCCACTTGCTTTGCCACTCCGATGAGGATGAAAATGTGCTCGTCGTAAGTGAGCCGCAGCATTATAGTAAGCGCCATACCTCTTGTGAGTTACACATGCTTTACATTTGAGCAGAGGAATAACTGGCTGTGGTGCATTCGGAGCCGGATTGTCTGGTTGGTGGCAAACCCATCGCTTCACCAGGGCGGCATGCTTCGCGTCGGTATGCCTGCGAAGCTCATGTTCGCCGCGGAAACCTTCAGGGTATTCATTGCATTTTGAGCAATACACTCGTCGAAGAGGTGGGCGATTGTACGGGGTCTTCAGCTTTGTAGGAGAGGTGAGACCTCGTGCAATAGCTCGAGTAAAGGCGGGACTCTCCGCTACCGTGTGCCTCCTCCCCTCTGGCATGCCAAAATTTGAAGGCAAAATACCCTGATCACCTCGGTTTGCCCATGGATCTATTGGTCGCCATTCAGAGATTGATCTGCGAGGCTCCCCAGCCTCGCCGACAGCGGCCGGCTGTGTATAGGAAACGTGACGATAGATGGGCGTTCGCTGCCGGAAAAATCCGTTGAAACCAACATTGTCAACCAAGTATCCACTGCCAAGCCCTAGCAAGAAGTCTTTAGTTGAGCGAATACCCCAACCAATCCACTCTTCCTTTCGGATCGCCGACAGCGCAGTAGCAAACAGAGCTCGATCGTTCCCGTCCATTTCCAACGCTGGACTATCGAGCAACATAGGACTAGACCACGCGAAAACATGAACAAGCGCTTTATACACGCTATGCATCGCCATAGCCCCCCCAGAGATGGGTAAGCCGTTCTGAGACTGAGCAGGGATGGCTCGAGACGGTGTTGAGATCAGATCGGCCAGAATCGTCCTTACAATGCTGAATATGCAAAGCGAAATAAAGATGGCGAGCCAATTCTTAGGTTCCGATACAGCTCTTCGCATTGTTACGCCCTCGAAAGACTGTAAAAACTGGGCCATACAATTATATATTAGTCGGTTACGGCTGTCGTAGTCCATGTCGTCGGGAAGTAGCTGGGCATCGGAAACATTGACTTCCGTTCGTATTGATGGCTCCGGCTGTTGTAAGTCGTAGAAAAGTATCTCTCGTAAGAGTAGCTTAGCGCGGTATAATATAGGATACTGCACGGCTTCCGACTCCCTGCTCTCGGATAAGAAGCCTGTTAGTCTAAAAAGTTCCCAGAACTGGAAGGGAACACCTTCAGTATTCCAGCTAGCAGCGAGGACTTTAAGTACGGGTGGGGGGTAGTCCTTAGGTTCTTTCGAATAGTTCGCCAGTGTGGGATTCGGCATAGGGAGAGTCGCCAAATCTTCCGTCCACCAAAAGCCATCGTTAAAGTCAAGATGAGCTTTCACCACCTCCACCATATTCGGGCTAACAAGGTATATCCTCTCGAGATATTCGTTCATGTTCCGTCGTCTTGCCATCGGGGATGTAACTGGGGTATGTGTCTGCCTCGGAGAAAGCGCTTCTACTTCAGTCAGAAAGCATACTTGTGTAACAGTGGCGGAGATGTATACCTGGGAGCATGTAATCGGCCAAGTTAGCTAAGGGCCCACGATGACATCCGAGGACAGCCCATAGCTCATCGCCGCCAGAGGCCGCATCTTCGGAACAGAATACACAGTCGTCCCTCGAATCGCACTGCTTCGTATTAGCTCATATCACACCTCCGTTAATAACACTCAGCATACTGGCTTGGCTTGAATTTTGCAACGAAGGCAGGGCCCAGGGTCGCGAGGAAGCCTCAGTTCTCCAATGGACTCCAGCCTAGAATGACCAACTCTACTCCGTTTAAGTGGCGGGAGCATGGGGTCAACCTCAGCTTCTGCCTGCAATGAGCCTCGATGCTGCGCTGGGAACTCATTTGCAGCCGGATACCCCGTGACCGAACCCCGGCGGTCTCTGGGCTGACTTATTGCGGCAAGGCCTGGCAATGCGGAAGGAACCGTCAGACGCGGTAGAAGCGCAGGAGAGCCCTGCTTGATATGATCTGTGCCAAAGATCCTGGGCTGCGGTTGGTCCGAGTAAGCCAGCGGTAACACATTATTCCCTGACGGCCCTGATCCTCTTTTCGCAGGTTTCGCATGACGCTTCATATGTTCGTCGCGGTCCTCAGTCGTGGAAAATCCATAGATTTGATGGATGCACTCATCGTCCCAGCATTTGAACGAAATTTGTCGCCTGGAAATTAGGGGTACTGAACCTCTTGCCCTCCATCCCCGAAACACAGGATCGTAATACGAGATGTTCTGATCCAGCCATGGGCCATAGCCTGGAGGCGCATCGCCAAGAGCAGCAGGGCCCAAGAACTCGAGAAATCTTGCATCATAAAGATCGATACCTGTCACTCCGTGTAAGGCCATGGGACGAAAAGTTCAAGGCTGGGCCGTGTGGCTACATACCTTCGTCTATTAAGTGGCTCTCAATGCATTCACATCGGTACTGGAGCGACCGCGCTTCTTCGATTTCACAAAGGACGGGAACATTGCCAGGTAAGTCTTGGCAGATTAAGCTTCGTCAGTACCACAGACCAAGCGAGTGATGTGACGATGCATCCGTCGGTGTAACACGGGAAGAATTAAAACGGGAAGAAAGGGGAACATACTTTGACTACGCGCATACAATTCTAGAGCACGGAGCTTGTGCCGCAGCATATCTAGCTCGATCTGGCCATTGGGCATATATCTGGTGGGCAGAAGCGCTGCCAGTTTTGCCTGGATTTCGGCTTGCTGCTCGAAAAGCCGTCGAATCGTGGGGTCCAAGGACGGGTCAGCGCCGGGTGCCGCCACCGAAGTCTCCCGGGTGTCCAAGATGGAGCCACGGCGATCTTGTCGCGGCTCAAAAAGGTCGGCAGCCATCCTTTTCACACAGTTCTATTTAGGTTGGAACTTGTGGCTTTCTTCGTCCTTTCTTCGTCCGCTTCTTATTTTTTCTCCCTCCGGTTTTTATTGCTTCGTTCCGTCCCCAATTTGCCACCTCCGCGATCTTAGCTGCCACAGGTCCGCTCCGCCCAGGTCAATCAAACACGGCAAGCCTCTCACCAAGCCGTCTGTCCGGTGGTTAGGTTGGAGCTGGTACTCCAAGCGGTGGTGACCCGTGCGTGGGCGGATTTGTTGACGGCTTTCGGGCTCACCACCTCGCCGAGCGCGCTCTCACTCTCGCGTCCTGAGCGTTCTCGAGCTAAAGACATCAAATGCGGCTTACAAGTGTTGAAACAACCAAACTCCACGATCTCGGGATTTAGGGCTGGTTTCTAGAAACACCAGACGAAGTGTTAAAAAAACTATATCAGGCTGGTCCTGGCATCAGATGCTCCTCATCCTCTCACGGGCCAATAGCAGGCTGGAGAAATGGACTGGTCTAGGTTTTGACGTAGAGACAGCGAGCAGATGTTGAACTTAGACCAGCTGGGCTATCCTGGTCATGGAAGAGCCGGGCTGAATAGAATAATGAGGTAATCGCGGCCTTATTGTTCTGGGTTGGTTTTGTTTTGTATTTCGGTGCAAATGTCTCGGTACGAGGTATCAAGTAGCAAGTACCGCATTACTTATCAAGTATTAAGCATCATGTATTGGGTATTAGTATCAGTAGGTATTGGGAAGGGAAGGGAAGAGAGTTCGAGCCGAGCCGACAATAACGGGCGAAGGCGAAGGGCGAGGGCAAATTGGCTAATAGCTAGCCTAGTACTTCGGTCGTCACGACTGTTGAGGGCAAAGAAGACCTCAGACAGGTAGATGGTGGGGTCACAGCCGGCGACGGCATGTAGGTACAGTACCTTCACATACAGTTGGACGAAGAGGCATAGCGTCGGTACTGTATGCATGTCTCTGCGTGGTACGGGCTGGCAAGGTAGACAAGATCATCGAGACACCAGCCCTTGCATGAGAGTGGGCTAAGAGATACCTTCGTTACCAGCTAGAGGTCTCGCTCAATCCGCGCTAGCATACTCCACTGTGCTTGGACAGGCCATAGTGTGGTGTAGGTAGGTATACTGACTGTAGCTAGGTAGCCGTGCAGCGCGGGCCCCGGATGGGGCAGAGCAGGGCAGGGCATACTGCACCTACCTACTACTTATTACCTACCCATTACCTACCTAGCAGGGCGGGCTGGGGGCAGGGCAGGGCTACAGTCTTGTACCGACTTACCTGCATATTCCTACGAGCCCTAGAGATATATCTGCGCGAAGCAGATAGCTGGGTAGTATAGCTTCAGCTAATGAGCTTAATTTATGTTTTGTGGAATGTTTCTCCTGGTTTACGGCCTACATACGAGTTAAGTAAACAGTGGCAGTAGGCGCGAAGTACACGAGGTAACAGAAGAGATGTGGATGCGCTGAAGAATTGTGCGCAGAGTTGGGGTGAACCAGTAACGGCTCGACCAATCTGGCTAGTACGCAGGTATTGGTGTAGCGTCCTGTACTGTACCAGTAAGATAGTGAAACTGTGCAAGAAAGATAGAGGAAGAGAAATGAGCAAGGATCTGTTTAGTCACTAGCGTGTCTTCAAATCTCCGAAACTTGTAGACTGGAAGGTAGGTAGTCATGGCATAGTATCGTGCGCAGATCTAGTTTATTGGAAGCAAGTTCGGATATCAGCTGTTGCCCTTTAACATCGAGAACTGTAGTCAGGAGGCCAGCCCGGGCTTTGCTAGGTAGTATGTGATGTAAGCATGTGTCCGTGCATGATTTATGTAGCCGTATGTCATGGACAGAGCTATATCGATCGGTATACTTATTTGACGAGCGCCAGCCGATACTTACAAGTATGAACAAGATTCGTAGTACACAGTCAGTGCAAAGTAACATAAAGAGAGATTCAATATTCGCGATCCAAATTCACACATTCCAGTGTATGTAATAAATATTACTCTTCTCTGAACAGTCTACCTACTACAGAAGTCACAGTATTTGTCTATGAACCATAATACAAGAATGGTTTTCATCCCACCACAAGACCGAAAGGCAAGAACCCAAAATCGTCTGCGCCGGCCATGAACCGGATATAAGATGGTCCCCAGTTAACGGCAGGGAAAGGATACAGAAGGCTGGGTGGTAATGACGAGAGTAAGGCGCATGGTCTCCTCGGCTGATAAGGCGTACTGTAATTAATACAGTCGGGCTAGAAACCTAAGGTGACATAAACGCACCGGTATATTACGCATAGGTGAGTACGGTAGTCGATAGAGGAGGTACGGAGTATAGAAGATACAGTGCCATATACACCGTATGAGATACAGTAGCTGGAGTCCAGGTGCCAACTAGGATACCGAACCAATCATCGTCTTGCATCTGTGATAAACTATACGATAGTGGTAAGTACCTCCTCCTCTGTAAAGTTGATACCTCTGAGACCAGGATCGATTGCTGAAGCTCGTTAACAATGTGCGCCTCTGTTTCAGTAGTATAGATACGAAGTAGGTATATATGAATTGCCTAGCACCTACAGTGGAAATAGTCCTCATTCAAACAGGCACAATACAGGTGTTACAGGTTAATTTGCTCCGTAGGTAAACTGATATATACGCATTAGTAAGGCGGGCCGGCGGTAGTCACCTTCAACTGTGCCTATCCAGCGTATAACACGTGTTGAGCCGGTTACAGCATACCTACCTGTTGCATACATGCGAAACACACGACACTAGCACGGACCTACTTCCGGGCGATTCGTCAAGGTTGCTCTGAGTGCTATAATGGAAGTCTCAATATTATCGCGTCCCTGGTGGGCACATGGTGCAATGTAAGTGTCAACGGGGTCATGCTACTGCCGTACATAGTACCCCATATTATACTCAGTATTTGCGCATATAAGAAGGCTGCCAGAGGAGGCTTGAAGATTACCTGAGTACATCCATGCATATCACTACTACGCCACCAGTCACAACTCGCCAACCTGACCGTCAGGATAAGAAGACTCGACCTTTGCCCCCCTCGGCCTCGCAACATCGGTAGTGTACGCATAGGCAGGCGGTTGCGCCGTACAGAGTATGCATAACAGCATAGACACGCACACTAGCAGGACGGGGCAGAGGGCGGCTGCTGAGCTTAGCTGAATGCTTCAGGCAGGTCGATAGATACGCAGCAACCTCCCCGGAATCAGTATCTAGTGTCCGCATCTCCGCATACCGCGCAGATGGGCTGAGACGTGCTCGGCTGATCACGGCCCTGGTGATTGGCGTACATCCCTACTCTTGTCTCCCCACCGATTGCACAGAGTGCTACGGTAACAATGGCGCACAGTCGGCGGCACCTTTGTGCTCGTCGAGTGTCGAGTGTTGATGCTTGGTGGTATGCTTGGGGGTGCATACGGCGCCGGTGCCTCTCCATCTCGTCCCATCTGCCCATTGGACTGATAAGACGAGATCGAGAATGTGCTCGCCCACATAGGTAAGTAAGTAGGTGCTGTGCCGTCGCCAGGCTGGCTGGCTAGCATCAGCTCGGCATCCAGGAAGCTGTCTGGCCGGATCCCACTCCACTAACAACAGCACGCGTTGCGCTAACCCATCTCGATATACCTAATCAGTGAACATGCAACGGCACTAAAAGTAAGCACTTGCTTGCCCAGTAGCGGAGTTCGCTAGGTAGGTTGGGTACTTCGTAGTGTTGAATGCGCGTGCACATCTCGTCCGGTATGGGTTAGTCGGCAAAGCTGAGCCGAACGGAGATGAGGGAGAGACTTTTTTGGTCAGGTACGATTTGTGTGTGTGTACGGAGTATGTGTGTGTTGTACGAAGTAAGTAGTGTAAGTTTAATAGATTAGTACCAGAGCAGAACCCAAAGGTAGAATTGGAAGCTGTTAAAATGGCTTACATGATCGCGCCTTCCATTGGCCAGATCAGTTACACAGACTCACACGGCATAGGTAATAGTACCAATACACAATGCCCAATGTGCACAGCTAAGGAAACACGTCGAGAAAAGAATCAGGTCCCACATTCCGTACTGTAGTGTACTACCTACTAGTCCCCAAAAAGTAGCGTTCATTCACATATGGGGGATAAAAAATTACCGCAAAGCAGCTCCAGTCCCTAGCTTGCCCGTTATCATGTGCAGCAAGGACAGCCAGGCCCAAGCTACTGTCGATCTTTCTTATCGTTACCTTTCAACAAGATGGAATGAGAGACTCGTCTAACCAGATCCTAACTAATTAAGTTATGGTGCACGGAGTAGCTACTGTCAAACAGAGACAGGTTTTGTCCAACAACACGGAGTATCGACAATGACAACGCTATTCGTCGTAAAATCGAACATCACTTACACCACAAGTTCTAGGGAGGTATTTGGCGAGAACCCCGCGCCAGTACGAGCGTGATCATATGTTTTCCTAACCTACGGAGCACTGCGTCTCCAAATCTCCCAGGCAAAGGTTTCGTGGTCTCATGGTTTCATGGGTTTATGATTTGGTGGTTTCATAGACGCCAACTGGACACGTAGACAAGCGCCTGGCGTAGTTCGCCGGATAGCAATATGGATCACGTCGTCCCAGACAGCACGACAGTGTGGCACATAAGATACAGACTTATCAGACCGACAGCGCGCAACTTGGCCCTTTCTGTACTCCGTACCTTCTGTCCGTACACTACGGAGGTGTGGTTTACAATTAACAACTACGTTAAGCAGTAAGGCAACGTGCGATTAAATTAGAGCTATACGGCTTGGGTACTAACTAACCTTATCTGTTAATACTTGATCTCCTACTTATTTTAAATGTGTATTATAGTCATTTTAAATATTTCTTATTTATTAACACGTATATTTTAATTTTTAATTCCGAATTTTAAGATTTTAATATAGTTTAAGAATTTAATAACAGAATACGTATTTAAGTTTTAACTTTATATTCCGAAAACTACTTATAAAATATTATTTATTAAAAGATTAGTTATAATATTAAAAGTTTATTTTATTTAATAAAAACTATTAAAACACGTGGTTATATATTTAAAAAAAGTCGAATATATTTTAAATATATATAAAACGAAATTAATAAAAAGCGGAAATTTAAACTTACGGACGAAAAAAAAAATTAATTTATTAATATTTTAATAATTAATAAAAAGTCCTATAATTTTTTTTATAACAATTATTAAAAAAATATAACGAATTAAACGTAAATAAACCGTTAGTTTTTAAAACGATTATAAGTAAAGCTTTTAAAAATACAAGTTTTATAAAAGTTAAATATATTATTAAACCCGATTTAAAAAAATAAAACTTGATTAACTAGTTAAAATAATGTTTAAAAGTTAAAAATTAAACTTTTAATTAATAAAAGTTAATTATTTAAAATAATAAAACTTTTATTATTATAAACGCGTTTCGTAATTTTAATAAAGTTTAAAAATTAAATAATAAAATGTTTATAAAAAAAATTATATAAAAACGGTAAAAAAAGTTTAAAACTTTTTTATTTTAAAGTTATTATAATTAATATAAAATAAGATTATATTATATTTAGTTTTCGGAATTTACAGTTATAAAAAAAAATATAAAAAAATAATAAATAAATATAATAAAATAACCGAACTTGTTATTAAAACTAATTAAAAGTTAACAATTAATATAAACCGGTTTAAATTAATAAAAAACTGTTTTAATTAAAAGTTTACGTAAAAGTTTATTGTTTTAAATAACGCTTAAGTTCGTAATAATAAAACAAATAATATTAATTAAATATAATATCGAAAAAAAGTTTTAAAACTTAAACTTATACTTTATTTATAAAATTTATAAATAAAATATTTAAACTTCGTTTTTATTATTTAAAAAAATAACGTTAACTTTTATATTTCTTTATAATATTAATAAATATAAAAACAATCGAGTTTTTAAATATTAAAATAATTATTAAATTTTTTAAACTTTTTTATAATCGAAAAAATATAATATGTTTTAAAAATACGCGAATTTATTATAAAAACTAAAACTAGCGTAAAAAAGTTAATAAAAACATGAGTAAAAAAATAAAAAACTTATTCTGAAAAAAAACAACATTGCTTTATTAATAAAATACGCGGCAACGTATAATAAATAATTTATTTAATTAATAATAACTATTATAAAAAAAGGACTTAACTGTTAATAAAATTAAAAAACGAAAAACTTAACAATGATTAAAAAGTTGAACAAGTAATTAAAATAAATTAATAATTTATAAAATATAATCCGGAGCTATTAAAACACGCGATAATTCTTCGCAAGAATAAAAAAATAATCAACAAAACTATTAATAAAGTTAACAAAACTTTAATCGAAAAAAAAACGTTTAACTTATTTCGGATAATAACGATAACTTTAATAATAACGGATTTAATAACAAAAACAATAACAGCGCTAAATAACTCGTATTAAAATGTATAAGAGAGTAGTTTGGAAATTATTGAGCTTGTTAAAGCTAAAAGGGCCAAAAACGCTGTTTTCGAAGATCACAGACACTTTTACTACTTTCCTAAAAGGGTAATTCTGCCAGGGTAGCTCTTCGTAGCCCTACACTGTGACACTAATTTAGCGTGGTTGTTGATTGTGAACCACACCTCCGTAATTACAACGACTACACTACCACCTGCAGTCTCTTTTCCCTTCGATCCAGATATTCGGCACACCTACGATACCGTCCCATCCTATCCCATACCAGTCCAGTCCATACGTCCATTACATACACTAGCATATACCTACGGTACACATATGCACCGTCTCTCCTATATGTATTCTATTATACTTTGTATGCTGCACTATTCATGTATGCTACCTACATCACATCCGTCAAATCCGCCCGCCCGCCCACCCATCCACTCGTCCATGCCCCATCATGATCCATGTGTACAAAGTACATACACTATGGTACACCCAGAATTTGGTGTAAGCCATGGGCAAAATGTGCATCCCATCAGCTCAGCTGTGCGCGTGGGTCGCTTGACGCATTGGGAAGGGAGGTGGCGGGCGAGGTGGTGGTGCGTTGCACTGAGCCGGTAGACACGCCGAACGCTTTGGGGTGTCGATCTTCTCCCACTTGGGCATCTCGCAGCGTTCTCAACGGCATTGACAAACCTGTAAGTGCCGAGGGGGAAGCTTACCGGCCCGCCCTGGCGAGATGAGCTACACCAGGTACCACTACCTTCCACTATGCGCACTTACAAACAAGACACCACGGTTCTGGCGAGCATCTACGAAGTATTCGGTATCCTACCCTATCCTATCCTATTCCCTCCTCCGCTTGACACCACCGAGAGAACACTCGCAGGGATCGCAGGGATCGACCTCTCTTCTCCTCATGCGGCCATTGGAGTCAGTAAGTTCTGTGCAGGGTAAGGCAAAGCAAGGCGAAACTCTTTTTTCTTCTTCTGTCTCGATAATTGTCCCCTCCCTCGTTTATCCTCCCCTCTCGGGCTTCCCTTATCCGTGATCACTGCTTATATGCGTACGCAGGACTGTAAGTAATCGAGCTATTATTCTCCACCTTATAATTATGGGGAGCTAGGCGTCCACCATGAATCGTGAAGAACTCAGTCATCTACGGAGTACGGAGCATAGCCCTTTCCTAAGTTACTCTACGAGCATGGCACACAACGGCTGGCGTTTTCAGCCGCCTCAGCTCCGCATTTTGATTTATACTCTCCTCACCGAGATTTCTTTTAAAATTATCGACCACATCTTCTCCAGCTGATACAGGCCAACTCCACTGGGAACTGGACAGCTGAATTGTGATTCCTACCCGGCAGCGTTTAGAAACAAGGTAGAGAGAGCTGGTCACAATCACACATATGCACACATACACTTGTATACCTAGCTACGGGTCATGCCGCCGTCTCAAACTGTTAAAGCAGCGAGCGTGCATGAAAACAGTACGTATGCAGAGGGCGCAACGAATCGAGGGAGAATCGACAGGCCACTCGAGTACAACCACGGCGCAACTCGGGCTCGAGCGCGAAAGCGCCAGCACGCAGGTATTACGGCCATGGCCAGCGCCATCACGGTAAAGGCGGTCAAGTATCAGGACCACTGCGCCCAAGAAGGACAAATGGCCCAGATGGCCCAGACGAACATATGGAAATATGGACATATGGATGGAGATAACCGCGCTACGTGTTATACTATACTATACTTCGTAATTGCTACTACACATACCTACATACAGCAGTGTATAAACTACCGTACGACAGCTACTCCGCTGCTACCTCGTTTCTTCGGCGGCAACGAGTTGACGTGCGTAAAGTGTGTCCTGACGCATACGGCTCATGCCCTTCGCTACGCTCCCCCTCGAATCAACGGTCGGGAATCAGCTCGTCACATCTGGGATCGCGCGTCGCCAAGACACAGGGTGCAGATATGGTGCGAACCGATTCACGGAGTCTTGAGTGCCAGCTAGCTAGTCCAGGCCCCGACTTTAACTTTGTCCTTGCATAATTATCTGTCTGTCTCTCGCTCTGTGGTCCGTGTAAGTGGAAAAGTGTACACACAGGATCATTCGACGGCTGTACTACACTACACTACATACATACATTTCCTCCCTAAACTGCTCCGTACTTACACTACTTACGCTACACTGCCCATCCCAAGTCGTCCTTAGATACCTGCCCGCTACACGAGATACGTACTCCAACCAGGCACGGACAGACTTGGACCAGTCGTAAGAGCATGCGCTCCCACCCCCAGCCTGTTTCCGGAAATGCCTTTTTCTCTTATCGTCGTCTGCCCTCTCTGCTTGGCTCACGGGGCGAGCCACCGCGCCCGCCTATTGGATCGCATCAAGTGACCGCTTATTCCTGGTGAGAAAGTCGGTATCGTTAGAGAGGACGAGGAACTGCGACTTGCCGATCCCTTCAGCTTCCCTGTTGGGGCTGTGTAGCTATCCAGATGCCCTTTCGGTTAGTGACCGTCCCTTCTTTTGCCTTGCCTTCAGCTGGCCCCCAACAGAGATACTTCACCATGTATCGCGGCTCTAGCTTTTTGTCACCTTGCGCATACACGAACTTGTGCCAAACATCGAGGATACGTGGGAGAGGAGAGAAAGAAAACTCACCGCAGCATTCCGCAAAGGTAAATGAGAGGAAAAAGTGCCGCGGTCAGCCCGCAGAAGGGCAAACGATGCCATGCCGTCCGCATAGTAATTTATTCCGGCTGACGTATGCATCTGAGCCACTGTCAACAACTCATGCGAGCCCATCTTCGATTGTCCCGAAGTGTGCTACCAAGACATCCAGCTATCCGCAATCTCCAACCTCAGAATCAGCTACCTCAAGACCTCAGAGAGCGCCAGTCCATTTAGGTACCGTAAAAGCAATTGCGGAATTGCAATATCAATTCCAGCCGAGGAGAAATATCCCTATGAGCTGCCTACTAGGTATTTCCCTTGTCGGTATATAAAATGTCCGAAGCCGAATAGACATTATGTCCGTTCCTATGCTGTGCAACCGTTATGATAATGAAATGAATGGCTACGTGGCCCGGTAGAGAGAGAGCTTTCACTATGCTCGAGGCCAGCAGGGCCGCTCGGAGAGATTCGATCGTCTCTGTATCTCAAATCAAGATTCGTTAAATACAACGGATAGGAGCTGAGCGGCCAAAGGCTGCACTTCGCATATTACACCCATCATAAAAGGATATTTTTGGCGAGAATATCAATCGTACAGAGCGTAAATACCAGAGAGCAATGAATTCGGATAATTATGACAAGACAGGAAGCCGGTTTAGTCATATATTATTCCGCTGCACGACCAGTACACATACGGTAGAAGCTTGAACGCAGCTCAGTTCGGGTCGTAATTCCACAATTAAAAGCTTGTTTTTCTCGCCACCACAAAACTCCAGGCCACGCGTTCCAACAGCAGTCAGGCAGAGTATTTGAGATGTTGATCTTGGAAACAAACAGGCGCGTAGCTATCGATACGTCCCGTCTACCGGCTTTGGCGAGCTCTATCTGCATAGCAGCAACGAGACAATGCAATCACACGTTGAGCTGTAACCCTATCCTCGCAATTGCGCGGTGATCATGACGTTGACTATAATCCTCAAATTGGGCGCGTTATAGACGGGTAACAAGATCGTGTCCAACCGTGTGACAGTAATACTAAAATATTCCTGAGCATCGAATATAGAAAATTGTCTCGGGTAGATGAGTCTGATCATAGTTATGCATAAACGGGTACTATAGATCTCGTCTAGGGGTTTACCAAAACACCACGAGACAATCAGCCCCTGACTAAACACTATCGTAGTAAATCCACCGCCATGTCTATGCCACACCACCACTACCCCCGAGGAGAACATACAATTACATCCCAGAGATCACTTTGCGCCAGAATCATCGTGCCCACCCTCCCTCGTGACAGACTTCTTGCGTGAAACCGGTATACAAAGTAGTAAACGGCCACCCTCGACGTCTTATCAAAATCACATCATCTTTATGCGTAGACACATTGCCCTTGGTCATCATAAAGTTAGTATAACCCCATCAAAATAATAAACTATAGGCACCACCTAGTATACGCTCGACAAAAGAAACCACGAAGAGCTTGCAAACATAACTGGTGCGGTCCACAAACTTGCACAACAGCATCAGGCAAGAGGATGCCAGGAACAGAGCATCAGGTCGCATAATTATCTAACGTTGGGCGCACAAAACCGCCGAGAGGACACCCTCTTCGCAAACTTGTTTCCTGATGGCATATCGTTCACAAAAATATTCCCCATAAACAAGTTCATAAAACGACTCGGGTTTTTTAATTTTTAATCCCAAAAAGCGGAACGCCGGAAGCCTTTCCACCCACCTCCTCTTACACAGTAACGCTGAAGCTGGTAAAACCAGTAGTACGGACTCAGTAAAAAGGATTGTTCCAAAGACTCCCACCACCCGCAACTCACAAGGTTCCAGCCGGTGACTCCCACCAGCCGCAACAAGGTTCCAGCCAGTGACTCCCACCAGCTGCAACAAGGTTCCGGCCAGTGACTCCCACCAGCTGCAGCCCACAGAACAAGGTTTCCAGACTGAAGAACAAGGTTTCCGGACGCCGCGCAAGCAATCGGCATGGCACGCCGTTGACCAAGCCTAAAACGACTCGGGTTTTGACACATTCATCATATTCAACGAACCAGCAGGACTTTATGCCAACTGATGCAATCACAAGTCCTAAAACCTCAAACCTCCCTCCTAGGATTTCCACCAATATAAATTCTCGTAGTCCCCCAGCAGCGGAAAGAAAAAGAAAAAAACGAGAGGCCTTGGCCTTGGCCGCGGCCGCTGCGGCCACGGCTACTACCACATGAAACAACCTACAGCCGCGCGTCCCGTGTGTCTGGGTCATCTGGATAGAGGCCTCGTGGCCAATGATGTCTATGGGTACATACATACATGTATGTTTAGGTAGGTAGGGTCGGCCATGTAAGTGAGCGAGCGAGTATCCCTCGTGCCAGCAGAAACAGTGATGCTAGCAATCTGCATAGCCAAGTTTTCCCCTAAATGTTGGGTTCGGGAAGATGCCGAGACCCTCGATAATATGAAGGTTTCAATCTCAATGAGCCGTTTCGCCATGTGGCAGCATGACTCATCCCTGAAGTAGGATCATCTATCTAGGAAAGAACTGGCTATGTATGTTAGCCATGGAGACATCTATACCATATTTTTCGAAGACGCGGTTATGCGTCAAATACTATAATACGTGTCTCTCTCTTACGTTCCCCCTGGCTTACTGAATGTTACCGCTAAACAGAACCTTCCCGATGCTTACGAGCAAATTTCATCTCAACTGGTAATTATATCACAGCCCCCAGATCCAAGCCATCACTCATCCGATCACAAGCCATGAGGTTAGAAACACGTAAGTAGATAGGTAGATACTACGAGTCTTAACTGTGTCTACCTACTCTCCTCTCTACCCTCTGTAATATCCTCTATTCCGCAGTCCCTGTATCGCAGACAGCCCCAGTAAGTGACCAATAAGTTTTAATTTTCTCTTCTTCTTCTTCCTCATCAGCCATCGTGCGTGTCCGTGAGACGTCTAGCTTACGCCGCGGATTAAGTAATAACGGACCGGGCTTCTAAAACAATATGGTCCTGCGGCAGGAATCTAAGAACACCTCTCTATCATGAAAAAAAATACACATCATACCCAGGTGCTTTGTGATGAACGAACGCCTGTTTTCCTCTCCTTCCCTCTACTCTAATTGAGCCCATCTCTTCTCCCGCAACGGCGGCTCTTCTCCTGTCGGTTTCCGCGACGAGTCTATCGCCTGCCGCCAGGCCCAGTACTCGCCCAGCCGAACTTCGGCGTACTGCGCATAGTCGAAATCGATGTGAGAGATGGTGGCCTGGATCAAAGCCCATATACCCCAGTAGAAGCCGGGCACGCCGCGGAACATATCGACCTCGTCGAATAGCCGCTGCGCCTCGGCCTCCTCGTCTATTTCCTCGCCAGTTTCGGCGCCGGCGGCCAGGCTGAAGTAGGTGCGTATGTACTCCCGTATGAATTCTAGCCGCTGAGCCCGCGTGGGCAACACGCTGTAGTCGCAGTCGAAGCCGCCCCATTCAGCGAAGTGGTTTGCGAGATCGAAGGCCGCGGGCGACGGCGTCGCGTACTCATAGTCGATGAAATTAACCGATGGCGATTGTTCCTGACTATGCTGGCATCGCCCGTTTTCTTTGCCTGTCCCGTTGGTCCCAGGTCCTTTTGGTTCGATAATAACGTTTCCACTCAACAGATCACAGTGCGCAAAGACAAGCTATTCGTGGGAATCATGGATTAGCGCCTCGATCATGACGAGAGCGAATCATAACATCTTCGCTCGTTGCAATATGCTATCGTTCGGGGTTTGTCAGGGACAACTTACGCCGTTCTTTCCCAGCCCAGGGCGCTGGCTCAGGGTCTCGACGAGCCACGAGAGTTCCTTCTGCAGCCCGGACTGCCTCGCGCGCTGGGCTTCCGTCTTAGTGGGCAGCGCATTGATCCATTTCTGCATCACGGTCCACGTGTTAGGCGAGGGTTTGCCCGGTGCAATAGAATCGCGGGACGGATCGTGCGCGCCGTTCGTAGCCGCGCCGTTCCTCGCATTGCTCTCGTGCAAGCAGGGCACGGTGGCATGCCACTGGGCTATGCGCCGCGCCACGGCGAGGTAGATAGACGGGTTGCGCAGGTCGGCGGGATGGCAGGGCTTACCCTGGATGAAGCGGTACATCATGCCATTATCGAAGCGGGCGAGTAGCGGTGGCGCTAGGCCGTTCTTCATGAGCAGCTCGTGATTCTGGGTTTCGCGCAGCCGGTCTATGATGAGGTCGGTGCCGTGGCCGTACGCTCGTAGCAGGATGGCTTCGCTGTCAATCTGCTCCTTGGATAGGCCCGGCTTCCGATTGACGGCCTTGAGCAGCGTATTTGTGATGCCATCGGTGAAGCGTTCGAATTCGACATGGGAGGACGGGCTCGACCATGCAGGCTGCAGGGTTAGGATGAGTTGTCGAGCGGAGGAATCATCGTTTGAGCAATCGTTCGAAGAGTCGTAAGAGAGTGGGATGTAATGAATTTGGCTCGTGGCGTTGCCATTGGTGGCCCCGTTCGAGGTGTGGGAGGGCATGATGTCTTAGAGGATGATCGGCGTCGTCGACTTGTTTGGTGTATCGTCGCCGATGCGTGGTTCTTTATTCCTACCTTGGGTATTATTTCTGCCGACCGGGGTATCGCGTTGTCGTTGTAATATGCTCGTGATATATAAGGGGAAGAGGGAAAGACAAAAAGAAATAGAAAAGAAGGCAGGGTCCAAAAGAGTGTTCAGTATAAGTACCCTAGGCGTGTATATGATAATTATGGCTGGGCTCAGGGTATTCCGCGGTGCGACCTGGTCTTGAATCGCTTCCGATGTTCTGGCTATCTGGTCTGGCTACTTTGGTCTAGCCAATGCCAACAAGAGTGTGGGTATGTTAAGATTGCCGGGGCGCGCCTCGAAGATTTTAGTGTCGAGAAATCTAGTGAACCAGGAGAACGGCGGGATGTGCCGAAGTGGGTTATACAATACTTAGTTGATAGCTTGCGCTGTGGTACGTGTGTATCAAGTAATTATTGTCTATGTCGTATGAGCAGTGCTTGTTAGGGAAGTTTTGAGTTTAAGTCACCTGCGTTCCGAGGCTATTCGGTCCCGCCTCCAAAATCCAATGCGAACAAACGTCATCATACGATCGTCAGAAAGCTCTACGTAAAAGGGTCGTGATCAACAGCGGCCGCCTGCCGAATGGCAAAAGCGCACATGACAACGGAAAAACTGGCCAGTCAGAACCCCGGATTCTACACGGTACCTACCTCCCTTCATGTATGCACACCCACCAAATCTGCCCACCTGTCCATACTCCAGGTATCACCATCTGCACCTCTTTCCTCTTCCAAGGTTGTCAGCCAATGCCCGCCTGCAGTCATGAATTCCACGGGTAGGTGCCAGCCAGCCCTCAGTACTACCTGCTATTCGAGAAAGTACGGCAGATTATTAGGTGCCTAAGTATCATGTTGGGAAAATCAGGAGCTTTGCGCTGCAGTGTGGTGGGCTAGATCCCGGCTCAACGGCGGACCCGTGCCACTGGTATGTACTTGCCTGCACCCTTCGGGCTTTACAGTCTTAGGTACCTAAATCCATTCCGGGCGCAATAGTTGCTTGGCGGGCGGGCACCCTCCTTTTTTTTTCAGCACCCATCAGGCTATCTATCACTTTATCTCAACCACAATTCTGCGTAGGATAGAAAAGGGGTAAATTGTCTATTGGACCCCTGCATCGGGGTGATGCATACCACTCTGCGCGCAGCACGTACAGGAATGAAGTCATCGTTGGAATTGCTATGTGCGTTGGTCCCGTGCCTTCTTTCCGAAACGGGGGGCTTATGAGTTTCCTTATGCACTAAGACTGAACCTACATCATTTAGTGTAGGCCCGGACGTAAACCGAATCGCAATCATGTCGCACAATGTCGCGCGACCACTTACTCCATTAGGACTGTGAATAGCGGCAAGGTGCACAACTTCTGCTATATTGCCAACTACCACAAATGCTCGCCTGACTTCTTTGTACTATCGTACTAGTGATCAAAGCAAGTATAGTCGCACATTCGGACGCGCATATGCTTGGAGATGTAAATTGCTGTCACTAGTAAGGATTTTTCAACCATTAAACCTGTGTGTTTGCTTTTCTCCGGTAAGTGCCGGGCGGATACCTCAAAACATGATCCAGCCTACGTCGTACGATTAACCCAAGAGACGTCATTGTAATCGTTCTAGGCGCCAATGACCGTTCAATATATTTCTAATTGCTCATATCTCATATAAAGTACATGCACGTCTTGCATGTTTCAATTATCTCGTGGTCAAGATGATGGGAGAGGAACGGAAGTAGTTCCCGAGACTAGTTTATCAAGTGACGCCCAACATCGGCTGAAAACAGCCAGTAGTAAATAAACAAAATTATTGCTCAATCATCGTCATCCTCATCACGCTCGCGATTAAGGAACACAGACCGCCCGACCCGGCGCACCCACCTGGCGACCTGGAAAGCCCAGTCGTCCAGCGTGTCGCTGAAGAACATGAGCAGGCGACTAAAGAAGAACAGGCTGACGAAGGACACGCTCGCGATGACGGCGAACGAGTACCAGTAGTCCGTGCCGTGCCAGTGCGTGTACAGGTCCTCGATCTGCACCGAGAAGTAGCTCGTGAGGAAGCTGATGGGCAGGAAGAAGACGGACAGCTTGGCCAGGAGCGTGGCGCTTCGGGTGAGCCGGGCCGTGGCTTCGGAATCTTTCTGCTGCGTCAGGTTGAAGTACTGTATGCGCGTTAGTGATAAAATAATAAGTATTCGTGCACTGTAGTAGTAGGAGTGGCGGTGGTGTTGATGGTGGTTCTCAAAAGTTCTTACTGTGCTTGAAACCGCGCTGATTTCCCCCAAGTATCCCTCGATGGAGTTCACCATCAAATACTGCAGTCGATCGCCGAGCCTGTCGAACCGGCTCAGCGCCGTATGTGTCAACTTGACTTTGCGGGGCTCCTCATCTTGATCTTTAAGAAGTGCCGCATCCGGTCTACCAATGGCCGTAATCTTGCTGATCAGATTCATGTAGTTCTCGAACAGGTGCTTCAGTTCTCGGAGGTCCTTGCTCAGATAGTGCAGGGTAGGGATGATATCTCCGCTCCTGTTTCGTATTTTGGGGCGCTGGTTGAGTTGGTTGGTTAGCTCGCCATGTTGCACAAAAGTCTGCGGGGAAAACGAAGTCCAGCATATCTGTTGGTAACTTACTGTGGTATCGAGTACTTTGGTGGTCTTGTTAAGCGTCAGCTTCTCATCCATCATGCAAGGCCGGCTGTACCACTTACTATATGCTCTAGTTTCCCCTCTGCCATCTTCAGGGGTTCGGCAGCGACATAATCTTCGAAAAGATAATAGAATAGATTACTGGTACCTTCATCTGCCAAGCTGCCCAGTTCGTCTTGGTCGATGTAGGTTATCCCCGTATCATTTCGGCTAAGACTTGTCACGGTACTTCGTTCATGCCTCTTGCTAAGCGGCCGTCGAACTGAATTGAGCGAAAGCGGCTTCTTCTTATATAAGTCAAAGCCTTGATGCGAGAGCTGAAGGAGGACATCGAGGGTATTATCCCTCATATTTTTCAACTCTTTCTCCTCCCACTTGCGAACGTCCACCTTCCGCGGCGCTGGTTCGAACGACGGTTGCTCATGTATTGACAATACAGTATCTAATGATACAGTTAGTGTTGACCATTAATTCAAGTGGCTTGCGGACGATGCTCGTAACTCACGGTCATCGCAGAGCGTTAACCATTGCCAATGCTTAGGCGGCATCAGGCTCTGGCTCTGGTGTTCGGGTTGTAAATCTGGCCGCTTATGTAGCCAATGAGCTCCTACGCAGAAAGCTTTCGGCCGTGTTAGCATCTACGTGCGAGTCCGTAAGATAAGTCCGCACCTTTTTGGGTTTGGTCCGTTGAAAAATAATTCACGGTGTCTTTTACTTGTAAGTATAGTGCCATATTATCATCTTCCATGTCATCCGTTATTTGGATGCTAGTTTTCGGCAGCGGACTGCCCGAAACCGACTCGAGAGCATAACTGCCATTCGCATCTTTACTCACACCCCCGGACTCGACGTCTGTATGGCGGCGGAAACGCCTACTGATACCGTATCTATCTCTAGCTCGAGCTTTGGATTTTGGTGAGAGTTGGGCGGACATGTACATGAGAAGAATCAATCTCTCGGAAAATCCATAGTGGCTCCCGATAGCTCTCACAGATTTCTCTTGTGCGCCCGGATTCCATATGTTACTGCCGTGACGTTAGTGTATCCATACACCGCATTGCATGATATGAGAGGTAGGGACCATAGCCTACATCCATCGGATTGGATAGTGCATGTCTCTTTCTGCTCCCAGGAGAGCCACAATGTCAGCAGAATCGAGGTCGAAAGCAATTCGTGCATGCTCAGGACCAAATTCGACCACAAAGTTCTGACTGTGCCTATTTTGCGTATGTGGTTCGGCCTTGTCAAACACGTCCTTACGGTCGAAGTCCTCGAATTTGTAATATGCTGCGTTGTGGCTCGGCGGCGGCGGGCCCGGAGACGCCATTCTCGATACTTCGTGGATATAGCTGCCTGATTGGCAAAACAGGAGAACTGTCTCAGTCTCTCAATCTCTGTCTCGGGCTCGCTGTATTAAAAGATTAATGTAAAGCTATTAAGAAGAAGAAGCAAAGGAAGAGCAAAGGCAGATGGAAAGCAGAAGTTGCAAGCAAGCAAGGCTCGTGACAGTTTTATTCACATGTTGGATCTGCAACAGGTGTCGAGCATTCCGGCTGTCCAGCTCCTGAAGCCGCGGGCCCTAGTGCACTGTACCCTGTCATCAAGGCGCCACGTGCAGGGATCGTCTGGACTCAGCGTCACACGCGGCTATGCATAGAAGCGGGTTGCTCTCCCTCGACACTAGACGCTTGCCAATAGCTGCCGTTCAGTGGCGCCATAGCGCTATTCTCATCCGCGGTTACAAACATGAGGCTGGGAATGGCGTGTCTATTCTTATTCAATGTCTTGTTGAAGGTATTGCCTAACATGGGGCTTATTGTGGTCTGACGTGAATGCATTCAATACGATCAGATTTGATGTGGATGGTGGGATTGTCTCCCGAGAAGGGTAAGACGGCGCAGTCCTAGCTAGGGCCCCTAAGATCTTGCAAAGACACGACTTAGCCATCTGACTCACTACGAATGCGCCGGTGCGGACACCAGTAACTTGAGACTCACTTATCACTCATCACTTATAATCATGCGAGAACTCGCAGCATAAGAGAACATGTTCTTGGTTAGAATATAAATTTACTATGATGAATGGTTCGACAGTGTCAATAGCCCATCTAACTTAAGCATTTGCAAGCGCCGACCCGTAGCTCTGGGTATGCTCAACCACTCGGCCAAATAGCCGATTATAATACGGACTATATATATATGTTTGTGTATTACCACACTATTATTCTCCTAAGTCTGCGAATATGTCGGTCGAGGGTGTGACAGCAACGCACGAGAGCGAGATACAAGTATCCAAATTCAACGTCCTCACCATCCCTGCCGATGCGAAAGGCTGCCAATTTTATCTGGAACAATACAAACCGTTTCGGCTTGCATCGCTCCAGCGAGATGCTCACGGTACGTAGAAGATATTGATCGCACTGCGTTGCTCAAGTTGCCTTGCCTCGAAGCTCAAGCGAAAGCGGCGATGACAACACAGCGTACATACATACCTACATACACTACGATAGTAACGTGCCAGACTAACACTGACTTGGGATTGAAACAGCATTCGGGTCCACATACGCCCGAGAGATCGCATTCGACGACGACGCATGGCTCAACCGTGTGAAGAATCCACTCGCGACCACTTTCGTCGCCGTGCGATCGGATAACAACCAAGTTGTGGCTTCGACTTCCATGATCGGGCCACTACCCAAAACCAGCAGCCCAGTCAGCAACCCCTACCAGGTCGTCTCCCAGACGGCACCGCCCGTCAGCTCTACCAGTAATAACGGCTCAAATGAGAATGACGACAACAAAGCGAACGACGAGCCACTGTATTTCCAGATGGCAGCCGTTTACACAAGTCCCGAGGCCAGAGGACGGGGGCTCGCTAAGGCGCTGATTCGGACCGCCACCGACGAGGCTCGCAGCCGGGCACAAGAACAGGGTAGGGCCCTGGTCCTCAGCGTAGTCGTGTACGCGGCGAACAGCGCCGCCATATCTGTCTACGAACGCTGCGGGTTCGTCAAGAGCGCGGAAGAACCCAAGCTTGTGTTTAACCCGCTCAAGAACACGTCTGAAAAGGAACTGGAGATGTATTTTGGAGGAAAAGAAGTTGTAAAGTCGGCATAGATCGTGAATATCAACCATCAACTTACATAAGAACGGAACCTGCGCGCAGCACGTTGTGGTGCATCGTAAATGAGGACGGCCGAGTTCCGTGCAACCGTTTGCTGGTCGAAATGAGGGAGCCGAGTCACCGACCAAAGAACTGCACGCTTAAATACAAAATTTCAGTCTGGGGGCTATGGTTTGCTAGTATCGCTACTAAGAGGCACGACCGCGGGACTGCCAAGACCAACGGCGACCGCAATCAAAATGAGGGCAGGGGTCCCCCTTTTCGAAGTTATACCGCAATTGGCAGCTTGTGACGTACCGGTCGTCCAACGAAATCGCCTGGACGCTCTGTAGTGCCCATCCTTATTGAACCATCGCTGTCTTTTCCCCATCTGCTATGTTTCAGACCACGCCGTCTACGATGATCCTGGCAAATCCCTTCCTTCAACAGCCCCCCCATTTTAACCGTGAATGTGAATGCGGTCAAGTCCCTACACACATCCCGTGCTTCGTACAGTAATTCGATGGTAGTGTAGATCTGTAGTGTAGCGTACCTTACAGTAGCGGCAGATGGGAAATTTGGGGATGTGCATAGGTATTAACTTTAAAGACATGGCCGTCTGCAACGCTACGTTCTCTTTACTCATTCATCATCGCGAGACTCACCTCCATTCGTTCATTTCAGTGAAAAACAACAAGTTGACTAGACCATAGTCCGAAGACGACAGAATTGACAAGCCGGTCTTCATTCCATTCTTTTATATACACCGACATAATTTTACAATATCGAATTTTCAACATACCACGCTCTTTAAACCAATAAACAGGGGCTATCATCCAACGAGGATACGCGAGATCGAGATCCGGCAACATAAGAAAATAGAAAGAGTTATATATTAGTCAAAAAGAACAGTGCCAAAGATGCCTTCCATGCAATCAACCCTCATCCTCACCACAACCCTCCTGGGTTCATTCCTCCAGTCCGCCGCCGCCGCCCCGGAGGCTACGTCGGCACTAACCCGACGCGCTGAGGTACAATTCCCGGACTGCATCTCGACATGCATGCGCAACTCGGGGTGTTTCGACAGCGCGTGCGTGTGCAAGAAGGCGAGCTCCGGCGACGGGATCCTATCCGACATCGTCATCTGCATGAACCAGTGGTGTCCGGCGACTGTCACCGCGAAAGACCTGATCGAGCCCCTGCAGGACCAGGGCGGGTGCTCCCTGCCCAAGCCCGCGGTCCAGGACGCCGAGAAGAAGGGCGGCATCGTCGTCGCCGATACCGGAAGCAGCAGCGGAAGCAGTGACAGTGGCAGCGGCAATAGTGGTGACGAGACTTCGTCCGCGAAGCCCGCCCCTACGGCTACGCCTGCCCCTGGCGGTAAATCCGGCGGCAGCCATGGCGACGACGGCAATGATGTTAGCATGACCTACGACGTGGGATCCCCCGTAACCGCTGCCGCGGAGCCTACCACGACAACGGTGAAGCACCCTGCCGGTGCCACCGGCACGCTGACTGTTCCCACCGACGCCGCTACCACTGGTGGCCTCCTGACCGACGGTGCTGACGGGACGCCGACTTCTGGCTCACTCGTCGCCCCCTCGAGCACTGGTGCCTCGCCTTCTTCCTCCAGTGCCGCCGCTGGCAGCAGCTCCAACGATGACGATGATAATAATGCCGGTGTTGCGAGCCAGGCCTCGATCTTCGGCGTTGTTGCCGCCATGGCTGTCGCGCTTGCTATGGGCTTCTAATTGATCTGATCTCATCTACGCTGCCAATCGAAAGAGATGGAAGAAGGGTGGTGTTCTGGACTGCGAAAGAGGAGGAGGACATCGGTCGCCAATACAGCAGAGCTGTGGCATAGCATTAATCTAATTTCTCATCGTACACATCCGTCTGGATTTGCTATAGTAGAATCACTTACTATTCAAGTAGTATTTGCGATATCAGAATCAATCCCCTGACACGCTTGTGAACTCGGATATAAATCGCGAAGTCCAGACTGTAAGCCTAACTTGTGTAATAGTCATTAGATTATAAACGTAAACCTCTAGAGCTGATCAATTGGTATCGGTAGCCAGAGGCTGAGCTATGTGCAAAGATTCGCCCGCCGCTCCAGAGTACATGATGATACGTTGAAGTGGTAATATCTCGGGTATGGCGCATAAATTCGAAATCTACCGTGGTTGTTACATGACGACTGCAATGAGCAACTCCCTAACCTAGCTATAGACACAGCGACTCTTACAATGTACTTCATGCAGCCGTATTCTGTGATAAGATCTTCTCGAGCTTGCTGTGGTACCAAATCTCTACCTCAGATTTGGAGGCTGTGGTCAGCGGCGGTTTCAAGTCTTCCAGAAGAAAAGCTCTGGCAACCGCCTCGGCAAATCCTAATTTTCGAGCCTCATCCTCTGACAGTTTGGAGCAAGCAACTTCGAGATCTTCGTGGTGCGCCAATTGTAGTATGATTGACTCAGCTCTTTCCACAATTGCTGGGTCAACCCCGTTCATTGCAGCACACCGACTGCCGAAGCTAGATATGCTCTTACCAAGTGCGAATTGATAGAGATAGGTTACCTGGTCTTGTGTTGACGCGGCATTGAGGTCTACATGAATTTGCATGTGGGCAAACGCTAGCCCCGGATCCTCTGTGAGAAACCCACCTTCCAGAATCTCATGAAAGTGAGTAGCAACCAAAAGCTTTGATCGTTCCGGACCAAGGCTTGCAAAGTGATCGATGGTTGCAGCCAGGAGGCCCGCACCATCTTGGCTATTCGTCCCTTTTCCAAATTCATCGATGATAATTAGACTTCTTCGAGTTGCGAAATTCATGGTGAATGCCACCTGGCGTAAGTCTGTGGCAAATGCGCTCTCAGAGCGGGCCACGCTTTCGCGAGTCGCAACCCGCGTCAGAATTCGATCTGTCAACCCTATTTGAGCGTGCTGGGCTGGTACAAAGCACCCGATATGAGCTAAATAAACAATAATGGCAACTTGCTTGAGATAGACGCTTTTCCCGGAGTGATTAGGACCCGTAAGAACAATGGTGCTTGGCGAGTCCGAGAAGTCATCGATCTCGGAAGAGGCCGGGTCATCATGGATTCCTGCGGGACTTCCAGTTCCTCCAGCCATAGAACAGTCATTGGGAATGAACGACGATGTGACTAGCTCCTGTAAAGGATGACGACCACCTTCGATATACAGGATATTGGTATCAGTCATCTTAGGTGCCGTCCACTTATTTTGTCCACAAAGAGTAGCCAGCGCAAGCAGACTATCCAGTTCACCAAGCGCTTCAGACGCCGCTATTATTGCTGCCTCTCGTTCAAGAACTTTGACTGCAAGTTCATGAATGATTTCGATTTCGCGATCTGTAAGTCATAAGCGTTTGCATATGTGGATTTGCGGAAGGACTGATATACCTATAATCATGCAATATGCATCTCCAAAGGCTTCGTCCATCTCTTTCATCTGCCCATTTTTGTAGTAGGCATTCCCATCCGCAATAAACATACACTCCCATGTATCGCGCAATCCCTCGCCATTGTATTGGCCTTTGCCTGTCTGTGGATCGATCGACACCACCGTCAAGAATCCGAGCTGAGGAAAGAAGATGCAGTTTTGCACATACTTCCTTGCCCATTCTGGGATACCATTTCGCAATTTAGCAATCACGTTAGCAAGGAAGTGTTCCATACCATCATAGCTTCGTTTGCGCTCGTCCAAGTCAGCGTCGATGCCTTGCTTGACAGCTGTTCTTCCTCGCTCCACTGACTGCTCGAAGTCAATTGTTTCGGTGATCATTTCCCCGACCTGGCGGATCTGAAATAGATCAACGGCTTGAATAACCTAGGAAAATTGTGTAAGAACAAGAAACAATAAAGTAGAGTATCCCAGGAATACCTTCTGCACTATATCAACTTTCTCTGCATCTGGTAGTGATCGCAGTGATTCTCTTAGCTGTAAGGTATAGGCCGCAAACTTTTGTAGCACAGCCCAGACACTATTCGCTACCGTCACCTTTCGGCCAATATTATCAATACCTTTCCGTAGAAGCAATGCGATGGACTTCATGTCCTTGATCTTCCTGAGGTCTTTACTAATGCCGCATAACGCATCGATGTTGCTAGGACGGAGGAAAAACGAAATAGTTGATTGTCTCTCACGAATGATATCGAGGTCAGTGCTTGGTTGTAGGAAAATGCGACGCAATTTCAATTTCCCTTGAGGAGTGACGGCTAGGTGAGAGAAAAGACCATATACTGAGAGGCCCTCCTTGGCACCGGAAGTAGAAACTGTTGGGCCTCGCTGGAGACTGTTGGGATGGTATTCTGGTTGCATAATCTGCAACGAACAGAGTGTGTCTGCATTAACGAACATAGAGTTGAATAAAGAAAACATCTCTACAGATTGGACTCTGAAGGCGAGCAGCGCGTCGGGGTCATTTGGAAGGTATTGCGTCCTCCTACGCTGAATGTCGCTCAAAACTGCACCAGCGCAGCCAATCTAAGCCATGTCAGCTGGGAATTATAGATATGCAGCTACTAGATATTCTCACAGTAACTCGACTGTCGAGATTGATCGATGTCGCCAACCGCATGAGCTGCCCTTGCTTAGATCCGTGGTTTTGATTGTGATCGGCCTCGAGCAACGCATCGTCTACAACAGTCGTATATAGCATGCTTTGTGGGCCGTCCATTCCAAGACGAAGATCTAGTAGTTTGCTTTTGCCCTTTTCGTACTGAAAGTCTGTTGAATTTAGATTTCTCAAGATATAAGCGCCTGGGAATTCCCCTAGGAGGCGATCTCAGTATAGAGCACTGAACAGATCCTGAAACTAGTTGATCCTACCTCTATTTCCATTAACATCCTGTGAACCTCTGGCAAGAAACTGGGCAACAGAGTCGGGTGCCCTCGCAGATATAAGCACCGTAGTAGGCTGCGCATGGAGAAGCAGAGTCTCGACGAAGTCGACGCCGGCCATTGCAACGTCTTCGAGCAGGTATAACGTTTCCTCCACAACCACATAGTACGCACAGCCAAGAGTAGAGCCTTGAGACCTAGCGTCTCTCATGTCGATCGCCATGATAACCTCATTCATTACATCGATACTTTCTTCTGATAAAACATCGCTTTCTCGCCCACTCTGCCCACCGTCGGAAGCCTGATCTACGGCTGGTGGATGCTCGGAGGGTGATCTTACTGAGAGTTTTGTTCTATGAGTGCGTACTAGTAACGGGGGCGAAGACGCGTAGATAGGCGTGGTAGAATGAGGGATGATAGTGCTAGTGGTCCCTGGTCGGCTGCTAAGAGACCGCAGCCTTCGTGAGCTTTTGCTGTCTTGCGGAGCTGTGGAAATGCTCAATTGATTCAACGGGCATGGCGTTCGTGGCTGTGACGATGTCGCTTCTCTCGTTGTCCCCGACTGTGTGGACATCGTCGGAGATGGCCCAAAGGGGGTCTGTGAACCTCGCGAATAGAATGGCATCTTCACGCTGTACGTAGGCGTATGGCTAATTACTGTAGAGAGACTGGTTTTGGGTTCATCACAACGCGAGTCGAGAAACAGAGATATAAAGAGAAGGGGTCCATACTATGGCAGATGCGCGGGAGGTAGAGACGCGGATGAAAATTATGAAAACTGAAGAGGCAGGAGCTTGGAGCTTTTTGGAGGGAGAGAAATGGCTCTGAGACTTAGCAGGAGCGATGCAGGTGTCCATGAGTGTCTGCGGATGCCATCGCTTTTTGCCCCTGAGGTTTCAATGAGTTGCTTAATTTGGGTATACTAATGTATCAACTCAAAATGGTAGAATTACGTCCGTACAGTCGTGCCTCGCGCATACATCACGTCTCGATCGGCTTATCTTTGACCCATGCAGCAAATTCTCTCCTCTGCTTCCGAATATCGATGAAGCCCGGACGGCTTTCTAATAGGCGGAATGGATTCCCTACAAAATCCTTCTCGACCTCTCCACTGCTGTTCTTGAACCCGGCCTCCCCTTCTTGTTCAATCTTCCCCGCCCAAACACGCCATTGTATAGGCCGCAGCTGCGATGTTCCTGATACAAGCCCCAAGCAGATGATAACGGTTGCGACAATGGTTTCGATCGTGATGTCGAGGGGTAGCGAAGAGGCAGGGCCTAGCTGGGTCGAGGCCAGCGAAGACAAAGATGCAGCTCGGTGGGATTGAAGAGCGGCTTGTTCGTGTGCCGAATAGCAGCTATGACGCGAAGCCAGTTAGTAAGTAGTCGGAAGACCAGGGGACATGTTCAGATCCATACGCATGGGTTAATAGGACCAGCCCGAAAGCCGTGGTACTCTTGGAGATCCACGTCATGCTGTTTTTGTTCCTTTAAAAGCTGAGGAATAGGTGGATGGTACGTAGATAATTTGTTGTGTACGATCAGACTGCAGCTTGACATCTACCTGCTCGTAGGAGCTACCTAGAAAAGTCGCGACGGCAGTCTAGGCTAGGTTAAGGGGTCATGTCTAGGGTGCATGGCGGCATGGACTGGTACCTATGCTGGTTCAATGCATATAATGGATAAACGTAATTCTTAGTGGGAAAAAACTTCGAATCCCATGTTATGCCTAAACCAGCTCATTGGGCCCGTGTGGGCAAGGCCCGAATTCCGATTGGCCATTTAAGCGGGATTTAAACTGAAGCTGAGCTCTCTAGTGCGTGTAGCGTGCTGCGTCATAGTCATACCTTAGGTAGCAAACAGCCCATTTTAACCCCTCGTCAAAATCCCCGCAGCACGATCTCTAGCTCTTTAAAACGAGGGGCAGTCTCTGATCAAAACTCCACCTCTCGACTCTCAACACCAGCACCGTTAACTAAACTAGTTCCTCATCGATCCACTTGTGGCTTCTACGCTATCAATTCTCCTGACTTGTCGTCATCGTGAGAAACTACATACCTACTAAATTCGTCAATTCGTCAATCCTCGCCTTCGAAATCCTATCTCTTCAACATGCCTCCCGTAAGTTGCTAAGCCCAAGCCCAAGCTCCAGCTCAGACCCAGACTCATTTCAATCGAAAACAAAAAATATGCTCTAGAGTGCCCAGATTCTGACAATTCGCTGCTTATAGGTCAAGTACGTTCTCCTCGACTGCGACAACACCCTCTGCTTGTCAGAGCGACTCGCTTTCGAGGCCTGCACCGACCTGACCAACGAGGTCCTCGAAAAATGGGGCAAGTCTGACCGCTACACTGTTGAGCAATTGCTCGAGGATTTCGTCGGTCACAACTTCCGTGGCATGCTCGTTGGTCTCCAGAAGAAGCATGGCTTCACCATGACCCCCCAGGAAGTCGATGAGTACGTCGACCGTGAGCTTGGTGCGGTCACTGCCAAGCTGAGCGAGAAGTGCACTCCCTGCCCTGGTGTGCCTGAGCAGCTTGAGGCCCTCAAGCAACAAGGCTACCCCATGTCCGTCGTCAGCACTTCTGCCAAACCCCGTGTCGTTGCCTCCTTGAAGAAGACTGGACTCGACAAATATTTCCCCGATGAGCATGTCTACAGTGCCGCTACCAGCTTGAACCCCCCCTCCAGCAAGCCCGACCCGGCCATCTACAACTACGCCTGCCAGCAGCTAGGAGTCAAGAACGCTGAGTGCGTCACTGTTGAGGACAGCAAGAGCGGTGCCACCGCTGCCATGCGTGCTGGTATCCCTCTTATCGGCTATGTCGGTGTCTACGGCATTGAAGAGGGCCAGGAGAAGATGGAACAGATGGCCAAACTCCTCACAGAGCAGTGCAACGCCAAGGTCATCATGTACGATTGGAAGGAATTCCCCGCGTGCCTGAAGAAAATTGAAGAGAGCTGTACGTAATTCCCGCAATTCTCTGTTTGCCCGGGGTAGATTTGGCCACGTGAACGCCACAGAAAATCCCTCCCCTGGGCCAGAACACCACGTGCCGGCAATCCCCCACCTCCGCAATTCTCAAAGAGCGGTATAGCTGACCTCAGATGTTGCAGTGTAAGTTGCTCGCCGACATCGGTACCCGAGTACGGCAACGAGCACCACAAGTAAGACTCAAATGATGAGTGACGACAACCAAGGTTTACCGACCCTCCCTGTCAGTTAGACTCTAGTGTAGTTAGCGTTGCACATGGTTGACACAGGGAAGCTAGAGGCGAAGCTGGATGATTCACGAGACCCGTATGATTTCCAACCATAGAAAACTCCTAGACAAGAAAACTGATTCCCTAGATACACCACCATGGCAGCTTTTTGATTCGATATTGCAGTGAATCGTGTATATTCGCTCACCGCTTAGAATTCTGGTGTGATATAGCTCTGCGAATTAAGGCAACGGTATATGCGAAATGCGGTTACCTCTATGACCGCTACCACAAATGTAGAACCCAGTATTTTGCATGCATATAGAGCATAATCTGTGTGTAGATCGAACGAGAAATCATACTGCTCATGCTTACCCGGTGTTTGCAGCTGTCTGGTCTCGGAATCCTTAGTTTCCGACAGCATCAAGGTTTTCCGACTCATGGCCATTGATTCGTCCAATGTGAACTTGGCGTTTATCACCGGGCAGTTCTGTACCGGGTTCACAAAATGCCGTCTCTACGGCTGGAACTCCCAAGACTTTGGTTTTGGTATCAATGGGTGATATCTTGTATAATTGACGGTTTGAATATTGCTTCTCCTTATCGTGCCATGATTATTCGTTTCAATGATCAACTGATCTTAATGGATGTCGAATTCCACATACGCGGGGGTTATATTGGCAATTGGGCTTCTCGAATCTTGCAACTACAAAGTTATTCAGACCTCGCTGGCTAATCGTGTATGAGGTCCTGCGGTTCTGTTCAGCGTTCAAAGAATGAATTTGACAGTTGTGATGAAGCGATCAGCAGACAAAATGCTACTCGAGCAGATGGATCAAAACATTCGTTTCATGTGCCGTCGAGCTGGCCCAACGGCATGGAAAGAATTTCTAACAAACAAGTACGCATAAAAGAAGTTACATAAGAGAGCGGATAAGAGTGGAACACAGGATATCTAATTGGGCCGCCTCTTCCAACTCGTATTCCTAGACCCCAACGGCGGCGCATGCATCCGGATTGGAGACGACACGTCGCGTTGCCACGGAGGACTGCAGGCGGAAGTCTGTATTGCCACACCGATGAGGTGTTATACTATAATTAACAGAGGATTCAAAGGGCTTTGTTGTCGGCTCTTTAGGAAGGAATATTCTCGATGCAGCACCTCTTAAACCTAGTTCGCAACGGAACACCATAATTATATGTGTGAAAGGATCCAACAAAAGATCATAAATTCGGCTTCGTGCTGTATTGATCTACATGTTGCAACATTTTTCTTTCGCTTCTTCGGGGTCACATGCTACTTATGGGTAAGGGTAAGACATTGTGCTCGCCGCGTTCCAATGGTCGTCTAATGGTGCGTTGGTAAGATTAGTACATACAGTGAATTTGGGCTCGGCACGCGGCAACATTGAGACCTCGAATCGACTGGCCGTAACCCAAGCAACGACAAGAGAAACAAATCCTCTCACGATGCCTCTTAAACCACTTGTTACACCTAGTCGATAAGATACTGATCTCGTCGTGAGAGCCTCGAAATCTCGGTAAATTTTACGGAGTACGTGATTCTTTTAAAAGTCCCTGATGTGCCTCGTGAAGGAGAGCGCGTTCTCATTACATAAGTACAACCAAAAACCACTTAAAATAGAGATTGGTGCTACGACGCTGAGTTGCCAACGATGATACATTGCATAATGACAATCTCCACACCACAAGGCGAATAACCAATTGTGCCACTTGGGTCGTTCGGCTTCCTGGCCGGTTCTGCTCTGCGCTGTGTGCCATAACAAAATAGCTGAAATGGTGGCTTCAGAAATAAAATTACGAACTCTGATCTATGGGACTCTGGCTCGGAGGCCAGCCAGCCAATGGGTGCCGCGGGACGTGGTCGTATTGCGCAGAGACACGAGAGCCCGTACCCGCTGTACTGTACTGTACCCCCTTGTTCCAGGCCAGCTACCTAGCGCCTGCGCCTAGCAGCACAAAACCGCGCCACGACCACCCTTTTTTTTCTCCTTCCTCCCGCTGTCCAGCTTCCCCGGACAAAAATACGATATATTCTGGGTCGGTCTAGGACAGATTGGGCATAGACGCGAGAAGCCAGGCCAGTGAGAGCTCTGATCACCCTCTCTCATCTGCACTGGTCAGGTACCGTTTTCTCGCAAGGATACTTCACGCGTTGGTGGGAGATATCGTGAAATAAAAGTAGACATCCATTGACGAGATACCTATCATGCACACGGTATAAGCAATTCCACTATGAAGACACCAGGCTATCACCTTGTGGTTTTTCTGGTTTAGTTTTGCCTTTGATTTCCCTCTCCCCTGCTCGTTTCCACCGCGTCTTAAAGCGTAATCCCCTGCTGCTCTTCTTCTCCTTGCTCTCGTCCTCCTCCCCACGGCTTCTCTCTCTCGTTTATAAGAAAGCAGTTTCTTGTTAATACGCATTTGCATTACTCCTTTTACCAGGAACAACTCTTCATTACACTCGTTTTTCAAAAAGCTTGTTCGCATTTACAACTACGTATCTATCCTATATATCCCACTTGTAATAATCTAATATATTCACCATGCGTTTCGCCTCATTCATCGTCGCCGGCATCTTTGCCGTGGCTGCCAGTGCCCAAACTGCCACTGCCACCTCCTCTTCCACTGCTGTGAGCAGCGGTGACCCAGCCCAGTCTTCTGCTGCTTCCGCGATCGAGCAGTGCCTCGCTCAGTGTAAGTCGAATGCCTTTTCTTATCGTTGTGTAATTATCGTCCTAGCACGGGAGGAGTAATGGAAGACCCGAGAGGTTGGATCCCAGATAAGGTGGTGGAGACGGATACTAGTCGAGGATTCTTTTTAGACCCTGAGCTGACCACTGCTCCCTTTTATCAGGCGATGAGAGCGACACCAAGTGCCGTGCCAACTGCATTGCTGTCCCCAGCCCTGACAACCAGAACGTGAACGCTACCACATCTTGCGTGGCTGCCTGCCCTCAGGGCAACGGCACCGCGGCCGACAACAAGGCCTACGGTGACTGCGTTCAGAAGTGCATCGACGAGTACTACTATACCTCCACTGGCACACCAAACCTTGCCACCAGTGCCGGTGCCGGTGCCGGCGGAAGCGCCGGCGGTAGCTCCGTCACCCAGGTCCCTACCACTATCACCAGCGACGGTTCTACTTTCGTTACCTCCGTTCCCAGCACAGCCAGCGGCTCCGCCAGCGGCGCCGCCACTACCACCACTTCTCATAATGCTGCTGCTGTCTACGGTCCCGTCGGCACTGGCCTAGGACTCTTCGGCCTGCTTGCCGGCTTCATTGCCCTGTAGATTATCCCTGGCATTCATCAGGTCTACAGCAAAAATTCGTCCTGCATTCTAGGCGAGGGTGTTTAAGGTGTTTGTTTAATAGAGACTTTGAAGACGAGTGAGTCTGTTCTTCGATGTATGGCTTTCATCTTGGAAAGGGTTAAGAGTGGTTGATAATGCGAAGCTGAGGGGGCAATGAGAGATGTGTTTGGATTTGGGCGAGGAGGATGGGGTTGGAGTAAAGCATGTCAGCTAAATAGGAGCTAAAAATGCGAGCTTTTATTGGCCGATATGTTCTCATAATCGTTCACTGGTGCTAAATTCAAAAAAAGGAGCTCATCTCACCCAATCTCCAAGCCTTTCTACTTGGAACCTGTCTTGGCGGTGGGCAGGGTCTCCGCGATGTCACTCAACCACGGAAGACCGAGATGCTTCATCTGCACAGCCAACTGGAATAGGTAATCGAGGCTGATCCGGCAAATCACGGTTAGTTGCGTGCAGATGTAACGACGTGGTGAGACTATCAATATCATGTTCGCTTACCTCTCGCACATAGTCTTCGCCTTGTGCACGTTGTCGCCCCATACGTACACGCCATGGCGGCGGACGAGGACGGCATACGTGTCCGGGTGCTTGTCCATGGCCTCCTCGAGGAACTCGGTGAGGTCTTCCTCGTGGGCCGTGTTCTCGATAACGGGGATGCGCAGGGTGTCGTGGTAGCCGAGGTTGCCGGACTTCTGGAACCCTTGGCCGAAGCCCTTGATCTGCTCGATATTGTTGATCTCGAAGACCTTGTCACGCCCGGGGCCCTGCGCCTCGAGCAGCAGCGTCACCAGCACCGCCCACTGCGAGTGCGTGTGGATGCAGCACCCAGCCCCGCGCCGCGTGAAGGCGGCCAGGAACAGCGGCGTGCACTGCGACGGCCGGCCGTGCGGCGGCGAGCGCACGTACGTCCGGTTCTTCAGGTCCGGCTGCTGCTGCTGGAGGGACAAGACATAAAGGTCTTCCGCCTTCATCAGCTCCTTCTGCACGCCTGATGGCGCGATGTATACTAGGTCTCTGAGGTATGGAAAATGTGAGACGGTGGTCAAAATAAAAATAAAATACAGATTATAGGTAAGGAATTATGAAATATGACGTCAGGTAAAGGTGAAGAAATGCAACATAAGGCTCGTACCGCGAGACTGGATATCGTGGTATGTGATATCATCGTTACCGTAGGGAGGTATTATATGCACACAAGGGGAGGGAAGTGATAGGAGAGAAAGGGACAGCCTCACCCATCACGAATAGAACATCCGCCCCCTGTGCCTGTCACCCAGCCCAGGTTCCAGAACTTAGCACATAACGAAGGAATCAGATTTGCTGGATGGTTGTCGTCTTCCGAGTCGACGAGATGGTGGTTATTCTCGGGGTCCTGTTGAACACTCATCCTAGACTTGGCACCAGGCCGGGGTTTCGTCTGGAGCTAATTTAATGTGCTTCGGGAAAAGAGTCCTCGGCCAAGAGATTGATTGAGGTTGTTTGACAGGTGTCTTTTTGGCGATTGTTCGTTTCTTAGCCGTGTGCAAAATCCCGGTAATTGGGCGCTTGTCTGGGAAAGAGTGCAATACAGGCTGAGACGCCTGCAGCTGCGGAGAGAGCGGTACTTACTTTACTTGGTGGAGTTGTTGCGCGAGAGGCGGCGGCTTTTGCGATGCTCGAAAACTTGATGAGGCTAAAGTCAACGGCGGGAGCTGATTGATCGGTTCCTGTCCTCGTCAACTTCCATTCTCCACTCTTATGGTCTGAGGTTCTGCTTCTCCAATATCACATCATCGGCTGCAGAGATAAACTCGCACAGGGTCCTCTATAAATCACCATGATGGGACGTCTTTGCTTCTGATTACTCCTATATTCAACATGGCTGGGTAGCTTTGAGTATCTATCATTCTCGAGATCCCAAGCAACTCTTCGTTCATAGAGTGAAACATTGCTGATCAGAACTAAGAAGCGAGACATTCCGTTTACGAAAGCTGCTAAGAATATTGGTCAAAGGGATTAGGGTTGCTACTGCATGATTCTGCAGCATTACGACAGTTATCAGTTGTTAGATATGGAAGCTACCTACGGAGTACTACCTACCTACTACACACTCACATGCTTACACAGAAATCAGGATTTGATTACGGTAAGGCATTACCACCTGATAAAGACACTCGATAGCTCAGAGAAAAAAAAAAAAGAGATACACTTGAAGTACTCTAGTCTAAGCCGTCTAAACGCGTTTCTATTAGTTTCATGTTATTGATAGCAATCTGATGTAAGGACTCGAAGCCTGAAGATTTTTAGTAAGCTTGCCAAGGGTTGACACAGTATGTTCTAAATGATTTACTGTGTGAAAGCATATCAAATGTGGCCTGGGGGGTTAAAGAACGGCCCTGTGCTAGCAGTATCTAGCATAGAGCAGCTAAAAATGAGCGATGCTAGAGGGGCACCCTGATCTGGCTAGCTGGGCACCCTCCGGGCTGTTTCGGCCTGGCACAGCTGGCCACCAAAATTTCCATAGTATCGCCCCTCCGTCGGCTACGTGCAATGGTTTCAACCGTTCTAACAACTCCAACAACTTCAATAACAGTACAATAGCTCTAACAACTTCAGTAGCTTCAATGGCTTCAATAGCTTCAATGGCTTCAATGGCTTCAATAGCTTCAATGGCTTCAAAAGGGTCGAGCCGGTCCAGAAAGCACCATTCCTTCAAAACAGCTTTAAACAGGTCAATTGCTTCAAAACCAGGAATAGACACCCGATCCGTCGGTTGCGTACAATAGCCCCAATAGGCCCCATAGCTCTAACAGCTTCAATTATAGTACAATAACTTCAATTGCTTCAAACAGCTCTAAAGGCCCAATTTTTTCAAATCTGCAGTAAAAGGTGGGAGTAGCAGAGAAGGGCAACACTACGGAAAATTTGGTAGCCAGCTGAGCCAGGCCGAAACAGCCCGGAGGGTGCCCAGCTAGCCAGATCAGGGTGCCCCTCTAGCAACGCTCCTAAAAATGGGTATTCTTGGCAACGAATGGCGCACCCTGTGGAATTATGGAAGCTTTCCCCTCCGAATTGAGCCAATCATGGGCGTGTCCGATGCGCGAAGCTTGCTGTTGTTTAGTACAATTACAGGGGTCTCGGTCACTAAAGCGCCCTAACGGGCAGTACTGTACCCCATGTCTTCTCTTGCCTGTCTCATCCTGGCCGTGGGGTTCTGGACCAATGAGCATCCCGGCCGTAACCCTGTGTGCTTGAGCACGACCCTTAGGAAGCTGCAGTAGGTACTGAGGCACGGCACTGTGCGGTATGTACAGTACTGCACACTGCCGCGGGCCTGATTGCTGCTTGCCCCAAAGAGGCCACGTTGGTGTTCTACTAAAATGAAAAAGGTTCCAGCAGCTTCGCAAATGATAAAATCCAATTGATCGTCTCCTTCCCTCCCCTCACTGTCTTTCCTCCCTCAGACTCTCGTGGAGAAATTGCTTCTTCTTCGTCAGCTCTGGGAGCCTTCAATTGTGTGTTCTCATTAACGTAACGTCGGACACAGCCTTGCCATCGCTGTCGCCTGGCTGCTGTTGATAGATAGATAGCTTGGTGTTCCTGTTGAGGCCAGCTGTCTCGTCTCGTCCTTAAGCTTCGCCTGCTTCATTGCTCGGCTCTTCCACATCTCCAGCCAGCTTCTTTCCACAGACGCAGCCATGCATCTGAACTCTGCCGTTGCTGCTGCCCTCCTGGCAAGCAGCGCCCAGGCTCACGGGTTCCACGGAAACCCGCACGGCTTCCCCGGCCAGGACAGCGTTCCCGGCGCCGATGCCAGCTCGAGCACTGCATCCGTCTCGTACACGGTGCCTGCCGAGCTACCTACATTTACTGTGAGTCTCTTCCCGTCTCCTCAGCCCAGCGCATCGGATGACGAATTCCCCTGCTAACACTACTTGTCGCCACAGCCTTCCGCGTTGAAAGCCCCGTTCCTCGAGCAGTTCACTAGCGGCTGGGAGTCCCGATGGAAGGCCTCACACGCCAAGAAAGATACCCAGGGCTCGGAAGAGGAATGGGCTTACGTTGGCGAGTGGGCAGTTGAGGAGCCCTCCGTTTACAACGGCCTGGTTGGCAGCAAGAACCTGGTCGCCAAAAACGCTGCTGCCCACCACGCCATCTCGGCTAAGTTTCCTAAGAAGATCGACCCTAAGGGCAAGACTCTCGTCGTCCAGTACGAGGTCAAGCTACAGAGTATGTTTGCCCTCGACCTGCCCCGTTTGAATATAAATGTCCGCGAGTATGCTAATCATTCTGTGCAGAGGGTCTTGAGTGCGGTGGTGCCTACATGAAGCTCTTGCGTGACACCAAGGCGCTTCACCAGGAGGAGTTCAGCAATGCCTCTCCCTACGTCATCATGTTCGGTCCCGACAAGTGCGGCCACACCAACAAAGTCCACTTTATCTTCAACCACAAGAACCCTAAGACTGGTGAATATGAGGAGAAGCACCTGCTTGCTCCTGCCCAGGCCGAGATTGACAAGGTCTCTCACCTTTACACCCTAGTTGTTCAACCCAACAACACCTTCACTATCCAGAAGGATGGTGATACCGTCCGTGAGGGCAGTCTTCTCGACCAGTTCTCCCCCGCTGTCAACCCCGACAAGGAGATTGACGACCCCAAGGATACCAAGCCCGAGGACTGGGTTGATGAGGCCCGTATTCCTGACCCCGAGGCTACCAAGCCCGAGGACTGGGATGAGGATGCGCCATTCGAGATTGTCGACGAGGATGCCACCAAGCCCGAGGATTGGCTTGAGGATGAGGCCACCACTGTTCCCGACCCGGAAGCTCAGAAGCCCGAAGACTGGGATGATGAGGAGGACGGTGACTGGGTCGCCCCCATGGTCCCCAACCCCAAGTGCGCTGAGGTCTCTGGCTGTGGTCCCTGGACTAAGCCTATGATCAGCAACCCCGACTACAAGGGCCCCTGGACTGCGCCGTACATTGACAACCCTGCCTACAAGGGTGTCTGGGCTCCTCGCAAGATCGCGAACCCTGATTACTTCGAGGACAAGACTCCCGCCAACTTCGAGCCTATGGGTGCTGTAAGTTTTCTCGCCCAAAACGCCCAGAACCATTTTCACAATCATAAATGCTAACTGATGAATTAGATTGGCTTCGAGCTCTGGACTATGCAGGCTGATGTTTCCTTTGACAACATCTACATTGGTCACTCTATTGACGATGCTAAGAAGTTGGCCGATGAGACCTTCTTCGTCAAGTTTCCCGTTGAGAAGGCTCTTGAGCAGGCTGAGAAGCCCAAGGAGTCTGCTAAGCCGAGCTCCCCATCGGACTTGAAGTTCTTCGACGACCCGGTGACATACGTCAAGGAGAAGCTCGACCTGTTCTTGACCCTTGCTGCCAAGAACCCCATCGAGGCCATCAAGTTCGTCCCTGAGGTTCCCACTGCTATCGCTGGTCTTTTGGTCACCATCCTCGCTCTTACTGGCATCCTTACCTCCGGAGGCAACGTCCCCGCGCCTGTCAAGAAGGCTGCAGTGGACGCAAAGGAGAAGGCCAAGGATGCCAAGGACAAGGCCGCTGAGGCCGTTGCCACTGGTGCTGAGAACATTAAGGCCGAAGCCAACAAGCGAGCTACACGAAGCTCTTCGTAGAAATTTCTTGCGAGGTGTGAAGGTGCTCCGGTTCGTGAAAATGTAAGGATGGGCAGAAAAAAGACCAGGCTCTGTAATACTGTGTCAAGTATAGGGTTCTGTGGCAGCTACTATCGGGTACTTCGCATGGCGTAGGTGTGTATTTTAGTTCCAAATAAATTGGTCAATTCAAAAGATAATTAAATGTGATACTGTGTCCGAATATTGAAGCCTATTTCTACACTTGCACGGGTTGGTAAATTTAGCTCCTGCTGTCCTTTGGTAATTATCCTACCAAATGCATCTTCGCAAGATGTCCTGGCTTGGATAGAAAACGAGGAGGACGGTATCAATCACTGGGGGATTGGTCTAGATTAGTTGCCTCTACCCATGCTACTGCTCTGGGTACAGACTCGTAAGTTATTTTAGCACTTGTTGCATGATCAGTAACGTGTCTATACCGTGGGACAAAGACCTGATCGTAAGATTCTCTATCTCTATCTGAAACGAGGTGGGCCGGGGAGTTCATTACACTTCGAGGTTGTTTGTTACGTGGTGTGTTGGCAAGAATAATTATGGACAGATAGAGTAGACTTACGTGTCTTTTTTTCTCATTTTCGGTTTTGAAGCGGCGCCCCAGGCTAGATACTAAGTGGTGTATCTCGAGGTATGTACCGGAATGTATCAACTCGCAGGCTAGGCCAAGCCACTCCCGTCTATGATAAAATCACCTTACCCATCAAGCAATCGCCTACTCCTAGACCCCTGATACACCCTGATTATAATACACATACTCCGCACGAAGTAAGTAAATATTGTCACATTCACCACATAGCACCAAGTAAAAACACATGTGAAATTAATTCCCAACTGGAATCTGTCTTCATCTTCATCCTCAAACCCAAAGGCTTCGCTGTCTTCTATTACTAGATATATATACATCGACGTAACATGTAACATATGTGCACATATACCTATCATCCCCCTAGGTAATTAGATGACACCCCCACGTCTCGCCGCCGCAGCGACTCTCACCGGCTTCCTCGCGAAGCCGTTCAACATCCTATAGCCGGCGCCACACGTCCTGCCCTCCTCGATGACGTCGTGCACGCCCTCGAGGCACTTGCCTGCCTCGCGCACCTCGGCGGCGTCGAGCCAGAGCCGGCCCTCGCCCGCCACCTTCTCCATCTCGCAGCGTAGGAGCCAGCGCTCCCACGCCCAACCCCCTGCCAACCCGGCGATGCTGGCGGCGGCCTCAGTCGAGCCCTGGAGGATGGCCTCGAGCTGAAGCGATCTCTCGACGCCGTTGCTGTCCCGCACGATGGGGAGGGGCTTCTCTCCGGGTCGCAGCTTGGTGTGACCCATGGGGAGGCACATCCACGCGCGACGGATCTCGTCGAAGCCGGCTCGGCCCAGACGCCCGAGGAACAGGCGCGTGGGGTTCGGGTCGTAACCCAACGTCTTGAGCGAAAAACCGAATTCGACCGACTTGGCGAGAGCAAGCGGGCCGGCGTTCATGACATCGGAGTCGATGACTGAAAATTCGAGGTAGCCGCCGGGCTTCAATACTCGCATGACTTCACTCAGGCAACCTTCCCACTCGTCCTCGCCGTTCTCTCCGATGAATTTAATGATAGAGTGGAGCTCACGGGCCGATACAAGGTCGAAATGCGCATCAGGGAAGGGCAGTCGGGTAAGTCGATCGACAGCTACTTGTCGGTGGTTAGGCGGACCACGCATGTTGCAATTTGACAACTGGCGGATTGTCTTCGTAGTAACCGTGTAGACCTTCGTGTTGGGGTACGCGATGGCGCAGTGCCAGGCCCAGTCGCAAGTCGCCTGGCCACCGAGGTCAAGAATGCGCGCACGGCTTTGAGCACCGCCGATTCGAGAGAGCCTCGCCAGCCGCTTGGCGATAGGTGCTGAGAAAAGTCTTCCGCCGTTGAGAGCCTTAGCTGCGCTGACTTGCCAATTGGCCGTAGCCATCTGAGTGAAAGCCTCCTCCTCCTTTTCGCGCTTCAGTCTTTCCGGGTCATCAACAAGAACATCGTCCCCGCGGACAACATTGGCACTCATGCGCTTTCGTGCGGATTGTGGCACCACCGATAACTGGTATTTGCCGAGCAGTTGGTTCTGGTGCGCCTCTCGCAGAGAAATGCGTTGCGCCTGAAGAGCCTCAAATCGTGGGAGACGGTGAACAAAGGTGTCCTGTTGTCGGGACCGGATGATATAGTCTTGGAAAGCTCGGTAATATGCTGATTCCTTGCGCAGCAGCTTGGATGGAAGGCTGCGTGGAATGTTTGTTTGGACAACCACTTCCGAGAATCGAACAGCCTTCTTTTTCTGCGTAACTGGTGATTCGTCGAGTACCGTCTCCGTTTCCTGCGCATCTTCGTGATGAATTGCAATTGTCTCTTGCTCGAAGCCTGAATCTGATCGTAATTCATCTTCGACATGTACACCTTGAAGATAGACCTTCTGAGCCATGAGCCAAAGCTCAGTGCGGTCGAAGTTCGCAAGAGCTACCGCTTGTTGTTTCTTTGCATACTCTGGATCGTACACTGTTACAATCTCTGTGGCAACCACTTCCTCAGTTGGAGAGGCAATTTCGCCCGAAGCATTAGGAGATGTAGGGGAGCTCATCCGTTCGATACGTCGTGCTGTTAACGGATCCTCTGGGAAAGTATTCCTGGCTTCTACGATCTGTTCGAGAATGATCGGTCTGGCAGTAGGAATACCATCCGACATGGTACCTCGGATCTCGACTACATGCTCGATCGGAGCGGAAGGGATCGTAGAATTAACGTAAGGCCCAAGTCGAGGGGGTGTCAAGGGGAAAACGGGGCCGGCAGGTACTGGAGGAACAACTTCTAGCCACGGACAGCGGTAAAACTGTTCGGCGGTAGTCGATGTGGGCGGCGCAACGTCTTCAGTGATCGCCAACGGCATATGCCACGTGTGCCTCGCTCGCGATGAAAGTCCAGAAAAGAATCCGCTTGGAGATGGGATTTCCAGGGCCGTTAAGCCATTCAGGGGCTCTTGTTCTTGCTGTTCCCAGGTCCTCAGCCTCAGAGATGGCCGACGCACAGAAGAACGACTGTGTTGTGTCATCTCGGGTACTCTGTCTTCTGGGACTTCAATCACCTGCTCCGGTTGATATTCGTCATCAGTGTCCTCGCTCCCGGATAAAGCTTGCAGTGTTGCGAGAGCAGCTGGCTGTAGTTGAACACCGGACCAGTGTGCCGAAGGATCTGCCTCGTCTGATGCCATGACAGGAGTTACTGGCGCGGACATGGCGGCCATCTGGTCGGACGTGAGACTTCCATCTAAGGAAGGAGGCGCTGAGATCGTTGGTACTTCCGCTGTTTGCTGGGACTGCAGGAAAGAAATTACTGCTGGTGACATCTCGACCCTTGTTGGCGGTGTTGGTGGCACCGGAGAAATAAATTTCTTAAGATCTAGCTTTCCTGACATAGTTTCCAAATTGCTGTCTTGTTGAGCTGGGATAACCAGAGGCGGCAGTCCACGATGAGATGCGGAAGACCCGGTCCTCGTGTGCTTCTGTCTTTGTAACGACGCTCTCGACGTCTTTTGCTTGTATTCCTCGTTGTCCGATACATCATATATATCATCAAATTCCGTGACGTCAGTACTGACGCTCGTCCGGTTCCACGGATTTGAGGATGACGAGGGCGAGTTACTCTCATCAAAAGATGCAGTTGAGGGAGAGTCAGGTAAAACAGGCGCCGCCATGAAATGGAAGCCCCTCGGCGTGGGGAAGTGATCACTGTGTGGCGATAGCCATTGCGCTATCTTCTCATTCGACGGGCGAGCCTGGGTCTTGCGCTGGCCGTTCGACGCTCTCCTACGCTGCGCATCTTCATGGTCCTCTTCCATTATTGTATTAAGTGACCGTCCCGGCCTTCGAGCCAGCGAAGGCGACGGGGGCTGTTGGTAGGTACTCGCCGGCAAGAATACTAACTCCGACATTTTCGTATACGACAGGGAATTTTACTAATAGGAAAGGAGGGGAAGAGAATGGAGAGGTTCGCAATACTGAGAAAGTGCTATACTAGCAATAGAATAAGACGTCCAGCGTCGTTGAAAATGAGGGCCATAAACGATAAGTCCTCAACGACCGGGACAGCTTCGGTCAACGAAGCGAAGCAGAAAACAAATCAACCTGAAGCAAGCTTGAGGAGGAAAGAGAAGAGAATGAAAAGCAGGTGACCTACCGGTCGTTTGGGGCCGAGTAGTTTTAATCTTTCGGGTCTGCGCACGCGGGCGGCTACGACGCTGCAGAACATTCTACGGAGGGAGGCACCAGGCGCTTCGACCAGACGAAGACCGGCCCAGTCACACACAATTCACACATAATCGCACCTTACTATGCATCGCGGCTGCAGCTTTACCCAGAACGCACAGGGCGCGAGCCCGTTTTGGGCATGCGGGCGTAAAAAGTGGCAGGAACAACCCTCGCCGTATCGCCGACAGGTCGATAGTCTACAGAGAATCCGGATACAAACCCAATTAACGCCCAATTGGCTGGCTCGCTGGTCGGACGGTCTGGAGCCCTAATTTTAGAAGCAAGGTCAACGTGGCCAATGGCGGGGTGGGAACGGGATGGTGGGGCATGTTCCGAGCGGATAATGGAGAGCTGATTGGATGTGATATCCATACTTCCAGCCAGTGAAGACGACCCGCGCTGCGTGGGCGCTTAGTAGTTTAACGTCGCTCCGTCACAGCTCCCCTCATCACTCATGATTGGGCACGAGAAGTTTGCGATGAGTATAACCACGTACGCATACGCATAGTCGCCAATCTGTGCGGGGGCAAAAGACACGTTCAGGTCGGTTAGCCACTCCTTATCTAGTAATCACTAACTCGAAGAGATCAGAAGAGCAATACATACAGATTATGCGGTCTGCTGTGCCTGTGGAAATATCGCAAGTGGCTACCTATCGTGAGTGTACGATCTGTTTCTTGCGCTCATATTTGTATTGACGTCATGCCTGCTTTCATACGTTAAATGGATCAAGGCGGTCACTTCTCCATTGATGACTTATATTCTTGTTATATACAAACTACTCGTGTCTTCATGGATATGGTGTATTTTACCCTCCATGGAACAAATCTTTAAGCCACCGTACCACGCATACAGTAGTACAGTTTCATGCATCCCTTTCCAAGACGACAGGTAGATGTGTCTATTATGGACGGCAGGTTTGAGACAAACTCGGCTTAGCAGACTGGAGTGTACAGCGAAGTCATCGAATAGGCGCCATATTCAACAATCATAACGTGTCCCAGGTTGAATAAAGACATGCATTGTACTTCGTAAGAGTTTCCATAATCGGAATTTTCAAAACAAGTCAAACCCAAATGCAAAAGGAGAGAACTTGTGATAAATTAGGTTGCAGATGACTTTAACCCATAAAGCCAGGTACGTACATAAGAGATGCTAGATATACCGCTTAAGTTCAGGAAGGTTTTTAGACATTAGTACCTTCTTAACCTTCGTCTTTAAAGTAGTAGATTCTAGACTATACGCTTTAAATTGGCCCCTAGATTAGTAAGTACATAGGCAACTATTACAGAATTTTCCTGAGCAAACAATTCAATGTCATTCCCATCACATAGCTAATCTCAGAAACGTATCTGCAGCCAGCATGTTACTCCAAGCCAGGTACCGGCTCAAAACATCCACCCTTAAAGGTTAGCGGATTCTGCAGATTGACACGGGATCCACTGTGAGGGGTACATACAGTAGAAGAAAGGCACTGTCACAGGTCCCCATATTCACCCATTCCGGTGCCTATCTCGAGTAGTGCAGGCGGCTTCTCAGACACCTCTACACCCCACCATCGTCAATGACCCCGCCATCCCTCATGCCACCTTCGACAGGCGCATAGCAGAAAACCCACCATCCCTCACTATACCTTATCTATTCCCTGGTGACGCGAAGAGCAACCGCGACCGCGACACTCCTACCCACTGCATAATTAGAAACCTTGCATAACCTACCTATATACTAAATTTGGTCATGGCCGACACCGAGCAGCCAGAAGGCCTAAGCGAAATACAGAGTCGCCATGTCATCTACTGTGGTGGTAAGTCCCTTCTGTTAACAGCACGAGCTCTGTCTGCAGTTAAGATGTGGTGGGGAAGCTTTACTGATATAGGATCTTTGAGTATCTAGTCTGCACATTACCCCCCGAGGTACGAATTCCCTGTCCATAACGCGAAGCGAAGCAATCGAACTCGATTACGTTCGACGAGACGGGCCACCGAAGGGAGCATGAACTAATCAATTGTACTTACATAGTACTGCGAATATGGCGGTACCGTCAAGAAATGCCAGGACTGGCTACAGAAGGCCCAGCCTGAAATGTACAAGCAGATATGGTCACCAGGTACGAAAATGCTTCCTCTCTACTACCGCGAACCTCTTACATTCGTCGAGCTACCTACAAGATAATTACATTTGCAAAGACTAACGGAGAGCAACCACGTGGTATACAGAGGCACTAGAAGCCGCGACAGCATCGCTATCGGTCGAGGCGCAGAAGCGGGCGGCGAAGGACGCGCAGAAGAAGGCGGCGCAGGCGGAGAAGGCGGAGCAGAAGCAGGCGGACAAGATCGCCAACAGCGTGATCACCATCAAGCGCGTCGAGCGGAACAAGCGGAAGTACGTGACCGCGGTGTCCGGGCTCGAGGCCTTCGGGCTCGACCTGAAGAAGGTCGCTAAAGAATTCGGCAAGAAGTTCGCCACGGGCTCGTCCGTCACGAAGGTCCCTAGCGGGGGCGAGGAGATCGTGGTCCAGGGCGACGTCAGCGACGAGATCGAGGAGTTCCTCCTCGAGAAGTATAAGGATATACCCGAGGACAACATCGAGTTGGTAGACGACAAGAAGAAGAAATCATCATCGTAGTAAACTGGTTCACATGTTCTTCAAACACGGTCACACGCTGGGAGCGTCAGGATATATAAGCATTGCAAAAGAATCATAATTCTTAATCCCGAGCCAGTATGATGTATGAACATCCCGTAGTTGACCCAAATCCTTATGTGAACAAACCCTGATGCCAAATCCTTATGTGAACACACCCTGATCCCAAACGCCAAACGCCAAATCCAAATCCATTACCGTGCAAATAGCAAAATCACTTCCTTTCATGCCCGTTTCCTCAATGTTCTCCCCGTAGTAGGTGCTGCTGGAGCTGCCTTTTTGGCAGGAGCCTTTTTAGTTGCTGTCGATTTAATCGTATTCATCACTGTCTTCTTGGCGGCCGGAGCTGCCCGCGTAGCCCGTGTGGCAGCGGTTGTCTTCTTAACTACGGTCGCCGTGCTTGCCTCGCTTGTTTCGCTCGTCGTGCTGATCTTTCGTCTGCCGCGAGTAATAGTAGTAGATGGCGGTGGGGCTGCCGCCTTACGTGTTCGAGTGGTGGTTGCAGTGGTTGTTGTTGTGGTGGGCCCGGTACTAGAGCTTGCTGTGGAGGAAGTGGTGGCCTTTCTTGTGACGGCTGCTGGCCGCGCAGCTTTGGCTTTCCCAACTATGCTCGACAGAATATTCGAAGGAGTCTTAGCTGGCGGGGCGGCTTTCATTGGCGATGCAGGCCGACTAATCATTGATTTCATAGGCGAAGCAGGTCGCTCTCTAGGTGCTATACGCGTATTCGAAGACGTTGGGGACAGGACTTGTGATGCTGTGATGGGCGCTCTCATAGGGGCGGCCCCGGCGCGTAATCTCTTCTTGGGATTGTCTATATCTTCGCCCTGGTTCTCTTTGTCCGCGCCGGAAATCTCGTGGCTAGATGCTGTTAGCTGACGCGTGCACGGATCATGATGTGAGGCGCACCTCAATCGCTTATGCGCGCGAACTGGACTAGCCGTGGGCACCGGCTTCCGGGGGATAGGTTTGGGCGATGTTCCGTCCTTTGCTGGAACCGGTGGAGGCTTGGCTACATACTGATGCCTCGGACCAGGCCGAGGTGGTTGCGAGCGAGCCGGACGCGCGGGCAGCTCGCTCATCTTGAGGTTTCGTAGTGTTCTTGGAATCCGATTGACGCGCATTTCGACGCGTGATCGGAGCTGCTGTGCCTGGATATTGTACTGGGCCCGGAGCCGCCGCGCGCGTTCGGAAACTGCCTAAGTGGTCAATTGCCGCTGTCCAGCGGATATCTGTTGATTGTCACGTACTCTCGAGTTGAAGATTGTCAATCAACGCCTGCTTCTGTGCGAGCGTGATGCCCAGCTTGCGTTTCTTGATGGGACTCCTCTCTGGCGACGTGCTTGGCGACGACTCTGACTTGCGCTTTCGTGGGCGTACTGGAGCCATGATGATCGATCTCAATCGATTTCTGTGGTTGATGTTTTCAAGTTGAATAGCAGTGTGCTTTCAAGCGATGGGGTGATGTAAACGCGGCTCTGAAAGTTGAGCGGGTTTTATCGATTGATGAGTTTCGTGGATGAGTTTGGTGGGTAGCTGCGAAGTCGTGTCTTGAATTGGGTTGTTCTTGTTTACTTTTGAGAGCTACCCCGGTTGCCGACGTCCCACTAAACAGCACTGAAAACTGTACCTAGGTACACAGCTGGCCCGAGCACGTAGCCCCACATGCATCACTCTAGCGCTCGACCGGACACATGTAGGTGCCTACGTAGGATTTACCGCATTGAATGGTGGATTGTTTATGAAATACCTACATAGGTCTGTAGGTAGCTCAAGGCTGCGCTCGCCTGACGTTTGCTTCTAAGCACCCTTGGTATCTAAGTAGGTACGTAACTCTAGCCGTCGGCCATAGCAGCAACAACCGCTCTTCAGTGGTTCTCCCGACCTCATAAGCCACCGATCTAACTACGCTCACCAATCGACTGCCCTTCCCCGTTTCCCTGTATTGTGCCGAAACCACAACCCAGAACTATCTCACCGTCCATCCCACACTCCAATACATCGAACCCACATTCGCCAAGATGCCGCTCCAGGCTGTCATGCTAGTGGTGGACAACTCGGAGAGTAGTCGGAATGGAGACTACACGCCATCTCGGTTCGATGCCCAAGTTGATGCCATAAATATCTTGTTCGATAGTGTCACACAAGGGAATCCCGAATCCTCGGTTGGGCTGATGAGCATGGGTGGGAAGGGTCCTGAGGTTCTGTCAACATTGACAACAGAGCGAGGAAAGCTGCTGGAGGGTTTACACCGCACCAAGAAGAAGATATCGGGATCGTCACATCTTGCCACGGGCATCCAGATCGCCAGTGTACGTTTCCATCCCGACCGGTCCCCAATCCTATAAGAAACTGGAATCCCTAACATTCAATTCCTTGGAACAGCTTGCCCTGAAGCACCGACAGAACAAGTCGCAACGCCAACGTATCATCGTATTCGTTTGCTCACCGGTCGCCGATGATGAGAAGAAGCTCGTTTCTCTAGCGAAGAAGATGAAAAAGGGCAATATCGATATCGACTTCATCCTCTTCGGTGACCTTGATGAAGAGGATGTGCAAAAGAAGCTTGAAGCATTCAATAACGTCGTCAAAGGCAATGACAATTCTCACCTCGTTGTCATACCTCCGAGCGGCAAACTTCTCAGCGATCAACTTCTCTCTACACCGATCCTGCTTGGCGAGGGAGCGTCCGCCGGCGTCGGCGGTATGGCCGAAGGCGGTGGAGACTTTGGTGGTTTCGACTTCGACCCAAGTGCCGATCCAGATCTGGCACTCGCTCTTCGTATGAGCATGGAAGAGGAAACTGCACGAATAGCTAAGGCTGCTAAAGAAGAGGAGGAAACGAAGAACAAATCAGGCCTGGAAGATATCAAGGAAGAGGGTGAGCGTCAGCCTCTATTGTCAGAGGAAGGCGAGGGAAGTGGTAGTGGCAAGAAAGATAAGGACGGTGATGACAAGATGGATACATCATGATTGGATCAGGATCGCCTGTCAAATGCTTTCTAACGGCATGGGCTTCGGCGTCAAGGGTGTACATTATTAGATCAAGCATGTCAACCACTAGGCATAGGCCACAGTACTGTCCTAGAATTGAAGCACTAGAATTTCTGCTTTGTTAATGATGCACGCATGCTAGCTATCTATCGCGCCCACACTTCAACGCCTAGACGCCAAAGGATGTAAATAATGGAGGTAACAGCACTTTGCCTCGCGACCGTGCCACATGTCCATGAATTCCTAGATCAACGCACCCTCAATCAAGCTCTTATCACCCATCCCATGACCCAACCTATCACCGCGCATTATTGACCTCCCTAATGTAGGAATTTAACTTCCTGTCAAAAGTGTCGCAGCGTATAGGCATCTCCAGCTGGTAAAAAGGGTTCTTGGTGACAAAGTCCGCATACAGGTCATAGACCTTGCGCATTGCAACGTCCACATTGGCCTGCAGGGTGTCGGTAAAGAGTAGGAATTTGGTGCCGGTCAGGGTGTTGAAGCATTGCAGCCGAAAGTTCTCCGACTCCATTACTTCCAAGCCGGAAGGAGGGTCGGGACGGCCTGGTATGCCGCCGGCAGCGATGAGTGCGGCCTGCTGCTGTTGCTGAAGTTCTTTAAGTGGGTTCAGGCGGGTGGTGATGGCGTGGACACTGATAGTGAATGGATCAGCCGTTCGAGTTCCATGGCCAAGAAATGACACACCATCTCTCTACTCACCCATGAAAAGTTCCGGCAAGCACCAGATAATCATTTGTATTAAGTTGATTCAGGCCATCTCCAAATGTTCGATTGTAGATGAGACCCCCGGCTTTGTTAATGACAATCAGAGCCAATATGCCCCTTATAACATCTAATTGTTAGCAGATGTTCAAGCATGTTGGAGAGTTGCAACAACGCACATGGTGAGAGAATCGGGCGAGAATGACCAGTACTAGGCAATGTGTTTATGCTCATATCATGACTTCTCACGCGATTATGGTATGTGCTTTGTTGAAGGTTTGTAAGAATGGGCAAAGGCCAAGCTTCTCAAACGTAAAGTGTAACTGTATTATGTGTGTAGGTACTGTTGATTAGGTAAGGCGCTTGAAGTACTTAGCCCACGACATCCATTACCAGTAATTATCCAAGTTACAGGGGGCAAACCGTAGGGATGCAATGTACTACTATATACGGGTCTCAGGCGTACTACATGACAGTATGTACGAGAGGTAAATATAACAACATGCATTTACCTACCTACAAACTGCAATAGTATTGCCTGAAGTAGGCTACATTGGGAGAAAAAGCATGAAGGTACCTACATATGCCCCCAAACTGAATGCGAACACAATGCGTTGCGTGCAGGCGGATCGCCCCCACTTTAACAGGGCCACAATGGGTTCCTTAGGAGCTAGGTAGCCGCAGTAGGAAGAATCTTGATATCAGCCTCGACTCGCGTGCCCTGATCCAGCTACTTACCGACCTTAAATCTTTCCGGCTACTACTCAACAAAGAGCCTACCACAGACATTCTCTCGAACAACAACACAGCAGCTACAATTTCATCGATCGCACAAGCCGCGCATACACCGATTGCATCCAACAACGCCCATCGCGGGCTTCAATCTACCGATCGCATCGCCGCCGCTCGTTACCCGTGCGATAAACAACGTCCTCGATACTTTTTTTCCTTCCTTCCGCGCCGGCACCCGCGCACAAGCACTCCGGCCTTCGCGTCGCGTGAACGAATTGAAACGAACAACACTGCTCTCCGGGTCCAGCTTCAGACAGCAGCAGATGGCCGCCATGTCTGCTCCCGAGGCAGAGCAGTTCCACCAGACCTCGCGAACGCGGGCCGTACAGTCCGGCGTGGAAGAGGCGTCGACGACGATCAATCTGGGCGAGTTCCAAGAAGTCGACACCCTCACGCTGTCCGAGGCCGCGCTGGTCATCAATGCGCTTGTGTCGAAGCGACGAAACGATCGGAAGAACGTCAATGAGACAGAGTATGCATATCCATACCACTCGATCCCCGCCAACGGCCTTTCCTCTCCCAGACCGCGCATCCCAATATTGTCATAGGATCAATCCTTGGCTAATACATGCGCTCGTGGACAGGATGCTCTCGAAGACAATAGACTATCTCGATGCGTTTTCGCGGTTCAAGAAGAAGGAGAATGTCGAAGCCGTCGAACGCCTTCTGAGTTCGCACCGCGAATTCCACAAGTTCGAGCGCGCCCAGCTTGGTATGTCTATTTCTCCCCTTCTCTCTGTCTTCCTATCTCAGGAAAAAAAATCTCACAATGAAACCCCCAAACAATAGGCTCTCTGTGCTGTGAAACAGCTGAAGAGGCCAAGACCTTGATCCCGTCTCTCACCGAGAAGATCAGCGACGAGGATCTACAAGAGCTGCTCGACGAAGTGAATAAGCTGATGCCGAACTAAAAGCCGGCGCTTGACATCCCTAGTATACGATTTGGCTGCAGTACAGCGGCTTCGAATCACGAATTATACTAGCACGAAGACGAAAAACCATAAAAGGCCAGCTGTATTTACACCTAAAGACCCCTTTGCCAAGTCGTCTTCACTCGGCAACAACACAGCACCCAATCCCCCATATATCACCTTTCTCACTACTTTTCTACTTCGGGCCAATACAGTAGATCATGAAGACTCTTTTTCATTGCGCGGTGTTTTACATACACAGACTGTTTTTATTGCATAAAGATCCGCGGGATAAGAAGCGCGCGTTGCTTTCCTTTTCTCCTTTTTACCCCCCTTTCCCCCTCTTACGATTTGCATGAATGGCGTTGGGTATGTCCGCTGCGGCTAGTAGAGAGGCAAAGAACTGCTGGTGTGGAACTGATCCCTCTCCTCTCTTCCATGGCTCTGTTGTTTTTGCGTTTGATTTGTATACCCCTTCAAGACAGGAAAGGCTGGCAAAAAAGGTATGAGAAAATTGGCCCGTTCAAATACCTTCGGGTCCGATGCTCCAAATGGGAATGAATAGAGCAAGATGGTCTGCAATGCAAGATGCTGGGGAAACCAAACTTGTTGGTAGAGATCGCTTTCCATGAATACGGTTCAGGTTTCCCCCTAAACAACCTGTCTTCTAATTCGTAGACGAAAATGAAGGAGCCAACTCCTGTACTCCATTTATATGGTATCATCTCACCCTCAATCGTCATGATGTTCCGGTAATATGGTGACTCCTAGACGTGACTTATATCATTGCCGGATGCAGTCCATCTGCCCAGCTATTAGCGTAAAGATTATTTCGCCGCTCCTCCTCGGTAGCGTTCAGCGTAGCACGGAGCGCGTCTCGCGGAGGGGAGGGAGATGCGTCCGCCGAGCTGCGCTGGCTTGGGTACTGGATATCCATCTGTGTGCCGGGAAAGCCAGGCGTCAGCTTCGGTGGATGGAACGGCGTAGCGAGTGGGCTAGGTGATAGCACGTTGCCTGACAGCTCGCTGAGTCTCGAATGTCGCGGTTCTGTCTCCTTTGAGTCGAGCTCGGCACAACCAGGCAAAGTATCGAATTCTGCCTGAGGGGTCTTGGTTGTCCCGCATTGCTGCTGCTGCTGCTGTTGGGGCGAGTTTGATTCTTCCTTGCTAGTCTCGCTGTAGGGCGGCCAGTCCTCGTCTGATCGTGTGTCTTTCGGCGCAACTGTGGGCGAGTAACGAATTCCTAAGCCGTATGGGTAAGCCATCGGACTAAGTACGTGCACCTGGTAACGCATTTTACTCCGTTCCGCCTTCTAATCTCATTTGCCCGACGTCATGACATTTAAAAAACAATATCGACTAGAAGGACACGAAACTCACCTCCGAACTCAGCGAATGGATCATGAGTGCGTGGGCCAAGGAAAGCTTCGTGGTGGTCCATAGCCGTCTTCTCGTCATCGTCATCGTCCGTAATAGGGCGCGCGGAATTGCCTCTGCCTCGAAGAGACGACATTCTCTTCGAGAGGAGTCGCCGCCGTATCAACAAAAATATCAACCCCACGACGGCCAGGCCGCTTACGGTGACGGCCACGCTAATGCCCGCGGTTGCAGTGCGTGATATTCCCTCACCCCCGCTGCCACCTGGAGTTGCGGCCGCGGTCGCGGATGCTGAAGAGGTGGGATCGATACCTGTGAGTATTAACACGTTAGGAATCACTACTCACGGAGAAGTCTTGCTCAGATGGAACGAGACGGTACAGGAGGGGAAATTATATAATGAGAGGCATACTGGTAGTAAGAACACTTGTTGAGCTGGGGGGCAAAGTGCTTATAGACGAGGACGACGATGAAGAGGGAGGCGGAGGTGGTGGCCGAGTGGTTGGTGGAGGGGGTTTCCCAGAGGATGTAGGTTTCGGCTTTGTCGTAGATGATGTCTTCCAATCGTTAGCCGTAGATGCTCTGGAGTTCTTAGTCAAAAGGGGTTACATTACCGTCGTTGAACTAGGATCGTCATCGTCTCCTCCATCATCTCCCCCATTATCTCCCCCGTTATCCCCCCCGTTATCTCCTCCATCATCTCCTCCATGACTTGCCATGGCGACAGCACAGGGATCAATCGCGTTGCGGAAAGCGCACGGGTCCACGTGACAGCATCCCTGCCAACCGCCGCATTTGTAGAACGGGGCGTTTGATGGACAACTGTTGGGATCTACACGGCGCGCGAGCCGCGGAGGGACTCGCGGCATCCTGAACATCTTGTCCGAACTACGGGTCCTGTGAGCCGGGAAGTGAGATCCGGTGCTGGTAGTTATTGAGTGCCAAAAGTATGTGAGTGAGGGAGATGAGGGATAGGGAGGGCACCGAGATGACAACCGCGGAAAACAACCAGAGAAAAGCAGAACCCCCAAAATGCAGACACAATCACGAGATGACGGGTCCACAGATCAAATGAAAAGTGCTGTTGCGAATTCTGATTTCTAGACTAGGTTGGACAAACTTAGGATTGAGGTAACGGGCGTGTTTGAGGTTGAAGGACGTCACGGTTGGTGAGAAGACTTGCTGCTAAGAGAGCACCTGGATGGTCAAAATGGGGCTAACAATCCGGGGAAATTACCTAGCAGTAGGTACCTAGGTATCTAGGCACACAAAAAATTATAAATAAAAAAACTTGGTGTTTGCTCGCGTGGGCAAGCGGGATCGCGGTTGCCCTCTTGTGTAGAATCCTGACACCAAGATGAGGAAGGAGCACGGGATGCGATGGGAAGGAAAGGACCTCGTGAGGCAGTGACGCAGCGGTCTGGTTTGAAGTATGTACTTAAGGGAATTAGAGATTTGGGTCACGCAGATGACACGAAGTAGGAATACAAGTACGACAGTAGCACAATAATTACGATATTCCCATAATAGCTTGTATCTCACGATAGTAGCTTTAGGTGAGTCGACGCGCAGTGCAGCAAGTGAACCATTCGATTGCCTATATAGTACACCCGCAATATATGGCTAGCATCGAGAGAGCAAGAGATTAGTAACAGTCTTTACCGACCGAATCTGGATCCATAGACCTGTGAAGTAGGTGGCTATTTCGGGATATATATAGAAGAGCTCACGGAGTGCTAACCGCTGGCATAGCCACACGTTCTTCATTGCGACCGAGCAACAATGTAGTAGCTATTGGGCACACTAACAAACATGCATTATACAGGGCAGCAACGTTGCTTGTTTGCTTGCGGTACCCCTTGATAGGTTAGAATTTGAAACCATATAAATAGGAGGAGTCGTACGATAAAGTGGATATGGATGAATACTTGCCCTTCTGCTTTTAGGGACAACTACCGATTGATTAACTTGACAGTCTCATGCGCTCTTCGTGTGTGACGAGCCACGATGGCTTCGACAACATTATTCCGCGCACTGTGTCATACGGCAGAGTACTATCCATGGCTTTATAGACCATCAGTTCCTATTATTCAGATGCCTTTCAGTAGCAGTGTCGGCTTAATATCACTCGGCTAAGGTAGCCGTCCTTGATAGAACCAATTCAGAAGAAGACTATCATCAAAAAGACATCAAATGTTCGCAAGCTCTGCGTTTGAAGTCAAGCTCACTGATATGATAGTAGCAGTATATTCGAGACTGGGAGCGTTGGGCAACTGCTCCAATAAGGTGGATTTGATACAGAATAATGTCGCACAGTTCGAGCGTCTATTAGCTCAACTTCTCTAGTAGTAGCTTTGAACCCATGTTACCTATGGGTTTCTCTTTCTTTGCCCCGGCTCTCTTGCCTTTCTTTGCGCTTGATTCGACCTCACCATTGGATTTGACAGCTTCCCGTGCTGCCTTTTGCTCAGCCGTTTCCTCCGTTGCAGCCTTTTCTAACTGCTTCTTGTGTTTCTTCAACGATTTCCGTAACTCCTCACCATGAGAAAAATCATCTGCCTCGAGGAGGTTGAGAACTACAAAAGAACTAGGTCCTGTTGCCCACGATATGATATGCTCCTTGATGACGGGATAAAGCGTATCGGCAAAATGAAGTGGCGGATCGCATGGTACGACTTTATGCGATGATTTATCAAAACGGCCACCAGATATGAGAGTTTTGAACATGCGTCCACCATGAGAAATCTTAGATATATGAGGCGAAGGGGGGGACGCGGCTACAACCTCGTTCTCCTCACTCTCCTCCAGAGGCTCTGCGTCTGGATCACCACCAGCCGTGGATGCCACAGCTTTTAGTGCCTCGGACTTGTCCCCAACACAGGAAAAAAGGGCTTCTGTCACTAGCTGACACCCAAACGAAGTTGCTGTCAGATCTTCCGGCGACGAGGCTATAGCCGCCAGTAGTGACGGCGACAACGCCGTTACTAGTTCCTTTCGGCGGACTTCGGGGTCCTTCTTGCTGGTTGTTTTGCGAATCTCCCAGATCTGCTCCAGTAACTGAAGATCGCTGGCATGGCTTCCATCGAAAAGCCCCTTGCTTGCACCTTCAAGGAGATATCGTATCGTTAATCTAGCGTTGGGATCGTTGGCCAGTGTAACGATATTAGAAACCTCGTTCTGTCCGGCTTTGCCGAGCAGCTCGAGGATGATGGATTTCGACGTTAAGACGGTGTCGTCGATTGTGTCATAGGCTGAAAGTATGATGAGATGGCCGTGGGGATCAGCAGACATGAGCTGAAAAGTGTCCTTGTATGTTTTCAGGATCTGTTTTCGGTCTTTGGCCGTGCCATGTGCTAGAAGCAAGCATACGAGATGAGCTCCGTTTTTGGTAAAGGCCATGTTCTTGAGCAGATCACCATTCTCGTCTTCTTTGATCATCTCCATATACTCCTTAGCTTCGTCGGAGCCCGCATTCACATTAGTATAATATTGATACATGGCGTCATGAAGCATGGTAAAGCCAGTCATCTTCTTTTGGATCAGCTGGTTGGTTAAATCCATCAGGTATTTCATGATGGGGCCTCGTTTCCCTGGATCGTTCTCCAAAATAACCGATAGTTCGGCCGTCGGCGGAGTTTCCCCCTCTCCTTTCCCGCGGAAGAGGAAGGTATCCGGTCCGTACCATTCACGGAGTAGAATAGCTTTTTGCTCTTTAGAGGCAACGCCTCGATAAATATCATCAAGGATCCACGAGGCCTCAGGGTGGTTGATCATTTTCCGTACTCGGCCATAGAATTCCGGGACGATCAGGTCTCGCACCTCGGTATCGCCTTCAATAATGAGCTTGCCTATCAAAAATTTGGCATATCTGCTCTCCGCTAACAGCGGGTAGGTGCCTTGAAGCTCTTTCGCAATCATCTTCCGCCTCTCAGGTGTAGAGTATTTTATGGCCGTCTGAACCACGCGAACTGCATCATGCTTGAGAACGAATTCTTTCATGCGCCCGGTGGTGATGGCGAAGAGCTCTTCGACTAGCTTGTTTCTCTCCTCCTTCGGTACGTGGGATTTCCGGCGCAGTCTCTCCCATAACTTTTTCGTTCGAGTTAATTCATCAGCCAAGGGCTTGTTCGCCTTCCGATCTTGGGCGAGCTGTTTTTGTTTCTGGTGGGACTCTCGCGACGTTTGGCCTTGTTGAAATCAGCAGAGTTTGACTTGAGATCCGCTAGCAGAGCAGGCTCACCTTTTTCGAAATCCTTTCCGGTTTCGCCGCCTTGGTTTTTAGATGGACCAGGTTTATCGCTTTTTTTGTGCGCCTTCTTTCCACTCAATGGAGCACCACCCTCGTCATCGTGGTCGGGCGCATCGTCAAAATCGTCGTCATCACTTACACCATCTTCTTCGTCTGCTCGAGGCGGCGGAGGGCGCTTCTCGTATTTCGGCTTCTTGCTAGTTGAGTCCTTGCTACGACTAGAAAGTTTCCTTTTGCTTCCCAATTCTGATTTGGGCGCCATACTTGCTAAGTCGACGAATTTGGCGGGATTGTGAGATTGCGGGTTCTCTTGCGCCAGGACCTAGAGACGAAGTTGTAAACTTCCTAGCTCTCCGGCAGAATAAAAAATACCAGGCTTGAAATTTAGGCGGTGAGGCCTTCTTGAAGACGCTAGTGGTACCTGCCCCACTAGCGATAATGCCGATAGGCGCATCTGCATGAGAAAGTGGCCCCACCCCCCAGCGCATGCCTTGGTACATACAGTAGGTACGGAGTACTGTACTGTACAGTACCTGGACATTGTCTACTGGCCTGGACTCAGTGCCAGATTAGGCACTACGAAGAAACACTTATTTATTCGTTTACTTGTCCGGTCTTCAATTTCTCAGCGTTGTATATACAAGCCTCGCAATTCTACCAATATGGGTTTAGAGGAGCAAATAGAAGAACGTGAAGTTCTTGACGCCATATTTCCCGAAGAAATCACAAGTACGTTCTTGCACGAGGGGACCCCGCCATGAGCACGCTGTATTGACAATTTTCCCCGGAACAGACATCTCGGAGTCAGAGTACCGCATTGCTGTGAAGCTCAATCCTCCGGACGATGGAAATAGCGAAGGCGAGACAGAACCACCTACGCTGATCTTACACGTGCGGTATCCCGAGGCGTATCCCGACGAGGCGCCGATATTAGACCTGTCACCTCTTCCTAATGCGCCGCCGCACCCTAGATTCTCTGTGGCGGCCGACAAGGCGCAGCTTCTCAAGGGGCTCGAAGACACGATCCAGGAGAATCTAGGCATAGCCATGGTCTTCACGCTTGTGACGACGCTGACGGAGCTTGCCGAGCAAATCATAACTGATCGCAAGGAGGCTGCAGACCGCGAACGGGAAGAAGCTCTACTTGCGGCCGAACGGGAGGAAAATAAGAAGTTCCACGGCACACTCGTTACGCCCGAGACGTTTCTCAAGTGGCGCGATGACTTCATGCGCGAGATGGAAGAGAATCGACAGCGAGAAGAAGAAGAGCGGCTTGCCGAACTCAAAAAGGCCAAGGTCAAGGAGCCTACAAGGCTCACGGGGAAGCAACTCTGGGAACGTGGTCTTGCTGGCAAGGGCGAAGGCGAGGACGAAGACGAGGAGCCGCCCTCAGAGCAATTGGAGAGACTCAAGGTTGCGGCATGATGATGAGCTGCAAAGAAGGGTTCTGCTTATCTATTGAGACGAACCGCTAATAGAGACCTTGGTGGATTCCTGGCATTTGCATGGAGTTTCGGAGCATTTGGTACTACTAAAAAGAGACATCGAAATCTTATAGCGCTTCAAGACGTCTATCTTCTACCTACCCCGACGATAGAAAGATATGCCTGTTTTAGACTCCAGACTCCGGTGTCATGCTATTAATTACCTAAAACCCCGACATTTGTGGTATCTTCTCGCCCGGTTCATCATTATATACGCAACGATAGACCGAGATGTGCTATCCCTGCATCTCCTCGTCGCTTTGTTCGTCCTCCCAGTCGCCTTCATCGTCATCATCATCGTCGTCCTTGCCTGCTGGCGTCTCACCAAGTTCTTTCCCAATGGCTGCCAGAAGCTCGCCGGCGTGCTCCCCTAACCGCTCGTCCTCGTATTCTTGCAGCTTGTAGAGATGAAGACACTGGTTTAGCCAAACTCGACTGGATATCCACGATGCGTTCCAGTCTTCCTCAGCTTTATTGACTTTTTGCTTCTCCCCCATGACGTATAGACTCCAACCGCCCAAATACCAGACCTCCACACTTTGGTCGTCCTCACCTACGAGCCTCTCCAGTACCTCGAGCGCCTCCTGCTCCATCTCGACTTCCATTAATAATCTAGACAGTCCGACTCGGCTGGGGAAATCAGGGACAGACGGGTCTTCGGGCGGCAAATCTTTCCACAGCTCCAGACTTCGGTTCAACGCCGCCTTGGCGTCGTCAAACCTAGACTGTGAAATGCGGACGTTGGCCAAGGTCTGCCACGTCTCGGCAAAGTCGGGCGCGACCAGGGTAGCCTCGGTGGTGAGAGATTCGCAGCGCTGCTCGGCGTCCTCTTCCCACGATAGATCCGTCATATAGACTTCGGCAACCGAGCATAGCGTCATAGCTAGCTTCTTCCGAAATTCTTCTAGTAATTTCGTCTGTTCGTCGTTATGCTTCCCACGCCCCTTGGCGGCCTCGAGAGTCTGGATGCGGTTTTTCAGCGCTGCGGCGCCCTTCTCAAACCAGCCCACGCTATCCTGGCCACCTTCTTCGCTCAGCTGTGCGAGAGTGAGAAACTTCTCGGGACCGCCGCCCATGCTTTCGTCCTTAGTCCCATCTTCGTCGATGGCGACAGCGCGCAGGAGGTACGCTCGCGCCGTGTCGAAATCGCCTAGCTCAAGATTGATCTGGCCGAGGAAATTTAAGGCAGAAAGGGCATCATCGCTGCCGGGAGACGATCCTTCGAGGGCCTTCTCTGCGAGGGTAGCGGCGTCCTGCACATTTCCTTCCTGCAGCTGGAACTCGGCCGCCTTGACTAGGACTTGCGGGGACACGGGTTTATTGGAGTTGGCCCCTCCTGCTGCTGCGGCGGCGTGCGAGATGGCCCCTTTGCCCGATTTCTTCGACCTCTTGTCTGGGCGCCGAGGTGCCATGGCGGAGAGACTCGTCGCAGACACAGACAAGATGTCGGAATTGAATCGGTAGCGTTGGGACGAATGAACAAGTCTATCTATGACTCTCGAGTCGAGGATGCAGAAAAATGTTATCGATAAGACATTTCTTGGTGGGGTCTATCGACTTAGAGTGACGACATACATGTGAGCAAACCCAAGGCCAACTGAACCATACAGGTACCTAAGTGTTGAATTTAGCAATGGCGGCGATGTCAGTATTGTTGGAAAGAAAAGAACCTTGGAAGTACATGATAGTCTCCATGTGGGGTTCCTATCTGTACTGGCGGCCCGTACCTTCCCAATAGTAGAGCAACTTCCTAACCTAGCTGATGTTGTAACTAATTACGGGGCAGCCTATCCTAACCTGTCTCCTTCACAATCATATATTGTTCTGTCAATTCTTTTACTCTTTTCCATTGAAGGTCTTATTATTATAATTGATTAGCACGAGTTGTTCTGGGACATTGCCTCGGTCCCACCTTCCCTATGGCTCGTATATTCACTTCAAATTGTTTGCTAGCACTCAAAAGTGAAGGCACAGATGAATTCGAACATGTAGCAATCATACTAGGAAGGAACAATAGATATATATCTCCCTTTTTCTTATCTTGAGCATACACATTTGTTGATTATCCGACTTACGATCCAAACTCCCAAATCTACATGAGTGGAACAGTCAGCAGTTGCTCACATACCATGTTCGTTCGTGAAACACAATATCGCGATTCATACGATGCCTTCAACAATAAGGGTCGATGGTGGTAAGAAACATATCGCCTCTCCCGTCTATCTTCATATCAACTCACTTATATTTCTACGCAGTAGTTAAGCGCCCTCCGCCAGTGCCGCTGACTGGGTCGGGAGATGTTTCGCCTGAGCCAACAGGTAACACGAACTCGTCAACAGTACTGCCGCCTATCTCGCCACAACATGAGCTGGATATCAAATCTCTCGCACTTGTCGCAGACAATCGCCAGGTGAAAAAATTCTGGAAGCCGAGAGTTGCCTCAAACCTTGGTGCAGAGATTACGACTTCTCTTGCAATGAGTGCTTCACTGGCGGGTCGACAACTAGGTCTAGGCACTATAGAAACGGAATCAACAAGACTCTTTACGGAGCGATTCCACGTGCATAAACAAAAAGACATGAAAACGCTGAGCCACGACCAGCTTCACGAGATCGCGGGCGAGTTCTTTTGGCGGATCGACGATATCTTCTTCTTTGGCCTGCTCACCAGAGAGATCAAAGGGAAACGGGGACGAAGGAGCCTAGTCAGATTTATCACAGATGACAGCGCGGCCACAGAGAACCAGGGCATATTTCGGCCTAAAGAGGACCACATAAAAGTATGGCTGAGGGACACTTCAGGCGAGCGACGGAGACTCGAGCAGCTCATCGCCACAATCGCCCACGAGTGTGTACATGCGTACTTGTGCATCTTCACCGACTACCGCGATCCTAATTACGAAGAACATGTCTTGGAGCACTATTATCACGGGACAATGTTTTGGGAGCTAGTGGAATTCATTCTCTTGATTATCTTCCTACTCACGCGATCGCCGCTGTTCCAGTGGGAGATTAAGAAACATAGGGGCCTTTCCGAATTGTGCGCCTCATACAAAAGGGAATTTGGACCGCGCTAGCAACCTCTGAATTTCGACACATTTTCGACATGGCTCGTTGAGCATCTGGGCAGTCTTGCAGCTATGGTCATCGGTCTACAGAACTACGATTTTAGACTACGTTCACGGCCAGTTTCTCAATACAATCAACTCAACTCTCGGCTAATAATTAATCGACCCTTAATTCTACAGTATTTGCACTTGCTTTTTACTTGTAGTAGCTTTCAATGCAACATCATCATGTGAAATAATCCAGAAGTCATCCTTGGGTCATCCCATAGACTGAGAACTGGTGCTAACGGTATGGCTTATCTGGTTCCGTTCGGAACACGGCGCAGCACGAAATAGTATAAACTGCATGAGTCTCAATTTGTGCTGGATATCTGGCATCGCCTTGGTATCTCCCGAGCCATGGAGTAACAGTCTCCCCCAAAGACACACTCTACTATGATTTCGTTGATTTCATGGCACTAACAATTCGTATTAGGAGGCATGTGAAGGCACGATTGGAAGTAACAAAGACGCAATGGTAGTCTTCTTATGACTTGATATTCATTTGCGGTCATATTCACCGGTCCACCCATTAGTATAGGCGGTAAAAGGTATCAAGGGCCGCCTCATCTATGCATTATCATTATATCCACGACAGATTTGCTTGTCGTGTAGCTTCTTATCCGCTTCAAGGCCTGAAAGCCAATTGAAGAAGTGTAACGAGCGCCAAGAATCATGGCGTACTTAGTCTCCGAACAGGGGCAAGCGATCGTTTTATGTCATAAATGCCCCAACTCTATGCAACGCCACATGCCGATTAAAAAAAATCAAGGCAATGATGATCACAAAGGAAAAAGAATTTGCTCAAGCTTATTGTACTTGCACTTCTTGAGCGTGGATGACTGATTGAGACGATTTCGGTCGTTCCACGGGGCCCAGTTCAGCCCCTTGGCCGCTTTGTGCTCGCTTTCGGCCTGGAATGAACCGCGCCAAGCCCTCTCCGTGCGCATTCGACTCTTGTGTTTCGGAGAATTTGGCAAAAAAGCTCTTCTTCTTCGGATGATGTAGTTTCTGATCGTCGTTCAATCCGACGTCCTCGAAGCCCTCTTCCGCTGTAGGCAACTCTCTCTCGAATGAGTGATGTCTCACAGATGACCTAGGGTATCTAGCCATCGCAGCGGAGTCGAGGCTCTGCCTGCCCATGTCGTGCAGAGTAACGGGCGCTTTCGCACAGATGTCCTTCAGGCACAGCATGATTAGCACGTCATTATCGAGAGTATCAGTTGATTGAACGGTTCCATACAAATGACCGGCGATAGGAATCGAAGGATTCTCGAGAAATAGAGAAGTGCTCAATGTCCCCGATACTGCTGCGGGTGTCCATGGAAGTGCGGGAATTTGCAAGTCGCCTCGGCCAAAGGCCCTTCTCGTCTGTGGGCGAAGGCTGCAGGAGCAATTGGTTAGCCAAAAAGTATATCCAAGTCGGGCTGGACGTAAAGCCTTGCTTACGGGGAGATAAACACCACTGTCATTGACGACTATATGCAGGTTAGCTATGTTTGCTTGGATTGCTGACCCGAGACCGCGGTTGCGCTGTGGTAGACTTGCCACTCATCTTGTAGTCACCATTGTCCCGGCTCTTGGTGGAATGGATGCTCCATGCCGACGATGTCCTCGAGCCCACAGTATCTACTCTCTCAAAGCCGCTGTGAGAGTCTTTCTGAGCCTGTGCGGCGGGGTGGAGGTTTTCATCGTTGACAGCGTCGGCGCCAGTGTTTAAGAAGGGCCGCCGAGCGAATGGATTGCGAAGCGGCATGGTCGGATGCTCGGGTGGTCAGATGAGGGGTGGGGAATGGAAGTGTATTGAAGAAATAGGATATCAAGGACGAGCGGTAGCAATGCGACTCTGCTTAATCTAATAGAAGTCAAGGCTTCAATCGATCTATGTCTTGTATCTTCTGAAGCGATATCGATTCTTTGCGCAACACTGGTGTGTATGAGATCAGGTGTTAGTTGGAGATGAACGATGAAGAAGAGAAGTTCCCAACATGTAGGTACAAAGGTCTTGGGACATCCGGTCCTGCCCGGAACAGCGAGAAGTACCGAAGTCGCCAATTCAAATACCTCGTAGATACACGTAAGTTTCCACTTCCTATTCAGGTACTTAGATCACAACGGGAATTCACTGGAGCCATGCCGCTTTTGGCCTAAGCCTACCTGGTTAGTCTGAAGGAGGATCCGCTTTCGCACAATTAAAACTTGATTGACGGCTTCAAGTTGCCACCAGGAGTTTCGAACTGGAGGGTTCAAACTTGAAGTCGCAAAGCACTGTTTCAAAACAATCTGGTTGGCTTATGTGACAGTGAGCTCCCAATCAAAAGCGGTATGAATATTAATGCTATAATAGCTAATAATTAAGGCCGTGAATAAGATAAGCAAACTCTAAGTAAAAGCAGCGAGCGCACTAAACCCAACAACATTGTTTGCTTCAAAAATGGTAAACGGCTCTGCGGCACATGCTAAGGCAGTGCTAGGGTAAGTCTACATTAGTGTCTGGACGACAGTTAAGTAGTGGCGAAGTATCTACTATTTCTGCACGTACTTACGGTCGGTAAGTACAGGCTACATTTGGGGTCCTCCTCGTGACAATGCTTATACCAATCGCAGTAAGCATTGTAAGGCAAGGTGCCAATGGGATGGTCAATGGGACACCCAAGTCGCAATGTCCTCAGGCATGCGTCCGTACTGTACCTACCAAGGGTCCTGTAGGTACTAATCATGTTGAAGAGACAGCAGGCTACCCAGTCTCTGCTGACTCCTGGTGAATGATCATCGTGCAGACATTGGGGGCCGGTACAGTTCTGGCCAATATTCAAACCTCGCGTGGTAAAATTTTTCCAATAGTTGTCCAAGTACAGACTGATACTATCAGACTACTACGTGCATCACCATATCTACATCTACTTGAAAGCTAATTCTTAAGAGAGGTTTACCTGTTTGTTAATAGAGATTGATATCGATTCTGTTTGAGTGTACGGAGTACCGGTGATGTATCAACTAGGTACTCAGATACATACGCATACTTAGTCATTTTAGTTACTCTGGTCGAAGATAAAGGACTAGTATACTTACACAAACGATCTGTGAGTGATCTCATGCATTATTTTGTGTACTTGCCCTATTTGCGATAATCATCGAGAAGCGCTTTCCTACTAGAAATACTCAGATGTTGTCATGAGGTTTTTTGTACTTGGTACGTATTTTGGTAAGGCTTGCCAGCACTGCACAACGGCGGGTCGGATATTCGGCAACCCCGCCCTACGGCTTGATAGGTCGATTCGAAAATCTCCCCCACTGCGGGGAGTGGATGCTTCTCTCTCTACCTGGGCAGTCTGTTAAAATGGTCGGGGCACAGGGCCTTCTCTAAACTCAAACGGATTGGGACACGATGGAAGGAGCACTATTATTACTTACACCAGAATTAGAACTGGCCTGGCGCTTGTTATTAGGATGAATACCAGTTCTGACCAGGATACTGACTAGGAACAGCTAAGAGCATCATCCTCCGAAGACGTTTATGTTTGTGACGTCACTCTAAGCAGGAGTAATACTAAGTACTCGGCTGGTGGCTTGCCGTGCCACGAGATTTTCAGTCGGCGCAGTCGGAGGTAGAAATCCCGGCCAACATCTGCATAACTAATCTTGAAATCAAGATGCTAGTGCCCGAATGAGTTTCGGTGTACGGAGTACTTCGTAGAAATGTTGGCCTTGCTAGAATGACCTCAAGTGAGTTTCTACGGGAATTCGTGAAATTACATTGTCTACGACTACGGTAATACCAGGCGTTCAAAGCCAACAATACACATGCTACCTGGTAGCAGAGGCTGGTGGTCATATAGATGATTGTTGCGGATCTATGTCCTTCTAAAGATCATACTAAAATTAGGCCCCGTAAATAAAATCCTGTTCTTTATTTACATACTGTACAAAGGGTTGTAGGTTTATTTAAAAGATAAAAAAAGGCACCCACTGTTGGCCCGAGGCGATGTAAAATGCAGATTAGGTGGACCTTGAAAGTAACAGCTCAACTGGGCAGACAAATGACCTAAATGGGCACTGAGAAACTCTTTGATTGGCTCTTGCCATATTTGGTCGACCTCATACTTAGTATTCCTTCATCTCATGTTCTTCCGTTTATCACATTATATACTTTGTATGTCAATAAACGATTGATCACAACTAAGGCAAGACAAATGTTGTCTCACATTAATAGCCTCTCTCCTGATTTTATCCTAGAAATCGTATATGTGTCATCGATAAGCGAATCCGCTAGCCATCACCACCGCGATTGCTAGTTTCTATCGCGTCGCCAGGCGGCCCAGGCCAGCATTTCAAGTTAAACCTTGCCGTGTGCTCCACAAGTCGAAGAAATAGTGAGGGTTGGTTTCAATTGAAGACAACTGTCTTGTGGCCGTTGAGGAACACTCTTTTCTCGCTCCACCACTTGACGGCCGCCGCTAACACTTGACTTTCCACATTGCTGCCCTCTTCTACCAATTCTTTCGGATTCATCGCATGATCCACCCGTGCAGTTCTCTGTTCGATGATGGGACCCTCATCCAAATCGGCTGTAACGAAGTGTGCCGTTGCCCCGATGATCTTCACACCTCTCTCAAAAGCTTGGTGGTAGGGCTTAGCCCCTTTGAATGATGGCAAGAAACTGTGATGGATATTGATGATTTTTCCACTCATCGCTTCGCATAACCCCGGACTGAGCACCTGCATGTACCGTGCCAAGACCACGAGCTCGATGTTGTTCTTCTTGATGAGATCCAGAATCTGCTTCTCCTGCTCCAGCTTTGTGTCTTTGGTGACGGGCAGATGATGAAACTCAATACCGTAGCTCTCGGCAAGAGCGCGGTAATCAGGGTGGTTAGACACAATTAGGGGTATCTCGATGCCCAGCTGGTTGGTCTTGGTCCTGAACAGAAGATCGTTCAAGCAATGTCCGATCTTTGAGACCATGATCAAGACCCTTGGCTTTTGACTGGCTGGCCGCAAGTCATAATAGTCCATCTGCAGTTCTGATGAGAGCTTCCCAATAGGCTCGTTGAGCCTATCCGTAGAGTCGGCATGCCCGAAATGCACTCTCATGAAGAATTTCTGGGATGTGCTATCCGAGAACTGCTGGAGATCCAGGATGTTTAACCCATGGCTAGCGAGGAGTCCAGTAACAGAGTGGACAATGCCAGGCTTGTCTGGGCATGATAACGTGAGAATATGATCCTGACTAGACGACATTTTCGTAATTTGGTCGAGATAAACAAACAACACGAGTGACGCTCAACGATTTCTAGTTTGACTAACTGGCCTTAACGTGGTGTGTCATATGGAGGGTTTTCACCTAGCATCGGCGGCCATTCGGCATCTGGATTAATGCATAAGCCTAGCAAACTCTATGCCAATATTGATTTGTGTGGCGTATTCATTTACCTTGTCCGTGCCGGAGCTGAGCCAAAATGACTCCCACCACCCCACATAGGTGTCCGTTGGTATTCGGCTAGAACCACACAGCTGGATTTTTTTCTCATGGCGGATAAATACCTCCGTATCATGAAGATAGCGAGAATAACCAATGTATTTAAACGATATAGTGGCAGAGCATGCGGATCCATAGACTGAAATATGTCTTGTAGTCGGATCTTCTGCTGGGCACGCAGGCCTGCGATAGTTCGGGCGCGAGCATCGTGGGATACGGATACTTAGAAGAATATGTCCTAGGGACTCTGAAACTAGATGTGTAATCTAGCCACCTTTCTAAAGAAATTTCTCATGCGATCTGGAATATCGGATTTTACGAGGTATAATGGAAATGTATACCAGCATCCCTAGGTTCGAAATGGGTGTCCGGAACAACGGTAAGTTTTTAAATTTTATAAGAGGGCATGGAAAGGGCTTCCGCTATCCCTTGACTCTGAAATAGAACGCGAGGTGGATCCCTGCTCAGGTCCCCTACGCAGGCACCTACCTAATTACTTTCCTAATGCAGTTCTTCCATACCGCCTGGAATCGATGTGAACATTTTCGGACAGCGTGCAGGACAGCGTCTTTACGCTACATACCTCACCAATATTCCTGCTATGGAATTACTCATAGTCTCCATGTTGGCCTAGACCCCAACTCTGTAGGTACAAACGCATTCAGCCGGTAATAGGACGATGAACCCACGGGAAGCCGTGTATGCGTATGCTGGCTCACTATCGGTTTTTTGCTTTCTCCAAAAGCTCCAAAAGTACCCACCATAGTGTCTTTCCTAGACCACACAGCAACACGGCAATCTGACGATCGGGCAATCCATTTTTACGAAAAGAAAGGCTTCTAATTCGGCGGCAGAGTACCTAGACATAGGCGCCATGTCCACGTGGGCCGCGGTGATGTGTACAAGTCGCTCGAAACAACGGTCCAGTTGCGCGCAACCAACAGACGCCCTACACTAAGCCACATCCATAGTATGTGAAAAACGAGTAGGAAGCAGAGAAGCAAGACATAACCGATCAGCGTGGCTTGCATATGGCTCCACGGCTCTCGCAATAGCTCTTTCGCAATATCTGCCTACTTCAGCAAGTCGAGCACGCCAGAGGGCCAATGGCCTACGCTGTATGTACGTATTTCTTGGGGCGCCAGCCAGCCTGGCCCATTCGCGCGCGGCGACCTGCAGAGCTCGTGTTCAAAGGGAAACAGCCCAATCGTGCGACGCCGTAGAGGCGCGCAGCGGTCATCGCAGGGGTGTGGCTGCTTTTGGCAGCTAGTTGGCTGACCGCTCGTTACGACCAGCGAGACCAAGTGGCAGCCAAGTGTCTAGAACAAAACACAGCGTTACATTTCCCGATCCTCTCCTGGCCTCAATGTTGCTCCAATGTTGTCGCGAGAGCGCCAGCCACGTCGGAGGATCGACTCATTCCCGCCGTTCACTCGCTCAGGGGATCCGAATAGTACCTTACATAGGGCCAATGTCTATGATTCTCAAAGACATACTAGTCACGGGATGATACTTGGGCATCTCTCATGACGTGCGCTGCTAGTTAGCATCCGCAGTTAGCTGCTGCTTGAAGAAGAATGTGTTTATTCTTCATCTACTCCGTATGATCGTTCCTTGTCTGCCCGCTCACCTGCCTGACATTGTTTTCTGGCCCGGGCGTTAGGATTCAGGGAGGGTGGGATTTCCGGCTATTTTCACCGTTCGTAATGACCAATTTCGCGGGCTACAATGTACAGCTCGACGATGGCGTGTCTTGGCAATTAATATTCTCCCATCCTCGCAGCTCAGGCACACAGTACATAACGTAGCATACACCCGGGGCGTAGGGGCTGCCTGCATCAATAATCCCGATCCCAAGACAATGAGAAATATGGCCGCTCGTGCATCTCACCCGGCGAGGTATATATGACCCTCCTTGCACTACTCCATCATCCATTTGCCTCTCTTTTTGGGCAAACCCCCAGATCTGATCGACGCCTGGCGATTGCTGTGCTTCTCAGCTTAAGCCTCACTTCAACCTGCAGTGGTGGACCTGTCATAACCAGGGCCCGTTTACCGCCTGTATGGTAAAGTGGATGAGTGTTATGACACCTTGAGACACTCGTATTGCATATGATTGCATGATTCCTCCCTAGAATACGGGTCCGTGTAACATCCGTCGTTGACATCCGACATTGTTTGTACCGCCATTTGAGCAGGACAATTGGCACTTACCGACATTGCTATTAATAATCTCCAAGGACGGTGCCTGCTGCCCATTCAACTTGACAACACCTACCAATTTCGGCCGCAACTTCCTTACAGATGATACGATAGTTGGTACGAACTGCCCGGTTTTGCTGTTTGGCACAGCCCATCCTTCGGTACATATACCTAACGGAGGTACCTGTGCGCAGCTCTTTCAGTTTCAATAAGAGCTTCCCTCACCCTTATTTCAGTCCTCTGGCTGGCCTCTCAAGCCCACGCAACCGATATACAACATTCGCTCTTCGCGTTGGATACAATCTCCAGTATTGACTAGCGCAAATATTTCATCATGGGGATCCAATTCTTCACTAACTGGGAGTTATGGGAGCAGTTGACTTTTGTAAGTCCTTCCGCCGCCTGATCGGCCCTTCTCTCGACCTCCGACTGATTTGAATAAGGTGTTGGCCGCAGGTATCGTCGCGGTGTTTTTCATAGGATGGGCCAAGTTGTGGTGGATGCAGAGGCTTCTCAAGAAATATGCCTTACTCGACGAAGAGAAGAAAGCGCGGCAAACAGAGCTACGCAGAAGCGGCCTGCCGGCCGGGAGAAAAGTGGACATTCCCTTCGGCGTGCGCGCCATCCAGAGCGGCGTGGAGGTTGACGGCATCTGGATTTCTCGTCCCGGCACGCCCATGGAGGTGCGCAGCTCCAGCCAGGTCTCCGCGACAACGCTTAATCTCGACGGCGATTCGAGACCCGAAGATAAAGGGAAAGCCATAGCGGGTGGTGGCATTCTAAGGACGACTGCGATTGTCACCGAGATCGAGCCAACTCCGAAGCCGAGCCCACGCCTCAGCGCAACGGGTGGTTACTTCGGCCAGAGCATTCGACAAGACATTGGCGGAACACCATCGTCGGGATCGCAAACAGCATACCTGCAACCCTACTCAATACTGCGCCCGACGATTGGCAGCGACCCTAGCGGCCGGTACTCGCCCGTGATACATCAATCAGAAAGCGCCGCCGATAGACACCACGTCGAAAGTTATGTTCCAACGCCGCTCTCTTCGACCGCGCACTCGTCCCCTTCGTCACAGGCTAGGCCAGTAGTAGATCGCGTCTCGATCTCATCTGATGAAGGCCTCGCCTTTTTGAGTCCGGTCCACCAAGCAGACGCCCGCAGCCGGCCTTCCGGATACTCGTCTCATTACATGAGTCCCTACGAGGAGTCCGATTCTTCGTCTTCGGCCGGGCCGTCCAGGACGCAGGGCAAGTACTGCTCACGAGTCCGCGCGGAGACGAGGGGGAGCCCCCTGCAGAGCCCAGAGATCGGTTCGGCGCCCAGCCCCGAAATCCAGCCACTTTCTCGAACATCTCTGGCGTCCACACGGCCAATGCCAGTCCGCACATACACCGACCAGCGTGGAAGTACATCCCCTAGAGTCGTGAATGCGGGTTTCGAGGTACTTCCCGTGGGGACGTTCGGCCGCCCCAGCGGCGATGGCTGGCCACTGAACGACCAGGCCCGGTGACCGGTCTGATACGAATGGAGGGTGGCTTTGGCGTTCTCAAAAATCTGAGATCACAAAAGAATGAGCATAAGAATACTTGGCGCGCTCTTAGCAAACACGGAGAGCGCTCTCTGGTCTATATAATGGCAGATGACAGCTATGCAACCCGCTCTAAGATCAATCCTTTCTTATAGGGCGCGGGGGAAGGAGAAATAGAAATGTACATAATGAATCTGACACTGACGCGAATTACTCGAGAAACAAATTGCATTTTCTTGCATTGAAAAGGAGCAAAACATAGGTTTCTGGTGGGTGTGGTATGGGACTTTCTACTTAGTATTTATTAGAAAAGTCGGAGAATAGCCGACGAGTGGAAAATAGATGAGAGGGCGTTTACGCAGTCTGAATTTCAGTGCGCACCGTGATTTGTCTGTATGTCCTGCGTCTTGGTATGGCTTAAATATGTCGAGGAATGTGAGACATACACCCTGCCTACAGTACTCATTCTGTCGACCTTGTAGTTATGCACTTGTTTTTGCCGATTTTGAGAGTAGAATGCATGGTGCGAAGAGGCATAAAATGCGAGACTGGGAGAATCTAGCTTGGAATTACGTAGATGGCTAACCTTGTGACCCCCTGTTCGTTCGGCTTACCGGAACTTGACTGGAGGCGGCGAGTGCCGATGCCCAACCCTCGCTGACTTTGCTCTGAGGGTCTATAATTCAAGCCGAGTCTTCTAGAGTTAATTTATATTCTCAAAGAATGAATTTAAGTTTAGGAGAGAGCCACTCTTTATTTTCTAGAGGACTAGCGCCCGCTTTTAGGACATTTCTTTCGTCTGGTTGATCTGAGCCTTCAGAGAGAGAGAGAGATCTGTGATGATACTCGTCTATGAGCTTGAGCTGTTTGCGAATCTATACACGGAACTTGAAATCAATGACCGATGCGTGAGCTTGGAAAGAAAATATCAATGAAAGACTCTTATATATACAAGTGTTCGCTCGCCAAAGTGGCAAGATAGGTTGAAATGCGCGCGGTCGATTGGAATTCGACCTATGCATAGTCATTTGTGGCCCTACTATTGCAAGCTAGACCAGATCAAAGCTGTCTCATGGCAAATGAAGTGCGTGTCAAGTATATATACCTCGTTCATAAGCGGGCAGTACCTCCGGATGGTAGAGCTCACGAATCTGCCACATAGTCTACATCTCGTTAAAAACAGCATTGTACGTAAAGCGCAAATGAAAGCCCTCAATAACGCCTGCAATGCAAAAGCCACTCATACAACTGCCCCGTTCCGTTCATTACCCATACGTTATAACCCGGCCCAAAATGCAATAGCTGAAGCTTTCAACGGTGCTAGCTCTAGTCTTTCTCCATATCTTTCGGAGCAGGGTCGCCAATGCCATCCTCATTGATGGCGAAAAGGCAATCACTCTCGGGAAGGCACGGACTATCATAGATTTTGGCGATACGTGTTTCACCGCGGCCCTTCTTCAAGCTGATTCTCGTTGTGCTAGCATGGGCGATGATATTGCCACCGATGGGCTTTTTAGGGTCTGGATTGAACATAGCGCTGGGTCCACCATCCACTTGGGCCACAACTTGATTGGTAATGACCACGGCAATTCCGAATTCGTCGGCTAACCGCTGTAGGCTCCGCATGAACTTGGCTAAGTGGGTTTGTCTGGATGACAGCTCCCCACGGCCTAGGAAGTCGGTTCGATAGAGAGCCGTGGCACTGTCCACGATCAGGAGGGAAAACCTAGTCTCACACATCATAGATGCTGCTTGAGTGAGGAGCTGCAGCTGATGGTCGGAATTGTAGGCGCGTGCGTACGCAACGTTGTCTAGGACTTCTTCGCCATTTAATCCATAGCGGTTGGCGACGGCTAGTAAACGTACGGGGCGGAAAGTAGCCTCGGTGTCAATGTAGAGACATTTGCCCTCTCCGCCTCCCATATCGAAGGGTAATTGACAAGTCACAGCCAGGGTGTGGCAGATCTGACTCTTTCCTGTGCGGAACTCGCCGAAGAGTTCTGTGACTGAGCCGGTCTCGATACCACCAGCCAACAGCGTGTCCAGATTCTTCGAGCCCGTCGTGATTGAGATGAGCTCGCTTCTCCGTAGGTGCATCTCAGTTGCTGTGGTAAAGCCCAGCGGCACGATCTTGGAAGCTATAGCTAGTTAGATCTTTTTGCCATGCGAGGGGTCCGGCATGATTACCTTCGGAAAGTATCTTGGCCGCTTTCTGCTCGGATATGCCTTTGACCTGTTCCAGCATGCGCCGGGGCGCGTATGCAACGGATTCAACTGTCTGATAACCGCCGTCCATAAGGAGTTGGCAGTCTCGCTTTGTAAGGCCGGCGAGTCCCTGCGTGTACGGCGTTCAATACAGCATCGGTGGCAAATATACCTCAAGAAAGGGCTACTCACCTCTAATGCGCTGATTGGCGTTGGTGCACCGGGGCCAGTTGTTCCAGCATCCCCATCATTCATATCTTCCTCGTATTCATCCGCCATTTTGCGACCAATGTGAGCCTAATCGTTCCAGTAGTCCTGCGGATAGAAAATGAACGGGCACGGACGAGTCAAAGTGAGAGGGAGATGCGCTGAAAGTATTTGTGAGCAATGAACTTCCGGAGCTTCCACAAAAGTGCTAGGAACTGGATGGGAGCCCTGCGGTGGTTGGTTGATCTATGTATCTTTAGACTGTTGCTGCAAGGTGCAATCGGCGTCGGTGCCTGGTTGAATCGCGTCAACGCGACACGAGCAGGCAAGTGCTAGCGGGGGACAAACAATTTGGTGCTTGCTTGGAAATCACGGAAGCACGTGACAGCTACATATTTTTAATTGATGGTCCTTGAGAACTTGGCCGGCTCTGGCACTAGCGGCTCTCCCATCACCTAACCTACCCAGGTAATTACTGTACCCACCTAACCTTAGCTTTTACTTACCGACCTAAGTGGTTCTTAAATCAACAGTCGCGTCGCTCCATCTGAGAACCATTGGAAGTTTGTATCAGCACAACACCACACAATACATCTGCTCCGGTCCTCTGCAGCCCATTTTTGGGCGTTGATGGACTCAGCATGGCTGTGCGCGAGCCACCGACTGCTTTCAAAGAGGTGAGGCTCAACTACGAGCCGACTTCATCCAGCTTCGTTGTGAATGTTGAGCTCCCGTCTATCGGCAACTCGCTCAAGAGCCGGCGCCTGACGAATGGCTTCGGTCGAGCGAATGCCGACGATGACGCCGTTCATGCGCAAACCTGCGCCACTGCATCGGCTATCTACAATCGCCGGTATCACCAGGACCCGCGGCACATTCTGTGGAGAGTGCTCGAACACAACACTGTCCTAAGCCTCCGAACAATCGACCTCTGCAAGCCCGACGGAGCACCCGACGCAAACCTCGTTCTTAATTTCCATTTTCCGACTCCGATTCGACCCTCGTGTATTGCCCTCTCCGACCCATCAGATCACGATGCGATTGCCGTCTTCGTTGTGGATGAAGCCGGCCAGCTGTATACCCTCTTTCTACGACCTGATTCCTTTCGCAGACGGTCGTTTGTTGAGAGTGGGATGGGCGACACATGCAAGATCTTCACTATCAACGCTCTGCAAAGCTTCAAAACACCGTATAGACTCCTGGCAGTCAACACTGACCAACTTATCCTGACCCTCACCGATGGTGGGCATATACGGTTGGACAGAAACAGACCCCGTACACGTTAGCCATATTCCTTGATCCTCCTGTTATAATCTTATGTTATGCAGCTGCTGACCTTCCGTTAGCACCCCAGAATGGCTGGAAGGAGACCTTTTATAATGCGAAAGGTTGGGTACGGGGATTCAAAAGCATTCTCACCAACAGAAGTGATTACGATCCAACCGCTGCCGCTGCAGCCGTAGAGACGGGCCTCGGATTAGACGACGCCTCGTTTCTTTTCACAGTCTGCCTTGATCACCGGCTACGAATTTGGAATCTTAAGAGCGGCCAAGTCATGGGCGCAATAGATCTGCTGAACACCGTCCGAGAGCCTAATGAGACTGGCAAATGGAGACTCGATCCTACACAGTCTAACTTAATTCGTATAGTAGGCCGAGTTCAAGGCAAGCGGCTGTGCGTGACGTACTCACCTGTCGGCTCGGGAGAGTTCAAGTTTCGAGAAATCGAATCCAACGACAGCGACTCTGTTGGCATTCACGATATACACTCAGACACACAATTTATTCCCATACCGCCTCTTGGATCTGATGTATGGACCCTCGCTGATTTTAAGGTGGTGGAGCGTGATGGCACGCGTCATCTCCAGATGTGGTTGTTATGGAAGAACAATACCGCTTACCGTGTCCAGGAGTTGACCTCTTCGGTGGATCAACTCCCAACATCCTGGCAAACTGGCTGGCGATCAGTCTATTCTGATGCAACTGCTCCTTCAGCGCCTCTCTCAGGCCCTTCAGATCCTGTCGATACCACCGAGAGATGGCTTCAGCTCATCTTATCTCCTGGCAGATTTTCTCAGCCGACATTAGAGGCAGCGCTGAGCGCTTATCAGCAAGCAGCAGGGGATGGGGCCAATAAAATTCCTCGCTCTAGTCAGAGCATAGCCGAGTCAATTTGTTCCACGATTGCTTCAATCTCATCGTTGACCAAGGCTTCGTCAGGCGCATTGGACTACGAACAATTCCGTGCCTCTAACGAGTCACAATGGCGAAAATTCTACCGGATTTTAATCGAAATTGATAAGCCCAGGGGGGAGGCGCTTGCGCTAGCATACGAACCTATATCGGATTTGCCTTGGATCGTATGTGCCGACACTATCTCCGCCATCAGAAGATGCAGCAAACTAGAACAAATTTGCTACAACCCGAACGCTCGACACACTGAACCGTCTGACTTATCGTCATTGATAATAACGGGTCAGAATTTTGTCGAAGGATTTTCGGACAGCATGGTGCAAATTTGCCAATCGGTTCTTCGCGCAGAAATTTTCGAAGCCGCATCAAAAACCGATCAGGAGCGTATACAATTTTTCTCAGATAAGGCAGGTTTCTGGCGGCAGATATCTGATGAAGATTGCGCCCAGGTCACTGATGTCCTGGGCCCTAATTTTAATATTGCGACTTCCGACGTTTACCAGCAGATGCTTGCTACTTTCAACGAGACTTGGAGTCCCAGGCGTCCTACGGAGTTTCCCTTAACAGAACTTGGTCGCAGAATCATAGTAAAGGCAACCGAAGATGTCGCGGAACTACAGTGGAACGTCTGCTTCAGTCAATTAATCCTACTTGTTCATATGGAATTCGAGTTTGACCGTCCCGAGGATGCCCTACACAATAGAGTCAATATCGGTGCAATCTATCGGAGTCTTCTTCGATCATTGAGCCGCTTACAACTAATCCGTTGGCTTGCGAGCACCCGTTTGCTTATACCACTCTCTAAAACAGATCTATCTAGTTCGATATCGAGCGCATCTTCCGCTCTCGCTAAACGGTCTAGCGAAGAGTCCAAGTCTAATACCGTATTGGAAGAATGCATAGGGCATCTCCTTGGCATGACATGTCTAACACCTGGTCATTCATTGATGATAGGGTCTACGATCACTAAGATTATCACCAGCCTCTGTGCACCGGACAGCGATATTGAATTACAGCCTCACTATATCCAGTGCGCCTTACTCGTCCGAGACAGAGCCGATCTAGCAATGGAATTGGCTCCTTTTTGCAAGCAGGATCCCTTCTCTGTGTACATCCAAGGCCGGGTCTCCTTGGCTCTTCGTGACTACTCTAGTGCTGCCACGCAGTTCAAAAAGGCAGCCTATGGCATGAGTATGTATATTGCCCGCCAGTCGATCGAAGGTCAGGATTAACATAGACTTTAGGTATATCGCAGGCCAATCCGGGAAGGCACAGCAGTGGGTTGCTCGATGACGATGAATGGAATCTACTGTTCAACGGCATGCCACGCTATTACGCGCACATTGTTGCGTTATATGAAAAATCTCGGGCCTACAGTTACGTTGTGGAGTTTGCGCGCCTAGCACTGCAGTTCATCAACAAGAGAACAGAGGGTGGTGAAGTATTAAAGGTAGAGATCCAAGGCCGTCTCTTCAGTGGAGCTACGGCCATATCACGATTCGATCTCGCGCATTCTACCCTAGTAGCGATGAAAGACCATGCATTACAGCATTCTTCCTTGCGCACTCTCATTCAGAAGATGTGCAATAACCTACACAATGCTGAACTGGTGCAGCTATCATTCCCCGGCCTTCAAAACGCTGTTGACGACATCTTAGCGCAGGCGTGTCGTGATACAGTGGACGTCATAACCGGTATCCCGTTCCACCAAATTCTCTATTCTTGGCGAATCAAGCGGAACGATTATCGCGGCGCCGCAACCGTTCTATTTGATCGAATTCGTAAGCTCCGACGACTGGGCGGAGGAGATCAATTCACTAGCGAAGATGACCTTGACACAGTCATTACGCGGCAATACCTAATGTTAATCAATGTCCTGAGCTGTGTTGAACAAAAACAAGCCTGGATTACTACAGAGGAGATTATGGTCCCGACCCAAGGCGGGAACCCGCCGGTTTCCGTGGATGGAAAGCGCAGGCTCATCACGCTCGCTGATATTCGTAAAGAGTACCAAGATGAGCTAGATCGGATCGCTATGATACAGAACAATCAATTTGGGCTCGGCGCAGATGACGAGATGGAAATACTGTAGGACAAGCTTCCACGGCCGCTGATGCGCGATGTACAATACGAGGGGTTCGGGCTGGATGAGTGATACCTTAAGATGTGTAATCAGGATACGGCAAGGCAAAAGAGTCATTGAAATCCTCAAAACGACCAAGTTCTTAGAATTCTTTGCGCTTGTATAATAACCGAACGCCACCAGGCTGCCCAAAATGAATAGTACGTCCATGATAAATTTACACACAATGAAGTCAATTGTGCCCGCGTCTCAACCATGCCGTGGTATGTCTATTATGAGATTTATGCTGCTGCGGGTAATGCGGCGGGTCTGTTTCCCTCTGGCACAGTCACAACTCCCTGTGGTTCACTGCCCGCGGCATCGGGGGCTTGCCGGTACAAGACGATCTCGGACTGCTTAAAGTACCGCCTGGCGTCCTCATCTATCAGAACCAGGCTCAAGTAATATCGCGTCGAGAATTTCTTGTTGACATCGCGGAATGTTGGCGTCAGATCGAAGCCGCCGAGGAAGAGTCGGATAGGAATGGTCTCGCCACGAGACGGAGAACCGTCCATTATCTGAAGAGGTCATTCATTAGATTATCAGGTGTATGGCTGATAAGACTTGGAGAATAGAACCGGTCATACCTCGAAACGAACCAAGGTTTCGCTCTCGTTGTATTGGTTCGGGGTAGCACCGGTGGTCTCCCTCCGTATGATGCTCAGCTCCATGTGCTTAATCTTGAGCCGGACGAGGAGGAAGTAGATGCGGCCGACGATGACGTCCTTGAGGTGGTACTTGCTCTTGCTGTACTCGAACTCGATGTGGAGGCAGTCCTCGATGCCGACGTCCATCTTGATGCTGCTGTTCATCTCGGGCGGGATGCGGTAGCTGTACACCCACATGTCCTTCTCGCGGATGACGTCGGCCATGCGCCGCGCCACCGTCACGCGCACGAAGTACCGCAGCTTCACGTTGATCCCGTTGTACGACTCGTACTGCTTCTCGACGTTCTTGAAGTTGAAGTCGAAGGTCTGCGGGTGCTGGAGCTCCCCCGGGGCGGCGAGTTCTTGGTTCAGACATAGGAATTCGTAGTGGTTGCCTCGGTCGAAGAACATTTCTGAAGTTCGAGGACCGTGCGTTAGCGACGAACGACGAAGCCCACCCTCCTGTCTCTGGTGTCTGTACTGATGTCTGTACTGGTGTCTGTACTGTATATGTCTTACTGACCTATTGTGCCGATGAATTGTACCTTAATGCCCATATGTTCTAGCTTCTTAGAATCTTTGGGCCGAATTGTAGCTTGTCCTAGAGCGCACCTCTACATTAGCCATCCGTCTCAGGACCAATTCGTTATAATATGGGGAAACCAACCTCTTACACTCTCTCCATCCATATAAAGGGGCGCCTTCTCGCGCCTGTTCTTATCGGTCTTAATGTCGACCATCTGCCTCGAATCGGTATCATCGAGGACAATGTCGATGTCCACCGGTGTGGAGAAGAAGTAAGACATCTTCAATGATTGCTTCTGGCATTAACGGTTCAGTATTGGTATAGTGACAATGGCGTAGATCGTAGGTTTCTGCTCATAGCAGGCAATACCTAGGCAGGCATATGTTGTTGATGATGATAGTTGAAGCCGGGTGGGGCCCAGAGAGCTTGAAGCTCAAAGATCATAGGTGCATTTAAGGGGTACCTAAATGGGTACTTAGGTACATGCAGGCCCCACGCTTCGACGCGGCTCTGTGGCTGAAGCTGGATCTGGCGTGGCACAGTGCAGCGGCGGTAGAGCTTCACCGTTCGGCGGCCGAGTTTTTCCCGCACCTCTCATGAGCCCTAAAGCAGATGCACTGCCAAGAAGTACCTAGGTACCTCAATTTAGCGACTACACAGGAATTTCCCACCCTAGACGAAATTCTTCGACATTTGGCACTTGGTGCATCCGACAACAAGTTAACCGTAGACCGTCGCATCGCCAATTCTTCAGGTACGTAATTCTGGTCTTCTGACAACCTCTAATAGTCAATTCAAAATTACACAACCTTTTATTTCCTGCATCATCGACCTCTGAGCTCCGAAATTCTCGACATTCCTAACGTTGCTTTGCTTCTCCAGGTCGACTCCGCCTTCGATTTCCCCCCCACCTGAAGATACATTCGTCACGATGCGGTACATTCACAGCGAGGAGACCCTACAGATTCCTGAGGGAGGTACGTGACAGAGATTGGACCTACACCAGTGCTATTTCGTAAGAGTTGGATCCGACAATGCAAGCCAAGCTGGCGCAACGAGAGTGGAAAGCAGTGAAGAAAGGAGGGCGATCGAGGCGGGACACGAGAATGTTGGGTACGCGAGGACGAATTCGATCGGTTGCTGACGCGATTCACGAACAGTCAAGGTTTCTATCAAGTCCAGGAAGGTCACCGTCGAGGGTCCCAGAGGTACGGTTTCGAGTTTCGACATACAAGCCTACACTCTAGGCCTTGTCCCAGTGTGCACAAGAAGGGAATCTAATGATGCGACATAGGCAAACTTACCAAGGACCTGAGCCATCTGGCTGTCAACTTCTCCCACCCCCAGAAGGACACGATCGGCATTGAGATCCATCACGGCTCAAGGAAGAATGTCGCCACCCTCCGAACCGTTCGCACTCTGATCAACAACTTGGTCGTCGGCGTTACCAAGGGCTACAAGTACAAGATGCGCTACGTCTACGCCCATTTTCCCATCAACGTCAACCTAGAAAAGAACAACGAGACCGGTCTGTGGGAAGTCGAGATTCGGTAGGCTGCCCTGATACCGTTCGCGAAAGGCGCTGGGATATATATGGGTTTATGTTGAATGAAGAGTTCTGACCTGTTGTTATGTTTAGAAACTTCGTCGGCGAGAAGCTGGTCCGCAGAGTCGTCATGCAACCCGGTGTCGATGTTGAGGTTTCCAAAGCCCAGAAGGATGAGCTTCTGATCCTTGGCAGCTCTCTGGAGGCTGTCTCACAAAGCGCCGCCGATATTCAGCAGATCTGCCGCGTTCGTAACAAGGATATCCGAAAGGTGAGGAGGTTTCGACACTACCCGCTGTCTAATTCGCTCGCTAACAGTGATCTCAGTTCTTGGACGGTATCTACGTATCAGAGAAGGGTAATATCGTTGAGGATCTGTAAACAGGCCATTCGGGAGGGTTTTTTTAATTGCTTTCTGGGTCCCAATCAGGAGTCGCCGGGGTTCATCTGCATGTGACGTAGCAAAAATAGCTACGAAAATGGAACCAAAATACTGAATGAACGGGTCTTTTTCGGGAACGAACTTGACGCACCCTTGCCGCCGCACCACGAGCACCGCGATCACGAATATCATGGGTTCTGAATGTGGCTGAATACTGATGGTGATGATGACAACCTGCCCGACGTCCTGTCGTGGCCCGGGACTTCTACGAGACAGCCCACATTTGAGTCTATGCGTAGTCATTCTACATACACATAGGTCACAAATGTACCAGATTCGTTCTTCGCCCGATGAGGCTCTCACTTCGCAATATGGTTGATTTCAGTGATATTTTGATTTGCGAGTAGCTTTTGACGGGCAATTAAGGATTCCACTTTAACATCGTATTATCTTATCACGTATTTGTATCGCCCCTAGCAGCATGAAATTCAGTGTTAGACGCTAGGACCAATCACGAAAGCAAGGAGAAAGTTACATCTAACTGGGTTAGGTGAAAAGACTCGAGACGTTGGTATTATTATTATTATTTGGCTTCGTGATGGACAAGTAGGTACTATTTGATAAATGCAAGCACATAGTGATCTTCCCTGTCAAGGATTCGTGAGTCTGAGTTGGGGGGTCATTTCATAACATATGGCAGAATAGAATGAATCCAGCTAATATTGGCTCATAAGTTGCCCAGTCAAATCACTATTCTGGCTGGCTGCACAAGTTACACAGATATGATAGTAGAACAAAGACGCAATATTATGCCGCTGTTACGGCGGCAGGGCCTTTTTCATTGATGAATGACTCAGGAGTTTCATATATACGTTCCCACATTTCCAGCTTGTCTTTCATTGCCATCTCATCTATCTGTGTAGGCAAAGGGAAACATCATATTCCTTCCGTCTCGACATTAAAATCATTGATACATTCGCATATACACAAGTGCAGAAAGGGATTGCAAAGTGGATGATGAGATCTTTGGCTCTACCGAGAGCAAAGGCTTCTTCTCCTCTCAAAAAAAACCAGCCCTTCATCATCATGATATCATGCATGGGGCCTCATTCCAACAACCAACTTCCACATAGACAGACGATGCGGCGAGTCGTCTCGTCTCGTCTCGTCTCATTTGTGCCATTCCATATGCCGCGGAGAGTTCAGAAGGGGAAAAGCGAATAATCAAAACAAGCAAGCCGAATCTTCCGTTAACGCCGGGGTCGCACAATATGTGCTGTGCTGGTAGTCTTCTTCGTCGGAGATATAAACAAGAGGTGATGGGGATGTGGGTGTGTGTCAAGGGGTGAGAGTGAAGGAAGTGATGGAGCGCATCCGATTGTCTAATCAATCAGAAGATGATGATGCAGGACCGTCGGACGACCGGTGAAGAATTACTAGATTCTCGACGGGCGAGTCGACCGCGTGCCTCTCGATCCTCTCGACTGGCGCGATTGCCGGGATTGTCTCGACCTGCGTGTCCTCCGTCCGGAACTAAAGCTACCTGAGACACGAACGAGGCGGGTCAGTAAAAAATGCCAGTGGGAGGAATGTGTTACGAAAACAAGGAGGGTGGAAAATGACTTGACTTACTAGGACTGTCCTGCGTATACGAGCCATAAATATACGAGCTGCTCCTATCGCTGCGCGAACGCCTATGCGTGCTGGCCTTGCGCTTATCGCCCCGTCTGAGGCCCAACAAGAGTGCAAGAGCGCCGATGGCGGCAAACGCCCAGCCCAAGCCACCACCGCTCGATTTCTTCTCCTTGCGCGAAGTACCGGGCGAAGGTCGACGACCGCCACCACCGAATCGACCACCCCCAAACCAGCCGCTGTGTTGCGTCCTGCCGGCCCCTGCGGCCGCAGCGCTGCCGTGCCGCGAGTAGTGGCCCTCGGTAACCTCGATGCGCTCGGACTGGCGTCTGCGCTTGCGCCCCCCGAAGATAATCCCCCAGAGGCCGCGCGCGATGCAGCAGAAGCAGAGCAGCAGGAGCAAGATGATGCCGGCGATGGTGCCGACGACGATACCTGCGATGGCGCCGCCGCTCAGGCCGGAGCCGTTGGTCGAAGATAGTGCCGGTGGACCCGTGGTCGAGGCGGTCTCGCTGGCGCTGGCGAAGGTATTTGTGGTTGTAGGCCCCTGGGTGATGGTCGGACCGCTCGTGGGCCGGTAGGGGGCGGAGAACTGCGTGGTCACGTAGGTCCCCGTGGTCAACACCTCGGTCCAGGTGCTGTAGCCCGCGTTCGCCGAGCACTGGCCCGACTGCGCGCAGTACTGCCACGTCGCGCAGCAGATGGGACCGCACGGGATCTCGCCCGACCCGGGAGGCGGTATGCAGTCGGCGCCGTTGATGCCCACGCCCGCCGTCGTCGTCGGCACGTACCACGAGCTCACCGTGCTCGTGAACGTCAAGGTCTCCGTCCACGTCGTCGTGTAATCCCGCTCAGCCAGCACATTTTCTGCCCGGCCTGTGCATGTCGGGGTTCCGGCCGATGTGTAGCATGCTTCGTCGGCGGCGCAGCACAGCTCGTTCGAAGCACCGCAGTACTCGGAGCATTCTTGCGACATCAGATACCCGAAGCCATGGTCGCGCAGCGAATCGCGAGGATAAGGGATGGCGCCGACGAGGTTGGTGAGGGTGGTGGCTGTGGCGAGGAGAGTAAGCAGCGTAGAAGCTGGGGGTTGTGAGTGTGCTTGTGAGAGGCGCATTTTGTTGGCGATCCCGCCGTTGCGGTCTCGTGTAAGTCGGGAAAGGGCTTTTGAGTTTCCAAAGGTTGGCGTTGGCACTCTCGCGATGGGCAACCAAACGCAAAGCAGCAGCAACAGCGGCGCTCTGCGAGTGAGAGCTGGAGCTCGCTCACCCTTTTATCGTTGCTCGTTGTCCTGGCCAGAGTCTCAAGCACGGGCGACGGGGTTGCTGGTGAGTGGTTGCATGCAGCTTTGAGCTGGTGGTGGCCTACACAATCCTACAATCTGCCCGCCTGACCTGGACCTGTCTTATCGCAGAGATGCCGAGTTGCAGAGTTGCGGCGGGAAGAGCAAGGATGATAGGCAATTGCTTGCAGGTTGTAAGTCGTTGTGTGTGTGTGCCGGAATCGGTACCTGAAGAGATGTGGTGAGAGGTGTTTGGTTGGTCGGTTGGCTGCCAATTCACGCAGATTCGCAACGATGCAAAATACGAAAAAAGAGATAATTAAAGAGAAGATGTGCAGCAGGCCAGAGAGATAGGGTGAGACAATGCGAAATTTCTCTTAATGCATCGTCTTTTCGATGTGCCACAGATGTCAAATCTCCCAGCCATTTTTCTAAAGTACAGTACAAGCTTACAAGCTGCAGAAAACCGCGGGGCTGGTGTAGCTCCGTCACTGTGGAGGAAGATTGCTGCGAAAAATAGAGGGGGTTGGTTGCCGTGGGTGACGGGCAGTGGTGTACCTACCTTAGTAAATCTCTTCTCATTGGCTGGTAACGTACGGTACCTGACTCTAGTCCAGATTGTCCAGCGTGTTGGGAGCTAAAACGAAAATCAGCTGCGGAATAGAAGACTGGTTTCGAAGACAGGTAGACTTCTCTTTTTCAATCGCAATCGTCGAGACTTCGCTGGGATGGGTTGAGTACTGCTGGCTCTTTCAGCTCACGGAAAGATGGATCATGGGCTCAACAGCGCATGGGATGATGAGTTGGCAGCTGGGCAGTGTCAGGTGTCGGCCTAGAAACGGCGCCCGCGCACTTATACGTGCCCACCCACTTGGGAAGCATGTTTACTACAACCCCTGCAGCGTCGTGCCGAGTGATTATCGATAGGTTCAAAGGAAATGAGCAAGGAGGGTCTACCCAACTCAAACTGCTCTTAGCCTTGGCCTTTGAGCTGTTGGCCTGACTGGTCTGACCTCATTAGGATCCGCTTTCACACAATGTAAACTGTCTAGAAGATATCTAGAAGACATCGCTTACGTATACAAAGTCGCTAGTAATTCGACATGGGCCTGAAAAGCAATCTTTTGTGTCATGAAAGAGAGAAGAGTCAAAGATACAGAAACCAGAGCTACCTCACAGTATTAGCGACCAGCTTTACGATGTTTTTTCAGCTTCTCCGTCGTTAGCTCTGTTACTCTGTACAGTGAACAACTTATTCAGCTTCGCAGAGCAATAACAACATGGCAGCCAGTCCCACGGCTGGCGTCATAATTGACGAGCCCTCGTAGAATGGGATCCACCTCAAGCGTGATATTGAATATTCTAGGAAAACTAGAGCATCGATACGGAATCCGGTATTTGGTCCAAGCATCTTCAGAACGAATACGAACGTGTCCAGAAATTGGTCTCACACCGAATGCCATGATTTTGAATAGCGGCATTGCAGAGAGACACTGTTGCCTCTATGCTTTCTAATACGCTTAATTGTCTATTGTACATATATACACAACACTCGCATCCGCATAACTCAAGCGTCCTCTAAGCCAGCGCACTCTACAGTACCGTACCCATCATTTCACCAATACTCTAACCTAGACGCTGCTTCCTCCTGACCCAGACTTCTTGGGCATCGTCGTTTTCATCTTGGTCGGCACCACCGCCAATCTGCGTCTTGGCATTACTTATAGGCCGCAACTGGACCTCCCACTATCACAAGGAGTGTCAATGCCTTGTTGCTGAGCTAGAGTCCTTCACATACCGTACGAAGCTTGTAGTTATTCCGGTCCGATGTTCCTGTGAATAAGTCGAACGACCAGCCGTGCTTGGGACAATGGATGCCAGCACTGAGCACAACGCCAAAATCCTCGATATCGAAAGGGGTGCCCTCTGTTCGGAATGATACATCAGTATACTCGGCTTGATGAACTGGTCTTTCACCCTTTTTTCAACACTGGCAACTGCAGTGAAGCTGGAAAGAAGAGTAATAGCATACTAGCCAATGGGAACGCCGAATGCGGGCATTTCTGTATAGAAACTCAATATGAAAGTATATCCGAGGGGCCAGGTAAGCTTACTTACATTGTCAATTGCGTGAACTTTACCCTTGTATTGGAATATGAGGACTTGGTCCAGTAAGGCGGCCCCGTTGTGAAGGATCATCTCTTCTCCTTCTATTTGCTCTGCCTGTGAGGCATCATTTGAGGGCACGTGGAAGACCTTACAGCCCCGAGCAGATTCACTGTTCTCACAGGCTCGCGGCTCGTGTAAGACGTCGGCACCTGATTCGGTAAGATTGGGAAAGCTTGACTTGAGACCGGCAAAGAACCAGGCGTCACCCTTCCGAGATGTTGGGATAAATGATAGGGCTGTCATTGTTGCTAAGCATTCTCTTTAGTTTCTTAAGATAGACAATTTAGAAACGCCTATCTAGGTATTAAGTAGAGATTGACGCCTCGTTAAAGGCTGGGTAAGGAAGGATGTTGGCGGAAGACAATATATTAGAGTGTTATCTCTTGTGGGCCTACTTTTACTTAGACACGGTAGGCCGACTGCATGGGTGCCTCGTGAGGCATTTCAGTCAAGTAACACTCATACACGCAGTTAACTTACAGCATTGAATAGATAGTGCATGCAGCTTTAAGCTTTCCATTTCCCAAAGACTAAATTTCTAGCATGTAAGTGAGTAGCGAAGTCTATTTCGTTGAGCTATAAATCTAGCCATGAGTGCTTGAACGCGAGTATTATGTTCCATACTTTCTATCATCACAAATCGAAGGAACTCACAAGGCTGTCAATAATAACTTGATGAATCCAACTGTCAATACATTATTCAGTGTCCCGAGCTTCTTGAACCAATCTGAGAACAGATTCTGGCTGCACGTCACCTGCATCATAGCAGGTAGGCAATTAGCTGCATACCTCCTAGGTTCACCTGCACCTACATCAGCAAAGGTGCTATATTGACCCACTATCCCGATATAAGCCCGCTATGTCACAGGTAGGCTGTTGGCTGAGAGCGATCCCTGGAGTGAGCATGGGGTGCCCTAGAGCTCCATCCAGGCGCCACCGACTCCCCTGGCGCCGTCGGCCTATCCACCTGATTGAAAGCTCCCCAGCAAGCTCCCGTCCTCCATCCAATAACCACTCCCAGGACCGCATCTTGTACCCAGAGACGGCAGAAGAGGACCACCAACTCCCGCCATCACCGGCAGCCGTGTCTTTAGCAGCACGAGATCCTGCTTCGTCCTCCACCATGTCCCTCGATCCGCCGCCGTACCTCGGGTCGCTGCAGAACAACATCCGCCAGCGACCTATTCCTTGGGACGGTGCTGCGCGGGCAGGCACCATTACCGAGAGCCAGCTGGCCAAGATCAGGGCTGTAGACAAGGTCAGGAAAGAGCAGCGGAAGCAGGTCGTCGAAGGCGATCTCGATGGCTACCGCATCCTCTTCGTTGGGGAGCCAGGCGCCCCGGGCGTTCTCGAGTCCGCAAGCAGGCGCGCAGACGTGGTGCAGTACATCCTCGTGCTCCTGAGTGACCTCCTACAAGGTGCGCATTCTCTCTACCTATCTCTCCTGCTCGCTACTTTGAAGCTTTTCCGCCCGTACTAACGTGTGTTTAATGCAAAGGCGTCCCAGCTCTTGCCAAAGCACTCTACCAAGATTCGGATCCCTACCAGCATTTCGTGCCGCTGCTAGCTCACTCCAACAATATCGATGATCCTATCCCTCTCCTTACATCCACCGTGCTGTCAACGCTCATGGCGAACGCGCAGGACACCTCTGCCGCCACAGAGCGTTCCGTTCCCCTCATACTTAGCTACCTATGCGGCCTCACCAAGAACTCGAATGATGCGGGTCTGCAAGATATTGCCGTCATGCAGTACTCTTCGCTATTATACAGCCAGACGAACAGACAGCTATTTTGGAAACAGCGAAGCGAGTCCGTCGCCCCTTTGATCGACATTCTGCGGAAAGCTGCTGGAGTTGGCGGCGAGTCGTCCGCCAACCTATGGAGTGGGAACTCTACTTCAAGAAATGGTGCCTTAGAGGGTCTTAGCGGTGGAGTTGGAATCCAGCTCCTATACCACGTTCTCTTGGTCCTCTGGCAATTGAGCTTCGAAGCAGAGGAGATCGGAGATGACATGAATGAGTATGCTGTACTCTATGCCACTGATATCCTTGTTGCTAACCCGGTAATAGCGAATACGATATTATCTTGTTATATACTCAGTTGTTACGACTCTCACCTAAAGAAAAGACGACACGGCTAATCCTATCCACCCTGAACAATTTACTCGAGGCTAGCCCGTCTACGCTTCTCCCGACAGCCGTGCTTGCTAGACTACCCGCCCTGCTTCAGAACGTCGGAGGGCGTCACTTGACGGACCCAGACCTACAGGAAGATCTCGACAAGCTCAAGGAGATGCTGGAGGACTACCAAAAAACAAAGACGACCTTCGACGAGTATATAGCCGAGGTCCAATCTGGACATCTAAGATGGTCACCACCTCACCGCCACCAGGTCTTCTGGACCGAAAACGCGCACAAGATTCTCGAGCACGAGAATGGCAAGATTCCAAGGGAGATAGCAGAGATCATGAATAAGCCTTGGGAGAACGACAAGGCGGTCTTAGCTATAGCCTGCAACGACATCGGCTACTTGGTCAAAGAGGTTCCCGAGAAGAGACACCAGCTGGAGAAGCTCGGTCTGAAGACCCGCATCATGGAGCTCATGAAAGACTCGGATGAGAATGTGCGGTGGGAAAGCTTACGGGCGCTCGGCGGCTGGCTGAAATACAGCTTCGATAACATGTGAAGGACCCGAGAGCTGTAATAGTTCTATTTTGTATTTTTTGCGGACTTTGGTAATAATACTTGGCGGGCTTCACGGCAACACCAGGGCGATTGCAAACTTCTCATTACCACGCCAAGTGTAGATATACACAATACAATAGATACACCCATGGTGTTCCCGACGCATTAACGCAGTTCTGGCTGTGGCGGAGAGTACAGCTGCCGTTGTCGTGACTCGGTTTGGACTTGGCATCATGGATCGGCAATACATATATTCTTGGGCTGAACATATCTGTATCTTATTCCTACAAGTAGCTAATAGTTCAAGGCATATACCTGTCCCCATTCTTGCTAACAAGACATTCGTATATATGATCAATGATCTTTATCTACAGTAACAAGCTCAGTCGCATACTGTCGGTAATATTAGGCACGAGGCATTTCCGTCTAGACGAGGTAGGCAGCTTAGTGTTAATTAGGTAAATAATTCCTGATAAATAGGAGATAAGACGGGCCACGTTCGGCTTCTAGCGGCAGTTGGCGGCGGAGCACAAGCGGTGGCGGGGGGAGAGATGGGGGCCAGTTCTCCGGCGCCGGGATACCCCACATGACCAGGTACCCTTGCCCCAGCTATCACTTTAACAGTAACTTTAACCTAGGTAGTTGTTACCCAGGCAGGTGGCTCGCAACGGATAAAGAGGCGCCAGCTCGCTCTTTAATTCCAGCTGCTGCTTCACGTGAACAGTACAGAATAGTTTATCTTCCGTGGTTGGCTGGCACAACCGCAAGGTAATCGAATCGATCATGCATCGTCTTGCTAGAACAAGAAACCTGACTGCCAGAGCCTCTCATCGTAGCACGGCTCGCCTCTACTCCGCGTCTTCGTCTCAGAGTTGTTCTGCACCGTTGTCGGTCCGGGCGAGTTCGCTGTCCGCCACATCGACGATGTCTCGCGAAACAGCAGCGAGAAGACTGGCCGCCACAGCTCAGCACGTTCGCCCCATGAGCGCGCTGGCGTCGACGGCCACGAGCTATCCGACGACACATGAGAGGATCTCGAGGCCCGAGGACACGCCCTACTTTATAGACAACCAGTTCGTGCCCAGCAAGGCCGAGAAATTCATCGAGCTGTATGATCCAGCCACCAACAACCTCGTGACCCGCGTGCCGCAGATGACTGATGCCGAGCTGGGGGCGGCCGTGCAGAGCGCCAAGAAGGCATTCCCGGCCTGGCGCAACACCAGCGTGCTGGCCCGCCAGCAGATCATGTTCAAGTTCGTGAACCTGATCCGCGAGAACTGGGACCGCCTGGCCGCGAGCATTACGCTGGAGCAGGGCAAGACCTTCGCCGACGCCAAGGGCGACGTCCTGCGCGGCCTCCAGGTCGCCGAGGCCGCTTGTGGTGCACCCGAGTTTCTGAAGGGCGAGCTGCTCGAGGTTGCCAAGGACATGGAGACGCGGACATACAGAGAGCCCCTGGGCGTAGTTGCTGCGATCTGTCCGTTTAGTATGTGAAATCTAGAGCCTTGATATGCACCTTGTACATAGTACAGCGGTTAACGGTTTTACAGATTTCCCCGCCATGATCCCTCTTTGGTGTATTCCCATAGCTACTGTCACCGGTAACACCCTCATTCTGAAGCCTTCTGAACGAGATCCAGGCGCTGCCATGATTCTCGTTGAATTGGCTAAGAAAGCAGGTTTCCCGGAGGGCGTTGTAAACGTTGTTCATGGCGCCCACCGCACAGTTGACTTCCTTCTCGATGCACCAGACATCAAAGCCATAAGCTTTGTTGGCGGCAACAAGGCCGGCGAGTATATCTTCACGAGAGGATCCACAAATGGCAAGCGAGTGCAGGCGAATCTGGGGGCTAAGAATCATGCCGCCGTTCTCCCTGACTGCAACAAGAACCAGTTCATCAACTCTATTGTCGGTGCCGCTTTCGGTGCAGCCGGTCAGCGATGCATGGCCCTGAGCACATTAGTGATGGTCGGCGAGACAAAAGAGTGGCTGCCGGAGCTGGCAGAGAGTGCGAAGAAGCTTCAAGTCAACGGAGGCTTTGAAGAGGGCGCTGATCTGGGGCCGGTCATCTCTCCGCAGAGCAAAGAACGCATCGAATCGCTGATCGCGAGCGCCGAGAAGGAGGGCGCCACTATTCTCCTAGACGGCCGCGGCTTTAAGCCCGCAAAGTATCCCAACGGGAACTGGGTAGCGCCGACCATCATCACCAACGTGACGCCGGAAATGACGTGCTACAAAGAAGAAGTCTTCGGACCTGTGTTAGTGTGCCTCAACGTGGACACGCTCGACGAGGCCATCGAGCTAATCAACAAAAATGAATACGGCAACGGCACGGCCATCTTCACACGCTCAGGACCAACGGCGGAGGCTTTCAGGAAAAACATCGAGGCCGGCCAGGTCGGCATCAACGTCCCCATCCCCGTACCGCTGCCCATGTTCTCCTTCACCGGCAACAAGCGGAGTGTCGCAGGCGGCGGCGCGAGCACCTTTTACGGCAGGCCCGGCGTCAACTTCTACACGCAGCTGAAGACGGTCACGGCCATGTGGTCGGCCGCGGACGCGATTTCGAAGAAGGCGGATGTGGCAATGCCGACGCATAGCTAGTTAATTACCTGGGTCAGTGGTCTGAGGAATCGTTATGGGCGTAGTTCCTGTACAAAATATATGTAGTACTGATCATGGGTCGTTTCCGAGTTCTTGTGGTTTGCCTTGCTGTAGGCAGCGATAAGTCATTGGTCAACACAACGCCCTCTCACAGTTAAATGAAATTTGTATGCTACTCGAGAACTTCCTGATGAGGTCCGAGCTCTTCACAGGACGGTCTATTCATATTTTATCAGCGGCGCGCAATTAAAATGCAGGAGAGCCAACAAATAAGCACATTGGGTGCCTAAAGCACTGCATCGGGGAAGATTCCATGCAGTGTACTTGAAGTCAATTAGTACTTAATGATACCAGCATTATTCCAGCCGTCCAAATTGGGAAGGCAGTACCCCCCCCCCATAGGCCATTCTTTTAGTCTGTTCTGCACTTGCCATCTAAGACTGAGCAATTAAGGCAATTGCTACCCTAAATGAAGTTTCTTGAATATTCGTAGCAGTCACGTAGGCATGTCAGTGGTGCTCTCCAAGTTCAAGTCGTAGGCACACTTAAATACATAAACACTTACCTAGGTAAACACTCAACTTAAAGGCTATGACTGCTAACGTCCTTTCGCTAAAGCAAGAGTGGTGCTGACTTTTTACTCCTACTTTAATCACAGGACGCTACAACAGTAGTAGTCCTAGGGGTAACAAACTGTACAATTGATGATCTCTTCTCCCCGAGTTCCCCCAATTGCCACCCAACCAACCAGCATGTCCGAATTCGTGGACCGTCCGGGAACTGCGCCTCGTCCAAACAGCCCGGTCGCCGGTACCCAACCACGTATCGCCGATCTCGCCGACTTACCGCTCGAGATATTCCTTCAGGTTATTACCTATATCTCCCCCACCGAAAGTATACTATGCCGCCGTGTCAGCCGGTCGTGGAACGCGGCCTTCACCGGCCATGACGCCTCACGGCATCTGATGCGGTTGCATTTCCCGCGTGTCAATGCAGTCCGTTCTGCGGATCGGCAGTATGAAGCTCACGTGTTCTATACGGTCGCCCGCCGCTATTTCCACTTGCGGGCAGCCAGGCCCAGACTGATCGAGAAGATTGATGCCAGCATCACGATGGCGGCAGAGCTGGACGGCTCGTATATGTCCATCAGGCTCTGGGACCGCTGGCTACACCAAAATAGCGAGAAAGGGATCTTTGACCAGGGAGACACGAGCTGGTGCCTGGATGATGGGCTTCTGGTATACCGAGAGGGTGGCGCATCGTGCGGCTACGTTGCTTATGATTTGGAAACCGGGCATCACATCCCAGTACCTTTTACTACTCAGGGCACGATAGTAAGACGGCTGCGACTCGCGCACCAGGTTCTAATTATCGAGTGGTGCCAGGACTCGCCACCTCTTGCATTCAATGATACACAGACGGTTCGTCGGCATCACGCCACAGCATTTGACGTGCAGCGGCCAAGGGAATGGGATCCGTCAAGTTCTCTAGCCCCCTGGGAAATACGAGCCAAGTGGGAAATACGCCTGCCCAGCTTATTAATGAATATCTACGATCGCTTCTTCTCGGCCCATACAGCGACACATTACGCGCTGTACATCTGGCATGACGCAAAATGGCCTTCCAACCGTCAATGGGCTCCCGACGAGTCGCTCACGATCTGGGAATTCGACCGCGCTTCGCCGGGCATCCCGTCTGAGAATCCCTTAGGCGTGGAGATGCACCCGCAACCAAGGATAATCCGGCGGTTCTCACAAGAGCGCCTCAGCGTCTTCGGCGTGTGCCAGGGCCCCAATCCCTTGCTGCGCGGGATCTACCTAGACGAAGGGAATGTGTACATCCACGAAGAAGACCACTGCTGGCTCATAGGCGGCGAGCAGTCCTCTATTCGGCTGCCGCGCGGCCACGCAGTCTGCAGCACCGCGATCCCATTCACCGCCATCGGCCCCCACTGGTTCGACGAGTGCTGCGGAAACAGGGACCGCGTCAACAACCGCAGAAACAGTAACCTGCGCGTCTGCCCGCGCATCGGATCCGCAGCGCGCCGCAAGGCGGAGGATTACCAAGACGACGATAGCGGCGGTGACGGCTTGACGGGCAGTTGGCTGAACCATCCTACGTGGCCTGGCTGGGCACCGTGTTGGCGGCACGACGAATTCCCGCTCCTCACCAGCAGCAGAATCGTGGACGCACATACCGGCGTGAGCATCATTGCGCGTTCATGGCCGCTCAGGGAGCCCGAGCTCTCGACGCTTGGACGCCACCAGCTCACGGTGCAGATCCCACAGGACGGTCCCCGTGAGAAAACCTTCAAGACAAAGGGGCTGTTGAAACACTTGCTTGGAAGAGGTGTTATACAAGGCGATGAGCGCTGGATTGTGGGGGAGGATCGCAAGGGGGCGATTACTATTGTGTACTTTTAACGACGATGAGGAGCGGCATTTTCGCAGCAGTCGCGTGCGCATAGTCCGTTCAGAAGCAGGCTGGACCGCCCTAGAGCGCTTTAAGTGGTAGGATTGCAGGATAAGGCTATGTTTTCCCGTGTATTACGGCGTTAAAACACTGAGATAACAATTGAAAAATAAAAAAAACAATAAAAAATCAGAGACACAGTGCTAGCTTAAGATCTTAATTATATTTACTCATAAATTGAGCTCCTCGTTGTAGTGTAGTTCGGATTACGAGGAGGTTTACATGGTAGGTATATATTCCGGCGGGTAGGTTATACTATATGTATATACTTGTATTTTGCGTTCATAAAAAAATCGGAAAAGACAGAAAATATATGACAAAACCCGCAGTGTTTTACTTTACCATCACACTTTGTTTTTTCTTGATTGATTGAGTGATTGATTGATCGGTGCTGCGCTGTGCAATCAAAGGTTGGACTCATGGCAAGTTATCGCGTGACAGGGGTGTCTGGGTTTCGGTCCGACAACTGGTCTGTCGTGTGCGTAAATTTTAGTGTTACGATTTGCTGATGCCTCCTTCATCGTAGTTGCTTTCATCGTGACATCTGGGAAGCCTCATAATCCTTGTGTAAGGCCATCTCTGATATTGATTTCTTTGCGATGACCATTCCTGACAGCGCCAGCCCTATCTGGTCGCCTCCCATTCCAATGCTATACCCTGATTGAATGAATTATCATCAAGGCCATTTGGCACGCTAGGCGATGAGCGCTGGATTGTGGGGGAGGATCGCAAGGGGGCGATTACTATTGCGTACTTTTAAAAAATACTATGGTTGTGCAGTTTGATACATTCGTGGCTGACCTCGACCTTCGTTACCATGTCTTCTTGTGCCCCTTTTCGTACCTCCCCCATGAAATTTGAATGTTTTTTTTTTCTCACTCCCGATGCAAGAGTGTCTCTTGGGCATGCTTCTATAATAATAGTTTTCGATATCTCTGTCCTTTGATGTGAAGATTGCCTGGACTAGCTCTATGTATTGATTGTGCTTGAAGAAATACGCAACTCACTACCCCTGAGCGGAACGATCACCTACTACTACATTAGGCATATTGCCTATGTAGGTCTCGCTATCAGTATTTTCTGTCTAAGTATCAGAATGGATGATAGTCAATAATTATTTTCATTGACCGCTTTTAAGTTCAGAGACAGCAAGAGAAGGCTTGGTTAGCCAACTACCACCTTAAGATGTCATGTAGCCCCAAAACTGTCTTTGACACACAGCCACGTCGTCATCATTAACCTCTGAGATATCGCGAGATCCTATAGCTTGGCCCCGTGTTCTTTCATCATATATCGACAGCACTGATAAACGTGCAAATAAAATAAGCGCAGCCTCGCGAATTGCAGCTGCTGCACATAAGACCTACGCATGCCGTGCATGTGCATCTGGTCACCCTTCGGAGGCTTTGGGGGCTACGATGTAGCATTAAGTTGGGCACCACCCATCCACACGCGTCAGGCTCAGAATAAAGACGGTGTGGCCCAAAAGAAACTGTCACTTTCATCCCATATGTTGAAATCTACCGGAAATCTACCGTGTATCGAAGATATAATCCCTACGTCTAATTTATCTCTTCTTATACAGATGTCTCATCTATATGGGTTGCGAGGTGAGTCGTTAACAACAAGATCCTGCTCTACTTGTATGGGGCTACGCCAAGACTATTTTGTCGCGTGTCCTTCAGCCGTGCCGCCTACTCGTTCTATATATCTCAAAGTCTTGAGGGTTGACCGCCTACTAGAACGTTAGGAATGTGATTGGCTTTCCTGTTGAGACTTGGTCGTCAGATTTCTGGCCTGCATATAGCAACCGATGGCGTATTTGTAATGAACCTTCTCTCAAATGTTTGACGCTGACCGCGAAGCTTGCACAGCACCATCGCTATTACGCCTTGTCGACCACCTATTCGTGCATACTGGTCTGATATACTATCTGCGCCGGTCATCTGCATACAACTTTGGAGAGCGTCATGCAACCTACATGAGGTCGCCGTGTGTGTGAGGCATACTGCTAGGCCAATACAAATTCATGTACAGCCATATAGTAACGTAGGTGCCTGGAGAACAAGTGCAGAGGCCACATTCTACACCGTTGATACGTAAGCCACTACCACCCTTCACGGCAGGGAGGGTGTCGTCGTCGTGTGCTGCAGTTTACATAGATTCACTTGGATTACCAATTAAAATATTGCATGCTCGCCCGATTACATAGCAATTGAGACATGAAAATTTCTATCAGTCGTTGTATGTAGCATAGATGCAACGGGGAATGGCCTACCCCCTTTCCATTACTTAGGGGGCTGTGCCTTTGGGTGAGGCTCTTACCAGACTAACAAGGAGTATAATTATACACTGGGAATAAACGGGGATGGTCTCCTGTATTCGTCTGAAGAATGATTCATTGAATCCTCACGCTGGCTCAGAGCGATGGCCCAGAAAAACCCAACACCCAGAGAGTCTGAATTTGTGGAGGAAGGCGGTTATGTAAGGCTAGCTGAGTATATGAATCTACATCCTCAGCTAGCCATCTTCAGAAGATTTGGAACCTTAGCTAACCAGACTCTATTGTACTATCAAGCCGAGATCGCAGAATTAGAGCATCATCTAAAACAGGTAAGAGAGGAGGATGAACAATCAGACGATGAGCACCGGAAGCTGTCTGCGCGATCATGGTACAATCTCTGCCAGTCATCTCTTGAAGACCAAGATTATTCGCAACAAGGACAGCACGAATTGGTTATGAGGTTGCGGAAACTCATGGCTGAATATCGTACGTGCTTACTCTTCCCCCATCATTGTGTTTCAACCAACCCGTATCCCGACGCCGCTAAAAAAAACCCCTTTAGATCAAGCCTTGTATTTCCACAAAGAAGCGCTAGCCCTTCGATCGCCGCATGAGAAGATACTTGGCGACTTGCGCGAATGGATGCGGCGGCCGATAATGGGCAATATCCAGATCATGAGCTGTGACTGGCGAACGTGGACGATATGCGACGACGATTTAATCACGTTCGAGAACTCGGTAATGGACCGTTTCACGTACTTAATGACGTATACCATCATCGATATATACCATAAACTCGTCGGTCGACATATCCACGTAAGGACCCCTCACCCTTATGGGTCCTCAAAGTTGACCGCAGGGTACAGGCCGCAAGACAAAAGACCATTCTTCCGCTGAATCATTCAGACCACCATCACACAGTGACGTATAGACTCAAGTCCATTCGGCGGTTCACTCGAGTCCTTACCGTGTTGACCGCCCCTACGCTGCCTGTTGCCGGTATTGTGATCTTGTACATTGTGAAGAATATGGCGGTAAGGCTTGGCATAATCGCGATTTTGACGAGCCTATTCTCATTGTCGATGAGCTTGCTCACAATGGCTTCTCTTCAAGAAATATTTGCCGCCACTGCAGCGTAAGCGAGACATAGTTCGAACTGCTGTATTATATTACCCAGGTGCTGACCTTATGAATAGATTCGCAGCGGTCTTGGTCGTCTTCCTCGGGAGTACGACTAGTACAGTATAAAGGAACGAGGCCTTCTATGTTCTAAGCGCGGCCTGGACATATTTATTGTAGCACGCTCCCAATGTCAAGGTGGAACTAAATATTTGAAGTGCTGGCATAGGCAGGGTATGCCGGCTGACTACGTATTTCTCTCTATGTCCTCTAGGAATTTGGCAAGTCAGCGTTGCAAGTGCAAGCGCCCTATCCTTTCATATAGAGGTGACGGCCAGAACTGGCTGCTATGCCTGGTTATGGATTATGGTGCGTTTAATACTAATTAATCCTGGCCGACACTTCCGTATAAGATAAGACGCCTGTTTTTGGTTCCTTGGAGATCTCGGGATATATGTCCCTTTGACTGCTGCAGGGACATAATACGATGCAAGTAGCCAATTAGGCATGTACGGAGTACCTTGCCTATATACCTGTATTTTTATTTGAACGGTACGGAGTACTGTATCTCATACGGAGTATGCTCGGTATCTATCTGATTGGGCAGTTCTCCCTACCGTTTAATTGCTCAATACCCCGGGTTCCAGCCTCAGTGTTCCCGTCCTGTCCTGTTCAAAGTTGGCTATTACCGAAACAGCTGTCAAAAAGATAGCCAGAGTTCTTGCCGGGTTTGTGATCCCCACAGCACTCCATGTCACTTAACTTTCTCGACATCAATGGATACTTGCGCCACGTGGCATCGTGGCGTGGTGATAGTCGTATTAATCGTGGTTGCCGAGGGCATTACTTTGTGATTATGAGATGATATGTTGTGGCCAACTAATGCTAGGCTCTGAATTGAAAGGCAATTCTTAGCTATTGTAATAGCAATCTCTGCTTTACGGTAAGAAGAACATCTATGTATCGTAATTTGTGCCACCAAAAGATTGGCCGGGCGCCCCGGGAGATCATTAGGTACCTATGTCAAGATTCTAGTAGATCTCGATCCGGGGCATTCGCTAGTTCGAGTTAGCGGGAAACCATTTCGCACGCGCTTGCGTTTCGTCCAGGACCGACCAGGCCGGGGAGACATATTTTTTCAGGTTCTGCTTACCACACCAGAAAAGAAGCAGACAAATGAAATCAAAACAACAGTGTTGCTAATATTACACGTAGGCTTCTACGGAGTAACGGTATCGCCTATACGAAATAGGTACTTCGTACAGGCTGGTATGAGGTATGTGTGGTGTCTTGGCACTCCCACTTTCTTCCAAGGCAATATTACGCAGTAAATACTCCGTATCTAATTCGTAGATGGACGTTTGTTGGCGAGGGTGGTGGTTCTGTGCATGAATCTTGCAAATAATATCTACCATATACTTCGTAGTGCCCTAGGCATTGTAGTTATTCTTTGAGGGTATGTAGCATTTTGAATAAAGTCTTCTTAGCAGTAAGCAGCTGAATCAAAATCAACAGGCCCCCAAGTCCTGCTCTGCGGTCCGGTATTATTGTATGATTTCTAATTAGTCTAAACCGTTTCTGTCGGTTTCGAGATAAGGTCCCTAGATTTCATTTTCTTCACAAAAGCCTGGGCCGCCTGGAGTCATGAAAAGTTCGTGATAAGAATCATCTGCGTTGTTTGCTACTTTACCGAAGAAGCTACTGTCTAATACATACATATCTTCAGAGGCCAGAGAAACATTGCTTCTACTACAAGCCAGTTTCTCTGGTGGCAGCTGGAGATTCGACCAACTGAAATCAACGTTAATTCCCTGGTTCGTCTTCGTTCTCCCTCATCCTTTCGACAGACACCCTCTGCTCGATCATCAAGCTTTCGCCCATCTCGGCATATCTAAAATAACTTGTGTAAAGAAATATCTAGTGTAGCTCGACAATATTCGGCTCCTGACCGTTGCTCCTGACTTTTCGAGACCATTCCCATCCACGATCGATCTGCCCATCCACCGAAATAGAACACTATACTTGACGACGTATGCTATAAACATAAGCCAAAAGAGATGGAAAATACGATAGAAACAAGGAAATAAGTGTTACCACGACGATCTGGTAGATTGTTCAAGACAGAGGATGGAAGGCTCGAAGCCTGGAACATCATTCTCGGGAAGTAAGCTTGGCCTGTATTCGCAGCTGTGGCTGCTGGGCGGGCTCTAAACTGAGCTCCCTGAGCAATTATAATTAAGTACGGGTGGAATATACTACAGCGACGCGTACAAGAATCGTTTACGACTGGAGAAACCCTTCGGCAGGGTGGCAGAATATGCCCAGGATAATCATTATCAGAGAAGACCACAGCAGTCAATAGTCTCGACCCGCAAACTGGCTTTCAGGAGACAAGGGTGATTCTATCTTTATGTTGTACTCCGCTTGCTTGCTATTTCCCCGTGGTGTCTTGCATTCTGAAACGACAGAGCTCCAAGGACGCTACATAGCTCGGACATGCGGAGACGGAGAACATGCATGATTTATGGCCTAGTTTATTGTACTCGCATTCTTCCCCACCTTCGTCATTTGCTAATGCAGTTTCTCCACAGTGGACAGCATCATATGTCGTTTCCTTAGAATAGCGCAAAGCTTCAGGCTGCAATATTCTGGATTGTCATAAAGTGTGACTTTGGATCAACAATTCCAAGACTACCTAACCGCCAGCTTCTGAAACATACCTCTTACTGGAATTCCAGGATGGATGCTTATAGCATTCGCATGTGAAACCCGAACAGTTCGAAAAGGGAGCTTGGATCCCTAATTGGATGTCTGCCGAATGTCGAATATATTGCATACTGGACCTTTCACGGGACGAATTCATCTGTACTGATTGTGACAGATTGAATCGGCCGGCTAGCCGCGCGAATTGTCCTAGGGATTACGGCAAGGCATGAGATGAACCGTTGGCAGAACTGTGCACTATACGTTCTTGATAAAGGGATAATGTAAACCCCCATAAGAGTGGAAGCTGACGTGATTCGTGTCGGCGTGGGTTCAGCGGCGAGTTACATTTGTAATTCCAGAGCCTCGTATGTGCCTCGCATGTGCCTCGCTGACCTTCTTAGATCCATGTATATCAGCCGCACTGTCTGTGAAACACAGTCTTATAACATCTCACTGCTGCCACCTTTCGTTCGACGACTTGCTTATGCTTTCTCTGTCTGTCACATCCGATCAGGTACGATTTACTTGCCGATGTCAGAGGCTCACGCTGTTGTTCTTGGCCCGGAATTAGCCCACTATACCACTGAACAAGATATTTGTATGATATCGTTTGCGGAGATATCAGATACCAAGGTTAGAATGATTAACCACTCATCGGTCATCGCTGTTATTCTGGAAGTCGAAGCGAATTCATGTTTATGCTGTATTCGCATACACCAACAGGACTGGAGCCGCTTCAAGATGTGCGCAGTCGACGTTGCTTGGACCACGCAGAGCTATCGTCCGGCCGGTTGCCTCCCTTTAGCCGGGAAGCCCATATAATGTCTGGGTATTAGCGTGGACCGCGATGCTTCTTGGGGTAGCGGCATCATCCGAAAGGATGAATAAAATACAGCTCCAAAGCGCCAGCTACCCATGGCGTCTACCATACTACAACTCGCGACGTAGTCACCTCCAAGCGCTTGCTTATGTTTGAGAGATGGACTTGCTGGGATAGTGCGAGGCCTCTCTCGATTCTCGTTACTTACCCGAAGATAGGGCCTGGGTAGTGCCTGGGTAGTGCTTGGGGGCGGATGCTGTTGTCGTTGCGGATGTCAAGCCAACATCGGGATAAGCCTCAGTCCTGAAGGCCGGCATGCGAACCGTCGTGGTCTGGGGCAACCGGATGTGCGCGCGACTTGTGAAGTCCGAAGGGAATACGCATTACACTGGCTTCGCTCACGGCATGGTATCAATTGGAAAGTCAATACACGCCCGAAGACCTCATGTGGGCAGATAGACGCGATCATGGGTGGTATAACAAGGCTTCGATACTACCGCCTGCGGTTGATATCTGACATCCCTCCCAAGCCATCCCGTAACAAGGCTGCCTCCCATTCACAATCCAACAACGATGTCATCGTTCGGCAAGCATGGTGCGGCGGCGGCTCTCCGAATTCGTCATTAGATACGGCGTAGTCGTCAGGGGCGTTATCTGTTTATCGTCGAGCGGAGGGCGGCGGGGCGACACTAAAGCATGCTCATGTCCTGGGTGGGGACTACGACGATGGGATCGCGTTAGTTACGGAGCGAAGTTTAGAAGATCAAGAGGGGGAAGCAAATGACAGACGTACGCGTCTGCTCATCCTGTAGGCAGGTGGCCCTGCTCTCGGAACTCCTCGGTCGTTTCCATCCCTCGCTCTGCTTTTTTTCAATCTCGCTGCGCCCCTGTTGGACTTCCTTTTCGGTCGTGGACATTTTCTGACGTTCGTCTAGCACGGGTATCAACCATGCTGTTTCGCAATGCACATTTGTTACAACCACAAGGATGTGAGGCAGACGTACCGTCAGTTGGCCGTGTTACTGACATTGTTCTATCGGGCTCTGCACAAAGGGGTAACGCCATTTCAACGGCGAGAATTGACGGGGCGAGCAGCTTTCTCAGGGCCTGGTGATATGGTTCACTTACACTTCCTAACAGAGGACGACGGGTTGCACGCTATGTGACTGTCTTCAACTCGTCATATTGCTACTGCCCAAACTAACAATAGCTCGGTTCTTGGCGCTTTACGAGGTTCTGGTTTGTATTGGAACTACGGTACATACCTACATTGAGGTTGTGGTCACTATACTGTACTGTACCCATACCACACCCGGTCTTGTCGCTACCCGCGGCTGGTTCTACCATTTCACCAGTCATAACGAGTGGAATATTAAGAGTCATTATTGCACCGATTCTTATCACCTTGCAGCAGGCGGCGGTATGAATACTACTTGTGCGGTCCAGATGACGGAACGGCCTTGCAAGAGAGTGACATACTGGTGTACGGAGTACCTACTCTTTGCTAGTTCAATATTCCGGTCACGCTAGATCCCGGGCCAATATGACCCATCTTTTTGAGCGGCTCAGCCATAAGAGGATGGCGCAGTGGTACAATTATAAAGGATACTCCGAATTGCACAGGGGATGGTATTTAGAGCAGTTCTAAACCGGATCTCAGATAGCAGAGATATTGCTGCGAATATGAATAGAGGCAAGTATGAAATGAAATAGTCTATCCTACTTTATACTTATGGAGCAGATGAGAAGCTTACCTACCTACCCTTAGATAGGTACTTACTTAGTCAGGGGCACGTAGCTGACGTTTGCGCTAAAATCCAGTACCGACATACTCAGATGTAGTGTACAATGCGCAATGTAGCCCCTTATCCACAGAAGCGGTGTTCGGATAACCGAAATGTTATGCTGCAATTCGTTTCCGAGACCGGGGGTTTCCTGCTTTCACCCATGTTTGGGGCTCTGCTTTCTCGGCTAAGTCCTGCCTACTTGGCATACTCAAAAGAACATTCAATAGAATCATAACTCTCCTCTAGGTACAGCTTGGTGTAATTACCTATGTAACGACTATGGAAGGTTTTCTTACAGCAGTCGCTATGAATGGGTTACAATGAGCCAATAGGTAGCGATTACCCAACCTACCGGTATCCACCCGCACATGATTGTAAGCAATAGGTACCTACAGTACATACATCTTAGGACAGTGATAAAAAAACGGTGGATCGACTTTCGCATGATTGGTTCTGCCGCTGATATGGTGAAAGGGGCAAATTTCAACGATGAAGGCATGGTCAGGTCTCAAGCGCAACATAGGTGGAGGGGGATGATATGTAGCCGCATCATTGTCGCACAAGCACACTTAACTTTGGATTGGCACAGATCGCGCGGATTTGGTAGTATCAGATCTGGCTAATACTCTGATTATGGTGGTGCGAAACCAATGGGTATTGGTCAAGAGAAGCGCCCGCGCGATGACAGTGTTTGGTACAAACTTAAGTGAGGCTACCGTCTATAAAAACGCGGATCGGCTACGTGCATGTAGTGTATGATTGCTTTGGCAGCCTTGCTGGGGAAGAACGTGGGATCTCATAGCCGAGGGCCAATGCTAACGACGTCTCAGGCCCTAGGAGGAACTGTGGTGACACCAAAATTCCAGTAATCGTATGTGGCTTTTGATATCGTAAGTAGGAACTAGACGCCTCTTACTTCAACTCATCCGCCACAAAGCCCATAGAATCAAACATCATAGACCTTCGAATGTCATGAACATGCTTCCCATCGTCAATATCAAAATGCTTGATGGAGGATAGATGCCTGGTCGCTATCCCATCTCACCAGCTCTAACATAGAATATACGTGACTAAAATCAGCATTGGATGTAGTCTTAATTCCTTACTGAGATGTTTCCTGATAGCTCTTGTTGGCGAATAGTCTAGTAGTCAACTTTAACCGAACAATTCTGTAGCAAACAAGACATCATTCTATAATGATCATGACGAAGTGATTGATTGAAGGAAAGAGGAAAGCTTGTATTGCACGAACGGTTTTCTCTATATATGTGTGTACCCAAGCAATATTGCCAGAGGTTGCATCTCTTGCCGTGATTGGGTAGAACCTTGACGCAAAAGCGATCCAGTAAGCAGCTCTCACCACCACTTATAAATGTTATCAATCAGAAGGACTTTATGGATGACACAAAACCCTCTTTAAGTGGTAAAACTTGATTCATACTTTATATGTATACACCTATCTATGTACTCAAGATTATCAGCTATCTTGTAAAGCGCATGCACATCGGCTAAAGCCTATCATCGACACAGAAGCAGACGGTGCTCACGGTGTTGATCTCGCTGAGCATCTGTGAAGTTAAATTGCCAAAGAAAATTTTTGGGTAATATTGCGGGCGAAAGACGACCGGTTATTGACAAATATAGAAAGGGGAGCATTTCTACAGCGCATTTTTTTTTTATCGTCGTACCCGTCGCATAGCCTGTCTGACTATCGTGACATGGAATAGTCATAGTCTATGCTGTGGAAAATCGTATGATTGATCATTACTGTTGTACGGGTCTTAAATATGCCCTTTGATGTATTGCAACCACGACATCTGGAAGCATCCTTCATATTATACATTGGCTGGCTCTTCGCAATGGTGAGTCTCTCAATAATTAGAGCGCTGCTAAACGATGGCAGGGGTTTTTTCTAAGCAGGCACCATAGGACCGGCTCAGCCCGCGGACGCCATTCCGCTTCCGCTGCTGCATGGTACCTACGCCGGAGATGTTTTGCCCTCCCCACATCGTGAGTGTAGCGTAGTACAATATCTCGGCCGCAATACCGTAGTAGTGAGCGAGGCCGGGATGCACAAGGGCTTCCCCAACTAATACGGTAGGTGGCACCGAAATCGTTAACCTATCAAGATTAAGGATGGCAGAATTATCTCGTTATGGGTGATCAGCCATGATTAATGAGCCCTACTCTGTTGATAGATTCGAGATACTTACTCCGTACATACAAAGTAGAAATTCAATCACCAACAAAGTACTACAAACTCAATGATGAAAGCGAAACGTACAGATGGAATAATTACCTATAATCCCTAGTAATGTTATGTGTACTTCGTATGATTCCTTCAGTTAATCTGTTCTTGTCGACGTGAGAATATGCCTCGATGGTGGACAAATACAAATACTAACGCCGGGCGCTTCCGAGCTCAGGTCTAGATGCTCAGTATCGCTGACCGAGCTGAAAACTGTTTAACCTTGGCAGCCAACCATCTCGCTACCACAGTCCAGTGCCTCGGCCCATACACTACGCATACTTTGTAAGGTAGGAATTCAACGTTCCTGCCCTTCCCACCCTCAGCCTCGCTTCCATGCATTTGCATTTGCATGCAGTGGCGACCTATTAGCTGAGCGAATCTTGGAAATAGGCAAGACAGAGAGTACAACCAAGTGAACTGGGGGTGGGTCGGTCCATTTGTAAGTGTTTCTCGTAAAGCAGGCACAGGTGGGGAAGTTGAGGGGTTCGGCAGGTATTTAAGCATTCAGAGCATCCGCGACCTTATCTCGTCTGCTCGCGCCTGCGTTCCGTTTTCCTTTGAGAGCCGCCGGGTTTCCATTCAATTGATGTTGCTGGGCCAGTGAAAAGCTAACTTACCCCGATTGGAACTGTGGCAGATAAGTCGGATCGCATTGCCCAACCACGGTACAAAGTAAACCGGCACGATGGCGCTAAAGGGGATGCTACTGTCGCTGGCGATGCTGCCGCTCAGCCAGGCCGAGACGGTGCTCGGCATCTATATCTTCTCGCGGCACGGCGACCGCACGCCCAAGATCCTAGCACCCACGAACCTGACGTCGCTGGGCGCCGACGAGGTGTTCAACTCGGGCAGTTATTATCGTAGCCGCTATGTCGCGGCGGATGCCTCTTCGCCGGTCCACGGCCTGAGCCACGACACGGCGGCGCTGCAGCAGCTGACTGTCACCGCGCCCGTCGACAATGTGCTGCAGAGCTCGGCACAGGCCTTCCTCCAGGGCTTGTATCCGCCAGCTAGCAATGCCTCTGCCCAGGAGCTCCGGAACGACACCACCTTTGCGGCGCCGCTTGGCGGTTACCAGTATATTCCCATAAACACCGTGGACAACAGCTTCTCCGGCTCCCAGCCCGAGGACAACCCCTGGCTCCAGGGTGGTTCTGGATGTGACCTTGCTGTGGCCTCTTCCAACAACTACCTCGCGTCGAGCGAGTACACGACGACTTATCAGCAGAGCCAGTCCTTCTTCCAGAACTTGCTTCCCGTCATCAACACCACCTTCAACGCCAGCAACGCCAACTTCAAGAACGCCTACTCCATCTTCGACTACATTAACGTCGCCAACATTCACAACAAGACCATTCCGGCCTCGGACTTGCTGACTGATGACACTCTACACGAGCTTCAGGTGCTCGCCAACCAGCACGAATGGGGCCTGGCCTACAACAGCACTGATCAGATCCGCGCCATTGCCGGCGCTACGCTGGCCGGTCAGATTGTCACCGCCCTCAACGAGACCGTCACCGGCCACGGCAAGCTCCCCGTCCACATCCAGTTCGGCGCCTACGCCGTCTTTTCGTCTTTCTTCGGCCTGGCGCAGCTGCCCGCTGTCTCAGACGATTTTACCGGCATCGTCGACTACGCTGCCTCGATGAGCTTCGAGCTGGTCACTAACGCGACGGTCGGGTCGGGAAGCAGCGGTTTCCCCAGCCCGGACGACATCTCTGTGCGCTTCCTGTTCTCTAACACTTCTGCTGCGCAAACGGCTCCTAGGGCCTATCCCCTATTCGGCCAGGACGAGACTGTCCTCCCCTGGACGCGCTTCGTGTCCGAGATGAACAAGTTCGCCGTCAGCGACACGGCTGACTGGTGCCGTGCCTGCGGCGTCACCACGGGCACGTGCGCGAGCACATTCGGTGGCTCTAGCTCCGGTTCCGACGGAAACCCGACGGCGACAAAGTCGCCCAACGGCAATGGCATCTCCCTCCCCGTGGCTGGTGTCATCGGTGCGCTGGTGACGCTTGCCGTTGTGCTCGGCGCCGAGGCTCTCATTTACTTCCTCTCCGGCGTGACGCTGGTTAAGAAGTCGACTCTCGCCGCTCAGACTGGAGCGACCACTGCCGGAGCTAAGGCGTAAAAGAAAAAAAAATAGTGAAATAAAGATGTAAAAAGAAAAGAGATGACGGAAGGGATTTTTGGACATCTCACTAAATCGGTATCCGAGTATGCGTGTTTCCGATTCTCACCTCACATTGCGCTTGGAACGGAAGTCTAGATGAGCTAGTGGATGGGATCTTGGACATGAACCCGAGCCTAGGACGTAAATAAGTAATGAGTGTATGCGCATTGTATAGATGTATGATGATGATGATGCCAGAAAATAACCTGATAGTTCAGATAGCGTAGCGAGCAGATAAGTGGCTGTTAATGAGATACCACCTGATTTCGTCTACTTCGGGCCTGTCTTCTCCGGCTGATATTGTGATAGGGATGAAAGTCGATTATAAGAAATAAGACGAGCAAAGCTCTAAAGTTCTCGCAGACCAAGACAGATTGCTGGCCTAGCAGCCGCAAGCCAGGAGAGTCGTAGGGATTAGGGAAGTTGACCTTAAGTGATAAGATATATCGTGGGCTTCAAAACACGAGCTCAGATAAGGTATAATTATTCATAAGGCTTCATAACGGTTCGTAGTTAGCTAACCTGGCTGGATAACGCTAAATGAGACGCTTGTCAACATAACTTAATACTACAGTATCTGGTGCAGCCGTACATTTGTGTTATACATTATACACCACCACGAGCCATGAACAACTGGGCTAGATCAGAACCCACCAAACTAGATGGGGGTAGTATCTACCGCAAAGGCCGAATCAAGGCGCCGTTAGATTGACCGATTGGGTATGTTCTCATCATTATAGTCATCATCTCAATCCAAACATTTTCAACAGATCATGACGATGGAAGAAGTGTCGATTCCGTTTGCCGAAGATATCTAAATTCGCAAACTTCACATCAGCCAAGCCAGGCGAAGGAAACTTGAAGTGAAATGACTTCCTTCAAAGTAAAATGAAAGAGGATGGGGGAGCAAGCTTACACATAGGAATGCTCAGGAGACAGATAGCAATCTGAACACCGCCGAGGGTGAAGAAGGTCTGCCTGATGCCGCTATGTACGAGCCAGTCGTAAGCTTGGAAAGTGAGGCCAAAACTAAACATGTTTTTGAAGATGATGAGGCATGTAAAGCCTTCGATGGCAAGATCCCCTGTGTGGTTGTGAGTGACTATATTACCAAAACCCCACCGTAGCTTGCAATTCTGCTTGTGAGGGTGTAGGAGACGCTTACTGTACGCATCGACGATGTATAAGGAGCTTGCGACGGCACCGATAACGGTGCCGGCTACTTCGAAGCCGAAGAATACAATTGGGACAATCCACTGCCGGTCTGATTAGATGAACGAGCTTACGAGAATGTAACCGGAACTGCAATACTCGCAGAGCCGGGTGGACCGCCCCAGAGTAAGGAGGCTTTGTAAACATTATCGAGGGTAGGACTTACGTGGAACTGCCCCTCCAGAGTTCCCTGCGCTGTGACGGCGAAGCCAAAGAGACCGGCCACGCCAAACACGAACTGCGGTATGACGAGAATGATGCGGAATTCCGGCTCGTAGATCCCGCCATTCAACCTTGTGAGCGCCTTGGCTGACCAGTCGGCGAAAATTCCGGCAGTGAAGAAGCCGATCAAGGCCCCAATGAAGGGCCCGACGTACGCGTATCCGGTCTGGACCTCATCCCAGAAGAGGGGCGGGCCCAAAAAGATGGCGGCGAGGATAACACCAAGGAACACGGTCCATCCGATCATCGTGCCTTGAATAAGCGCAGCCCATAGAAAGGCCGGCTGCGCAAAGAGCGGCAGCGGGCGGAACAATAGCTTGAAGAAGCTTTCATCCGTCTTACGGCCGTCGAAAAGCGCTAGCGATTGTGCGTATGTTTTCCTGGGAGGAATAGCTCGGAGCATGGGAGGACTTGACGTGCTTGGTACTCCCTGTTGGCTCACTGCCGTCTTTTCCGTGCCATTGGCGTGGTGGCCGTTTGGTGATGCGGGTCTGACGATGTCGATGTTCAAAGACGCGTCGCGCCGATAAGCTGTCTCGGGACAAAAGAAAAAGACTACGACTAGCATCGTAGCACAGAAGATGGCGACGAGGTTAAAAGACCACCACCACTTGATCGTATGCGTTATCTTGCCCACGAGAATCGGAGTGAAGAAAGCGCCGCCAAAGACGGCCAAGTTAGTGAAGGCCATACGCTTGCCTCGCTCCTATTTTGAGTCTTAGTCCGACTTATCACTTGCCTACTCTAGCAGAAGTCAAGGGGCGCCACTGACATGCACACAGTATAGATCGCCAACAGCAGCATTCACTAGTCCCTCGAACGGGGCGGTGCCGACGCCCTGAATAATCCGCGCCCATAGCAGGCTCGTGTAGCTGTGGCCTACGGCGCCAGCCCACGCGCTCGTAGCGACCAAGATGAGCAGGCCGACGATGAACAGATGCCGCTTACCCCAAATGCGGCCCGAAGGTACGAAAAAGAACCCGGCCACGCCTACGCCAAGCAGGAAATAGCCGGTCAGCAGGGCGATGTACGTGAAATCGAGCGCAAACCAGACCGATAAGGTCAACGTATTGGCGGCGAGAATGGGCCCCAGCGCAGTGGTGAAGATGGCGCTTAGCGAGAGGACGAAGGTAATCAGGTCGCGTCGCCATATCGGCCAGTTCAGCGGATCGTTGGGGTCGTCCGACGGCTGAGGACTCTGTCGCGGGCTTTCTCAGCAACACGCTCCATTCCGCGTAATCCTGCGCGCCCTCGTCTCCTCTTGCCCACTCTGCGCCCACTCTGCGTCCTCTCTGCCCCGGGGTGTTGGTGTTGGTCTCTTACTAGTATGATCGGGACCGGGCCGCTGCGGTCACACTTGAGGCCCCATGAATCAGCTGTGTCGACGGTCTGTGGACGGTCTGGGTCATCCCAGTATCGTGTTGTGCCTGAACCGGTCGCCCCATGTCAATACTCAATACTCAATACACTAGAAACAGAGGCAGCGCGGTGGATAACATGTTTTGCCTAGTTAATTCCCTCAGGAATGTCCTCACCTGGTACGTGGCCTGGGACGTCTAGGATTCCCAGCCCCATGTTTGCAATGCAGTTACTTGGAGGCTTAGGACATGATGGGTCAGGTTTGGAGATGGCACCCAAAAGGATGTGTGTGCTGATGGAAGGGTTGGCTCGAGCTCCCCTCACGCAGCTGTAAAGGGGACCACTCAGTCAAAGCTCTCTGCGGGGTGCATGAACTATACTAAGATAGACTGAACTTTAATAAAACAGGTGCATGCACATCCTCGGGACTTTCCACAACCAATAGTTCCTTCTGTTTCACCGTCGACGTGATAGCCATTTATTCTACTGGGTATCAATCATTAACCTGGTGTATAATGAGAAGGTAGAACTTGACTAAAGTCCATGAGTATATGCAGGCTAAGTGTCTCACTAGTAGCCAGGAACTACGAAGTATTCTAATAAAGTAGGCCTTTGCTAGTAATATAATTGATCGCGAGTAATTGAAGGGATAAAAGGAAGGGATCACGCTATGAACTTGTCGATATTATAGCTTCAATGTGCCGAAATGGAAGAACCTCGTAATTGAAGATCTCCAATTCGTATGTCAAGTCACACGACGCCATCTCATACCCAACACTTGATCACCAGCTCGTACTTAGCAATATTATGCTCTCGATATTCGAAGCTATGAACAAGGACCATGCAAGTGAGATCCTGAAATGGATCCCCGGAAAGAAACCGGTGGTCCGTACACCTGGTCACACCCTAGAAGAGTCTTATCCTTAAATCATTGTCCAAGCACGGCACATGTATGTAGGTAAACTTGGTACACGGTATACCTACTTACCCACGCACGCTAGAACGCGATAATGAAACCGATATAGGTATCCCAGCACGCATAAACTCCTCAGCTATTTATACTACGCTACGGGAATTATCACTTGGGACGGCTATATCGTTACATAACAAGATTGAGTATTGTTTGGCCTGAAGTTTTTGTTCCTAAGGTATCAAGTCCGTGCCACGAGCCACGAGAAGTTTTGTTTGTGTCAGGTCGGGCGATCCAAAGTTAAAAAAAGACTCTGCATGATGGGGACACCTGCATATGTACGAAAATATGAAGCTGCAGATGATACTTCCCGCTAGATTTGCTAGATTTCTCTTAGCGGCCCTTTTCTGGTGCTGTCAAGTTTGCGCCACGCAGGAACGAACCAAGGAGAAAATCAATTCCCAGCTAAGTTATTCCCGACGGCTAAGCAGGCACTTTTCTAATAGTTCGGATTAAGGGAAAACTAAAGCATCGCTTGTCAATGCACTAGATCTCGTACGGTACCTGGCTGCTCTGTTCTTTTTCTTCTTTATTTTCCTACCTAGGACAGGTGCATAATCTAGTATTATAGCTACATACAATAGATGAAAACTCAACCCTTTATATAGAAGTCATTATTCCTAATTAGGTAACCAGCTCACGCCGCCATAAGTAATTCGGCTTGGCATTCCCAATTGGGGGCAGGAATATTCCTATATTGGCTTGGCTCCAAATGGTTCCCCAAAGACTATTCGACCCCTTCCTGCGATCGCCGCTAAGAGATGGAGGAAGGAATCGCGGGGAAGTCTGTCTATGCTCTAGTGTAACAGTCCGCTGGCATTCCTAACTCTCTCTCTCTCCACATGTTTTGTCTGGTATGTTAGGCGGCATCACATAACAAACTTGAAACTCTATCATCTTACCAAAGGAGCGTGCGTAAAGACCTGTAATTGTTTTTGCAAACCAGGGCATTACCTTCCCAATATTGCCTCGCGATAGACATCACGATCGTGGACCTATTAAATAATCATGAAGCCTGTCATCGTCATCTTCACCCTTGCTAGCGCTATCGTCGCCCAGGACCTGGGTGACTTGCCTCCGTGTGCTGTGAGTTTCAGTCCCCAGGAGTGAATGTCCGGTTTAGGTCTCTTCAATTTGTAATAACAAGCTAACATTCGATTGCCCTGGGCTAGAAAAACTGCCTGGCCGAGTTCACAACGGGAAACCAGATCGGGAATTGTGCCAGGCTCGACGCCAAGTGTATCTGCGGCAGCGATACATTCATCAACGGCATCGCGTGTTGTCTGGCCGGCGTCTGCAACGCGAGTGACCAGCAGCAAGCCGTTAACTTTGCACGTACTTTCTGTGCCACCCAGGGCATTACGGATCTCCCTCAATCCGTGACGTGCGCGAGCGCGAGCACGTCGGGGACAAGCACGTCGGGGGCAAGCACGTCGCCGACTACGCCAGCTTCGTCATCGTCGTCGTCATCGACGACGGCGCCGGCCGCCACAGTCACTCCGAACGCGGCTTTGCCGGCCGGAATGGCTTCCAAGGCTAATTTGTGTGGTGGCTTGCTTGCGGCGTTAGCGATGTTGTGAAAGTAGCTATAGCCAGGGGAGATTCGTCAGGGCGATGGGGGTAGGATGATACGAAAAGAGAGGAAACTGTGTGTAATAGGTAATGGTACTGCGCCGCTCACTGACAAGGCTGCTCTAAGTATGTCGGAAATATGGAACTGTGCGAGGCAAGGGATTGGTGATCGTGACGATAGCAGGATGAATGAAGATAACAAGGCACCAAAAAAAAAGAAAAAGAAGGGAAAAGAAAAACGAGATAACCGATGTACACTATAGGTAGTAGTTTAACGGTGCTATGGAGGTAACTCCCGTTCCCGTAGCTCCCGGGGGCGTTGTATTAAGTCCGACATGAACGTGGCCGGCACCGCTCGTTTTCGCAGTTCTTGGCTAGACTTGCCTCTTCGGTGATGCTGCATATCGTTGGTACTCAACCTCATTCCCACCATATGGCCTCATAGTGCAGACGGTTGGTCTCGGTCACCCTGGCAACAAACCACCCCCCCATTTCCCACCCATGCCGACAAGGGCATGGTTTGCGAATGAAAAAGGGACAAGAGGAGGGATTTTCGACGAGCCAGTCCTGCTACTGGTGGGCTATCGGGTTGATATTCTGGCTTGCGTAGCGTCCGTGTACGCGGGGAATGGAGCTGGAAGGCTGCGGTAGGCCACATTCGGACATGGCAGACCGGCGTGGGGGTTCTGATAACTAATTACTGTTCAACGGGCCATCATGTGAGGCTGTCCGGAAGCTCGCTCAGTCTCAGTCTAGTGTAGGCGATGTACCTCGCAGTGTATACTTCGTACTATGGTAAGTATGTACTGTTTACGGAGTACTTACACTAATTACATGCGTACTTTCGCAGGGCCTTACCCGCCTGGGGCATGGTTTGCCCGGTCACGAAAGAATGCCCTTGTTCCTTGTCGAGATCTGCCGTCACGCGAGGCCGTGCGCAGGCGGCCCGACATCTGCCATGTCCCAAGAAACGCGTTCCCAACTCTGTCGTTATATCATGGCAAGTATATGTCAGAAGATAGCGAAAAAAGAGCCCGCTGTCCGCGTCAGCCAGCCCTCCCCTCAGGAGGCCCTTTTATAATCCAATCGGGCCACAGAAGAATATAGCCGCTGCGGCCAGAGGCCATTCGTCGTGAATATCAATTCGTCGAGTGGACGAGTGGAAACGGGCTTCCTCGTGGCGAGCCGGGAAGTATGTACTTACACTGACTTACACGGACTTACACTATTGGGGAAACACGCGCGGGTTGTTCCGCCACTTAATTGCCCTAAGGAAATTAGTAAGTTTCCAGAACAAAACAACTGTAACTGCATTAAGAACACTGACCGATCTTCCTTGATCTATGCAACATGCTGGCTCCAAGCCTCTTACCTGCAGTCCCGCGATCGAGATAAGCGAGCATGTAGCCCAAGAAACACACCACCCTCAACCACAGTCTGGTTCTAATACCCTTGGTCGTGGTGCATGTCCGCGGGAAGCCGTACAGTTTCCGTCATGTGGTCCTTGCATTTCCCATGACAGGGAATGGCATGCCATACTAAGGCTTCGCACGAGGATAGGCATCTCGATACCCAGTTTTCTCGGGATTTGCATGTATTTCCCTCCTCAGATCTGACCAGGATTGTGCTGCCTCCTTGAACCCTAGGAATAATACACATATATATGTATATACACTGTTCGTGACCGTTGAACAAGTACCTACCTGGCCAGGCTCTACTGTAGGTACTTGACCCCTGCTATACTCGACCCTGAACCATGCGGTTTGGTAGCAGCAGAATCTGAAATACCGCGTATGTGGCGCTTACTGCGGTTAGCCGAGATGGAGCCACAGTACGGAGTACAATAAGCAGCCTTCACGTCGAGATGCGGCGTAGTAGAAAGACTTAGGCGAGGACGGCTATATGCCGAAGCGTCACATGGACAGCTAGCTAGCTCTGTATCCCACGACGCCTCGAAACTGAGCACTTACACGACACTAACAAAGGCTAGACGCTCCACTCGACAACTGCCTTATGGGCGAGCATGTAAGTAAGCAGGCAGGTAATTACCATGCGTACATTGCTGCATGCAGCCCTCTTCACGCGTAGGTCCCACTCGGGCGGCTACATGGATCAGGGGGGCAGAACAATATTATACAGTATATATGTGACGTTGCATAGACAAAGCCAGTCAACTCGGCATAGCGTAGCTGTAAGGCATGATGATGTAGCTCTGTCGAGACGTGGGAGGCCGGGTTTGGACGCCGGGGTGACGATAGATCTTGGGCGCGTAGTTGCATTATAGAAGAGCCGCATTATCACCTACATATGCTCCCTGTCGCCTGGCAAACGACAACGTTGGGGTCTATGGCCTCGGCTTACAGTATGTCAGCCAAGGCGCCAGATAATTCGCAGATGAGCACAGGCATAAGCACAGGCATAAGCATAAGCATCTGAATGTGCCGTTTTACACACTCTGTAATTAATTCTCGTGGTCCAAAAAACAACGTGGAGAGCCCTGGACGTTTGACAAACATGTTTAACACACTTTTCAACACACCCTGGACATGGCTGAAAACGCCCGATGCTTTGAATACTCATCCTTTTTTAAACTATTTGCGGGTAATTACTAAGAACCCTGGGCTTGGCAAACACGCGTAGATCCGTTATCACACGCTACGCCTTGGTCTGGTACTGAATCTCCATTAATCTATAATAGACATGTCTCATAAATACGATGATGTAATGAGAGCTTTTGGGTTATGGAGTTGAATAACACCTTGTCGTCCATCGTGCCATCATGGTATCGCTTGGCATACTAGGTAATTACTAGTACTGAGCCCAGCTCGTCCCTTTGTACTGCTTTTGCTCCATATAAGACGCGCTTGATATAGGCATATAAGAGGAATTTGGATAAGGGAAATTTGGCCCTGCTCCATACTTACAGCAAGCTGATACCAATACCACGCCAACAGCTATGCCTACTAGGTGATATATGGCATTGAGCAACATAAGTCGAAGCATGATGGTGAAACTGCTGACTTATTATTATTAAGGTGGGCGGGCTATAATAGCTCAAGAGGAAAATTATCAGTGCGCACGCTGGCCATACTGCTACGGGTAAGGCCTGGCATCTGGACCTGGCCACACTACAGCAGTGGGCTTATGTTACCTACCCAGCTAGTATCTATGCTGTCGTCCATAGTGTAGGAATTCAACCTACCTACCTGAAATCCCCTCCTGTTATTTCCCTAACTTCCGTTGATATCATTACTGGAACAAGAGCCAATCAGCATCCGGCAGCACACCTCATGCCATGTACCGCTTGGGACCATGACGCTGTGGGTCGTGCTTGTTTCTAGCTTGCTGCTAGCTATGCAAAGCCGTTGCCGTTGCAAGTTGCCAAAGTTACGGCCATACCACATCCGGGAACCCATCTACTCGGTAGACGTAGCAGTTACGACCTAGACAATACGCTACGTGTATGCCTACATACTAAGTGTAGTGTTAGGGAGTGCAAGTGGCACGCTGCACTAGTGCCGTTATGCGGCATAATAGTACCGTCTACATGCTCGAAAGTCTCCGCGTGCTGCACCGACGTGAGCAACATGGCACATCTACGAACTGCTGCCATGTACAAACTACATCAGCGTGCATACCGCGGTTCTGGTAGGGATGTCGAATTCACCAGGGATGACCCCTCCGCCGTTTCTTGTCCCTGGTCCATCCCCTGGTTCATTCGGTCCCTTTTTGCTCACCTTCCGCAACACCAAGGACCGTGATTCTGGTCGTGACTTGGGTTGTCCCTAGTGATCTACAGTACGGCATGACCTTACCTGTGGTACCAAAGTCGCATCGCATCGTTTTATAGCCCACCTCTTGGGCGAATCGTTGCGGTCGAGCGGCGTTTCCTATTATCGAAAACAAACGTGATATAGGCACCCCTGTCACAAGCGAGAGAGACACTCTTCCTCCGCCCTCGTCCCTGCTTTTCTCGATGATCTTATAGAGTCAAACAAATATTGCCCACCCTGGCTGTCACACTTGGGCCTAGTGTTCTCGCGGGTTTTGCGATAATAACGTGTCTTTGTCGACATCACAGTGTATGCGTATGTGTCAACCCGTTCCCCATCGCGGCTTTTCGTTGACAGGGGCAGGGCATGTTAGAAACCCATGTCGGTTATGTATAGGCCTCAGGGCCACTTAGTATACACTAGGCCCGGATCCAACATGGGACAGCTGCTCGTTATAGGGCTTCCAATGTATGTACGTGGTCCGTCTACACGCCCACACGCACGCTGGCCGTCTTCTAGGGTACTTCATGCTGGCGATGTCTTGTCGATGGCTAAATGGAGGCCTACCGCAAGACCTACCGCTGCCGTACGATGTATCCTATTGTACGTCGGCCGGATCTATGGCACTCCCATACCGTAGCCTGCCCACTCTGGCCTCTAGACCCGGACAGGGAAACCCTGTATATCTCGATGTCTACTTGTGCTAGCTTCGGCACACATCTCGACTGATATATAAGGATCTAAGACATGCCGTCACAATCTGCTGTCCCGAGCTTTATTCGAACAGCCACCTTCGTGACGAACAGTAACTAGCACAGCCTATATAAACTTCAACTTATGATCCCCCCTCCGGTGTTTATCTAGTTCGTCCGTGCGGTTTCACAAATTCGAGGTATGTGTGTCGTTTACCATCCGCCCTACGTCCACGATATGAGGCTCACCAGCTGCAGTCCCTAGCCTCCCATCAATAATCCTGACATCAAAAAGCCATTCACAATGTGCGAATATACCAAGAACTACTACATATACATATCTTGTCAGGATCCCGGCACGCATTTCTTCCGCATCTCCATAGATGGAAGTCGTAAGGCATCATGCCCAAGAGGACCCCACGAGCGCTACATTGTTCAGCCTGGCCAATGCCCATTGTGCAGTTGACAGAGTTCAACTAGCTAATAACAACATTGCTACGTCACGAGCAAGAAGGCTTGCAGATTGATACTCTGCTAGTCTCAAATCAAGTGGCAAACATAACATCAGGAGTCTGGAGTTTCTGGGTACCAATACAGCACAGAGCTCGCAACTCCTCGATACGATGGCAAACCGGCCCGGTTTCTTATAAGAAACCGTCTACTTCTCCCTTTTGCGTTCATCTGGGTTTCCTGGGCAAGGCGTTGGTTCGGGAGCAGAACGGCAGGCCTACTTCGCACTACTATCCCCATATCTCAAAGGAACCACGTAGCGACAGTGAAGCAACAACAGGCTGAGTAGATAGTGGCCTCCTGCAGGGTTAGGCGCACGGCCAACAAGGCTCATAGGATATGCAGAAGCGCAATGCAGGAGGAGACGGGATGGGAAAATGCCTATACCGAAGCGCGTATGCAGGGAGCCGAACACGATCTAATCACGGCTTTTGGCGATATACGATGAAACACAAGCGACGCTCGCCTAAGGGAAGGGCCAATGGTGGATGTGGGTATGGGATAAGAATTTACGTTTACTCTGGCCTTGGATGGCGACGGATGACGATAGATGGGGGTATACGGACACCACTATCAGGGGGAACGTCGCCGGCAGGGCAGATCATAAGTCAAGGGCCGTCTCTCGAAAATGTTTAAATTGTGTTAATTGAAAAAACCCCGCAACCTGCCTCTCCGTTGATCTATCTTAATATGAAAATGACATGCACGGGCTGCACGCTATGCCGGATAGGCGCAACCGACTCCTCTAGACTGGCGGTCGTGGTCTCTGCCATTCGCGAGCCTCGCCGAATCAGCTACACCAAGACCGCACACGGCTCGAGCCATGGCGGGGGGGAGTCTGGGACAGGCGTCAGCAGTTGTTTACTTTCACGTTTTGCCTATATGACTAGCAGCAGGTCGTTTAAGAGACCACCACGTCATCTGACCGCCCATGAGCTAAGTAGCTATCTATCTATCTATCTAATCAAGTAGTATTACTCCGTACTACACGACGCTGTGGCGGCCACGCAGCCAGAGGCGGAGTCCCGTTTCGATGTTTCCTCGGGTCGGGGTCTGGTTTTTCCCTACGCCTATTAGCCCCCTGGCCGCGCGCACCCACCCCGGACGGCCCGTCTGGTCAGCACGTCGAGCCAGGGGTCCTCTCTTTCTTCCTTGTATGCGATTATAGTGTACGAAGTAGGTACGAAGTAATGTAGTGGGAGTACAGAGTATGTAAGTGGTACGGCACGGTAGCGTTAAGTAGTCGGTCATTAATAGCCTCTATTATAGCCACGGCTGGCTACTTACACTACACACTAACCTTAGCTGTTCTGCCCCAGTTGGGATCCCCCCACGAGGGCGGGCGGGCGATACTGTAGATATTGCTTTCTCGGGCCACTTACACTATCTACGGTACGTACGTGATCACACAATCTTGCGAATAAGACCAACGCGCTGGCGTCGTGGGCGGGGCCAACGGCAGAGATCCAGAGACCAGAGACCAAGCCCAAGAGAGCCCTCCTTATTATATACCCCGTCGCCCTTGGCCATCCGCATGACCACGGATGTGACCAGGTTACGACCAACAGCAACAATTACTCGTCATATTCTTGGAGGGGTGGGCGAAGAGGGGGGGGAGAGGGGAAGACGAAAAGACGAACAGGGACCGCTGGCCTCGTTTCTACCTTACACTACACTACACTACACTACAATTACACTAGTCTAGCCCAGATAGATGGCCCAGCCTTTTTCATCCATCGGTTAGACAGCAGGTACCGGCAGGCCACAGATGTACGAAGCATGTACGAAGTATGTATGTGTGCGCGTGTGTGTGTATGGTCACTAATATGGTTGGTGTGTGTGTATGTGCGTGTGTGCAGACAAGGCCAGGGCAAGAGAGAGTCCGTGGACCGTGGACCGTGGGATGGAACAAACATCTGCCTAGCGAGCGCTATGATGGCACTTAGGTAGTGTAGGAAAATGATCTAACCGTCGGATACTAACGAATGAATCTAGTAATTAACTAACACCGATGGTCTTGATCTTGGGTCTTGGGTCTTGGTTCTTGGTCTTGGTCTTCTTCCCCTCCACCCCTCGCCGGTGCCCGCACACACACAAAATAACCAGTACCGGCTGCAAGTCATTCCCGATACCACGCACAGCACGCACAAGCTAGTCGTCTCTCTCCCGGCGCAAGGACCATGGAAGCAAAGCGCTGGCTACGGCCCCGTGGCTAAGACATTTTCCATCCAGCCTGCTTGCAGGTGGGATGTTGGGGCAGGCAGACCAATCAATGAGCAGATAGATAGATCGATGTGGACAGATGGAACGGATGGATGATAGCCTTCTCGTCTTTTTTTTCGTGAGAGACAAGACTGCAACCGTGCGCGCACAGGTAATGTAGATGTAGATGTATAATGTGTATAGTCTTTAGTAGTATTTGGGGTTGTGTCCGTGTTCGCTCTTGTCTGACACACGCTCGCGCACATACACTACACACCACTTATACCGACTTCCAAAGCACTCACACCAACTCACTTACACATGCACTTACACGGCACATACCACCACACACATACATACATCACAGACAGGCACACGCGCGCACGCACAGAGAGCCTTGGGCTGGGGGAGGGGAAGGCAACACATGGAAGTCCTAGATCGATGTATGTAAGTAAGGCTAATAATACATAAGCATCTGCCACACACGTTTTGTTATTTTTGCGGGTGCCGTGCTGGGCTGGCTGGGCTGGGATGATGGATGCACTGATGCACTGGGCAGCGAGATTCGCATGTCCCCATGCTTTTTTTCATCCACCTTTTCCCCATCCATATCCGCCCACGCAAAACCAAGGGCCCCGGAGAGGGCACGATGCAACAAGCAGTGCAATGCAGCGCAGCAGCAGTGCAGCAATCAATCAATCAATCAATCAGCCAGCCCACTACTCGCCCGCTGTCTGGGAGATCTACTGGTGCGGCATCTCTCCCGTGCCGCCTCGGGGTCGCTTTCGGGGCTTGCTTGTGGTCGCTGTTTCGCTGTACGCTGAGGAGGCGGGAATCGCGCACCTTACTTCCGTATACATGCAATGCAAACATATATGATACATTCATTCTAGTAGACGGAATATGCAAACACATCATACCGAGAGACATGCATACAAACGTGCAGCGATATGTCTAAGACATTGATTGATGCTTGAGAGAGAGAGAGAGGTTGTTCAGCTCCCCGTCGCCCGTTGTTATTGCCGTTGACATTACCGCTATGGGCTCATGGTACTAGGTTCGAAATCGTATGCACAAAGTTAAGTCAAAGTCAATTGGCGAGCCATTGGGGTCCTGAACCCGGTCAGTCTTGTCTACCAGTACTCTACGAATACTTCGTACATGCAGTGTAGTCTTGTATATCGGTATTCTTGATCGTCCTCGACTTAACCTTTGTCCTCTATCTCCACGATTCACGGCGGCACTATCCGTGATTTTCATTTTTCTCCAAATCTTGGCTACTGAAACCCTTCTTTCTACCCTTCAATTAAGTTTTTTTATTTCTCCTTTTCTCCTTTTTCCCTTTTCCCCCGTTCCTCCCCCTCATGCTCAACGGTAGTATACGTGTACACTACGGTACCTAAACTACTACTTCGATGCACGGGACATAGGTACATACCTGCTCCTACCTAGCGGACGGATGTGGTTTGCCGCTGCTGCAGCCCCGAGAGGCATAGAAAGCCTCTTGGCGGCGTCAAAGATGCATGAGTTCCGTGCGTACACTAGAGATCGCGGGCATGGGGGGAAAAGTAATTTACTAGGGGGGTCCCTTGCCCGTATCTCTCTGCCTAGCCAGCGTTACTCTCTACCGTACACTATCTGCCAGTACTATCTATTCTTTTTTTTCATAGGTGGGAATCTGACGGAGCGTCAGTTAAGGCATTGTATATTATCTAAAACCTTACCTTAGCATGTAAGTGTCTGGTCCCGACGAAAACAACAAAAGGACCTTGGCTGTCTGTCTGTCTACCTACGTAGTGTAAGCATTACCTACTTTTTTTCCTAGTCGATGCTTTTTTCTGTTTCATCCTCGTTTATTCCATTTTCTTTTTTTCGGGTTATCGAATTTTGATTTATTTTAGATTTTTTTTAATTCTTTTCTTCTCCCCCCATTGATCAATACTACTCCGTCCGTCGGATCGTCAATGGGCATTAGTGTACCTGGGCTGTTGGCTCGGCCCTCTACCACAGAATCGCCAACACCGGTCCGTCTTCCCAGTCATGTGAGCCTATTAAGTCGATGAGGATCTTAGCATAATACCCGGGGCACGGTAATCCCAAATCGTAATCGCGCGTTTTTTTTACACCTTCGCACTTCACAGAGTACCTGGCCTACCGGTACGCTACACTACGAAAAGTATCATGTCCCGAGAAAATAAAATAAAATCATAAATAAGCTGACACGCGCGTGGAGACCTAATAGCGGCCGAGCGAGGAGCACTACACTAGGAAGATAAGAGTGGGCTGGTCCAAGATCCATCTGCCTTTGGAGGGTCCCCAATTCGTCCCCAATTGTCCACTCACATCCGCGGCATCGTCATATCTTGGGGCAATGCCGAGGAGGGAGATGGGGGACGACGAGGGGGAGCCTTGTTCCCGTCGTGGGGGTTCCTAACAGTTTTTGGGATTCTCGAGCCTGGCTCGGACTTGGAACTTGGGACTTGGGACTTACACTTGGACTTACACAGACTTGGACTTGCTTTGAACCCACGGGCAGGGTTTCATCGCGGCGCATCGCCGAGGACCCTGCTGGGGGGCCCGTTGGCTGTTGGCTGTTTTCTTCTCTTCCTCCTCCCAGACCCAGACGCAGATAGGTCGAGAACCAGGCCGAACTGTAGCGAAAAAAGCGTCGTTCGGGCTGCTGATCCCGCTACCGCTGCACTTGGTTCGACGCGCCGTGACGACGCTATCGCCCTTTCCCCTTCCTAGGCCCTGTCCCGAACGAGGGCGTCCGATATTATATGTCACGATAGCGCGCGCGGGCACGGGCGATGGGGCGAGGTTTCGGGCGTTCTGTTTTGTTTTTCTGTTATTCTGCCTCTCTTTTTGCTTTGCCCCATTTCTTCTCGGGACTTTTGTTTGCCGCATCACCGCAGCGCTCGGACTTTCTTACTCTCTTACGCCCCTGTAGCGTCGACCACGGAAAACAGCTGCTCTGATGCTTGGCTCTCGACGTGTTGAGTCCTTATCTGGCCGTTCTAGCCGTGATCTCCGCCTCACCGTCGTCTTGCGTTGGGGCGTCATTTTCGATCGATTTGAGAAAACATCGGATGAGCATGATCTCATCATCGGCGCCGACGGTTCTAGATGTCAGCGTCCGATATGCAGCCAGAAGATCCTCGTCGTGGGTGGGACGTGGGACGGACTATTGTGAAGTCCTTCATGAAGTAGGAAATAATTCGCGAATAAGCTACAAGGTTGTTGTTGGAAAGGTAGGCCTTTCTTCATAGACCGAGTCGGTTATGGTGCAATACTTGGATACACCGAGTATTATGTCTTCTGTGCAAGTATGATCTCGCTCACCAGGGATCCTTCAAGCGTTGGCCCATCCAACTCACTCGTTCAAGGGCGGAGTGCTGCTGCGTCTCTTCGACGGTTCTTCCCATGCTTTGATGTGCTATACGACAAAGGTATTGTTTCGTTGAGTGCATAAACACCAAATTCTCCTTTTCTGCTCATAAATGGCATGTCCAAGAATGAGAACTGCAGCCGCATTGTTCTATCTGAACAAGAGAACAAAAGAGACATGTGGTTTCTCGAAGCAAGTATATACCGCAGTACAATGCCTTTCTCTCTCAGGCATTTCATTTCTCTTCAAAGATTGCCAACGACTGGCGCATATTTTAAAACGAGAATTTCTTCAGCAAACTTTCGAGTTCCACAAACGAGTCCAGGCCCGTAAACCCATAGGCATCCTATGTTGGAAGCTTAACAAATTCTAACGGGCTCCAGAGAGTAACACGAGTTGCGTTTAACAAATGCATTATCAACTCTGAGTCAACCATGTGCATCAAGTCATACCAGCATTATACTCGTTGTGATCACGTCACTACAACTTTGACTAATTGCCCAGCATACCACAAGCAACAAGAGTCGACGTGTATTGGCGGTTTATTTCGACAGAGCTCTACTGCAAACAATTGTGGCAAAGTCGTGCCGCATCACCTCGAGAATCAGACATATTGTCAAAATTGTCTGATCAAGAGAGACCACTTATCAGCACAGAGAGTTGGTCAAGGCGCTCTCAAGGCGAGTAGACAAGGGTTCCAAGACATTTTTCTCGAGGAGAACAAGGAGGCAGCAAGGTCTGCGCTTCAGAAGTCTGAGAAGTCTCGTCACCGCAGGAAGGGGTCCAACCACGAGGTAATCCACGTGGAAAATTCCGTCTGGCTCAGTGATCTGTACCATCACCCCGAGACGCTGGCAAAGAAAGAGACATACGCCCGTGAGGCGGCTCACGCACCTCCAGTCTCTTCGTCCTCGCGTAGTGCTCCCTCGCAAAGGCGCACACAAGCAACAAACTCGAGTCCAGAGACAATGACAAAGTTACAGAAACGACAAACAGAGAAGTCTCGGAAACCCGACACCACCAGAAGAGACTTAATGCTAACCTACGGCAATTCCCAACCTCCCCCAAGACCAGCACCACCAATGCCAACATACAGCAGAGACGCAAACACAAACAAGACATCGCGTCTGCCATCCACAGCCCCCCTTCCCCTGCAACAACATAGCCATAGCCATAACCAGCAGCATGAACTAAAACATAAATCCGGGCGCGTGTACAACTCCACGAAGTCCCGCAACCCACCCCCCGTCGCCTCGTACCAAGGGTACCTAGACGACGTCACAGAATCTTTCCGCGCAGGGAAGCAAAGACCTACGTGCGCGCCACCACCACATCACAGAGCACCCGTGAAGAACCAGAACCCCAACTTAAATAGATGGGAAGAAGAGCCCAGTCGCTGGGATGCGAGGAAGGCGAGTCTATCCAAGTGGATCGACAAGCACAAGGACAAGGTGATGACTCTGTCGCACGATAACCATTCCGATCTCTCGTTCGTGTGCGAGACTTCGCGGGCCATCAGTCACCCGAACCCGGCTAGCCATAGCCACGAGCGTCAGAAACAGAAACCCAAAGAAAGACGTAGGTAGGTAGTTCGCGCAAGTAGATAGTCGCGAGTGTCCACTGCCCTGCCCATTTAGCGCAATGATTCGTCTTCTTTGTTCATATTTTCATTATTAGTACATAATATACCCATATAGGAGTACGGAGTAACGGTGGGTAAATTTTTTCATTTGTTTTTCAGGCGTTATATTAGCTAGCTCGTAGCTTGTTTTATAATATAGTACAGACTATCTTCTCTTTGATAGGAGTATAGCGATTAGTGCCTACGCCTTTCTCTAAAATAGACTTCGAGTGACACACCAGGGGTATCAGTAATTGATCAAGGGGCGTAATCAGGAATCTTCACCGTTAGCGCCACTATCAGCTAAGCACTCCTTCAAAGTGGCGCGCAAATACTATCGTTTTGCCCCGTAGCGACGGTCGGACAGCCGGATGACCCCTAAGTTTCTCGCAATTCCTCCGGATTCTCTTCTCCAAGAGCAGCAGCTGCGAAGGAACGAGGTGGCGCGTCGCTTCGACGTCAGCGGGAGTATATTAGTTCGGGCCATGCTTTTGGCCACGGGGCCTTTCATTGGGCCTTCCCGTTCTTAGCCTCTGTGGCCATCTTGCGGCTCTTAAACTTGGCAATTTCGGCTTTCGCAGCCTTCTCCACGCGCCCCTGAAGCTCACGCCTGTAGCCAAACTTGAATAGGATTTCAAGCCACACGAACAGGGGTGCAAGAAAGATAGCCTGGACCAAGTTATCTAGCACCGCAGGCGACCGTTTTTCGAAGGCGCCATGACCCACGAACTGAACAAGCCAGCAGATAACGTGGACAGCGAGGGCGGCCTGGTTGGTCGACGTGGGATCCCGGGCCAAGGCGGCGTTCCCCAGCGCAGTAGCACCCAGGCATATGAAGGCTAATATGGTGCCGGCGACAGGCTCCAGCAGCACGTATAAGCCGCCCCAGGCCAGGGCGCCCAGGGTGCCGAGGTTGAGGTCGAGGTTCGGGATGGTGATGGCGTCGGGAAGCGGGATGAGCGTGCCGGTGTTTGCGGCCTACCGGACGGAGACGGCCCGATTAGACTTGGGAGACAGCAACGGCCAGGGAGGGACGGGGGTGGCATACAAGAGTAAAGCCACTGAACAGAATCAATGGGACGCAGACCATGTGGATGGCGACATTGACCGGGTTGTCGTGATAAGCACCGTACTGAGCGAAAGCAGGTCAGCAAGCGGCCGCAGCAACGAGCCGGTTCGTCGGCCCGGGAATTATTTTATCGACAACGGCCAACACGAGCACGAGCATGAATGAGCATGGGCAGAGGAGACATGGGCTTAGATATAGATAGTAGGTAGTGTGTGTGCTTGGACGTGAGAGTATAGATAGGTGCAGTTGTCGGGCATCCGGGCTTACAAAGGTGAGCTGTTTCTCGAGGTTGAGAGCCATTCGAAAGATTGGATCGCGAAGCAGCTTCTGCGCTCCAGAGCCAGCAAAAGGTTGGGTGGGTTGTTGTTGGTACAGTAGAATGGCCTCAGTGCAGTGCTCTGCCGTCGAACCCTCGAACTCGGGTGGTTTTTATTCTCGTTCCAGCCCAACCTTATGCTGCGAGGCGAAACGCAAAACGCATGGCTACATGTGTGAAGATGACTTTTTCGCTTCTTTGGGAGGAAAAGGTTACGTAGGCGTGCTGGATACAACGGTCAAGTTAGTGTGATCAGGCCATTGTCGCATTACCTAAGTGCAGTACCTAGGCAGGCGCCTGCCTCCGTGTGACCTACGTAGTACTAAGTTGCAGGAGCAATCAGGTGTATGAAGGAGCAAACTGCACTGAAGGCGGGCGGTAAGTACTTCCTAGGTACTTTCTACTCTGCACTGGTCATTTTGCATAGTGCAATGTCGCCGGTACTGTTTCCAATGCTTCAGTTCAAAATACCCTGAATAGTAAAACTCGCGCGTTTCTACGCCCTGAGACTAGGTACTCTATGTGTTTGGAGACTTATATACAGGCTGCTTGCGTTACGGATCATGCCTTCTGCATAGGTACTAATACCAGCACCAGACTGAATTGTAACTAATATGTTACAGTATGTACACTGTATTGGGCACTGTTAGTAGTATCGGTAGGTAGGAGGCAGTATCCACCCAATGATCAGTGAGGCTGACAGGTGCATCGAGGAAGACATACCTACCTAGCCTTCCTTTGTCCATTAAATTTGTACATTGACTCTTCTTCTTCCATATACCGCTTTCCTGACAACACCGTACACAGCCAAGGACAAGCACTACGCGCCTGCTGCAATTCTGATCCGGTATCTTGGAATTTGCTCTTATTCTCATACCCAGGCTCCCGTTCGTTTCTTGCGAGTCTATTGCTTTGTTTACTACGCCGGCGCCAAAAGACTTCCTTCCTCACTGCCAGTGCGCATCGCCGCATCCCGGTACCGCGGCATCGCGCCGCCCCGGCGACCCTCTCCCATCTCTGCCCCGACCCAAAGTCGTCGCGCGCTGCTCATCTATCCATCTATCCGGCTACCGATTGCCATCATACGGACGCGCGAACCCGAGCAGTCTTGCTGCTGCCGATCCACGCCCCGGCGCAACGCGCGTGCGCGCGCGGCCCTCATTACATCCGCATCCTCGCGCCATCTCCAGACGCAGCCTATCGACCTCTGCGAATCGAACTCCTACTTGAGTAACTTGCCGTTGTAACAAGATCGAAAGTCGCCGATCGAAAGTCGCCGGTCGAAACTCGCCAGTCGATAAAGGCACATACAATCAATTATCTCGGTCATTCGTTCGAGCATCATGTTTTTCCTTTATAATCTCGAGCGCAGGGTGACACTGCATCCCTCCTACTTCGGAAAGAACATGCAGGAGCTGGTCACAGGCAAGCTCCTGCGAGACGTCGAAGGAACCTGCACAGGCAGTTACTACATCATATCCATCATGGACACCTTCGATATCTCTGAAGGTCGTATTCTCCCTGGCAGTGGACTGGCTGAGTTCACGGTTGGCTACCGTGCCGTGGTCTGGCGTCCTTTCAAGGGTGAAACTGTGAGAAATACCCCTACTTTTGCTAGCCAGCTTCGCATGCTTACCAGGATCAGGTGGATGCCGTAGTTTACTCAGTCAACGTTCACGGCTTCTTTGCTGCAGCCGGCCCTCTGCGTATTTTTGTATCCATGCATGTAAGCGGCCATCTATGGTCTGTACAACCAACTTGACAAAGGAAGGCTGACAGACCTGGATCCAGTTGATTCCTGCGGATACCACGTGGGAACCCAATGCCACACCACCTCAATTCACTAATCACGAAGATACCACTATCGAAGTAGGGACCCACGTTCGTATCAAGATCGTAGGCACCCGTGCTGAAGTCGGCGAGCTTTGGGCGATTGGTAGCATTAAAGAAGATTATCTTGGGTATGCGCCTTCTTACCCCTAGCTTCAAATTGCGCTCGTTCACTAACTCCAAACTTTAGTACCCTGCAAGTTTGATACAGTTGGAACGCAAAACAGGGGTAGCGATTGGCTATCGTTGGTCAACCCCGAGTTTCCCATGGATTTGTACTAAAACTAGCCACTGCTGAAGGTTCCCATAGCTGGATGCTATGCGACGATTCGTATCTACACGGCCGACTTCCAGCAGCATTTGCAGTTCGTATATACGCGGTAAGGTCGAACTACTTACGGAAAATGATCTCACCATCAGCCGTGTTGTCTACCAATCAAGGTAGCCGCTCTACCCCCAGTCTCGCACCTCCATTGTCGACTGACTTGGACCAAATGCAGTGTGGTCCTAGCACAGGCCTCACGAGGGAACACGGTACTGATGGTTCGAGCACTCGCGTTGTTGCCATCAGGAGTGACGATATTTCCGCTCTTCTGTTTCTCTGGCGCTGTAACTATAGATGAGAGAGCCGGCGAAGTCGTTGTCTGTGCGGAGACACGCCGAAATAGGCAGAAGACACAAAAAGGAGCGGCGTGAGCGCTATAATGTAATCTACCACGGACTCCAGAGCTGGTAGATAGGCTAAGGATGCTGGGACTAGATCCTGGCCGGCCGGGTTAATAAATCTCACCTGGTTAAAACACTTGCTATAAAGTAACCAAATCCCGCCAGTGTTATATCCCCACTCTCGAAGACACTTACACGCTTTGCTAATAGACTCTCAGTTGCTTGTTTTACATTTACATTTATCCAGGAAAAATGAATGCACAAAAGGCAGCACTTTAGCTAAGTGCTTACTTGACACTTTACGCAATGAGACTGTCTGGTATGGGCGCCAAACCTTCCCGTCGGGTAACCTAACCAATACATCCAGACCATACATGGGGAGAACCACAAAGGCGACGTGCCCCATAGTCTATTGAGTACCACACCAAGTTACGACCGTTCTAGAAGTGTCGTTTGGTATACCCCGTAGTAAAAGCATTGGTATCTATCAAAGTCGACACTCTAAAGCCGAGCGTGGGGTGAACATCGCAAGATGACCCCCGTGCCTTCGGTTAATTCGATGTCCGAGATGGGAGTATTCGGGTTACTAATTGGTGGGTCATGTTTATCCTCGACCAGAAAAGCGCAGGAAAGGAGAGTGAAATAAGTACCAAGCCCAAATCTGCAGGGTATTTTTCAGGTATCAGATCAGCCACGACAGCATACAATGCGCTATGTAGTAATTCCGTTCTGCTACTTCTCCTTTCGTCAAGCCACCGGGCCCGACAGTTTGGATAGCCAACAAGGATTTGTGTTGTCGCATCCAATGAGAAGGAACGGAGCACAGTTGCCAGCGAATAACAATAAGTCAAGTGACGGGCTGCGTTTACTACTGGTGAATCCTCCAACATACAGGATGGGTATACATATCTCTATCCAATTATCATTTTGACCCATATTAGTTGAAGCAGCGCTAATTTCGTCCACGCATGAGAGCAGAATACTTCCCGTCTCGCGTATCAAGACATTAGACTTACGCTTTTGCTGTTAGAGGTAACTCTAGTGACGATGATGACGGTGTAACCCCGGCCAGTACCCTCAGCCTGCTTCATATGGCTCTGGTAACCAGTGATAGGTCATTTCTTCTATGTGGTAGAACACTGCCCGGCGTGGGGTTACACGCACACGATCAAATGGGTAGGATCCCGAGCCACGGCAAGTGGCGCCAGAGTTGGCACAGAATCGACTCTATTGAGATTCTGCAGAATCGGGGTTTGCATGCCTTGGCCGCAGGCATGTCTCGAGGTCGATTCAGCCATGCCCGAGCACATGAGACCATAAAGTTCCTTCAGCGAAAATCCGATTGGTTACACGAGCTATAGTCTATTCGGACTTTAGACCCGACAATTACACCATTTCCGTTATTTCTAACCGACACCGAAACTAGCTTCTCATGGCCCAACCATGACCTCGAAGTGTAGGCTATAGCGAGCATACTACACTGATTTGAACCTGGGTGGTTGTAGAGATATAAAGATAGTTAAATTAGATTAATGCTCAGCGGCCCCCTTGGGTACCATGTCGATTTCAAAGTATAACTCAAAACACTTAGAAATGGCCGTTTCTTAGACTGAGCGTCAGTTTCATACTGATGAAACCAGTACCAGCATTGTGCGACGACGCACCGTGTCGCTTATACCACCACAGAGACTAACAGTATCTCCAACAACGGTTCAGTCACCTGGTACTATGGCTTGCATGGAACTGGGCTAGCATATGCCTGCATAATCTCGATTTCCAGCTCCCACCACGCGGCCAATATCAGGCTGTGCATATACGAAGTCGTGGGCCGGAGGGGCTCGGTATCGGTATTCTGCAAGAGAACATATCGAGCCAGAGGGCCGGGTTAGACTACCAAGCACATGGTGTGTTCATACGGCCAAATTGATGCTCCGCCCCGGGCTTCTGTTCGTCAGCATGGCGATGTTAATTCAGACGCGATATGAATCCGAGTCGAAGCGTACGCTGCCCCGTCCTAGAATCTGCTAGGCAACGGCCAACCTCCTTAGGAACACTAGGGGGCGTAAAATAACTTGACAGGCACAAGTCATACTCTATGATGGTATATTTATGTATATATGCAAGAAACTTTTAGCATCACATCTGCGTTGTATCGAGAATCGAGATCCTGGCCTACATCACGCGGGAGGCTAGAAGTATGGCCGATTTTGCCACGTAAACATGACCTATCTTCGTCCTACTCGCGCTCTTATTCTCCCCGAATGCATCCACGGTACTGGTTCTAGACTCTATTGGCTGATATGTCATAGGTATCATCGTTTCCCTGCTAGAACCGTTTTAGTTATGGATGGAGTAACCCTCAGGAGGCCGCCCTAAGATACTGCTGACCAGCAGAGCGTAGAGCAGTGTCGTACCCTTCAACACAATACGTTCCTATGGTGATAGGCTTTAGAGCAATTAGAAGGCTCGTTCGGTAGATATTCACGAAGTTCGAGGACCGCTAGAGCCCAAGATACATGGCATTTTAGACTTCCAACTCGTAGTAAAGACTGGGAGTAGATTACAGGGAGTAAATCGTAGCCGCGAAGCGTTGACTGGTAAAAGTCCTAGCGGATCGCTGGTCGGCTTGGGATAGGGGTATATGTCATATAATGCTTTTGTTATAAGCCAGATGTCCCCTCAGTAGCCACATCGGCAGTTTTCTCAGTAAGCCCTTGTTTCTTTTCACCAGAACTTTGGGTAAAATCTAGCCCTACCCGACAGGCGTTGTTGCTGCTTTTTATCAGGTGTCGTTACTACTTTCCCAGGCCATCACTAGTTTACGATAACACGATTGCAAGAAGTTGGGACGTCCTGACGAGCTTCAGCCCAGACCTCCTGAGTCAACCCCTATACGCTGAATCCCGAACCTATCCGTTTCGTTCTAAACTCTACGGCCCCGCGGGTTCCGGGAGTAAATTCCCTACCAACGATACAAATAACTGTCGGAAAGACATTATATAACAGCTTCACGCACCACCTGGCTTCGCCTGCCAGTTTATTTCAAGTCTGCCAAGATGCTTTCCCTCGCGGCTCGCCGTCTACCAGTCTCTCGTCGACCTACGAATCAGATCAGCACTCCGTTATTGCGTCGAAGAGAAAGAAGAAATGCGTCGAGTAATTTCCTTCATACAGCTCCTGAGTCTCTTGTAGCTGACGATCCTTCTGATAGCTATCTCCGAAGCGTTTTCTCCGGCTAGTCTACATGGACCAGAATTCTGGCGGCAGCTACCATCGTCGTCAACAACGCCGCGATTCGAAGAAGCTTCTTTCGACGATTTTATATCTTGGGATTGGAACAAGAACGTAGGTAACATATTTCAGCAACTCACTATCTATCCTAACGTGTATGACACAGAATGTGATAGAGACGGAGAACAAGATATACGAATTAATTGAAGTTATGGTTCCTCAAGAGGTACCACAGGCCGCGGGCATAGGCGGCATGCAAAGCCGAGACCAATTCGCTGGCGATGTAAGGGGGGGAATGAAAAAGGCCACGATGTCGGTTCGGCTTATGTAAGTCATATACTACTATTGGACATGGTACATGATGCTAAACGAAAGGAGGCCGTATGTGCTTTCAAGGATAAACTGGGCAGACCCAGCAAACTGTCCGATTTTTCGACAATTTGTCCCACTGGGGTCTATAATGGAAGAGGATCACCCAGTGTTAAAGCTTGACTCTCAAAATGAGCAGGCAGACTCGCCAGTAGACGGCGTCGTGCATCGGTATCCCGAGAAAGCGCTCTTCCTTCGTGAGACGAGCCCTATATCGCGAAATAGAAATATTACTAAGACCATTTTAGCAATTGGCGTCTGTCCTGTGTACTGCGTATTCTGTACAAGGGCCTATGGGGTTGGTGCCGATACGGTTCTTGTTATGAAGGGTAAATTCAAGCTAGCTTCAACGAGGCTCAAAAGGGCGTTGGACTACATAGAAAGTCAACCCGATCTTAGAGATGTAGTCGTCTCAGGCGGCGATGCATTTTACCTTCCACACCAGTAAGTGCTCCTAGACCGTTCATTGTCCCCCTGGCTCTGATAGCTCCCTCTGCTTTATCACAAAGGCTGACTTAGAAATTTACATAGTATTATGGAATGGATAGGGAACCGACTCATCGGCATGAAGAACATTGAACGGTTTCGGTTCGCGACACGAGGACTTGCGGTGTCCCCGAGTCGATTCCTTGATAAGAATGACCCCTGGACCGACGTGCTCATTCAACTATCGGATAAAGCAAGAAGAGCTGGCAAACGTATGTAACAAATTATATTTCTTAGTTATCGTTCGAAAATCACGGAGAGTACCTGCTCTGAAATTCTATTTCTCTGTCTATAAGACGTTCAATGTGTTCCAAAATCCCCCGCGGCCTGCTCTATTTATTGAAACTGATCCTAATCGGGATAGATATGGCACTGCACACGCACTTCGACCATCCCAATGAAATAAGCTGGATTACAGAGAAAGCCGCTCTCCGATTAAGTCAAGCCTCGGTCATGGTTCGCAACCAGAGTGTCTTGCTCCGGGGGATAAATGACAATGTTGAAACTATGTCGACCTTGATCAGAAGGCTTGGCAGTATGAATATCCAACCTGTGAGTTCCCAGTCCCTATCTCTACAAAATCACCTCATAGGGGTCTACTGACAACATACCTCTTCGAGTAGTATTATGTATACCAATGCGATAGTGCGTCGTCCCTGGGGGTTTTTTTCTTTTCTCTTCACCCCCCTCACCGTAATATGCGGCGTACCATCGGCCCCTTCCGGCCCCCTTGCGCCCCTCCGGCTTACCCCTGGGGTCCTGAGCAAATTCAGAAAGCAAGATCAATGCCAGGCAAAATGGTGATTACCAAACTAACTATCAGCGTTACAGTGGGCAAAAAGCTGGAACATTTCCGGACCTCTCTCCAGACCATCCTGGACATGGAGTCCGAAATCCGCGGTTCTATCGCCGGATTCTACAGTATGAGCGACATATTTCCTTTCCTCCCTTTTCCGCCCCCCTATTTCTTACCACGTTCTCGGGGCGGAAAAATGAAACGGCTGAAATCGTCCCACACCGAAGAACCCGACGCTGACTGACTTATCCGCTATCAGTGCCGAGCTTTGTCGTCGACCTCGCTGGGGGCGGCGGCAAGCGACTGGCTTGCAGCTACGATACGTACGACCGTGCCACTGGCGTGTCGACGTTCCGTGCTCCGGCCGTCACTAGAAATGGCAAGAAGGGACAGGTCTTCAAACACTTTGATCCTCTGAGGTCCTCACAGCAGCCTGCGCTGTCTTGAAGGGCAGGAAGAGATACTTGGGGGTGGGAGGAACAGGCTGGACTCTAAACTCATGATTATATCGTATCTTGTGCTACACACGAGTTTCTTGTGACGCTTGCATATCGGTTTCCTAATTCTTCTCGATGGGCCGTTGGATGGTACAGATTGAACCAATTCTCTTTATCATGGGCTATTAGTATTTTGTCTTTTTTGCACATTTCTTGTACGGGTTGGGAACGATTTACGCGATCACCTATTTCTCTGGCAGTGCTATAGTTATCTAGGTGTCTTCTCTTAGTCATTCGTTTCGCATTATCCCTAATGACGACAGACATGATGTGTATAGCTCTGTCATCGGCAGCAAGCATTATACTAGCTACTCGTGAATTGTGTATATGACTCGCCAAAGTGTCAATGTGCCTTTGATTATCTGGCTGCGATAACGGATGCGGGGTTTGGCCGCCTTGCGCTGCTATGTTCACAGCCGCCGATATCGTGGGGTTGCGATGATCGTGAGATTGCAATGATGAGATGAAATTCGGACCTGCGCAGATCGACAAGAACAATGGATATCCGATCGACACCTCGACATCATCGCCAGCTAGTGTAGATGCTGCACTAGGGGATGGCTGCCGCATCTCTGGTTCTGCTGTGATATAATTTGGCCTCTGCAGAGATACTATACTTCCTACATAGCTCCTGCATACGCATATAGTGGCTGGTTGGCTTCGTCAGGTAATAGGATGGTGTCGTCGTTCCATCACATAGCATTGGTCAGTCTTGGTCGTCAATACATGCTCACAGCCTGGAAGTTGGAGTGCCTAGCGGCTATTAGCGGCGCCTAGAATCGAGCTATGCTGGGAGGATCACCAGAACTTCTGTTTACACTAGAAGTGAGTGAGCACTCTAACTTAGTGTCGTTGCTGGTGTTCTTTTGCTGGTTTAGTGCGGTGTATCAACGCTACTTAAGGACATCACACTAGTTTAGTAGCCGTGTGTAAATTAGGAACACTAAGTCTTGACTATTCTATACTCGGTATCAAGCTAAGGTAGTTGGCATAGTTTAGCTTAGATTCTTGTTCAAGTTTAATTCTTTTTGTTCTAGTGTACTTTACACGTGTATGATTGGCTTGATTCGATTTTCTGAAAAGGGGTCTCATCCTGATAGGTGGATTCTGTTAGTGGGCGATATCTCGTATTTTCTTCGCCTACTCCGTACTCCGTACTTGATAATTATCCATTGCCCACGCACAGACTTGTTCGCTGGCTTGAGGATAATTCGTGTGTATGTACTTCGTAGTAAGTGCAAACCGTAATTACAGCGTATGATGTACTGTAGTCTCTTCCTCCCCGCCCCTTTAAGTCCTCGCAATGACAACCGAGATCATAGCCAATAGGAATAATGTGACGAGCCCGACGGCAGCAGGCAAGGGAGAGAAGCGATCAGGCGAGAAATGTGATGCCTACGGGGGCTATCCTCGTTGAGGAATATATCACCGTTAGCGAGCCACTAGGGCACTCTTAAGACCAGGGATGGGCTGGTATAGGTAGCGCAGACCCCAATAGTTCGTCCAAGCATTTTTGGCGATGCGACCCGCAACACAGTTACAATATATTGCACCAGCTCACACTGCATCGCACGTGTAGTTCTCCGCAGCTTCTTTTACACTAGCGTAGGTACGCTTGAAAGGATGCTAACTCGTACAGACATGATAGCTTCAAGTCAGTGCAGACGGGGTTTAAACCGGTACGCTACTCTAGACAATTCAACTGTGATGTACATAGTAGCTCTGCATATGTGTTTGTGTAGTGCAAGTCTTAGAGAGATCAATACTCTGTAGGGACTATGTTCCCTGATCGGTAGGATAATCGACGTGGAGGCCACAAAATAATTGGCTGTTGTGCATTTCGTCACAGCGTACGGAGTATCTCCCTGGTGACTGTCCCTGGTTTTAATACCCCTGCACCACGATGGATATTGGGTAAACAGAATCCGTCTGGAATATCTAAGTCGTTTTCGGCACAGTGCTACCGTACTAGTCGTATGTTGAACCGCTGTACATAGTACTACGTGTTCCAGTTGAATGTCGCCAGGTACGGAAGTAAAGAAGACAACTTGATAAGTTGACATCTCCCTTGATTGGTCGGAATGGTGCCCGTTCCTGCATCCACGAGCATAGCAGCCATGCTACGTAAACGCCCAGCGAAGCAACGACCGGCGAGTGGAACACAGCTTTCGAGGCTGCATTGCATTATCATTTGCTGTTCGTGGCTCCTCTCGATTTATGGACGTGCTAGCTGCCCGTGACGGCCCTACTGTATGTTGTGTAGCATCTACCAGTAGTATGCAGCCCAGGGATACTGCTCAAGATATCACTCGCTGGATGCACCACCACAGGCAGGCGTAGCTACTACTGTGTTAGTTGTTTTAATTGTTCTTATTCTTCGCATGCATGCGTGCCTGCCTGACAACGGGCAGCACAGAGCGGTTGCTATTAGCTTAATTAATTGTCTGGTTGCCGCCAAATTTCCTTCCCGCTTTCATTCCTCAGTCCCCTCACCCCCTTTCTACCAAATACACTGCACTGTTTGGTACCTCAGCAGACAGACGTCTGTCTTCTTTTTCTCTATAGCGTGTTGGGCATTCTCGGGCACGCATTCCCAACATTGTCGCGTTCGAGTTCAGACGCCTCGACGTCAGGTGTTAATGGCAGAACGTTAAATCCGCAGCGTCCGCATACTCTGTACATCGCCTGTCATATATCACATATCATATTGCACCACATTACGCACAGCAGTAGCAGCAAGCGCCCGCTCCGGTAGATCGTCGATTCTTTTGTTACTGGTCAGCTGTCTAGTGGTTCCCGACGACAGCAAGAAGAAAAAAAAGAGTCAGACAGGACGCCAGAGACAAAGGACGAGGATAATCACGAGGCCAGCTTTTTCCGAAACCGCCCTTGCCTGGATGATATCGACGAACGTCTAGAAATACGACTTCGAACGTTGCACAGCCAGATAATCGAGCAGTGATCTCTTCGTGGTCACACCTTGCAGCCATTATGGGCATGGAATCCTTGCCAACGGTCGGCAGCCAGCCGTCTGCTTTTCACGAACCGCCGCACCGTGTATTCCTTGACAGTTTAAGTTGGTTAGATGAGGACGACGATCTTGATCTTCGCCTGGCCCTTGACGACTACCGCCCCGATATAAAGCCCTCCAGCCCCGTAACCAGCACTGGGCCCTCCTCTCTGTTTCGCTATCGCCTGCCTGTCAATAAGCTGTCGTTAGGCCGCTCCTCCGTCTCATCCACCCGCCCGGGTACCAGAGATTCGTCAGTAGAGCAAATTCCCCAGGGCATCCACGCGAGACGAAAATCCCGAGCACTATCTCTTGTTACTCCGAAGCATGGTCCGCAGGTATCCATTTCGTCAATTGACCCGACTGCAACCCATTACCAAGACCCCGAAGCACGCCAGAAGCTTCGTACATACTTAGCTTCGCCTCAGAACTTCGATGAGGCGCTCGAGTTTGGGTTTCCTGCCACTAAAACTCATCTTGCTAATTCATCGGAATTACCTTTGAGGAGGAGTAGGAGCTTCTCGCGGAGCCTAGCGATGGCAAGCTCCGAAAAACTCAAGACGTTTCTGGCCGACGACCGTTCTTCTGTATATAGCCAGGAAACGTCAATACCTGAGTCCGAGTCTCCAAGGACACCACATACCCCCGAAATCCAAATGCACAACCACAAGCCCTTTGCTCTCACAAACAACAGCGTCACGCTACCCTCGAAGCTATCCGAGTGCTACAGTGGTCCTATCACCTCTCGCGAGATGACATTGCGAATGACATTGACGCGCCCCGATTTACGGTCCCTCCAAGAAGACGGCTCTTCAAATGGCCTCGCTCCACATCAGCCGCGACCTCGATCACGACCCTTTAGAGTTGATTCTCCCGTGTCGGCTTCCGACAACGATGCCACAAAGGAGAGCATGGACCAGATATTTGCCGATATTGATCGGGAACTGGGCTCGTCGGAGGGAGTGGTCAAGCGTTTCTGGAATCGGGTACGCCGGGGTTAGAGACCAGAGTTCGTCTTTGATAAAAATCCTACGACGGCACATGATCGTCCCAGGATACCCGATGACAATTGACTTCACACAAATTCGATAATTCTTGATCATGCCGACGAGCATGCTTAATTTCCGCTCATTCGCTATATTTTATTACCTTTTAAGATCGTCGGTGGAACGACGTGTATACATTCTCATCTTGTTACATCTTTTTTTAAGTATGCTCTAACCTGGGCGAAGTCACTGAAGAGAGAAGGCAAGGAAGCTACCTCGTTTGGCAATTTCTTCTTTTCCAGCAAATTTGATCATGGCATGGAGTTTAGACAGGGGTAAGGGCATTTTCGATTGTTAGCGATATATCCCCAAAAGTTATCGGGCTGGAGTGGTGGTATCTTATTGTTATACGGGGCGGGCGTACTTGATGATCTGTATAATATAATTAGAGCATCAGCTCAATTGCGTTCTTCTGAACAGCTCTTAAACTAAGACTACAATTTATTTCGATGTCTACGTTGATTATCTTAGACTTTTCTCCCTTGATAGTAACTTGTGTATCACGCTTGCGTGCACGCTAACAATGTTAACGTACTTCTAGTAAACAGCATTGTGACTGGCAACAATTTGTCAAGCCCGTTTGACATTAACTGGATTAAATCCTAAGCATTTGGGGAGTGAGTGCGGGATCATAGGCAGGACTCATTACGACTGGAACACTCTTGCCTGAGAAAGTTTCATTGTATCAGCGAAAGGATACATAAACCTTTTATCTATACATTTAGGTATAGGTATATAATACAGTTCGCACGCTCTCTAGAGCACTTACAGACGAACGAGCTGATTATCTCATGTAAGTATGAGGGCCACGTACAAACCTTCCAAATCCCGCTTGAAAGAATCGTCTACCCTATGCTCTGTACTTGTCGCGTATGTGTATCTGCATATCCGCATATTGTATGAAGCCGCGAGCGGATTTACGAATTCCCTTCTCCTCCCGCCGCTATACCGTCCACTTCAAGAGCTAGACTTCCTCCAGTTCATCTGCTGGCCTTGCTGGGACTGTTCCCGCTACAAGCAGGGGCGACAACGCTAATGCTGGCGGTTAGGAGACGGTAAATGAGAATTCGTTCTTCGCGATCCGTGGCTCTTTGGGCTTCTCTGGTGCTTCCATTTGCGGCTGGTTCTGAATACCTGCTAGTTAGCAGGGCGTGATAATGAGTGCCTTGAAACGTGAATAGTCGATTTAGCCGCATTTTCATGTACGATGCTGCGGCACACTGGCTCTCTGATTCGTAACCAGGCGGTTGTCAGTATGGCTGAAAAGACTGTTCGGCTGTACGGCTCAACTCAAAACCGTACAAGTTTACTATGTCATACCCCTTAGGTAGAATTGAGAGGAGCCAGTTTCACACTACATGCGCAGAACCCATCGAACAAGAAATTATGTTGTTGAATTTACGTCTAGCCAAAATATCTTTCCCGAATTTCCCCGTTCGACGCCGATGCTAGAAGAACACACAAGCAGGTATCTTTTCTCACTAATGCATAACATGTGCCCGGCCATCGCTACCTTACGCGGTACAGCGGTAAAGCAGCCCACGTAGGCTCATGCTGGCTCGCATGGATTCGCTCTACACGCTGAGATCCCAAGCAAGTCCAAGCACCCAGGCCTTAGCAGCGCTTCCGTTAATTATGGCCCTGAGCCTCGTCATCGCTATCGTCACCTAGAAGCTCCCCTTCATCCTCGTCGACAATTGCATAGTCGCCTCGTCCGCGAGCAAAGCTGTCTCTCGTAGTAAACCTTCGCGGGCCGTTCGACCGTAGCCAGCTGTAACGGCCACCATTATCGCCTCTACTCCTGAGTTTACCAAATGCCGAAGTAACAGTACGCCAGATACTAGAGGCCACCAAAGGTAAGGCACCGACGACAGCCACCACAGCGGAGACGGCGATGATAGGATACTTGACCCATGGCGAATCGTTATCGAGACTGCTCTGCTCACCCAAACGAATCTGGCCAAATTTCCCTTGCCAGTTTCGGTAGACCCACCATCCCACAAGGGCTGCGAAGGCAATGGGAAAGACCACGGCGAAGAAAATAGTAACTCCCGATACACCATGTCGTTCCTCGAACTCTTCCTCATGGCCAGGACAAGGGCGAAGCTTGAAAACTCTTTCTGGATCGAAGTTGCCGCCCTTGCAGGTTGACAGGGGAATACGACGGAGTCCAGTGGGCTCGTGATACTCAACTGCTTCCGGATTATCACGGCATTCCTGTTCAGGATCCCCGGCCGGGAGACCTTCGATCAGAGTACAATAATTATGAGAGTCTAGCTCGTGGTTAAAGGCACTAAAGAAGGTTATCAGTATAGCTGAACACCAAAAGTCATTCATAGTCCAGACGACTTACCATTCATAATCTTCTCGCGTGCACTCGCAGGTGTCCGAACTGTACACCTTCTGAAGCTCTCCGTCGTTGTAGCATTTCCTGTCATTCTTCTTGCGTAGATACCAATTTTTGTGTCCAAATAGACAGCCATTAGGCTGCAAGGGGTGCTGGGGAGACCACAGTTCATAATCAGACTTCTCCGGATCGTTTTCATCATGTACACACGGCTTGTCTGTCAATCCAGAGAAATCGAGGTTAATTGTGAATAACTCTTTGCCCTTATTTCCCCAGAGGACGAAGCTCTGGGTCGAGCCGGATGGTAAGGTGGTGATATCACTGATTATGACTTCCGACTCATAAAATTGCTGTTCGTGCCATGATGCGCCACGGTCGAGGGAATAAGTAACTGATTTGGTCTTTGTGTTCCTCTGAGCAAGAACAATAATGGAACCTTGATCCCCAAATGACCATGTCCAGCTGCCTTTCTTCACCTCTGTCCAGCTTAAGCCTGCGTCCTGCGTCATGAAAGTATCGGCATCTTTCGCATCGCCGAGGATGGGACCTACGTTTCCGATGCCGAACATTAGACCAATAGCGGACTCTGAAGAAAATGCCTTTCTGCGATCTGTTCGCTCCGTGTATCCATGAAGATGAAGCGCGCAAAATGCATCGCCATCACGGCTGGAACACGAATACGCTTTGCCTTCAGTATCTGTTGCAGGTGGGGGGAGGAAAGACCACTGGGCGCCATCGCTGTGACTGATCTTAGTTTGAAGGTTCTTAGGCTCTGAGTCACTGTCTTGATTTGTAACGGTGTTGACGACTACGACTCCCTCCAAGCCAAGCATTTTCTCGAAATCAACGAACCATCCGTCATCAGCATTGACGCCAGAAATACTCATAACGTATGAAGTCCCGTCGGAGGTGCTTTTGAGAATTGAGCCATAGTGGCGGCTATCTTCAAGCTCGGTAGCAACGAAAAGGTTGACGGCGTGTGTAGAACTGTCAAGGACGGTATATGAGTTTTTAAGAGGGACCTGGAAGTTGTGTGGGAAATTTGCAGGGGCATATGTCTTTCCGTCAAGGCTTGAGAGAGCACTTAAGGTGCCTTCCGTTGCGTTCTCGCTTGCCACAACGATAAACTCGGCCATAAGAGCAAATTTGATGATATGATCTAAAGCAACCTCGAACCCATTTGTCGAATTCTTATATAACAGCTGAAGTGGATTGCCCTCGACGTCTTTATTTTCATGCTTTCTGGCGGAGCACAGGATCTGTGATTCGTCGCGAAACCTATATGCTTTGGAGCCTGTGAACTCACAACGGTCCACGTAGCGCTTTATGGTAGTGGGCCAGTGATCGCCCCGATCTTTCGATAGCGAAGCCTCGAGGTAGCAATTATCACCGGTGCATTTTTGGCCATGCCATATTAACCAGTCTGGCTGGTCTGGATGGAATGAAAGAGGCGATTCATCTCGCCCTCGATCTAATGGATCAGGCGCTTTGAACGAATCAATGCTCTTGCCTCGGTCAGTCGTATAGAAAACATCTCTTTTTGTGGTGAGGAAAAACACCATGTTCTTGAAGTAGGTATGGGGGACAATAGCTAGAATATCTTTGCCCTCAAGTTCCTTGGGCGTTTTCCAAGTTCTGCCATGATCGTGGGAGATGAACACATCACCAGCGCCATCAAAAACACTTATAGGCCGCGCAATAATTGTCTTGTCATCGTCAAGATAAAGCTTTTCGAACTGGTCAAAGTCTCCCGAGAAACCTGTAAAAGTGGCACTAATCTCGCCGTTGCTCTCACTCGGAGGTGACTTGGCATCGGAGCATTTCCACTCCTTCTGCTTGTCTCTTTGGTCGCCTTTGGTGCGTTTGCACTTGTTTCCAGGGATAAGGCGCCAACCCGAGGAACCTTTGAATGTTGCCTCAGGATCGTCGGCTTTGCAGTCTTCTTCAGAAACGAGCAGCGGACCTGCTAGCTTGCACTCATCACCATCTCGGAGAAAATTGAAATCGCATTCGAAATCTGCGTCCGTACAGTCGCAGTAAGATGTCTCTGTTACCGGCTCTTTGAACTCTTTTTTGATGAAGCACTCTGCGCTTTTTTTACGCCGCTCAAACTTCTGGATTTGCCCCATAATACAACTAGGGTTGCCATCATCATCTTTTCGCGCGTACCATTCTTCCATATCGCTCTGCTTGCATGTACTTTCGTGTAGACCCTCGAAGTCGATAGACACGACACAGAACTCTTTCGAGTCAGTCTGAGCGGTAAGCAAGAATTTTAAACTGGTTGAGTCCTGTGTCGTTGTCAGAGTCCAGGGCAAGATGCTGAGATCATCAGGCAGTTTGGTTGTTTCCCATTTTTTGCCGTGATCTAGCGAGTATTTGATCTCCTCCACATCCGATTCTTCACTGTATTTGACGGCCAAGAGGATGGATCCTTGATCGCCGAATTCGTATTTATGCGGTCCCTTAGGGCCTTCAGTCCAGGTCCTTCCAGCGTCATCAGAGACAAATAGGCTAGACTCGGTGAATTTTTTCAGAGATTTGCCACGGTTACCGTTACCCATAACTAGACCGGGTGCTGGGCTTGAAAAGACTGGACCGGCATTGCTCAGTTCGGTGATGGAGTGGAGGTGAATGGTGTCATCGTCTGATTCGATTTCCTCGAATGTTCTGCCATCGTCGAAAGTGATCTTGGTTCGAAGCTTCTTCGGGGCTCCCTCCTTCTCAACCTCTTCCCAATTCTCTACTTGGTTCACCAAGAAAATGCCCTGGATCCCAGTGACTTTTTCAAAGTCGACGTTTGCAAACGAGTTGCGGTTGGTGTGTTCGATATTCCGCGTGAAATAGGTACCGTTGGAGTTGCTAGTGAGCAATGTACCAATGGGTGCAGACGTACGCTTGCTCGAGCGAACATCAATCTGGAGACTGTAGTTGGTGCTTTCTAATACAGTGTAGGCCGTCTGGAGGAGTTCGTGGTCTTGGGGGAAGATGGCTCGATGCCAGGTTTTGGTGTCGTCGGTTACGAAAAGAGCCATTTCAGCTTTGCTGGGAGAAGATGTAGCCGCCAACAAAAACTTCTGTACCTCGAGAAGGCTGGTTACACCCTGAACCGGTCCAGTCCCGGTCAACTTGGCCTCTTTTTCATCAAGCTTGTCGTCATCAAGGGCCTTGAAGTAAGTATCGGAGAAGAAGAGGCGATTTTCGTCCGGAGGCGAGAACATGCCAGATCTCACAATACACAAGATACGGTCAGCGTCTAGGTCGGAATCGCCTGTAGTAAAAATCGGAGATGACTTGGCCCACACGCAATTCTGCGTTGATGCGCGGAGTAGTTTTGCCTTCTCTCCAAAACCGTCGGTAGTATACATGGTGGTTTCTTCGCAGAATGGGCCTTCACACTTCATGCCAGTAAACAGGATCTTGTCGGGATCGTCAGCGTGAAAATCCATCCATCTGCCCATGGAATAAGAGAAGTCGCTGGTGAGGGCATCGGTATCGAACTCCTTCCATGTTTTTCCCTTGTCGGCGGTCTTCCAGTGTACATGGTCGCGGGTCAAGACGTATGCGCGATCCGGATCGTACTTGTGCATGACAAGAGCGAAGCTCTTCTCGGGATCGATATCTTTGACCTCGTCCCACGTCGCGCCGCCGTCGGGAGATCGCCATAGGGTACGAGGGCTCTCCGTCTCTTGAAATAAGACGATATTGGAGCCTGAGAAATAGCTCGGGTTGGTCGGGGGGCTCTTCAGTTTCTTGACTGCGATCTTGGGCTCGTCTTTTGCGTATACGGTCGAGACTGCTGACAAGAGCGTGGCCAGGAGCAGCAGCACCGACAACCGCGCCCGGGTGGCTGCACACCCGGAACCTGACGACCTCATGGTGCTGCTGATAGGAGCAAGGGACACGAAACGATCATAGCAGTATGATATGATGGTGGGTGGCGAGCTCGGCGCGGATGGACCGCCAGGCCGGAGACAGCCGCGGAGTCGATTTACGGTGTTGAAGTTCACAACAACAACGACAGCGATCGAGGTTCGAGTGGTAGCGTATCGGTAGTACCGAGCAGGTAGTAAATGGTGGCACAAAGCATTAAATGAAGTAGGGACAAAGTTAGTGTGAGAAGCAGCTCAGAAATCAACGAAGAGGAACGGTACTCCGTACGGAGATAGATAATGAGTTGACAATGTGAATTTGGGGAAGTAGATGAAGATGCACGACGAAAACCGGCAGTCCGGTATGATAGGAACTAGATGCAATTTAGGAGTTGCGACAGGTGTCCTGCAAGGCGTCCTCAGCTACCGTACCGCCGCGTCACTGATAGCAGAAAATAGCTGAAAGATTGCACTAGAAAGGTAGGTACCTCCTACCCGCGCGAGGCCCACTGCGACCTCCTACTTTTGTGGTACCTGACTGCGGAATCATGGCTGTTCCAATCTTAGCCTTGAATAGCGCGATTCCACCTTGCCCCCATCCGAATTCGTCAATACTTGTTAATCACATAGTGCATTTATGGCTATAGCCGAGTGCTTACCTAATGCTGACTTTCAGTTCCAATATGGATAGGTAGGTATTTATAAGGGGAGATCTAGGTCAACTGCAGTCTGCATACGGAGTAGGTAGGTAAGGTATCTAACTTATAAAGCAAGGCGTTCCTCAATATGGCTACACATATGGCAGTCAGGTACTCCTACTTCTAACAGTAGATGTATTAAATTGATCTAATTCATGCTCTATCAAATTGAGTTGTGCTGCAGCCAGAAACCTCATACTCCTTGAAATAGAATTATAGTTGTTCATCTAAGACTTGTAACGTTTAATAATGACTAGCTCATCGTAGTCTATTGAGGACATAAACATATTTTATAACAGACAGATTCTAGAGTACTCCGTACTGTAGACAGAAACAAGCCTGGGGCCAGTTTGGGTCATAAGGCTAGCATCTATTACCATGAATCTGTTGCGTGTGGACAACGGTAGCCAATCATGAATATTCTGATAACGTGAAACAGCCCCCAGGTGCCCCCACTTCAGACAACTGGGTTCGTCGAGCCAAAAATAGTGAGAATTACCACAACAATGACACTGTGCAAACTAAATTTATAGACCATCGTTAGGTACCTACCGGCACTCCCTCCGTACAAGTCACGAAAAGAACAGTGATACGAAGTACATGTGAACCATGAAGTCTACGTCGGTGCGTACGTACGAAATTGACAAAGCGATAAGTAATACTTACTCCTGAGGAGAACACGATTTCTTACATAGAATACATGGACAAGCAAGTTTTCTCGACAGTATTGTTAGCTTATAATAGAGACACACACGATTCTGCTATGTTTGACCAGGTTCACGCAACTTAGTATATGCTCCGTATCTACGAAGTACTCCGTACGGCATACATAACTGCTTCTACGCAATTGTTGCTTTTCTTGGTACCTTTTAGTTATGTCCTACATTCAAGTGTTCGTGTTACACTGAAGCAAATGGTTGTTCGCTACTGAAGTTGGCATACGGTAGGCAGTGTGCTTTTGCACCCAATCAACGCAAATCAACAGCAACGGGCGCATGCATTGTCATACCAGAAGCAATCGCGATTTGGTACCCATCTCACACTTAGTCCACTATCTGGCTGGCCGTTACACTACTTCACTAGCGTAGACCCCTGTGACGCGCATGAAGCAGCGCAGTAGCGCAGTAGCGCAGTGGGGAGGAAGGTCCTGCTGCTCACCACTATCAAGCACCTACTGTATAATACTGTGTAGACTTGCCGCACTGATTCGGGTTTCCTTCCTGCCTCATCGTTGCGGCATCTGCACCTCTCCGCCCTGTACCTGGCTGTCCAACCGTACTCTCCATTGTTTACATCAGCTTATACCCAGGTCCCATCCGCTCACGCGTCGCCATCTTTTCTACCTTCATCCCTCGCTCTAACTAGGTTTCCCTAGTGACCGAACACTTGTAAACAAATTTCGTCACTTTTCTCTCAGAGTTATTTTCCATCTCTGCGCCCGTAAACATCACCAAGTAGTGCCCGGCACTCTAGCTTCGGCTCCACGCGTTCCTTGGAGCCAACTGTCAAAAACTTCTGGGTATCATCATCGGCCGCACTCATCGATCGCGCCACTCAAGTCTTCATCATGGCTCTGGCCACTCTATATCAGCAGTTTCTCTCTGCTCCCAGTTCCTCACAGCTAGCTGAGAATGCGACACTGAGCTACATTACCACCACCACAACAATCAGAGGCTCTTCCGACATCATCCAACATCTGGGAACCTTGCGCAAACAGATCAACAAGAAGAAAGAGAATGTTCTCTCACTTGTCCATGGCCAGAGCGCTATTGCAATTGAGATTGAGACAGGCCTCGAGTTCATCACCTCTGGCGCTTCTTATCTACCAGCTCTCGATGACAACTTTCTTGCTGACCGCACCGTCTATCTTCCCATCGTGAGTCTTCACCTCCTTGTTGCTACCGCGGCTGTCCTGTCCCGGATCCAGTGTCTAACCTAGCGCTTCGTTCATAGACGCATATAGTTACATTTGACGATGATGAGAAAATTCTCAATATCCGTCAAAGCTGGGATCAAGGGGCTCTGCTCAAGCAACTTGACATTATTGGCAAGACTGGTCGTAATTGGCCCATTCGAGACAGCAAGGAACAGATTAAGATGATCGAGAACTGTGTCAAATCTGCCGCTGGCACAAACCCAGCCACGGTGCAATCATCCACTGCGCTTCCGAATCGCTCTCGGAACAAGTCGGTCAATGCCCTACGAGATCCTCATGCTTCTCTCTCACTATTTGAATCACGCGAAGAGCAAGGAGATGCCCTAGCATCCGTGATCTCTCCTCGAGGTGGCGCTCGACCGCGACAACGCGACTTTGCCGAGATTCTGGGCGATGAACCCGATGATGCTCCTTCTTCGCCCAGCGCTGGAAGGCATCGATCAGTTTCGCCCAGCAAAGCTGTCGCGCCTCGAGGGGGTCCCAAACCGCGCCAACGCGACTTTGTCGAGATTTTAGGAGACGAGCCCGCTGGCAGCACTGAGTCTTCGGGGACGACTCGTGATCACTCAATAGCTCCTAAAATCGGTGCTGGCAAGAACTTCCAGCCAAGCCGTTTATTTGACAGGGACGAAGCCGAGGCTCAGCACGATTCGCCCGAAGATATGAAATCTCCGGATCGTTTTTACCGTCCTCACCCCAAAAAATATAGCCATTTCGAGTTCGCGGATGGCTCCGATCCCAGTGATGCCCCGCAACCTGATCCGACACCGCGAAAGACGAAGCACAACAGCCAGTGGTCTTTCGATGATTTCGTTACTCCCGCGAAGGTCAAGCCTGGCAAAGCCCTTCGCCATCAAGAGGCGCATCAGTGGGATACGGAGAATGGTGAAGCTTCCCAGGCGCCACTACAGGGCAAGCCCCGTCGTGATGCTGAGACGCATTTTGAATTTGTGGATGACGGCAATGCGCCGGCTGACAACCGTCCCGTACGTCCGCGTGGGGCTACTCACAATAACGGACTTGGTCTATATCAAAACAATCTCTATGATGAAGACGGAAATGTAGTCGCACCTGCGGAGGCCCAGCAACCCCTTGGCACCATCACCAACCTGAAGGACCGTGGCCGGGACTTCGATGCCCATTGGGGCATGAACGATAACGCATCGCCCAACAAGCCGGAGGCCAAAGCGACCGTCAGCGACGACCGCAAGAAAGCCGTTAAAATGATGGAACCAAATTGGGCCGCCTACGACGAATCACCCGTGCAGAAAGAGAACAAGCCAACGGGTACTAGGAACGGTTCCGGTGCAAACGACGGCCGTGGGATCGCCATAGGTGGCGATGGGATGGGCGGAGGAAAGGGCTCTACCCGAAACTGGCTGTTTAGCGACGAAGATGATACCCAGACCACCAAACCTGTCGCTAGTAGGAAACCCGCAGCCAAAACTGGTGGCTTCAACTGGGACTTCTAGGCGACTCAGGATGCCGCGATACGCTAAGCGGTCGTTTGAACGCCAGAAGAGACGTTGCCAGCAAGGGTATTTCTTTATAATGACCAAATAACGCTACCACGTTGATGACGAGTCACGAAGATGGATCCCAAGATCCGCTGCGAAGTCCACTCACTGTCCAGTCTAAGGATTCAATGAATCTTAGATGGGTAAGCAGACGTATGAACTCGTGGCTATTGTTATGGCGCCAGCCATACCATACCATCGATGTGGACCAGGAAATGTACAAAAATAAGCGGGTAGGATACGCTCTACGTGTGTATTTGGAGCGTTGGACAAAAAATTGCAGAACTATGCATAAAGGGGCGGGAATTCCCTCCCTGGTGCGGAATTGTACAATCAACTTTCGTTTCTAGGTATATATTTCTTCCGCGGAGGACGGCGTGGCATTAGCTTTTCAGTGCTCGGAGGTAGCTACTTATCAGGAGCTCCTGTTGCTAATTCTATGCCAAATGTATCGTAGTCTGAATTCTAACATATTCACACATCATTCTACGGTTTCAATGCAGCTAGCGAATGGTTAGATTTGATTCTCTTCATATCGTAACGTCTTTATAGGTATTATAAGATGACTGGTCGACCATCCATGTGGTCGCCATATATATATATATATATATATATCTAAGCCTCACAAGCTATTTTGCTTCCGATGATCTTAATTTTCCTGCTCTCTTCGTCATGACCACAATAAGCTTCCGACATCTAACAGAGACGTCCCTACCTCTGTTCCCCCCATACATACATAGCTAACCAAATGGCTTCCCGTGGTATCTTCGTCATCTTTCTTCGTAAAATCGCTTCGTGTAAAACAGAGTGGCCTCGCCTCGCCTCGCTAAGGAACTAAGCAAGTAAATAAAATAATTATATAAACCCATCGCTAGGACACACGTATCTTATACCAAAGGTCTCCAAAAAAGACCAAGACATGTGCGAAAATTCCTAGCCCAAAGAAAAAAAAAAAAGCTCTCTTCAATGCTGCTAACAAAGGAACTTATAAAGCTTCTTCCACGCCGGCCAGGCCTTCTTCTCCTCGCTCTCCTGGGTGATGAGGATCGGCAGATTGAACTCGCGACGACCAGTATCGACGTCCATGGCGGCGATGCGGACGAAGGTGGTGCGGTGCCAGAGGTAGTGGCCGAGGAAGAAGAGGCCGACGACGGGCGCGGCGAGGTAGACCAAGAAAAAGCTCTTGGCGAGGGCCGTCGGGGACTTCTGCGTATAATCGACCGGCCAGGCGCCGATCCAGAACTGCGCGACCAAGATCAGCGCGTTGATGATCAGGCCCAGCCAGGACCCCCAGACGCCGACCTGCGACTGGAACGCGAGTTCGGACATTGAATGTCCCTTATAGCGCCACGCGGCCCGGAACCGGATGTGCGCCAGGCAGATCGACATCCACGTGAATATCGACGATAAACCGGAGATGGCGACGAGCCAGTCGAGGACTTCTCCCTCTTGCTCGAGGTCCGCGAGGAAAGAAAGAAGTCCGATGGACGAGGACACCATGATGGCGATTAAGGGGCGGCCGCGCCGGTCGACGTACGAGAGGATGCGGGGGGCCTGGTTCTGGTCGGCGAGCGCGGCCAGGGTGCGCGAGGACCCGAAGACGGAGGAGTTGCCGACCGAGAGCACGGCGATGAGGATGACGACGTTCATGACGGACGGTAAGATCTCGATGCGCGCGTTCTCGATGGCGATGACGAAGGGGGACGCCATGGCCGGCACGTCCTCGTTCAGGAGCAAGCGCTTCTCGTTATAGGGGACCAAGAGCCCGATCAGCGTGAGCGCGACGATGTAGAACAAAGTGATCCGCCAGAACACCTGCTTGATGGCCGTGGGCAGCGATTTCCGCGGGTTCGCCGTCTCGGCCGCGGCGAGCCCGACCAGCTCGGTGCCCGCGAAGGCGAAGGCCGCCGTCACGAATACGCTGCATAAGCCCTTGAAGCCGTTGTGAAAGGCACCCGGGTCCCGCCAGTACCGGCCTCCGATATACCCCTCGCCCGGGGCGCCGCCGATGTTGAGCACGATGCCTAGGAGACTATTTAAAAGATTAGGAGATGGGGCTCAATGTAAATGGAGTCGGGGGATACTCACATAAAAGCAATAACTGCAACGACTTTGATAATGGCGAATATAAACTCGGCCTCACCGTAGCCCTTGACGCCACAGAGATTTATAAATACAATAGTTATCAGATATATGGTCACGAAGACGGCCTTATTTAAATGGGCGGTCCAATACGTGGTGACGATAGATGCTGAGATGATTTCGAGAGGGAGCGCAATGAGCCATTGTAAAGCATAACTGAGGGTATAATTAGTGACTGAAGAGCAAGCACTTTAAAAAGGAGTAAAAGGAAGGGGGGAAAAGGAATGAAAGGCAGAAGAAAAGACAAGACAACAAAAAAGACGCACTTCCAACCCATAGCAAACCCCCAAGACGGATGCAGGAAACGGGTCGAGTAGGCGGAAAAGGAGCCGGCGACGGGGAAGGAGACGGCCAGCTCGCCCAGGGCCTGGACGGTGCAGTACAGCATGGTGCCGATGATCAGGTAGGCCAGGAGCACGGACGCGGGGCCGCCGCTCTCGAGGGCACGACCAGACGCGACGAACAGGCCGGTTCCTAGAAAGAAAAAGAAAATTGAGTTAGCAGATGGTTCGTTTTCTATTTATATGTTTTGTTCGCTTGTTCATCTTCACACAGCCCTCTCCCTTCATTCACAACACTCCCTTCTTCGCACTCCTGCATGCATAGCACTATACAATGTATAAGTCCACACACACATTCGCACATTCACACATGCACACATCACACACATAACATATCGCAACACGTACCTATAGAGCCCCCAATCGCAATCATCTGCAGATGTCTTCCTTTCAATTTCCTCGCAAGATGCGACTGCGCCGTCTGCAGCGTCGCCAGTCGTAAATCATACGAACCACCCCCATTCCCCCCTCCATTCCCCCCTCCCCCTCCACCCCTCGTGAAAATAGGCCGGTACAACTGCGCCGCCTCAGCGGCATGGATTTCCGTGAGCGGGTCTTTGGGGGTTATGCGCTGGGTGGGATCCCGTCGGAAGCCATCCACAAAATCATTGAAGGCGCTTCTCCGGCCGGCCCAGTCCCAGCCGTCGTCGGGGTCGTGGTGGTTGTGGGGGTATAAGGGGTCGCGCGTGTTGTACCGGCTCGCTGCGACGGCTGGCGAGAGCATCATGTCCTCTTTGATCGGGAACATGCTCATCTCGATGTCGCGGCTGCTGTAGGACGACGGCATCGTGGACTACACTAGCCGGCTAGCAGCAGTTCGATAAGTGAGATTGAGATGGACTATGTGTAGGTGGGCGCCCGCGATCGCCGCCGGGAGGGGCGGGATGCTGTCTGTCGTTGGGTGACGATGTCGCAGTTGGATGAGACGGGCGTAGATGGAGGCGAAGAGAGGAGAGATTCAGCTCGAGAGCGACGGCGAGGTCAGGTAGGTAATCGGAGAGAGGTTAGCGCGATGTTGGTGAGCTACAAATTAAGATAGAGAATAATGTCGCTGTTTTCTCGGCTTCTCCCTCCCAGAATCCGAGGGAAGGATGTTTGGTCTTCTCAATTAGATGGCTCATCTGTCTCGAGATTGTATCATGGTTTCTACGAAGTACGAAAGTTACAGCTATCGTTGGTGTGACAGATATGGTTATGGTGGTCTGTAGGAGCTGGTGCTGCTAACCACGGCTGTAGTAAGCTCCAAACGTCTATCTACAAAGTACATACACTAAACCTCGTCTGGAACACATAGCGCCGCCACCATGAGACCGGTATGGGTTGTGGGGGTAGTATGGAGTATGGGGGCGCTGCTGCATGTCCAGCTGCGATCACGAACCGAATTGATTGGTGGTCGTGTCCCCCCAATCGAAAAGAATATCGATTTGCGGTGCAGGGTTGCTGTTCACTTATCAGAATCAGGGCGTTCTGGCCAGAACGTGTCACGTCAAAGCTTCTAATCTAGGCTGTACTACCAACTAGTACGAAGTAGTCCGGGAAATTTAATGTACGGTATGTAGTGCGTTATCTTCGCGTGCATCTCTCTGGCCAGTGTGTTGCTCTGGCGCATAGATAGCAAACTAAATCGGCTGTGGTGGCTATGATACCAAGCGACAATCCTTCGTCCAGGCCACCACCTGGTCATTCATCTATCGAGGCCCAAGCGGTATTTCGTATCTTTTAAATCATGTTCATCTCTCTATGTGACGACCAACCAAATGCGATGACAAGCTTCATAATATAGTTAGGGAATACCAAAAATTTGTCGTATAAACCCGCGTTAATGGATATAGACCTCCAAAAAAAAAAATATACAGCCTTTTCATCAGGCTGCCGTAGTCTTGACAGTCTTCGGCTTCCGCTTCCACCCTGTCGAGAGGATGGGGCCCAAGTCAAACCTTGGAAAGGGGTGCGCTTCTGTGTTGAGAACGATCTTGTCCAGTGGGAGCAAGTCGTTGGGCGAGAAGAGGAGATAGAAATACTTCAGAGTCTCGGCCTGCCATCATCTTAGAATTCTCTCCTAGAAACACGAACGGGTACCCGGAATTAGTTACTTACCAGCCAAAAGCTTTCCATATTGTCGCGCATCACAGGGGGTATCTTGCTGGCGTCCGAAAGGCTAGAGAAGCCTCCGCCCTCCGGCACCGCCGTGTAGTTCATAAATGACTTGAACATCTCCCACCCCCATTCGCGATACTTGATCTCCCCTGTGATCCTCCACATGTAGAAGAGACTCTCGACCGTCTCGGGGCGCTGTAGGTTATGAGTATCCAGCGCGTGAACATCGAAGTCCTGGCGCCACTCAGCCTCGGGGTCCTCATCGAATTCGGCCGGGGCCTGGTGTGGAGCCGACTCCGGCAGAGGTGGGTTGGCGATGTTGAAGTAGGTGATTTCGGCGGCTAAGCCGGTGGCCATATACTTGTACATGCCCCAGCATGTTTGCATCAGCTCTCTAGCAAGCTGCATGTCTGCCTCATTCTTTTTTGTCCAAGGTCCACGTTTCTTCGCCTCCGCTTCGGTTAATCCCCCGGTCACGGCCAGAGCAATCGTTCCGGGCATGAAACATACGAGATGGTCCATCTTGGCGGTGAGTGGGCCGTCTAATCCGGACTGCCTTTCGCCAATGATGGTAAACTTGGAAGGTTCGGTGTAGGTGACGAGATGGTCACGAACACCCTGTAGACTCTCGTCCCACATTTCAAGATACTGGGGCTCCTGTTTGTTTGTCTGGAGATACTGTTTGATCAGATACTCGTAGTACGAATCTCCCCGACTACCCAACCGGATGTTTTTGCCGCGGAACTCGCCGGTGGTCGGGTTTATATAGATAGGTACGAGACCTGCTTCGGGAGCGTTGTTATCGACCACTTCCATCACTTTCTCTGCTTTATCCCAAAAGTCTTTCTCTCCTGTCAGCTTGGCGAGGTATTTAAACTCGAGTTGTAAAGTGGTCGCCTCGGCGGTAGACGAAGCGCCCCCCTCGTCGTGAGCCGGGAGACTCTCATACTTGCCGATGTTCACGCTTGCAAAAGGAACACCTGAAGGGGAGTCAAAGGCCACAACGAGACGATCGGCTAAATCTCTGGCCTTCTCGAGATAAAGATCTTCGCCTGGGGCGCCGGAATCATCGTCGGATATCGCGGCCAGATCCGGGTATGCTGATGAGATATAATGAGCGGATAGTAGACCGCCAAGCATACGAATAGTTGTCTCGAACGTGCTCACGTCTTGACTTTGGTCGTATGTCAGCATATCAGATATCCACTGCCTGGCGTGCACGACACGGGAGGTCAGATTCATGAGAATCATAGTATCCAAGGCATCTACGATAATCCAGCCCATACCGTTGGGAGCCATTTGTCTGCCCTTCTTGGAAACAGGGTGGAACTCGTCGTAGCCCCAGGCATATCGCGAGTATGCATCCCAACTCAAATCGAAGGCTTCGACGACACGCTGGCGCCGACCGAGCCAGTCCGCAGACTTGCCGGACCCAGACGGCGAAGAGAGCCAGCTCCAGGGCGTGACTATGGTATCATGGTGCTCACGAAAGGCGCCCAGGTAGTAGAAGACGAAGAGGACTACCACGACCAGACCAATTGTCCGCTTCCGCCTCCAGAGCGGGCGGCGGCGATGGGACGGCGGATAGGCGTAAGGTTTGTCCTTGTACATGGGCAGCGCATCTCGGTTCTCGAACAGGCGGTCCTGCACGCCACCTAGAATGCCTCCACTGTGGCCGTGTTTGTTGCTGGGCCCACGCGCGACGGCGGTGCTACCCCATATGTGGTCCTCAACCACTCGCTGCGGATTGTTGAAGGTGGGCGTGTGCTTCGGGACACTGAAGGACATGACGAACGAGCCGACCCGACGGCCTGGCTTCAGCCCTACGCAATCACAATTACAATTGCAACTGCACCACTCCCGAGCTTTGTGATTACACCAGCAAGGCTAGCACCAGCGCTGAAGGCCTGATGATTGATCGCGTGCGCTCTCTCTGTCAGGTCTTGTCAGGGGTCGATGCGAACGAGCCGAGGGACTGTGGGATTTGACGAATTCGCGGCGACGAGAACGACAGCCAGGCGGGCGTGCCGTGTCGGATCGGGACAGCGCGTGTTGGTATTGTAGCCCGGCTGCCTGAATACATGATCACGTCAGTCACTTTATATATAAAAGAAGAGAAGGCTGATATGCGCCGGAAGGCCCCCAATACAGCCCCCAATGCAGCCCCCAAGGTCACTTACCTCGCCCTGCCGCACAGTCAAAACAGATATGTGAGCGAACTACAGTCGACTCGCTCTATTGGAGAATATGTAAATTGCAAGGTATCGCCAGACGGGCGGCAACGTCGCCTTTTCTCCGTCGCGGCGGAGCACAAAGTATGTCGTAGCACCACAGTACAGCACTACGCCTCCACACATTCAACTAGAAACGGGAATGCAAGGGACGACGCCTCTCTCGTTTTAGAGGGTTATAGTACTTCGTAGGAACTTAGGACATCTCTTCGACCATTATGCAAGTCTCCTGTCGGCACAATAAGGAAACAAAAGACGACGAACACCAACGTACATCATGAACTGGGAAATTGTTCGATAGCTATCGGTCGTGAAATCTACTTATAAGAGGCAGGTAGCTAAAGTTAACGATTCATCGAGACAGACACTGTCTTTACTATCACAATCGACTTTGATCTGCAAGGAAGCGACTTGGCGTTAGCTCAAGGACAGGTAAACCGTTTGCAGGCTGGCACTGTACGAAAGTGGATACTGAACTAGCGTCAAGTAGCCTAAGGTTAATCAGTGACCTGCAGGCTGCAGGTCTGGCGGTTTCAGTTTCGGCAAGATACTGGTAGCAAGGAACTTCGCTCTCCTTTCCTGCTTCATCTAAAAACTTATAAAATTTATTTCCATCTCTGCAAATCTTATTAAGGTAACAGCAGACTATACTGTTGCGAAAATTCTCAGGGTAGAAATATGTTGCACGGAGTATACAATTCAGGGGTAATCGCTAGGACAAGTTTATTCAAAGATGAAAAGAATACTCACCCTCAAGACCGAAACAGTGATACCCATCATATAATTTTGTGTGGGAGTAGATATTGATACTGGTATTCGATTTTTCATTTAATTCATCGTTACGGTCACAAGACGGTCATCTCATAAGACTTGTCACTTCAATAGTCAATGGACATAGCAAAGATAGGGACAGTTTTGTTGATATAGTGAACGAGTAACGACCGACTATCTACCTGTGCTATTCCAAATGAACCATCTTCATATCTACCCGGGGCCCCGAGTATCAACTCTCAACCGATCTGTGTGTCCCCTTTTTTCGTAGGCAATGAAGCTAACCTAACAGCTAGCCAAGATTCATCCGTCCCCAGGAGAAGTCGTGAAGACTAATCATTGCGCGCAAGCTGGATTCCCCAAGGAGGCGGACTATTCAGGGGTCGCGATTACTTTTGGCCGCAAGTGACGCTGATGATAGGGGTAGGCGGCCCAACAATGATCTGCTTCTGGCCATCGGCAGTGGTAGAGCAGACAAAGGTCGCCGGGTTGACGGTCTGGAAGTGGCAGAGGCCGCAGGCATTGACATCGCTTGGGACATCGATGATGTTGACCGAGAGATCGTTGTCTAGAGAGTAATTAATGTTAGAAACAATTCACAACAACAAAAGGGAGCGACGAAATTGTGTTCAAAAGTAAGAGTGGGAATGAAACTGGGAGTGAGCCGTGAGCCGTACTGGTCTGGATGGTCTCGCCGTCGAACGGGACGCCGAGCTCGTACGAGGCCGCGGCCGCCTCGAACTTGAAGAGGAAACGGATCACACCGCGGGCCGCCTGCGAGGGGAACGCTTGGGTGCCGCTGACGAGGCCGAGGGCAAGGAGGAAGGTGTTGGAGAACTGCATTTTGGAGTGTATGTTGGTGGGGGGTGAATTAAGACGTTGATCCTAGTGATGGTGCTCTTCTTGATGCTTGGCTCTCCTTTGCGGTGCTGGTGAGTATGAAAGTCTGGGAATATCACCACTCTTTATACTCGTGGTGAGGTTCAGGACTCCCCCTCCCTCGGACAACATATCTCTCTTTGCGGATGGTCATGTAGGACATGTTGGTGTTGCCGGCTTCCCGTCCGTGATCGGTGAGCTCGAGAAGCCGAAGTCTTGCTCTCGCCAAACTTCTATGCCCATATCTTAGCTCAGCATGAGGCTATTACGCGTCTTCACAGGACCGCTCTTGAGGATAGTAGGACTTTGTGTAAGTGATATTGATCCAACCTGCATTAGTTCAAGTTCCTCTCTCCGCCGATTGATCTCGCGCAGTTTACCTCCATTGCCATTTATTCTTCAGATGAGGCGCTTCAATGACTGTTTCCTGAATCTCATCATTGAAAAATCCATTCTATTCTATCTTTTCTCTTGATGCACGTCTTCTCCGATGGTTACTCAAGGTGTAGGTAGCGGGATCAGGACGGTGTCTATAAGATCCGTATAACATAAGGAGTCCTATACAGTCTTTACAGCACTATATCGTATAATATTATGCCATAAACGGCCAATTGCGCAACATAGACACCAATTGAACTTGATAAGTTTAAGCCCGTCAGCTCAATTCCATGTCGTCGGTAAGCTCAGTGCGGCTCAGCTTCTCACGTGTTTGTGTTCTGAGAACGTCCTGTACCGAGACCGGTGGTCAGCAAGAAGCTGGAGAAGCTTTCCTAGTAGCTGTTCGATGTGAACTATACGAGCAGCAGAGAGTAATAAACATGACACATATAACTGCTCACAACGTCGGTTTTACGTCACCATCAGCCTTCCCTGTACGGCCCGTCACAATCTCTATTGGTCTATTGGTCTGCCGGCGAATCCCACGTCAGCCTTCAGCACCATGACCAGCAACGGCCAGAATGAAGAAGCCTATATGACGGCGGTTTGACGAAAGCGATGTATGTTCACCAAATCGGACATTGCCGGCCAGGTCGAGGGCAGTGTATGGCGAGTGACCGAATCTGCGGTCAGCACGGTCGGAGGTTTTCTTACAATATCCGGAGAAGCCTTGCGGGGATAAGTGGATAGGTCCAAGCATATTAATCCTTTAATTCAAATTGCGGTTTAATTCATTGTACTCAGATGAGACCGCACTGAAAAAGCCGTCTAAGGATTGAAACGGCATAAAGCATATATCGTACTGAACTCCAGAGACTCTAGATGCCAATGTAGGGCTGTGAGAACGGTGGTATGTCGTGACGCTTTAATTCATGTATTTAGATTGAGAATTACGATGAGATCCATTATGAGATTAACTACGGACATCATTGGTGTTCGGGATAACAGCGTTTCCGAAACGGCTCAGATCTGATGAGAGCCGGGTATGAATTTCGCTATGGACAAGTGAAAGGGTATATTACCCAGCAGGGTTGAAACATGGCAGCGCGTGCTCGATACGATTTTGGAATTCGAGCCCATTCCACCAGCCATTCTCGATGAGCTGACAATGAGACTGAGAACTGAATCCACCGAGACCACGCGAAGGCATTTCACGGCCTGTTTCTAAATATGCCTAACTCATCAAGTTGTACGTAGCTGCACATCGCCTTGTGATGGGCGCAAGGTAATCTACCACTCCGGAAAAGGCAGTGAGCTAGCCATCTGTCCTTTATTTCGTTTCGAAACTCAAACTGCCATCTTTTTCCTTTTGCAATTAGCGAGAAATGTAACATAGCATTACGAGATCACATGAATTAGAATAAAATGTCAACAAATTATGAACTGAAAACGAGATGGTAATCTAGTATAACAGGAATATCAAGTAAGTATATCATCTGCTCAAAATCAAGCTCCCTGAACACGACGGGTACCTCGTTGACGCAGGGCTCGGTTGAGTGTTGACACTGTTGAGACTTAACTTGGAAGCTTAGGTACGATACGTAGCTGGATTCGAGGAAACCATCGCAGAGAAAGCGCCGTAAGTATGCCTACAGGCTAGAAATGTCACTCAACAGGGTTCCTTGATTTCCTACTGTGCTGTAATAGGTCTGAATTGGAAGGTTTGGAGCCGCAATAGCATTGGTCCTTCCATCTCTTGCCAAAGAAGCAGCTTCATATCACGTGACTCATATATATGGGTCTGCCTGGGACAACCCAACTACCTACTGACTGCTAATAGCAGCCTATAACTGCCGCTCCGGCTCTGCTCAAGCGCGAAGCGGCACGCCTCAGGTTAGGTGCGACCTGGAAAACTTATCTCTCGGGCACTCGAGCTGTGGATTAGGTACCTACTTGATACAGTACAAACATTAACCTACTGCAAGGGCCAGCTCTACCTGACTTTATCCGCATGAGCATACAAGCTTTTGCATCCAAGCCAGGACGACACAATCCGCATTTCCTCACAAAGTAGACCAGCAGCAATCATCGTTCGCTCAATCTTCCTAAGCCGAAGAGGCGATCACAAGCATGGGGAGGATGGACCCTGCCAACGCCGCAACCTATCGGCACTATCCTTTTCTCACACGTGCGGAATTTGCTGAGGTCTGCCACTATCTTGACAGAAGATACACCCAGGCCACTCTAGGACCCCTTCGAAGTCAGTGGCGCCTCAATGTTCACACGGCTTTAGGTGGCACTGCTACTGAGCATGCCGGCCAAGTGACCTTCTTACAGATTACCAAGCCGCTCGACAGCATTGAAGCAGACGACCAGCTCGCATCTCGTCTTGGTAATGTGGCTTTGAACGAGCCTCAGCAGCACTCAGTTAGACGGTCCGGACGACTATCTAAGCAACAATCCAAGTTCGACCAGCGGATGGCAGAGAACGAAGAAAGCGATACGGTTCGTTGCATATAGCACCTAGTTGCACTGCAATTCCGCCCTATATTTTGTCTTTCTAACGTCCCGTTTCTCGCTAGGCTGTTCTTCGACATTCGTCAAGAACCAACTTTCGGGGGTCGGGCTATGTTGTATATGAGATTCACTGGCATCCAACATACCGAGCGCCATGCCTCTGGTTCAGTCTACACAATTTGCCCATCGACGATTCGCCGCTCGATATCGAATCTGTCTTTCGACACCTGGTTCCAGATCAATTCAAAGGCGCTCTCCGGGGCCAGGGCGCAATAGGGGGAATCTCCATCGATGTGAGTATTTCATCTGTACTTTATACGTCAATGATGGTCTCTCATCAGGGTTTCGTTGTTTCTACCTCGCAGACTAATATTCAACCCACAGCATCATCCCGTCACAGGGGTGCCGACGTTCTTCGTCCATCCGTGCAATAACCTAGAGTTTCTGGCCCCCTTATATGTCTCCAAGGAAGATTATCTCATGGGTTGGCTCGCTTCGGCAGGAGGCTGCGTAGGACTGTGGGTACCTAAAGAGATGATCCCGTGCCAAGCGTCAGGATAGCCTACTGCCATATGTAGGTGGGGAGTACACCCGTTTGTAGCCGACGCCATTACATGGCCGGCAGGTAATAGCATTGGACGGCAAGCACAAGGTAATAATCGGCGCGCTGACTTATTCATTGTCACTGTCCTCTTCCATAGCCACATCCTCATCACTCTCTTCCTCCTCCTCCTCCTCTTCTTCTTCGTCACGAGGCCGTTTCTGACCGCGCGTATCAGGGCTCGGCGCATTCGCCACAGGAATGCTGACCGCCTGGGGTGGTTTCGACGGGAGGCCATGAGTTGACGGAGTGACAGAGGCGGTGGATGATGCAGGCGCGGGAGCATTAAATATGCTTTGCTGAATCTCGGTCATCTCAACGTCGGCCGCGGCCGAACCTGGCAATTTGTAGGTACCGTCAAGCTTCGCGATTGTATTCGACTTCGACTTCGCATATTGTATTTTCTGAGGGAGTGACTACGGTCAGCTGGATCCGTTTCCTGATAGTTGAGCAATGACGGTACATACAAGCTCCTTGCCTATGAATTGAAAGCCGTCTAAATATCTCATGGCCTGTGTGGCAGCGTGAATATCGCGAAAGACGATGTGCGCCTGACCGCGCATCTTTGCCGTCTTCAGGGCGACTACGTCGAGGACAGGCCCGTAGGTAGAAAACAGAAGGTATAGGGCAGTCTTTAAATCAGATTTGTTAATCTTGGCAGATGGTAGATTCGTGACATAGAGTCTAGTAATTGAATGACACGATTAGTGATCCTGTCAACGATCGAACAGCACGGCCAGCACCTACGTTTGGTTTGGAGGGATGGGTGGTGTCTTGATTGCAGGCTTAGACGGCGCCGCACGAGCAGCAGCGGTGTCCGACATGACAGGTTACTATTAAGAGAACAGTCGAACGTTGTGCCTCGCTCACGTATGTATGCTCGTGATCATAGAGAGTTGCTCAGAAGTTGAATCTACGATTTAGCAGATGGTTGCTACTTCCTAGAAGGCTTGTGTTCTGGCTGCGTATATTTTGGCGCTAGTATGGACCCGCTTTTCTCCATGCACTGTGTGGATAAGGCCTACTACCTAATGAGCTTGTCGGCGCACTGTACACTATGTACCTGCATCCACCCCACCTGGCTTCAGCTACGGTAGGCAGCACGTCACCGAGACTCTCCGTCCACAACTAGGTATCTTCAGCCCAAAGACTCGCCGCTACGTCCCTCTTCGCCGTGGTAGTAGAGAGCCCACCCACTCCTACCACAAATTCTCACCTTTAATATCGCCAAAAATGGCGCCGCCCGAAGTACACCATCTCTTCCACCGGCCCATTGCCGACCATTCCTTCTCGGCGGGTCGCGAGACCCTGGCTGTGGCCAAGGACACGAGCGTCGAGCTCTATAAGAAAGTAGGCAGCGCCTTCAAGCTGAAAGACGAGCTGAAGGGGCACGACAAGACTGTCACCAGCGTCGATATCGCCACGGAAAGCGGCAGAATCGTCACCTGCTCTCAGGGTACGGATCCATATCCTCCCGGCTACTTTTGCCCCGGTCTTACCTGTCTGACCCCTCCTGGCAAATAGATCGGAATGCGCTCGTCTGGGAAGAAACTCCAAACGGATATAAGCCTACCCTCGTCCTGCTCCGCATTGCCCGAGCTGCGACTTTCGTGCGCTGGTCGCCGTCCGAGACCAAGTTCGCCGTCGGCTCCGGCGACCGCGTGATCGCCATCTGCTATTTCGAAGAAGAGAACGACTGGTGGGTCTCGAAGCACCTGAAGAAGCCCATTCGCAGCACGATCACGACGGTCAGCTGGCATCCAAACTCGGTTCTGCTCGCCGCCGGCTCTAGCGATGCTCATGCCAGGGTCTTCTCGAGCTATATCAAAGGCATTGATGCTCGTCCCGAACCAAGCGTGTGGGGCGAACGTCTGCCTTTTAATACCGTCTGTGGCGAGTTTCTGAACAACTCAGCTGGCTGGGTACACTCGGTGGCTTTCTCGCCCAGCGGAGATGCGCTCGCCTTTGCTGCCCACGACAGCAGCATAACGATAGTATACCCCTCGGGTCCAGATCAGCCGCCCCAAGCTGTCGTTAGCGTTAGCACCCAGCTACTACCATTCATGAGCATGATATGGAATGGAGAGGACGAGATTATTGCGGCCGGACACGACTGCGAGCCCTTCCGGTTCCAAGGCGGCCCAGGGGGTTGGGAACTAACTGGAACTTTGGAAGCCAAGGGCAGGCCCGGCCTGGGTGATACCAGAGAGGAGTCCGCGTTGAACATGTTCAAGCAGATGGATCTCAAGGGCAAGATCAAGGACGATACCCAGCTGAAGACGGTTCATCAAAACACCATCACGACACTCCGTGCCTATGAAGGGAAGAATGGGCACGTCAATAAATTTAGCAGTGAGTCCTGCGCCCAATTACCTCTGATTCTATCTTGTTTTTATCAGCTGACGAATTATACAGCAAGCGGAGTGGATGGCAGGGTCGTTATTTGGAAAACTTAGTACAGCCTTATATATAACTGTTCAACGTGTCTCAAATACAATGTGCAGACTACCCATAGCTTGACTTGTTCGAACGTGATGTAGAGCTCACCAGGATTCGTAGTTATGAAGTATTGCGCATGCAACCCCTGAACCTTTTCATTTTACGTGTACTTTGCTCGCAAGTTGATACCAAGTCTCTTCAACGCCAGCATTGCAAGATCATAATAGTAGGGCTATCGGATTGTGAACCACACCAGGGAAAGGTACGGCATCGTACTTATCAGCGAGCGCTAAGTTCTCTGGAGAAGGTAATGGTAAGTAGCAAATAAAACACGTCGATTCTGATCAAGGTAAACTTGAATTGCATTGACAGCCGAACTATCATTCCTACCGAACAAGAATTATTTTCCCCATCGTACAAGAGTTCGTAGGCAATATCTGACTCTCGGTATTGCTTCGAGGGCTTCTTCGAGCGTCTCGAATGCACATAATCCCGCCCCATTGTCGGGATGGGGTGGCCGAACCCGTTCCTGAGGGACCTCAGCTTAAGGTCGCTCATCTACCCTGGCTGACACCTACTATACATTTTTTTCCTAGTTTCAGACAGTATGACAACCATCTGAGACTGCTCATCTGCTACCAACCAACTATTCCCTTCGCCACGGTCAGCGGGCTTGCTAGCAACTCGGCAACGTCCTGGTTGGTTGATTCGTTGCCCTTTTGCATGCGCCACTGCGCCAGTTCAACAGACAGTGCGTCCGAAGCTCCACGATCGTTACTACAACGGAGGCCGCTCTCCGGCCTACCACCACATGCCAGAGCCCACCGCTACGCGCATACTGGAGGAGAAGAACCTCTTGTCCACCAACCTCTCTCCTATCTCGAAATCTGTCGTAGACGCTCCAGAAATAAATTGCCGAGGCACTCGCATTCGTGAAGAGCCTATAAACCGAAGCTTACGGACAGTCAAATGTGTAAAGTAATCTTAGAACCGAAGCCTGATATGAAGACATGGAGGTTCCACGTCTAAAATAGCAGCAGCCCGGTATTCCCGCTCACGGTCAGGTTTTTGTAGACACGACGAAGTTTGCACAGGTGGCTCGTGTTTTAAAGCATGGTCGGCGGTTAAGCTCCTCGTGCTGAGGGTTGAGTTCCGTTATGCCCATAGAGCTACCTGATGTCGAAAGAGGCGGCGTGGCCGGGTAGTAGAAAGCGTCACTGTCGCAAAGATCGGTTTCTAACATAAGCTTTCCTGCATGTCCGGGCACAAAGCTGGTTGGCCTTTGCGGTGTCACATTGATGTTGATTGATACCTGCAGCCTGCCTACCGGTACCAGGGCGGCGGGCGAAAATTGAATCTTGAGTTTATCGAGATACACCGTTCGCATATGCCCCCAGCTTCCATTTGGGCTTTGCCTTTGGACATAGTCGTAGTGGAAAAGTCGTTCGGTACCGCTAGGGGGAAAATGGCGTCTTAGCGGCTCCTAGGCGCTTGTCGTCAGTATTATCTCTTTTAATTTAGGCCAAGCTTTCAACAGTTCAGCTACTGGTGACGAGTGCAGTTCGCGACAGAGTTTATTTTGGCCTCGGCCTTTAGCTCAATCCTGTACCCAGGACTTCCATTTCGGCACATGGCTATCAAGGACTCGATTACTAGCTCAGGCCATGTATCAGCGATCATTCGCTCAGGCCATATATTAGCGATCATTCGCTCAGGCCATATATTAGCGATCATTCGCTCAATCTTTTTAAGGTGATCGCGGCTGTCTATTACGACTTCATTGAGCATATCGTATCCGAGTTCTCAGTGAACATCACCGTCGTGCTCGGCTCAGAACGAATCAATAGCAAGATGCAGAAGCAATTTTCGGGACAGACCACTACCGTTGGCGAGACTATCACTGTCGTCGGATTGGATAAATCTGGCGGTGTTGTTGAACGCGATGAAGCCTTGATGCAGTCTATTAGCGAGTCAGCCATTAGAGATAGGTTGGTGATAGTCGGAGAAACATGTGTTCCGATATACCCGATATCAAACAATCGATTAGTTTATTGGTGAATTCGTAGATTTCTTCGGCCGTCCCCAGGGGACGAAGAGTACTTCTTTGGCAATGCCAAAATGACACTCAGCCCATTTATGCAGCAGGTTGAACATGCTCAATACTGGAGACCCATAATGATATATCGATGATAGCTCAAGATTTCCGCGACTACCACCTATTTGGCTGGCGTCGGCGGCTTATTTGAGCTTGTTGACATTGCCTGCCGATCTAACTGTAGTTCTAGCCCAGCCATGAGGTCAAAACTGTGTTGTTCATATGCATCATTGAGTCGCTTCTCGTCATTTTCCGCCTTACTCTGCGGGCTCAGCCTACTGCTTCGTTGTGGGATTTCTCGGCATGGCGGCGGGGGCGATTCCACTTTTGTGCGAGCATTCGTATTAGAGGTGATCATTGTGGTATCTGCAGATTTCTTTTTGGTAGCTTGGTGGTTAGCCTTTGATACCGAAGCTCTGATTGCAGTACCTGAATTGCCGAAGTCAGCTCCTGGGAATGCAGCTCGAATTAGAGAGAGCTTCCAATTGTCTATGTTTCGTAGACTGCTTAGGTTAGATAGAATACTGAGGTCTACTAAGTATATCATATCGTAGGCCCAGTTGAGTATCGGTGTGCCGTCAGGATATGATTGCTGAAGGTGTCGGTCTTGGAAGTGTCTGACTAGCTGAAGTAAAGAGTATGTATCTTTCTCTTGAGTTGCTTCCGTCGTGGCACCTAGACGAAGATGGCAAGCTTTGCATCGAAGGCCATTTATAATGCGTAAGGGGTGCATTTTCTTGTTAGTTGATAGGCCGTCTATGAATAATGCCAGCGGTAGCTCTTCTGAAAAACGTGTGCGAAATCTTGCGCATACATGGTGAATCAAAACGAACATCTTGATAGGCCCAGGAAGTTGTCGCATAGGAGCCATGGTAAACCAGATTTTTTTCGCATTTTGGGAAATGTCTTCCAACTTTGCGTGATAGACATTCGGAAGCTGGGCATATGGATTTTGAGCTTCTTGTGTTGGGTAATTCTGGTAAGGCATATGATAATGGCTCTGGTGGAAATTTGCAGGAGCAGTCGGGGCAGGAGGTAGGTATGACACTGCGCCCTGACTAACCCCTAAACGTTCATAAGTAGGTTCGGCGAGAGGCGGGTTGAGAGGGTGATGAAGTGCGTGGCTCTCGAACGGGCTGGCGTATTCTTGCATGGGTGCTATATATGGATGCGATTGGCCATATAGAGACTGGGCTGGACCAGCTTCGTAACGAACGTAGGGCATAGGGCGTCCATAGTTCTGCATTGCTTCATTGTGATGAAAAGATCGAGTTCGTCGATGTTTCAGATTGTGAGGCTCGGGATGAACTGGAAATTTTAAGTCAGTGTTCAAGACACACGGAGGTAGCGGTCTAAATAAAATGAAAAAGTCTCTTGTGACATATTCAAGGGGGCCACAGGGGCGCTTACAAGGGGGCACTTCCGGCCATTCGGCACGCCAGTGAACTACAACGTTGCCGAGACTCAGGCTGCTTGTATGTTTAGCGGCGTAATGCTGAACAACCCCTTCAAGACCGTATAGTTTTGTGTTAAATCCACAGACATGGCAATAGAAGAGCTCTCGCCTGTACTGTTCGGTGTGCGGCTTGATTTTGACGTCAAATAGCCACTTCATATTTTCGAGAGTAAGCTTCCGGGTGTATGGACCGTTTGGAGCGTCACGAATAGGTTGTTGGCCAGCGGCGCGGGAAGCAGCATCTAGTCTGTTTAGAATGATCATCTTTGGGATGAAAAATCGCAGGTGCACTCACCGTCTTTCTCAATTTCCGCATAAAATCGCTTTCGCACGTACACAAGAACCTCGGCAGCGAATCGCGGACTAGATTCCTTGTTGACCTTGCGACCGTTTTTCCAACCCTCCTGAATAACAAAATCAGCTAAAGCTGATATGTGCCCTCGTAGGGGAGCTTGAGCGTCTAGACAACCAACTATTAGCAAGCTAACCTTTACGAACGAAATAATTTTGATAAACTCACCATCCCAATCATGATCCAGTTTCTGTTTAGTCTCAAGTGGCAGTTTCTGTGGAATCTGCGAATCTTCTAAATGCTGGAGTGTATCCTGAGCATGAGCGGACGTCTCTTGTCTCTTATCCTGTCCCCGTTGCACATCTTTCCGTTGGGCTAACAGTCGTGGCTTGAGTACATTCCAGGCTGTATCGTCGAAAGGCGACGTAATCTGAATCGCGGCCTGAAACGAGGGAATGAGTGCCAAAGCATGAGGCAGTAGCGGTGGATCAAGTTTTTTGGCCCTCCTTTCGATCTCTGCACGGCGAGCGTTTTTCATTTCTTCGGCCTCTTCACGTGTCCTACCACGTTGGATAGTTGCCTGCGAACAAGAATAATGCTCTGGAGCCGACGGGGCAACCGAGTTTTCTACTTCCAATAATCAGCGCCTAACAGGGGTAGATAGTAGAGTTCTATTACTCACGAGAGGATCCAAGAAGCTGAGTAGAAGAGGCAATGTTATTTTTTGCTGGAGCAATTTTTTCTTGGAAATCTAAGGATTCGTTTCGTTCCCCAATAGGGGCCACTGTTGTTGGTAGCCTCGCTTTAACGCGTTCGTCGGGGATTTGATTCTCCTGTCCACAATCAGAAGATAGGCGATTCAGAATCTGCGAAAATGTGCCTGATATCTCAAACCTTTCCCACCGCAAGGAGTCGGCGCGGTGTTCTTTCCCGCGTCCTTCAAGTCCTTTGATCCATTCCTCGGCTGTTGCTTCGCCCATTGCCGTAACAGACGCAAATTCTTCTTGGATGGCTGTTACGTGACTTGACAAAAAGACTTTAGTAATCGACGATGGCGCTGCTAAGCTTCCAGCTTGGAGCGTAGCGGGCAGGATCACTCGCATATCATCACCAATGAAGATGAAAGGAAGAGCTGGGATTAGACATGAGGGTATCGAGGATGATAGGAGCAAATCCACCTCCTTATAAATAAATGGTCAGACAAGCGGTTTCCGTTCAGGTGGATAGAGACCTACTTTTGTAATTCTCTTCATGAGACATGGCCTACAGCTGTTCAAAGCGAACGGCCAGATAGGTTGAGACGAGTCATGCTTCTCATCGACATATTGAGAACTATCAGAATGGGATGAGACAAGCTGGCCTATTCCATTATGAAACTGGCACTTCTTTTGGCAAGCTAGCTGCCACATTTGAAGCTCAGTATAGCCTCGAAGGGGAGTAGGCATCGTTGGCCAAAAACGCCTCCTCGAAAGTTGCCAGATTATTTCTGGCTTCAAGTCAGGGAGAGAACCGGTATCAAGAGAGAGCCGAGCATCGGGACTATGGCCGGATGACGAGTCGAGTAAGGAATTGAAAGCTCTGCTGACGGACAATAGTCTGCCAAGCATCTTAGGTTGGAGAAAAGTGAATATATGCTGCCATACTTCAGCAGGAAGTTGTAGGCTGCTTGGGGACTGAGATGACTGGCCCGAGCCTTCGGTGACCTTCGCCTTCTTGATAGGTACAAATATGTCAACTGATGGCGTCTTTCGTTTTTTAGAGTCAATCTCAGCCTGGCTTAGATCGGCATCAACACGAGCCTCAGGTGGCGGGCACGGATGATCAGTACCACCACTGCTCATCGTCGCCGAATTGACGAGATCACCATTATCATGGAGCTGAGTGGCGCGGGGATGTGGTTGTGACAGAACATCACCATTGTCTTGGTGAATTGATGCCATGGCCCGTCCACGCCAGATCTGACCATGGACCGTGGATGAGCCGGCGATAAGAGTTCCTGACTCTTGCAGGAGTACTCAACTTTGAAGGTAGTTCACGGCCAACGAAAATCAATGACTAGAAGCTTGAAATGTGGAATAAGAGCCACAGATAGAATTAGAGAACCACGCTCGTGGAAATAGGAATAGCAATACTTTTTGCTACCAACCTTGATGCATAAGCTTGAAGGTAAGTGACCTTCGTGTCTGAAGGGAGCGTGACACGAGCGTGGCTCGCGTTCAGGCTGGGTCTAGTAGGTTAAAAAGAGGCAAAGAAGAGTAAGGCCAGTAGAGGGACCTAGGGATTGAATTTCTTGATCAAAGGCAATGAAATTTCATAGAGGGATCCCTAGACTACCTAGGGACGGGCAGGCGACCTTGGCTCGAGAAAGAGTATTTGCTACTCAGGGAGATATTTCCATGGATGGAGAGATGGAAGAATTGGTGCTGATTGGTAAGTCGAATATAATAATCTTCAAGAGACAACGGAAGAATTGTTCTCCTTTAGAAAACTGAAAGTTGAGGTTCTAACATGGAAGCGTGCAGGTGAGAGTGCTCGATGTTGACTGATCCATGCTTTTGAGTGCACTAAGGAAAATCATCATTTTTGATAGGTTCAAGTGGTTCTACTTTCGCCATCTGGGATGCGCCAAGACTAGGCAGGTACCTTGTACTTCATACTATGCACAACCCGCTGAGATTAAGAAACTGTTTAAAAATAGTTCGGGAATTCAGATAATAAATAAACGGTTCAACGCATTTAAATATTATATGTGTTTAACGTATAAATTTGTAATCGTTTAAACGTTTTCAAACGTTTAGTTATTTTCAAACGTTTAAGCGCGCTTAACTGTTAATTAACGATTTCTTTTATACTGTATAACTGTTTATTGACTGTTTGATTAATCCAACTTTTAACCTGCCCAACGATTGATTTATAAGATCGTTTAAGAACAATCTTTTCAATCCAAACGTTTGACTTGGTCAAGCGTTAGCTTGTTTAATCTGTTTAATCGCGAAGCCTGGCGAAGCCACGTAAAGCCACCGGACCTAGCACTCCGCGAAACATTCCCACCGCGCTACACTTTACAAAGCCACCCTGCCAACAGAACCACTTTACGATCGAAAGCACGAAAGTACGAACGCTTCGCAAAGCCTACGGCAGTCATGACAACTGGGTACATCAATTAGAACAAGCAGCGGGTTCTAAATTCCATGCAATGGGCAATTTAAAATAGTATAACATACAAAAATATAAGCTTGCAGTTCGATTCCCACCCGTGCAGTAAATATGAACCCGTAGACCTGTTCGTAGACCTGTCCGTGCAACCATAGAATCAAAAGATCCATAGGTCCATAGGTAGGTCAATAAGTAGGTAGGTCAATAAGTAGGTAGGTCAATAAGTAGGTAGGTCAATAAGTAGGTAGGTCAATAAGTAGGTAGGTCAATAAGTAGACCAATTGATCGATTAATCGATTGATCTTTTGGCCCATGGATCTGTAGACCTATGGACCTGTAAACCTGTGGACTTGTAAACTTATAATTATAGCGCCTTACAACGGTCGCAAATGGTTTAACGAATTCAAACGCTTTGCAAATTCAAACGTTTGAAAAATTCCCAGCGCTGTAATTAGCGGACGCCTGGATTCGCTCACGTTGGGTAATTTTCCAACGTAAATGAATTAGTACGTCTGATTTCGTATATTAAAAGTTTTTTAAACGTTTGATTCATTTGAATGGTTTGTATAGATAAACAGTCCGCCAACGGTCTTAATATTCCAACGTCTAGCAATTCCCAAACTGTTTGTTTACCATCTTTTTACCATTTAATGGATCCGGCGCGTCGTGGTATGGTGCCTAGGTAGGTATCTACGTATGACCATGTAAGCATATAACTTAAAATTTCCGAAATTATGCAACTAAAGCAATAGTGCCCCTCCCCCACCACATGGAACCTTTAGAGCCCAAACCTACTTGCCTACTTAATCGACCTAGTAAGGGGGCCTCAAAACATTCCTAGCTTTCCAATTTTCTCTCCCCTTTGTTGTCTAAAGATTTTATCGCGACATTTTTGCGATCCACTGTCTATACTGTCTCCTTCTTGTACAGTTGCCCTATCTTGGCGATTGTGAATATACCAAGCGTGACAGTGATCTCTTTGTCTCCATCACAAAAATGGCCACGGATCTGAAGTGCTTCTCCCTTGAAGGGAAGGGTTTGAAGCTCGACACTACTGAAGACTTGGAGGCCCATATTGGTCCTTTGCGCAGCATGACAAATCTAGAGGAAGTGCGCATTCTTGGAAACACCCTCGGAATAGGTGCTTGCAAGCTTCTCGGAGAAGTCTTGGCAACTAAGAAGACACTTAAGGTACGTCGATCGCGCGTGTCTGCCTTGACTTTTACAGTCTAGGCTACACCATCTCTCTACAGATGAACTCGGAATAAGTCCTGCTTCAGAGTCTGACCACACTACCTCTCTAGGTTGCCAACTTGGCGGACATATTTACGGGGCGCCTGCTGAACGAGATCCCCGAAGCGCTCTCTTACTTGTTGACTTCGATTCTCAACCTTCCAAAACTTCGAACAATTAATCTGAATGATAACGCTTTCGGCCTTAACACACAAGAACCTCTGATCGAGTTTTTGTCGAGCCACGTACCCCTGCAGCATCTATATCTCAACAATAATGGATTAGGTCCCCATGCCGGTATCAATATTGCCAATGCTCTCTCCAAGCTCCACGCGAAGAAGGAGGAGGCCAGGAAAGCTGGGGAGGAAGTTCCGGATCTAGAGACAGTGATCTGCGGCCGAAATCGCCTCGAGAATGGAAGCATGATGGCATGGGCTGAAACCTTCCGCCTCCATAATAAGATCAAGGAAATCAAGATGGTTCAGAACGGTATCAGGCAAGAAGGCATATCATTGCTCTTGAGTGAAGGTCTGAACCACACTGTTGGACTTGAGACCCTGGATCTACAGGACAACACTTTCACCATCATGGGAGCTAGGGCTCTCGCCAAAGTCGTCCCGCATTGGGCTAACATCCGCGAGCTCGGCATTGGCGATTCACTCCTTAGCGCCAAAGGCGGCGTTTTGCTCGCCAAGGCTTTATCCCACGGGAAAAACCAGAAGCTTGAGACCCTCCGTCTCCAATATAACGACATAACCGCGAAAGCTGTTCAAGATCTATCCGCCGCCGCCGAAGACGCGCTACCTGCGTTACGGAGGATCGAATTAAATGGCAACAAATTTTCCGAGGATGAGGAATCGATTTCAGCCCTGCAGGAGCTCCTAGAGGCGCGCAAGGAGAAATACGCAGGCGATATTGTGGACGAGGATGCTTGGGGTGTGGATAGTCTGAGCGACCTCGAAGAGCTAGATTCGGACGAAGAGGAAGAGGAGGAGGAAGAAGAGGAAGAGATAAGCCCAGAGGAGCGGGCAGAGAAACTCATCAAGGATGCGGAAGAGGCCCAGGAGCAGCCCACCGTCCAACTTAAAGATAAGGACGTCGATGATTTGGCAAGCAAGCTTCAGAAGACCAGCATTTGAAACGATGCGACTAGACGTAGACGATACCCCGGGACACAAGAGCACCTATCAATAGAATGCAATATGGTTCAGTTCATTCCTTGTCTCGTGACATTATCTGTATAGAATTACCATGTAGAAGCGCATGTACCGTCTGAAATCGTAATGGGATTATCGGTGTCGCTGCCCTTCAGTGCGCGGTGTGGAGTCTAAATGTACAAGATGTCTAATACTGCGAATCCACTCCTTTCGAGAGGCCTCCCACTTCGCGTATCTGCCCGTTTATCTATACAGTTAAGGCCAATATTACAAGATAGCGCGCGGCCGATGCTACCGGTCCGCACCCTCATAGCCATAGCAGCGAGAGTCCTTCTCTCTCGTCACCAACTGGAAGAGACGTCGCCAATAAGTCGGGGGCTAGCTCTATATAACCTCGCCGATAATTTTCGCCGCCTCCCGGTAACTCTGCAGCGATTTCTCGCGCTCTTCGCGCTCTTTCTTTATGCCATCGTCTTCATACAATAGGTCTTCAAACATGCTCTCTTTGTATAACTCGCTTACGAGGCGGTTCTGTACGACATCCTTGCAATGATTCACAAGCAGATGCATAACCGCCTTAGGAACTTGATCCGCGATCGATTCGCGGACAATGTTGAAGTAAGAGGATATAAGTGCACGGATGAGCTCAGTTTCCATAGCCTCTCGCTCTGTCAGAGCCGGCTCAACGTTGTCACTCTGTAGCCGTATGTTAGAAACAGTGGAAACATTAAGGAGTCGGTGGGGGCTTTACCAGTGGTCCACCCAAGCTGAACGTAGCAGCTTTGGGGCTTTCTTCTTCACGGGCTAAGGAAGACGGCGGCCGATACGGCAGCTTATCCTCACCACGCCGAATACTCTGGCTGAAGGTCGGTTCTGCTCCTTGGCTAACATGACGCGGCAGCGGTGAAGGGGCGCCAGCCGCTGATGGTTGGTTCGTACCGTCTTTGCCGAAGAAATATGTCAAAAAGGAGTCTCGAGCATTTCCGACAGACTGAGAGCTGAATCGGCTAGGCGAGCTCGACCGTACGCCGTTCATAGTCGTCACAATACTTCCAGCGCCGTTCTCCCGAATGACGGCGGGCGACATGCTGCGGGAACCCTTTGAAAGATGTTTCCGAGCGTGAAGTGAGTCGTTCTTCTCATGACTCGCCTCTTCATCTTCTTCTGGCGTTTCAGTTCCGTTCGCACCTAACTCTTTGAGCCGCCTTTTCTCTCGCCTGTCCCTCTCCTCTAGTACAAGTCTTTTACGTTCTCGTTCCTGCTTGGCACCGACGACATGGCTCATGGCGGCGGCTGCCCCGAGGAAGTTGGGGTGATTGGTATTTATATAGGCGCGTTGAATGGAAATGAGGGATTCGACATAAGATGATGCGGGCCCTAATCTTTCTCTCAGGAGATCTGAGACCACTTCGATAAGTTTGGCTTGCAGTCTTGGATAGCGTGACAGCTCAGCAGAACCACAGGTATGACATATCTTAATCAGCTCTTCGTATACAAGCTCAACACAGCGTTGGCTTGGCATTTCCAGCAACTTAATCTGTGGCTTCACGAGTAGATCAAAAGCCATTTCAGGGACAAATAAGCTAGGGCGCGGTCCGGTAGAGTTGCGAATCGCAGTCCGGATGTCCAGAGCTGAGAGGTTAGACGTAGGATCGATCGACTCGAGTTGGCTGCCAAAAACGGAGTTGAATATGTAATAAATTCTGGCACCTCCAGATAGCTCCTTAGTTGAAATTTCGGTCGATGTGCCATCGATAGACGATATAAACGACGTAGCAAAGCGTGTCATTAGCTGGAGAATCATAGATCCACGGTGCTCTTTTCCGCGGAAGTGCATGTCTCCATAGCTCGCGAGTTCCTGCTGCGTTTGTCCCATTAGCGTGTTAAGGCGGGCTTTTATATCAGGTAGACGCTCCCGAATATGAGCCATGAGTGTTTGATTGAGTGTCTTGGCTAGGAATTGCGTTCCACATCGTGCCGCAATATTTCGATATGCTGGATGATGGCGGAAGAAATCTGCTTCCGCCTTGAGAGCATCATCCATCGGTCGATTACCCTGAATATCTTGCTGTGACCGGTTCACCACTCCTACAAAGCCAAGCTTGAGGGGATAGACCCGGCCTGATAGGATATCAAGGGCATTAGTTCCATGATCCATCAAGTCTACCTTGGTGAGCACTCCAATGGTTCTGCGGCCTAAGGGATCTACATGTCTAGCGAGCTTGAGCGCTTCTGAATTGACAAGATCGACGTTTGCGGGTGAGACTGCTAAGATGATACTGTTCGGCTTCGCAATGTACTCCGAGATCAGTGTCCGCGTTTGTTTTTCGATGTCAGCTGGCTGGTCGCCAATGGGAACCTAGGTACCAGGGTTAGCTGCTGCAGAAGTGTTGTAAGTTGCCGGAGCAAAGAGGCAAGACACACTTTTGTGAGACCCGGCAGATCAACCAAGGTTAGATTCAGAACATGGGGTGAGTGAATTTTAAGGTTGATGGGTTGTCTGTTGATCCCTTTGTTGGAGCCAGCAACCCGGGAGGTCTCGTTCTCGATTTCGCGCTTCACATCGGCGAAATCAGTGAAGCGGCGGCCGGGGATGTGGTGGAATTCGGCCCACTCAGAAGGGCGTGCTGCCGTAGGACTTCTGTAGGCGGCATTCGCATCGGGCTCGTCCCCTTTCTCGTCGACGGTGATAAGTTGCAGAATGAGCGGCCGTCGAGTTACGATGCCACTCCCTCTAGGAAGAAAGTCTCGACCAACAATATTCTCGAGCACGGAGGATTTGCCGGCGGATTGGGACCCAACTACAACCTAGAGAAAAGAAGACGGAAATGTGAGTGCTGAACGGGTGGCAGTGGCAGTATGAGAAAGCCCTCTGGCAGGCGTCGTAGTCGTGGAGAAGCAGGCAGGACGTACAATTTGCGGGAGATCGAGATAGTCGTTGCCGAAAGTATGGAAAACCAGGTCCTGAAGCTGATTGACAACCCGCAGCAGATCATCTCCGAGGGCCGCCATCGTAAATCACGAGACGAGGGAGAGAGGCGTAGGCTGGTATGACGCGGACGTGCCTGGACGGCGGTGGGAATCGGATACGATGATCGACGTGTGTAGATGGTGCCGGAACGAAACCCTGAATTCTTCGCAGCTTTTACGGATTCGGGACTATCGACTCGAGTAAATGCAGCTGGGTAGAAGCGAAGGTGCGATGCTTTGATGATGCAGATGTTGCAGCATGTGAGGATAGTTCGTGAGTCTCTCACCACGCGTGGTCCGGGGGGCCTGAGAGCCAGGAAGCTGGGAATCTCGAAAACCGTTAATCTAGGAACACAGGAAGCAAGCGGAAAATGTATGGCGTAGGTACATCTCTCGATCGCGATTAATGCGACCAGGTGCTAAAAAAATGCAAGTTTATTTATGCTTGGGGGATCCACAGTCCAGATGCCTGCATGTAGGTAGGTATCTATGTACCCAGGTAACCGTCAGTCCCGCCCAGGGTACTTACATGCCTCATGTAGGTGACGACCACACCAATGATGTACAGTATTTACAAACATAGATTCGGGTACGAAGTAATACTGCTAGTCAGGATACGGCTTTACGAATTCAATCCTGCCTGCTCTGCTCGAGCCTGAGTCCCCCAATCCAATAGAGAACAAATGCCTACCGCCGCTGTCTACATATATGCATCTGCTGGCGAGACTGCCATATGGACATTAGGACACCTATCATATTATCTACTACATATGTACCTAAAGTTTCCTGGGTACATGCTTGGTAAGTTGCCAATCTGGGTGATCTTAGTTTAGGCACTAAGCCTGAGGAGAATGTCAGGCGTGCACTACCATACCTAATATCTCGACATTGTTACAGTCTGTGCAGGCTCTCTTGTTGCTGTCGCTGCCGTACTCCTCGATATGGCTATCCCCAGACATTGGTTTGATAGGGCAGATCAATGGAATTGTTCCAAATGTTATCCACATAGGGCAATGAGATGCTGTCTCATTTGACCAGACCAGATATTCAGAGCCTTGAGACGCTGGACACTCCTAGATCTTGAGCTTCCGGTATGCCTCATTACTGGCCCTGCCATGATCAAGTATGAATCTTCTGAAAAAAATTGAAAGTGTCATCCGTGATTAGGTCTATCCTGAGATAGACAATCGCCTTGGAATGATCGGTCACCCAGCGGCAGTGGCGTGGGCAATATATCGAAGGTGGCGCTTCGATACGCGAACTACTTTGATGGTGTTCAAAGCATCCCTAGATGTTCCGAGGAAGGTCGATCGGTTGCTATTGCCGAAGACCTCTGATGCCACGCCCGGCCATAAGTCTGAATACGTTGCTGAGTGGAGATGGAATGCTTGGAGCATTTTCTGTGGGAGAGACGTTCTGGCTCCGGAAAGTGCGTCCGCGTATGCTGAGTCGTATTCAAAGATCTAAGACTATAGCCTTGTTGACGGTAAGATGTTGGAAGCTTGACCAGGCCAGTAGTCAACAAGGCCAGGTGAGTGGATGAGTCAACCAGAGCCCCTTGTTACCGGATGGACTATACATGGGTATGAAGGAAGATTGTCCGTCCGGAGGCGGTTTTTGTAAAGGTAGGTAATATGCCATGAGGCTCGTCTGCCGCTGCCGCCTCCTTCATTGTCATCTTGCCCACAGCATGAAACCTGGGCCGCTCCGTTCCGATAGAGGTGAACCTATGTGGTAGGAAATCATCCTATCAAATTCAGTGGGGTAGGTTGCCCGAGAGACTGGGTATGGCCGAGTGCTTGTTGGCTGCCCTATTCCCATCCCACCATGTAAGTCTACGCAGCAAACTAACTGCGTATGCAATACTTCGTACCTTGTAAAAGGAGCAACAGATAGCAGAGCAAAGGAGTCACATACCTATGGTTCACGTAGGTAAATTCTACGATACACATAACCGCGAATTCGTCCGCTTGGAGTGTTTGATACCTGGTTTGTTGGGTTAGCTAACGCTGTAAGAATTATAAGGTTGGAAGCAGGTAGCCGGGATGGGCGGCCCCTCTTGACATCATGCCTCCCTAATAGGTATCTCAAAATCCACTACTACCGAAGTAGAAGTACTGGAAATACAAGTTACTTATACTTCGTACTTCGTACATATGTAGTGTAGGTCGGACTCTTAGGTAGACTACCCTCAAAGCCAGTACAATCTGGAGGCGGCGGAAAGGCTAGAAAGTCGATTTTGTGTTGCAAACTCACTATGTAATATCTAGCATACACTTAGTATTTGGCATTAAGCTTGTGACGCTTGCTTTTACTCGCTTTTTGGACTGGTTGATTCGTTATCCACTAATACATACCGTATGTAGGTACGGAGTAGTGCTGTCTACAACGACTTTCTATCTCTAACTATTATATATCTGGTTCAGTTACGAATACACTCCAGAGACCTGCCGGTATCTGGGTGCGCGACCACTAAGCCAAACTCTTCCAGATTCGGAATCTATGTGACGGGATAGATGGAAGAATATCACTTACCGGTATCTGTACGTCGACGCTACGTGTATTTGAAGACAACCTATGCCGATATATGTACAAGGTTTAATCGCCGTCCAGGCATATCAGAATATGTACTTGTGCCTAATCCTAGAGGTATTCAAGTGATACTATCTACCCACGTTGTCAGAGAGCCCTGCCGCGCCCCTCCGACAGATTGCCTCTTAGGCACTAACCGCTGCCTTCTTGTATGTACTGTATGTACTTCGTACATACCTACGTAGCGCCTGGCCTGCCCCAGCTAAGAACCTTGGGCTACCTCTACCTACCCACCTAACCTACCTAACCTAGCAGCGTACCTAATGCTACCATCTCACCTGCCTACTAATCTGTCGTTGCAGCCGAAAACCTATCTGCTGTATGTCCAACCCTTGCGCATTATCATCATCATCATCACCATTCCCACCACAACCCCACGGCCCTCTCTCCCACGCCGACGTGCCCCCAACGTCCCCTCCGTCATTATCGCTTCCCTCGCTGTCGTGCAGGCAACACACAGGTACTTTTCTGCTGGATCTTCTCGTTTTGACATCTACCGGAACCGTCGCCTTGGGGTGCGTGCTAACATTCACCCCGCGGAGGCGCATGAGCAGGCAGTTCTGACCTTCTCACATTACCGCACCAACCTATTCGCTTGATCTCGCAACAAGCATGGCCGAGACCGATCCGACCGTTTGGAAATTTACCCAGTTCGTGGACTCCCCAGCTCCCTCATGAGTAGCAGACCAGGCGTCGCGCGCTACGTGCGCTAACTCGAACAGGTGTTTCGGTGACAAGGGCGATGTTGAGGATATAACAGAAGGTGTGTCATTCTCATCCTTCCCGCAGCACCGATGTTAAAGGCAGCCCGGTGTAACCGCTATCATGTTCGTCTCTCAGCCTATGCTTACATGCATGCTCACAGCTGATATCATATCGACCGTCGAGTTCGATCATACGGGCAACTATCTTGCAACCGGAGACAAAGGAGGGCGAGTTGTGTTGTTTGAGAGGAACGAGACGGTCGGTTCTCCGTCTCTACATTGTCACTGCAACCCCCTTAGCATGTATTCAAGATGACGCTCGTCTAACGCCGCTGCAGAAGAAAACCTGCGAATACAAATTCCACACAGAGTTCCAGTCACACGAGCCGGAGTTCGATTACCTAAAGTCCCTCGAGATAGAAGAAAAGATCAACAAAATCAAGTGGTGCCGCCGCCAGAATGCATCGCATTACCTCCTTTCCACCAATGACAAGACGATAAAGCTTTGGAAGGTTTTTGAGAAGTCGCTCAAGGTAGTAGCGGAGAACAACCTTTCGCAGGAGGTCACGCCAGGAAACATAGCCGGCGCAGGCGGTGGAGCACCTCGCCCGCTCTTACAGACGCAGTTCAAGAATGCTAGGGAACTCAAGCTGCCACGCCTCACGCATCATGATACCGTTGTCGCTGCTGTCCCCAGGCGCACCTATGCGAACGCACATGCCTATCATATCAATAGCATTTCCGTCAATAGCGACGGCGAAACGTTTATAAGTAGCGATGACTTACGAATCAACCTCTGGAACCTCAATATCCAGGACCAGAGCTTCAACATTGTGGACATCAAGCCTGCAAACATGGAAGAGCTTACCGAAGTCATCACTGCCGCCGAGTTTCACCCCGTCAGCTGCAATTGGTTCATGTACGCCAGCTCCAAGGGCACGATCAAGCTCGCCGACATGCGAGAAAGCGCCCTCTGTGATCAGCACGCTAAACGTAGGATATGATCAACCGCCGTGCGTTTTCTATGCTGACACTTTACTAGTGTTTGAACAGGAAGAAGATCCATCGTCGAGATCCTTCTTCTCCGAGATCATATCCTCTATATCCGACGTGCGCTTTTCTCACGACGGTCGATATATCTTATCACGAGATTACCTTACGGTGAAGATTTGGGATGTCAACATGGAACGGCAGCCGGTGAAGACCATACCGATCCACGAGCACCTTCGGCCAAGGCTGTGCGACACATACGAGAATGACAGTATCTTTGACAAGTTTGAGGTTGTTTTCTCTGGCGATGCGAAGAATGTGATGACGGGCAGTTATAACAATAACTTCATGATTTACCCTTCGGATCCGGAGAAGGAGACGGAAGTCGTTTTACAGGCAGACAAGTCGGCGTTTAAAGCGAAGAAAGTTGGCATACCTACTCCTATCAATTCATCAACAAGCCCTACAGCAACGAATGGCAATAAGAAAGGAGGATCACGCGCAGGTAGCCCGGCGGCCGGGGCGGCTCAAGGCCAGAGAATGCGGAAAGAGACCGATGCAGACCAGATCGATTTCAACAAAAAGATATTGCATATGAGCTGGCACCCTTTCGAGGACAGCATTGCAATTGCTGCGACCAACAACGTAAGCCATGGCCCTTATCCCATATTCGTAACGCTTATCTACTCTGACGAGGCTTGGGAGACTGACCCGGAGATAGTTGTTTGTCTTTTCTGCTCTATAAAGGCCGGTGATGCGTTCTCCCGCCCCGCCTCCATCCCATCTCTATCGTCATCATCAACATCACCGCCACTACCATGGCCATGTTATTGTATCATCCTCATACCATGTAAAAGTTGTCCTCTTTGGCAAAACATGAGGATATTGTCTTGCCCAGCAAGGGCCAGGCTAGTGGACCGATGAGTTTGGCGGGAATTCTCTCCATCGGCTCTCGGGTGTACTCTGCCGTACAGGGCTTGTTCCCAGTGTACGAGCCTCCAAGCTATCATCCCGCTTGGATGGCGAGAAATGTAATGCTCTGTTCGATGATAAATGGTGTACTGCACATAAGACGGTGTTATTTCATGAGCCAGAAGTGCGTATAGGATGGGAATTCTGAGTTTCTGTTGCCGCCGATTTAGCTGAAAGCGACAGACACCGAAGATGGAAAGACATACGACAGCCGATTGCAGAGCGGATATATGGCAGGACGGTGGCGATCCAGTAGAGACCCCTCCATACAGCTGTAATGACGTTGTTAGCATTGACTCAACGCCATAGATATTAAAGACAGACCAGCAGCACATACGAATTACCAAAGGCGTTGTCGGAAGTGTATAATTAAGCGTGGAGTGACAATGTCTTGTAAGCGCGTAGGTATGCCCATCGTAATACTACCTCAGATGAGTAGGTAGTCATCGCTCAGCCCGTGCCGCCATAATGGCTTTCTGCTGGCCTAGCACTTGTTACTGCCAGATGGCTTGATGGAGGAGGACGTTAGAGATACCTAATCTGAGGGAGGATTATTATACACCCTGTAGACACCTCTGGCCACTACATCTGCTACAGTCAGTGCCTATGATACCTTGAGAGTGGTGTGGAGTTTTCATTTCTCAACGATACCGCATTGATCTATTTGTAGTAGATGACCTAACCTTGACTTGCGATAGAGGTGCTAAATATATGTGTAATTTAGAGACGAGTACTAATCACACCAACGTTCGTATTTAACCTTAAGAATAGAAGGCGTAAAGGTGGGTGCAAAGAAACCATGTCTGCATCCATGTCTTTACAATGCGCAGGGGATCTTTTCGCTCCTACCGTAATAATATACTGTGTCATGTAGGTAGGCCTCAGCTCTACGAATCTTAGGCAACTAGCAGATGGTTGCCTTTAGCTAAAAGTTCATTGTTGAACACATGAGTTACCGAAACACCGGTATGCACTGCAAGGTTGATGACAGCTGCTTCGGCACAGCTTCGTAGAGAACCTGGAAGGGGGGGGTTGGTCGACGTGCCATCGCATCTCGCAGGCTCATGTCTGGTCTGGGCACGCCGCGGACCCCACCTGCGGTAGGGGCCTCTTCAACAGCCGTCGGCAGGTACCCGCTCTGCACCCCACTACGCTATGAAATACAGGGCACGGTAGCCTGTATCCCGCAGGTACCCAACCTTGTAGGAAAACGAACGAGGCGCGATCAAGCCACATAGACAAGTCATCGCCCACCATCATCTTCGATTCTCTCCTTGCAGGCCTTAGTTGTTCTCGCCCTCCGTGGCAACTTTGACAGTGGCAGCCTTGCTACCCTTGGAAATCTAGTGTAGGACATAGGTTTCCAGAGCTTGCGAGCTTGGGGGTCTGGCGTTTCCCCAGGCATATGAATACGGTATTCTACTTTACTTCTTATAGGCTACTGGGCAGTTATATCTGCACGCGCCGACACGACAACCGAAGAGACCATCTGCACCGTTCCGTTACTTACCGCGAGGCATGGTACGTTGAAACCACCTAACCAAAGTAGAGGCAACACAAGAGCATTCTCTTACCTCTATTCCGAGTTTGATCTCTATAATCTATGCCCGGGATAGGTTAATGCATGTAGCAGCCAGTGATTATACAGCGATTATACAGTACCTATGTTCCAGTTCAACTAATGATAGAATTACCTCCTAGACTAGCTAGCAACCGGCAGTGCTACAATACCAGCCTCTCGACCGATCTCTGAACCGATCTTTATCAAACCAAACCGGCCTTGAAACGCTCTTCATCGTTTGCGCCGCCATCCTCGATCGACCATCGACCGCGCCATCACGCGTCCCGCAAGTGTGGGCTCGCCAACATGACGAGCCGCTCGGCTCCCCGAAGGCGTCAGACCCTGCGCGACTCGCATGCCGCCGCTGCTGCTGCCCGCAATGGCGCTCCCGTCACGCCCAAGGTCATTAATGCCGCCCCGTCGCTCGAGAAGGCCGAGCTGTACGGCATCCACGACCAGCGATCCACACATTCCAAGCTTATGGGCCTCGCCGGCCGTATCTTCATCGAGACCATTCCGCAATGGCTGGCTGTCGGTGCCATGCTGGGGCTGATTTTCGGTGGATGCTGCTCTAATGTGTGTCTGCGCTGCTCTGTTCACCATCACTGATGAGGCCGATAGCTGATTGTAATCGTCGCTGGTGATATAGGTCTTCGCCCTGGAGGCTATCGTCAAGTAAGTGCGGCCCCCTATTCCTCGTAATCCTTTGTCGATGTGTCTGACCACTCCATAGGGTTGAACCAGCGAGTGGTATGATGCTCATGATACTGACCTCATCTTGCTTCCCATCGATCCCTGGATAGAAACTCACTATGTGGCTCTTACAGGAACGCTCTTGACCTTTGTGCAGTTTCTCTTCGTCGCCGTCACGGGCTACGTATCGCAGTTTGATGCCAGCAGACCACCCTTTTTTATTAGGCCGAATCAGGTGCCTATCCGGCGTTGGTTGATCAACATCGTGCTCTTCTTTAGCATCAACCTGCTCAACAACCACGCCTTTAGCTATGACATCTCCGTGCCTGTCCACATCATTTTACGCTCGGGCGGTAGCATCACTACCATAGTAGCTGGCAGCCTGTATGGCAAGAAATACTCGAGCATCCAGGTTACCGCCGTAATATTGTTGACGATAGGGGTCATTACGGCGGCCTGGTCGGACGCGCAAACGAAGGTAAAGCAACTGTCTCTTTCTTTCATGGATAATCACGTGGGTCTGACGCTTTCCAAAAGCAAACTGCAGCCGAATCGCCCCACGAGACGTCAACGCCAAGCTTTGGTACGGGTCTGGCGATTCTCTTTGTTGCCCAAGCCTTATCGGCTGTAATGGGTCTCTACACAGAGGAGACTTATCGGCAATACGGACCCCGGTGGCAGGAGAACTTGTTTTATTCGCATCTGCTTTCTCTCCCGCTCTTCTTGCCGTTTACGAAGTCTCTGGTCCGTCAGTTTATGCGTCTCGTGAATAGCCCGCCGTTACCACTGCCGTTGCCGATAGACCAAGCGAGCTTGACGACTCTGCCAGACGGCTGGCGGAAGGTGGTAGAAGGCATCTATATCCCTAGCCAGGTGGCATACCTGGCACTGAATGTGCTGACACAGTACGCCTGCATACGAGGCGTCAATCTGTTGGCAGCGGTGTCTTCGGCGCTGACAGTCACGATCGTGCTGAATATACGCAAGCTAGTGAGTCTGCTGTTGAGCATCTGGCTCTTTGGCAACCGCCTCGCTACGGGGACACTGGTAGGGGCAGTGGTCGTCTTCTCAGCTGGAGCCTTGTACTCTTTGGATTCGAAACAGAAAGAGAAGAAACCGGCCAACACTAGGCCGAAAGGGGACGGTGTGAGAGCTGGTTAACATGCCATTATCATAAGATCCTCTCTGCTCACTCCGTAGATAGTACGGCTGTGAGACGTTCGGGTTACGCATAGATAGGTATCATGTCTCTGATTTCAACAATAAGGGCAATCCGGGCCAATGTGATCCACCTGCTTTGATACCTGTCAAGCTAGGAACTTAGACATTGTGTACTACAACTAGTGCTTTTAGTATGATGAAATGTGACCTATGTCTAATTGGGTTCGTATATTGTAAGTGGAAGCAGTTTTTCAATCAACTGCGCGTAGCTGTAACACAGACGGCTACAAGAGACAAGTTTTTAAGTATATCACGGCACGGGATGATTATACACTTACACTCTTCCGTGCAGCAGAATATCGGGGGTGACGAGGCGCTTACAGCTCGCTCTTGAAATGAATTCAAATTTATTTCTATATATATATACTCATTCCCGGCTCTGGTTTTCCCTGCATGGATTGTTTTAATTATTCATTAACTTTTTAACTTTACACTTACCCATGTCTCTTTTGCCTACCTACCCTGTCAGCAGCTTGGATTAGAGTGCATTAGGTTAGGTCGTATTGCCAAGCCTACTATCGAGCAGATCCCCCTCAGCGCCCTCGCGCATGTGCCTGACAGGAATGTTCACATTGGAGGGGCACTACGTAGTGTAGGTGGAGACAACCATTGGTTAGGTAGGTCGAGACTTCCAATTGTTCTTATATAATTGCAATTGCTCTTACCCCCCTTACACTCTCCAAACTCCAATCGACACCGTCCGTCTGTCTGAGCGTTCCGAGATGCATCGTCAGTGTTTCTCACGCCCTCCCGCCCTCGAGCCGGCTGACCGAACCATGTAGCAACTGCACAGTCGACGGCGCCGCAGCGGCGTGAAGCCGGCCAGACGTTCGACTTCGACTCGGACGACTCGGACACGGCCAGTCACGTCATGACAATGGAGCAGAACGACTCGGGTGACGAGCATGACAAGGACGGCCACCAGGACGGCAATGGCCATCTCGGGCTGCGCACCGAGAGCATCAATGTCGGCGCTGGCGCCGGCATGGGCATGGAAATGGGCATAGGCATGGATATGGGTATGGGTACGAGCATGGGCATCATGGGATCTGAACCGTCGCCGGCGCTCGAAGAAGGCATGCTGCCGCGGGATGTGCCTAGGAAGACTACATTCTACGATCCGGTTGCTGAGCGCCAGATGAGTCAGACCGATGCCAAGCTCTTCTACCAGCGAAGCCAGCGTGACCTTCTCAAGAACGATGCCAGTTCCTGGAGTCAATCTCACCCTACGCCTCACTGCAGCCCGCCGGCGCTACCCACCGACGCCGGAGCGGCCAGTGTTGCCAGTGTTCACGGCCAGCCGTCTGCTCGGCCGAGTCTCCTATCTCTGCCGCCGGCCGCCCAGAGCTACAATCTCCCCCACATAGCAGGGTCGCCGAGCCGCGTGCCCCGCGGCTCCTATACGGCGCCCCGCACCGCTACACGGCCGTCTTTGGGTGGCCACGGCGGCTCCCGAGTGGTGAGCCGCCCCCCGGCCGACCGCTCCATCCGCGATGGGCTGGCTCTCGATCCGCAATCCAGTATGGAACTTCCCGCCGTTGCTCCCGTTGGCATTGCTGATGCCACGGGTGACGAGGATGCCCATATTACCGCCGAGCTTAGCACGATATTTCAGAATATACAGCAGGTGCTCGACATTCGCCATAAGTATATTCGGTTGTCTCTGCAGCGAGATGGAGACAATCCAAACGATGATCCGAGTTGGCAAATCTATCCTGCCCCTCCGGAGCCTGCCTGGACTGATCCTCCTTCCGAACATCACGCACACGGCCAAAACACCGGTCCTAATAGCTTGAGCAACAGCCTGGTCTTATCACCACAGACCAGCAAGCCGCGAACGAGTGATGCCGTGGCAAAGGAGCACGAGTCGCATACAGATGAGCGCAAGAAGACGCCTAAAAGACGCAAGGCGGGACAGGACATTGGGGAAGACTTTGATATGGACGATCTGTTACCCCTCCCTTCCGCTAGTGAATTTACCTTTCGTCTGGACGAGAGCGGCGTGTACCAGGTTTTCGAGAATACCGCCGCAGACGCTGCTAATACCCCCGTTGTCGGTGTTCCCACCATCAAGGACTTTTACATGGACCTCGAGAAAATATTACTAGTTTCGTCGGACGGTCCAAGCAAGAGTTTTGCCTTCCGACGCCTGCAGTATCTGGAAGGGAAATTCAAGCTGTACGCACTACTCAACGAGTATCAAGAGACCGCCGATAGCAAGAAAGTTCCGCATCGAGACTTCTATAATGTAAGGAAAGTCGATACGCACGTTCATCACTCTGCTTGCATGAACCAGAAACATCTTCTTCGCTTCATCAAGAGCAAGATGAAGAAGTGTCCCGACGAATATGTGCTCTCCAGAGACGGAAAGAATCTCACCCTGAGGGAAGTGTTCGAAAGTATCAATTTAACCGCTTACGACTTGAGCATTGATACATTAGATATGCATGTATGTGACGATTTACTCCTTTCTCTTACATTTCTTTCTTCTAATCTTGACTTGGAGCTTTGAGGCAACAAATTGACTGCTTACTTAGGCGCACACGGACTCGTTCCATCGATTTGACAAGTTCAACCTGAAATATAATCCAATTGGAGAGTCGCGGCTACGTACCATTTTTCTGAAGACAGATAATCATATCCAAGGCCGGTATCTAGCCGAGATCACTAAGGAGGTCATATCCGACCTTGAGTCGAGCAAGTATCAAATGGTAGAATGGCGCATTTCTATCTACGGCAGATCTCTCGATGAATGGGACAAGTTAGCGGCATGGGTCGTTGACAACAAGCTATTCTCACACAACGTACGATGGCTTGTCCAGATTCCACGGCTCTATGATGTCTATAGAGCAAGTGGGTTGATGGGCTCATTCGAGCAGGTGGTCAGGAACATATTTCAGCCTCTCTTCGAGGCGACCAAGGAGCCAGAGAAGCACCCAAAGCTACACATTTTCCTACAGAGAGTGATAGGCTTCGATAGTGTCGATGATGAGAGCAAGGTCGAACGTCGACTTTTCAAAAAGTTCCCTGTGCCCAAGGAGTGGGATTCTCAACAAAACCCACCGTATAGTTACTGGCTCTACTATCTATTCTCCAATATGACATCGCTTAATTTCTGGCGCCGTCAGCGTGGTTTTAATACGTTCCTGCTTAGACCACACTGCGGCGAGGCAGGCGATGTCGAACACTTGGCCGTCGCACTGCTTTGCAGTCACAGCATTAGCCATGGGCTCCTCCTTCGGAAGGTGCCTCTGTTGCAGTATATCTTCTACCTCGAGCAGATAGGCATCGCTATGTCCCCTCTTAGCAATAATGCGCTGTTCCTTGCCTATGAAAGAAATCCTTTCATCCAGTATTTTAGGCGAGGCTTGAATGTATCACTCTCTACCGACGATCCACTACAGTTTGCCTTTACAAGAGAGCCTCTGATGGAGGAGTATGCTGTGGCGGCGCAGATATGGAAACTCAGTCCGGTTGACATGTGCGAATTGGCTAAAAACTCTGTTAAGCAGAGTGGATACGAACGTTCTGTCAAACAGTTGTGGTTAGGAGAGAACTTTCACCTGCCTGGTGCAGAAGGGAATAAGATGATCAAGACTAATGTTCCTGACCGGCGTGAAGAGTACAGACATCAAAGTTGGGAAGAAGAACATCGAATGCAAGTATTGTGCCGCTGTTCGCCATGAGACTACTGTGCTAACTTTTGACAGGATTTCGAGGTATACTTCAAACAGTCAAGTCACGCAGAGTGTAGAGCCCCAATCGTCGATAGGGCCCCAAGTGACTTCACCACTATCGGTATGCCTTTTCTAATATCCCGTCGTCTATCCATTCCTCATCTTGGACCACAACCAAAGAATTAGAGTCTTTAACCTACCCACCTATCGTGCACTTATCTCAATGGCTATTCCCTTCACACGTCTCGTTTCCATCTTGGTTCTACGGAGATAACTAATGAAGCTATATGTTTTGTAGATAAATACGGCTGCCGGTACTACCGCATCGGAATATAATCATCCGATGTCTGGCTCACACAACGTCGAGAACGGACGACCTGCTCCGCCGAGTACGCGAGGCGACGTGAGTATCTCTCAGGTTGAAACGCGTAGTGGGGTGGGCCAGGGCACACTCCCCGGATCACCCGCCCTCACAGTTCAACGAGAGTCCTCGTGGCCCACGGATGCACTTCAGGAGATGCATTTGTCCAGCGACGGGCCTCGGTATATCCCCGGGATGATGGCGAGAGCTTCGAGGCGCGATAGCTTACGACACAGCCCGGCGCACGAGGCGGACGATGCAGCTGCTTCACCGCGTAATAATCTCAAGAAGAGTAGTGAGAGAGAGGAACCAACTTGATGGTAACATTTCATGGGCGCCGTTTTGTTCAATCTTGTTACTGGGCTTGTATTCCTTGAGTAGAATGAACGGAACCAACACCAACACCATAAAGGATGCCGGGATAAATGCGATGCTCGCCTGTAGTCTCTAAACTGTAATACGGAGTACCGTAGCTAGATAATCAATAGAAAGGCATGAAAAACGAAACAATTACGAGCAGGTATAACACGGCCTTTATGTCAACGGGTCTAAGTGCACCTTTGGCCGCCCTTTTAGGTAGCAAGCTTGCCTAGACCAGGCAGCATATTTTGTTACACCATATAAGTTCCGATACCGCGGCGCACCTGGTCGCCTGTATGATGTGGGGAATCACGCTGCAGCTTTAAAATTGACTAAAGGAAGGCTAGATTAGTGAATCTGGGCACTCTGTACTCCGTACAAGCGCTGATGGCATGACCCAACCCCCGACCACCTCCCCTTACGAACCTGAAAGTAGTATCTTGCTGATGTCAGGCGCTTACCCGTCTGCATTTAAACTTCACCTAGAAATCAACCTACTCTGTGCATGTATGCCTCTTTACTTCCCCGAATCAGCTAGGGTATCTACAACAATTTTTAAAATTTCCATTTCTGCACTGCACAGTACCCGTTTGCCTCAGAGAGGCTGGGCAGGACCATCCAATCCACGATAATTAGTCGCATCCCAGGCCACGCCTCCTCCTTGTAGGTCTGCCGCGCAGGAAAGACAATTCTATGCCGGAATCTTTCCCCGTCCAAGCTGTCGCAAATTCCAATTAGATGTGGTTGTTAATGCATTGCATGCTATCATCGCTACAACTTTTCTACGTCCGTTGCTAACGCGCGGATCTCGATTAGCGCGTGCTTCGGCATCTGCCTGCTTTGGTATCCCGGGCTCTCCGTCTTCTATAGATTCCCACGAACAACGAAACACAGCACCACACGAGTAAGCCGTCATCCAGCGAGTCTTCCCAGTGACGATTCCGATTCCGATCCCGTTCTCCCGCTCCTTGCGACCGCCGAATCCACTCGTGCCTGCATAGCATTCTATAGCCCATCACGACCACTATATCGCTCTCGAGTCCCTGCTTCCCTTGCGCAACACAGCTACAGCCTCACCCTTTTCGGCCATCATGGGTTTTCTGGGCGTCTATAAGGCCATCTACGACTATACGCCGCAGTCTGAAGGGGAGCTTGCCATAAGCGAGGGCGATGTGCTGTATGTTTTAGAAAAAAGTCAGGAAGATGATTGGTGGAAAGCGAAGAAGAAGGCGGGCGCCGACGACGAGGACGAACCCGTCGGTCTAATACCGAACAATTACGTGGAAGAGGTGCGTCTCATCGCTCATATACACGGCAGTGATTGCAGAAGAAGCTTGCTAAGCTTTATAACAGGCGAAACCTGCCGGGCAAGCGAGGTCTTTATACGAATATACTCGCCAAACCGATGAGGAGCTGTCGTTTCCTGAAGATGCCCCGTTGCGTGTCTACGATGCCACAGATCCAGACTGGATCCTTGTCGGATTCGAGTCGGACTATGGCTTCGTGCCGGCCAACTACATCGAGATGGGTGACACGCCCCGGCGAGAATCCGTGTCCGAGTCTGAGCCGGCAGGAGTCCCGACACCCCCTTTACTGCCTACACGGCCCGCTGTCCCGGTCGAGCTGGACGAACCCAGAAGCCCTCCCCTGCCGGAACGACCGGCGTCAATACCATCACCCGCGTCGCCCACTGGACCAGCGGCTGCTCTAGCAGGCGTGATGCAAGGTATCCCGGCGACGCGCACTCCCACGCCGCCTCCAGCTGCTCTTCCTCCCCGTCCACCCAGGCCATACGTAGAAGAGCCCGAGGATGAACGGAGCCCGCCTCTTCCCGGCCGACCACGAACTTATTCGACCGCATCAAATGACGGGCCTGTAGTATCGCCTCGGCTCCCCGAACGTGTCCCGACCCGCTCTTACAGTAACGAACGTGACTCTCACCCGCCGCCCCCTAGTCCCCTCGCGCCGGGCTCCTTCCATATGTATAACATCAATGAGATGGTATCCGTAATGGGTAAGAAAAAGAAGATGCCCACCACGTTGGGTGTCAACTTGAAGACCGGCGTGATCTTGATCGCCCCCGAGCAAGCGCAAGATGGTCCTACTCAGGAGTGGACTGCTGAAAAGATGACGCATTATTCGAGGGAGGGAAAGCACGTATTCCTGGAGCTAGTCCGGCCAAGCAAAAGCATCGACTTCCATGCCGGAGCTAAAGACACAGCAGAGGAGATCGTCAGCGCGCTTGGTGAGCTATCTGGAGCTGTGAGAGCTGAAGGACTACGCGAGGTTATCGCAGCTGGAACCGGGCAGGGCGCACAAAAAAAGGGCCAAATATTATACGATTTCATGGCGCAAGGAGATGACGAGGTCACCGTGGCTGTAGGGGACGAAGTCATCATTCTCGACGACACGAAGAGTGACGAGTGGTGGCAGGTCCGGCGACTGAAAAATGGAAAGGAGGGTGTGGTACCGAGCAGCTACGTCGAAAGCACGGGAATAATGATCACCTCGGCACCAACCGGCGTCAGCGCAGGGATGTCTTCGGTGGCGCAAAACCGGCAAGAAGAAGCGCGCCTGACCCGGGAGGCGGTCAAGAAAGATCAGAAGCAAGCAGAGGTAGGCCCCGGATTGCGTTTACCCGAGAGACAGAGTAGTTTGTCGGCGAGTGACAGTGGTAACCTTTCTGCGCAACAGCGAAGCCGGCGCGAAAACGGTCGTGCAGATAGCGGCCGGCCTGCGCCGTCTAAATCTAGTAAGTACACCGTCGCTCGCTGTTTGTTTGAGCCTCCCCTATTAACCACATACAGAACCCGACCCTTCGAAGGTACGCGTGTGGACCGACAGATCGAAATCATTTAGCGTGGAAGCACAATTTCTAGGTCTCAAAGATGGGAAAATTAACTTGCATAAAATGAATGGCGTTAAAATTGCGGTTCCTCTGACGAAAATGTCCACGGAAGATATCGAATACGTTGAACGCACGCTGGGCATATCTCTGGACGAAGAAAAACCTCTGGCCGACGTTAAACGGGAGCGAGCCAAGTCTACGAGGAATAAAGGCAACAATAGCAATCACGATGCCTCATCAAGCAATATCGGGGCATCTGTGGAACCAGCGAAGCCCGATTATGACTGGTTCCCTTTCTTTTTATCTTGCGATGTCGCCCCCGGCTTATGTGAACGCTATGCCCAGGCGTTTGCAAGGGATTCTATGGACGAGAGCGTACTGCCTGATGTCGATGCTAGTATACTCCGCAATCTCGGTCTGCGTGAGGGCGATATCATCAAAGTCATGCGCTTCTTGGACAAAAAGTTTGACCGGGATGGGAAGAAACGGAATGCTGGACAGGGTGACAACGAGAATGGCGCAGGTGGTTTATTTTCCGGGCCGGGAGGAACGCTTCGGAATAATACACGAAAAGGCCGACCTGCTCCAGCCGTCCAAACAAGCGATGTTGTCGACGCCAAGGTACTCTCGAAGTCGAAAGATGGCGAGACAAGCCAGTCTGCGTCTCCATCCCCTGAGGAGTCTCGTCCTAAAGCCCCCAGTAAGCCAAGCAGTGGTTTCGACGATGATGCATGGGACGTGAAACCGACAAGACAGCCAGAGCCTCAGCCTAAGCCTGCTCCAAGCCCTGAGCCTAAGACGACACCTATACCACCACAGCCCGCGCCAACACAAGGTATGCGAGACCTCTCTCTCCTCACAGCGCCGCTTGAGCCATCAAGGCCGGAACCGCCGGCTCCTGCTCCTGCCCCAGCTCCGGCCCCGGCCCCAGTTCCGGCCGCTGCCGCGAATATTCAGCCACTTCAGCCGGCTCAGACAGCAGCTCAACCTCAAGGTGCTACCCCCTCTTTCTTCACCGGTATATCTGCTACCCCAACAGGGCCTGTAGCACCAGCGCAACCGCTCAACCTTGGACTCGGAAGCCGACAGCGGCCAACGCCCCCTCAGGCCATAAGTGGACAAGGTGCTCTTGTGCCTCCTCCGCCGGCGCGTCCGCTATCAGCACCACAGTCAGCACAACCGAGCGGATTTGCGCCGCCGCCGATGACAGCTCTACAGCCCCAGATGACTGGTATTGCACCACCCGGACATAGCTTGAATGAACTCAACCAGCAGCGCCTTCAGCAGGCGTATATGAGTAACTTCCAGCAGCCCACCGGACAGGGCTTCATACCGCAACCAACGGGATATGGGCCTCCGCAGTTCATGGCGCCCCAGATGACAGGAATGCCGCAAATGCCCGGCCCCTATTCCGACCCGCGTGCCCAGCAGATGTCGCCCATCGGTACCCAGCCCACAGGATATCCTACCGCGTTCCCGCCTCCCCAGCAGTTCCCGCAGCAGACGGGCATCAACACATACCTGCCGCCGGCATTAGAACCCCAGAGGACTGGTATACTACCTCAGCAAACGGGCATAGGCGGCTACAATACGGGTTTCAATCCGACGGCGATGAACGGGTCGTCTCCTCCACCCCTCCCGACTCAGCAGCAGCCGCCGCCCTCGATAGCTGCTGCTCCCCTCCAACCACAGAAGACGGGGCCCGCGCCCCCGGTGCGGTTCGGCATGGCCGCCAACAAACTTGCCCCGCAGCCTACGGGCCGCCGCGCCAACCTCGCGCAAGCAAGTAAGTAGTAGTAGCAATCACCAGCGTTTCTGAAAGTTTAACATAATCTAATCTGCCACAGCACCGCAAAACCCTTTTGGATTCTAAGAAGGGCAGCCCTTGCCAGGACCGGATACAGTTCTTGTAGTGTCTACAGAAGTTGTTGAATCGTAGCTCATTCTTGGAGGAGCTCATAACACGTCGATATCCCCGAAGCAGCAAATACCTTTTTCGCTAGGTTAGATATCAAGCTTGGCTTTGTGATATGACATGACGTGAACTGGATGGAGAACAGACGAGCATAAGACAGACGTGTAGCTTGGCTGTATTACACTCTACACTACCACCACTACCACCACCATCACCACCACCAATCTGACTATTTCTTGGTAACTGACGGTTTTGCGCTGAAAGAGAGCTTAAGAGAGGTAGACAGTGGGGGAAAGAGGGAGGAAACGATGGAAAGCTAAGAAAGTTGGAGACAATGGGTCATTCCTATACGAAAGAACGTTATTGAATTGCATCTAAGGAGCTTCGTCCGCCTCTCCCCGTTTTTTGATATAACCCGGCTATATTTTTTTTCAATGCTTGCTTGCGCAACAGACGGACAGACATACAGATTTAAATAGTAGTAGTACCTTACCTTAAAGTCCCTCTCCCCCCACTAGTACATAATATCTGAAGTAGTTATAATTCTTCACTATCATCATTCTTATTACGATCGAGTCTACGAAGATACGGGACAGGATCAACCAAGTGTGGCCCCTTGATTTCGTCCTACGCTGTCATATTCCCTCCGTATCCCAAATGTTGCGGCTATCTCTTCATATTCGTAAGAATACGTCAAAAGATGACTGTTAGTCTGGGGAATGATTTGGAACCGAATTTCAAAAATTATATTGTATTATATGTACTGCAACTGGCGCGTTTTACTAATATTGCCGTATCTCACTAAGTATGATGCGCCGACTTCGTAGTGTCGACGAACTCCCAAAATAACAGAGAGAGGCTTCGCCACCGTGTCTATACGTATACGTAGTAAAGGAGCACAAGCTAGAACCGTAAGAAGGGGTAAGAGATGACGCGTACTAGCTAAATGGGTGGCGGTGCATCGGGGTCCTCTCCGTCGAGTAACGTCCGCCGTCTCGGGCGCGTGGTAATCTTGGCGTCCGTTCCCGTCGTCATAACTGCAGACCCGTCAAGAACAGTCTTGCCGGGTGTAGGGGCGACTTCATCTTTGGCTGCGGCCTCGGGATCGAATCTCTTGCGGACAGCTTCGATCATCTTGAAGAACCAGTAGAAGTTGAGCGAGTTGAGCGTCAGGTTGCTACCGACGTAGACGGCGGCCAGCCACCAGGGCAGAGAGGTGGACGCGGTCGCGAAGCGCATGCTGTCGGCATAACGGACGGGGCGCGGGATGCCGGCGACGTCGGCAGTAAGGACGGACGGCTGCCCCTGGCGGAGACCGATCCACACGTCGCAAGCCACCATGAACGATTGGTAGGTACCCCAGACCAGACGGCAGGAGAAGAAGGTGGCAATTAACACGAGGCCATTGTATAGCTGGATGCGCGAGCCAGTCAGGCCGAGCTTGTCGCAGAACCAGTGGACGTTGAGGAAGGGCGAGGACAGCTCCCAGAGGATGAAGACGGAGCTATAGTAGTTGACAAACGGTCGCTATTCAGAACGCAATATGTGCTCGCTGTCAGCCAGACCAAGAACAGAGGAGAGTTTGGTTTTGGGGGTTGGATTGAGCTTAACTCCGGGGGTTCAGGGAGGAAGGAGTCTTTCGCTTACAAAACCGAACGAGTATACGAGAAGGGCGCTGATGGCGTGAGCCAGCATGCCCAGACCAAAGAGGTTCACATTGGCAGCAGTGACGAAAAGGTCCCAGAGGAAATAACCAGCAGCAAGGGCCTGGATCATGGCAGCAGCGCCCGAGTAGCCCCAGAGACGCTCCTCCCAGTCCATCTGGCGGCGCTCCTCGTCGACGAACATGACCCACAAAGCCAAAACGCTAATCGTGGTGCTCTGGACGAAGGACACAACGTGGACGTCCCAGTTCAGCTTCTTGCCCCGCGACAGAGCACCATACTGGGCCGGGAAGAGGCGCGTGGACAGCGCGGGCGAGATGACGCTGCGTATGAATTCGTAGAAGGCCGCCGTCAGCACGATCTCGTGCACATGCAGCGGCAGCGTGGGCAGGTCGAAGTAATCGGCCCATGGCTGCACGGCTTTGCTGAGCGCCGGGATGGGCGGGATAGGGAACGGATCTTTCATGCTGGGCACTGGGTAATGTCGTGTGCGTAGTGAGGTTGCAGTCGGCGAGAGGAGGGTGATCGGTCGGGCTTCGGGGCTCCCGCGCAGGCCTTTATACAGATGGAAGGGCGGAGAGCGGGCCAGCCAGCGTCAATAGCAGCCTGTGTGATGATGGTACGTGACGTGGTGTGCTGTGGTGTAAAGTGGCCGATGGCCGTGACAGCTTCAGCCCGCAAGGTATCGACTTGCTTTAGGTTAGGTGCAGGCTTCTATACCTACTAGTGCACCTACCAGTAGACAGCCTCCCGAGCCGAAATCCGCTATTGGGAGTAACGTGCAGGCAGGTCGGTACCTATTACCTCGTTTTCGTTTGCAGTTCGGACCTACCTTCTAAGCGTCTACAGTAGGCTTTGTACGGTGCTGTATGGGTGCAGGCAGTTTATGTCAGAGAATGCGTCACATGAGAATACACAGGTACCTCTTTCAATGCTGGGCAGGAGGCTTGGAGTAGGTGGACCTCGGTAGTTGCCTATAACTCGCTTGCTCCTATAGGTATCCATTTCGTCGCCCATACATTCGCGAATCCAGGTTGCGATCAATCCAGGCTCTTATGAGGATACAAGGCACAGTGTAGGGGCTGTAGAGCATCGCAAGAGGTGCATATCGTCTCCGAAGTTGTATTCACGAAATCATAACTCCAACAATGCCCCCTACCTACCTAGGTAGTGTAAGTAGCACCTATTTCGTACTAAACAATTATATCTAACTACGTACATTTCGATCTGTAACAACTCCATTCTGGCAAGACACAGCTGACCAGAAACATACAGATAATAATACACGTGGAAGCAACCGACATGGATCAGCATTTAGGGTCTAGGTTTCCAGTGGATACTTCAGCCATCATTTTACACTAGCTCAGGCAGAAGCCAGGTATCTAACTCGCTTGGGTAAGTTGGACCCTTCACCCACAGCACCTGTACGCTGTTCGCGGGTAGATGAGCAAGTACCGCCAACAAGCCGCGGTACGACGCACAGTGCCACGTCCGTTCATGCATCTGCATTCGCACCCTCTGCCTCTTCACTTAGAGTGTCTGGAGGATCTCAGCCAGGTCTCTTGTCGCTGTGCCACGGCATTCTGGGCCGGGAACGGGCCAAACCACCTCCAATGGCTGATTTACTTCATGAACTTCTGAGCCCAGCTCTGTCTCCTGGTTCTGAACCACCACGCCCAGATCCTGTCGCTCTCCAATATCTCAGCGGCCTTGTTGCGCAGCCGCTCTCTCAGCTTGAGACCGTGGAGCCCCAGAACTTAGCTCACGATTCTCACTCCTTATTGCTCTCACTCCAAAGCCTCTCTCAACGGTCTCACAAGAACATAATCTCATCTGCTGAGAGCCATGCCAGCCTAGGCTCTTCCCTGCCCGCTTTGGCAACTTCCATCACGGATCTCAAGGCTGTCATCCCTAGACTAGATGATGCCGCCGTTCGCTTTTCAACGACTTACCATAAATCGGCCGACAATGATCTTCTCGAGGCGCGGAAGACCGCGCTGCTTCTGTCGAGGAATGTCGAGCGTGTCGTAGACCTCCTTGAACTACCCACCTTACTGTCCTCCACCATCGCTACTAGCTCATCTAATCCGACTGCCAATTACACGTCTGCGTTAGATCTGAGCAGTCATATACGGCGGCTTCATGTACTCTACTCAGACTCGCCCCTTGCCTCATCGGTCTCCGCTCAAGCCGATGATGCCATGCAGCTCATGGCAAAAAACCTGATTTCTAGCCTACGGAGTCCAAGTCTTAAGTTGACGTCTGCTCTCCGAACCATCAGTTGGCTGAAAAGAGTGATACCGGAGCTCAATCCGTCGGGAGATGCGAGAGGGGCCGGAATGGGTGAAAACGGCGGCCTAGGAGCCTTGTTTCTGATATGCCGTCTTTCGACACTTATGAATACGCTGGAAGCCCTGGATCCGCTCCGCGATCTGGCAGATCAGGAGAGGCTCCGTCAGCAACAGAGTCCTGCAACTAGCAGTGCATGGTCCGGCGGCCAGCAAACTGAACGGTATCTGAAAAGATACGTCGAGATATTCAGAGAACAGAGCTTCGCCATCGTGTCCATGTTCAGAAGCGTCTTTCCTTCACAGTCGTCCGGAGAGCCATCTACGGCCGATTCACAGGATCCGCTGCAACTAATGCCTTCTATGTTATCAACGTTCCCCCTTCATCTCATTGAGATGCTCGTTGAAACATTGCGGATATACCTGCCAATTGTGAGAGACCAAGCATCGCGAGATAGCTTACTGACTCAAGTTCTCTATTGCGCCGGAAGTCTTGGTCGGTTAGGAGGTGACTTTGGCGTACTGTTAGGCAGTCTCGACCTAGGAGAAAGCTTGGAAGATGAATGGGTGGAGGTAGTTAGACGGCATCGTCTTATGGCAGGACGCCTTGAGTCTATTGTTGGACCAAGAGAGAAGAGTAATACATGAAATAAGCCAATCGCAAGAGCGAGCCCAGATGTATGATGTTATTATTGATGTTATCTCATGCTCATGACACAGATTTCGTTATCCCTTTTCTTGGGCTCTTTTAGACCCTTTTGGCATTACCCCTCATAGAGGAACTATGTCACTTGCCATCTTGTTCACGACATCAATATTTTCAACACGTATTGGATAGGTAGGTCGTAGTACCAGCATACCATATGTTGTAGGGTTTGCCTGTTGGCCATTTCCTTTTCAGTCAAAATTGGGCACTTGCGGTGTCGCTTGATAGTTCATGGTAATCCAACTGCCTACATACTGCCATGAATTATACTGTTCTCTGTTTGTGATCTACTCTCCGGGTCGAAAAAAAAGTTTATATCGTGAATTTAAAATGCATAATTCCTCTTCGCTCTCTGGTTATTGTAGGAATACTTCATACAGTAAGACCTGCTAAACATTTGCTATGTAAGCTGGCACTGGATTACGGTCTTGGCCGAATGCGGGAACCAAGTGGCCGGATATCGACGGATAAGTGGTCCCTGCATTGCGATACAGGACATGTGAGAAAAATGCTCTTCTACGAAAGACGTCGCTGTCGTGTGCCAAGCCGATCTCTATACGACACATAGACTCACACTTGCCTATATGAGTCGCCGCTACCTACTTTGACACTACGATTTCCAGTCATACCCGGCGAGCTGGTAACGTAACAGCCGGTCGCGCCCAATAGGTACTATCTTAGTTAGATAGGGTACCTTTGTAGGTACAGTACTATAATCTTTAGTATCAACGTCATGAGATCGATGACCCGCGCTGACCGCAACTGTCCGACCCAGCCGAGATAAAAAGAAAGAGAATTGCTTCATGTATCCGGGCGATTGCCGGACGACACCAATGGCTCGACAGTAGCCTGCGCTTCTTCTATAACTGCCTCCCTCCCCCTCGAGAGGGCAGCTCATCTAGCCAGCGTTGTCGAACCTCATAACAATGCCGCAGCGGGACGGCCAATCCTCCAGCAAGTCTTCAGGATGTGCGTTACTACACTCTACAGAGCACCACCAATGGATGAATGAAAGGATGAATGCATAGACAAATAACTAACACAACAGAGTGAAACAGCCTTCCACTTCGTCGCCGGACTCGGCTCAGGCGTATTCGGCGCCGTGCTTCTGCAGCCCTTCGACCTGGTCAAGACGCGCGTGCAGCAGTCCGGCTCGCACTCGATCCGGTCGGCCGTGCGGGACATCGCCCGCAGCTCTACTATTTCCACCACTACATCTATCACCAATGTCAGAAGTAGTAATACACCCAATGCGAGTGCCGTCATCGCCGCCTTCTGGCGTGGTACGGTGCCGTCGGCGCTGCGCACGGGCATCGGGTCGGCCGTGTACTTCACGACGCTGAACACCATCCGACAACACTTCGCCTCTTCCCCCATCACCTCCTCTTCCTCCTCCCCCTCCTCCTCTCCCCCATCCTCATCCTCCCGATCCTCAACATCCGCGCTCCCGCGCCTCTCGAACACGACAAACCTGCTCTCAGGCGCATTCGCGCGCGCCTTCGCGGGGTTCATATTAATGCCACTAACGGTGATAAAAGTGCGCTACGAATCGAGCCTGTACACGTACCACACGGTCCTGGGCGCTGCCAGGGATATCTACAGAGGGGGCGGGGTGCAAGGTTTCTTCGCGGGGTTCGGCGCCACGGCTATGCGCGATGCGCCGTACGCGGGACTCTACGTGCTCTCGTACGAGCAGTTCAAGAAGCGGCTGAGTCGCCATTTCTACAACAACGGGACCGGGTCGATGTCGGCGGCGACTGTGAATTTCGCCTCGGGCGCATTAGCCGGGGCCACGTGCTCGTTTATATCGAATCCGTTCGATGCCGTGAAGACGCGCATCCAGCTGCAGCCGAGCGTATACAGGAATATGGTGCATGCTTGCCGGACCATGGTCGCGAGCGAGGGCGTGAGGTCCCTGTATGATGGCCTGGCGCTGCGCATGACGAGGAAGGCGATCAGTTCGGCGCTCGCGTGGATGCTGTACGAGGAGCTGATCCGTAGGGCTGAGTCCACTTGGCGGAGGGAGGATACGACGAGTAAACATATGTGAAGATACAGATGAAGATGAAGATGAAAGTTATAAAGGTTTATAGATAAAATGGTATGGAGCGGCGGAACGACTACATACATACATACACCCACGCCATATATATAACTCCCGCGCCTTCTACCGATTTGAATACGACGACGACAACGGGGACGACGCCATGACTAGTTTCGTCATCGTCATGACAGCAACAGCGACAACAACCCTCCACTCTCACCAGGATAACGAGTCTCCCATCTCATAGCCTCATCATTTCATAAGTGGAGAAAGAAAGAAAAGAATAAATATCAACGTAATCAAACAGCCCCGTCTTGTTAAGCTTATTCTCCAGGTCTTTTATCCAAAGATTTGCATGTTTCGTATATGTGTCGACAGCACAACCAGATCAACCTAACTAACCCCTGGGCCGACAAGAGGATATCTTCGAAGCGAACAAAACGAATAAGAACGAGAATCGATCCTATCATGCGGGTCTCCCGCCGGCAAAATATGTGAGGAGAGCGCCGCCTGGGGATCGGCTTCTGCTCTTTCTACGCTCCTTCTTGCGAACCCATTCGAACTCGGGCTCGAGATGGTGGTGGTGGTGATGCTTCTTCTTGTCTTCGATGGCCAGGACGAGCTTGCTGCTGCGCTGCTCACGGATCACGCGCGTGTGCTGCCAGAGAACATCCTGTTCCGGCTCGGGCACCCAGCGCTTGATCAGAACATATTCGGGGTCCTGCTGCGTCAGATTAGCCTATCTGAACGTCCTCTAATCCGTGGACACCATGTTGGAGGATACTACTTACTGCGTCGAGGGAATAGTCAATGTCATAGACGCGCAGCGTCTCGAGCGATAAATGTCGCCGTGCCATGCGCGTGTACGTAGGCCGCTCCGTCCTAGTTTCGTTGTAGGTCACCTGCAGCATGGGTTGCTGGGGCTTCTCTTTCTCCTTCTCCTTCTTTTCCTTTTCTTTCTCGATCCTCTTTCCCTCGAGGATAGCGTTGATCTCTTTCTCGTCGAGGCCAGACTTGAGCAACCGCTCTTGCATGTGTTGCCGGACCAACTTCTCGCGCGCCTCGGCTTCTTCCTGTTCTTTGAGAATGCGTTCGGCTTCTGCCTTCTTATATGACTCGATAGCCTCCTTGGCTTCCTTTTCGCGGCGCTGCTTCTCTGCGAGCGCGGCTTCTTCCTGCTTGAGGCGCTCTAGGTCGATCTTCTGCTTGATGCGGCGCTCTAGCTCCTCGCGCTCGTTTCTTGCGCGAATGGCGTCGAGCTCTTTCTTGGCCTCACGCAATTCGCGCTCTTCACGCGCAGTCCGCTCGCGGCGCTTCTCTTCCTGCTCAATCTTGGCCACAAGTTTGAGTTCCTGGAGTTCTTTTTGCGCGCGATCGAGCTCGTACTCCTTCTGGGCGGCTTCCCGTACTCCCTTCTCTCGCTCCCGAGTACGTCGCTCTCGTTCTCGCTCTTCCATTTGCTCACGATCAACCTCCGCGCGCGAGCGCTCTAGAGCCCAAGCATCCCGCTCACGCGCATCCCGCTGCGCCTCCCGCTCACGCACATCTCGCTCCCACAGTTCTCGTTCAATTTTCTCTCGCTCATGCTGTTCTCGGTCACGCAGCTCTCGCTCATGCGCATCCCGTTCACGTAGCTCCCGATCGTGGAACTCTCTACTTTGCAGGTCTCTCTCGCGTAGCTCCAGTTCGCGCTCGCGTTCGCGCTCGTACTCACGACGCAGGCGCCGGGATATGTGGCTATCGTCATCATCGGACTCAGAGTCGGACACTTTATAGTTGTTGTTGTGGATGATGATGGGCTGGGCCTGTGGTGGTGGCGGTGGGGCCGGTGATGCACTGGCTGAGCTGGAGCTGGATCGGCGATGGCGCGATCGCGATCGGGCGCGACGGGTCACCACCATGGTGCGCTCATTCACTGGGTTGAGAAAAGCCTCATCAAAGCGAGATTGGGGATCCATGAACCGAGGTCGCCCTGGCGCACCCCGAGGGTCGACATAATTGACAGGAACACGGCGCCGAGGCGCTGGCGAGGGTGAGGCGCCATGGCGTCTCGAAATATGGACGTCGATGTCCGATTCGGAATCGGTGTAGTTCCGAGCTCGACTCATGGCGAAAGTCTTGCTCTTTCCACCTCACACTATTCTCTTAGGACAGAGCGCTTGAAAGAGAGTATGTACAGAGTTTGACTGCTTATGCGACTCTATCGCAGCGTACGGCCGCTAATACGGCCGTTTCAGATGAGTGAACAACAACAGACTTAGAAGTGAAAGTTCACGTGGGAACGTATATAGGGGGAAAGAAAGGTAGGAGGGTAAGTAGAGAGAAGCGTATGGGTGTTGTAGAGAGGGGAGGGTAATCAAGGTGGGTGGACGGAGGAGGAAGGGAGGAGAAGCCGGATCGCTAGGTATTTATGAGTACCGGCAGGCCAAGTCCCGTCAGCTCTGTGGCTCTCTGAGAGGGATACCTACAGAGGCGCATATGGAGGAAGCGACGTAGGGTAGGTGTGTGTGGCCCAGCGGCCTGGATTGGTGATGGGCCTCGTTCTTTCTCCAAGGTAGTGCTTGCTCGGCCATGGCTTCTACGTCTTACGCTACCTAATCTTGGTACTTATGCGGGACACCACCTGGGCAGGTCTTCGACCTTACCAAGGTACACAACTAGTTTCCCAGCCCCTCCCTCTCCCTCCATCTACAGGCTTGCCAGAGGCGGCTCATGATACGCCGCTACTGCATGACAGCGCATGTTGGTCGCCGTGAGGTCCCAGTATGGGCCTCCAAGACAATTTGGTATCCACCAGATATGCCTTGGGCATTTGCTATCGTGATATCGTTTGGTAGACAGCGCCCCTCATTTCACGATAACCGCGGATGTTCCTGCAGTCCTCTGGACGGCCATCTACAGGCGCTCGGCCTGTCCATAGGGCTGCAGCGCTGTAGTGTATGTAGTTGCCAGCAGGTTAGCGGATGCGCCATGGAGTGTGGACCGCACCTATCGGCGCCTCCCTACTCTTTCCTGGACGATGCCAAATTGCGCTTGGAAAACGAGGCAGCTTGACGTCATTGGCTCTGCACCATTTTGACCGCCATTTCCCGCACTTGTTCAAGCGAGAGAGTTTTTCCATCATGTCGCTACTGAGTCAAGTACTGTACTAGATACTAAATACACTAATATGCTGCAGAATGGAGCCGTGGCCAGGACTACAGTATCTGACTGGAAGTTGGGGGCTAAACTGGACATGCAGTTGGGAAGACGACGAGGAGGGGTTGGTGAGAACTAGGACCAGCAGGACGGACATCTGCGTCGGTCGAGAGAAGCACGCGCGCAAGAGGGGTTGAGGCCGCGCTACCAGACCAAGGCGGCACGCTAGAGGCCCTAGATAGGTTAGCGGGTTATCCGCAAGTCCTAAATTTAGGAAACGACTTGATATGCACTGTGTGATTAGTAGATTGTGTTAGGTAAGGCAGTACGGAGTACTTCTCTTATTCATCTAGCGTAGCAGAGCACCCATGTAACTACACTCAAGAGTCCGTGTGTTTGTATCTGCAGTATTCTGCATCCATGACCAGCGGATTTTAATTGCTTACCTACATCTGGACTCATGTCAGGTTATATATATAAATCTATTGGATCATATAAAGCGACTGGGTGAGACATACACCCCTCTCGCCTTATGATTTGCTAAATTTATTGCACATTTTACAAGAGTTTGTTTTCCGTTGAGTACTTGCACATTAACCATGGCTCACGTCTGATAAGTTCCTGTTGCACAACATATATCCACCGATCTCACTTGATGGAAGAGGCGTGTTTTCATACTGTCTATGGATAACTCATGAGGCGACACCACCCCGCAACATCCGGTCTATCTGTTCTTTGCTATTTTTCTGTGAGACCTCTAAGTAGTGTAGCCTCTTCCCCAAGGCCTCCACGTCGCCCTCCAGCTCTTTAATTTGCGATTCCAACTTGCCCTTCATGTCGGCAACGGGCAGTGAGATGAACCTGTGGAGCAGACTTAGCTAAGCAGTCGACCTAGTTTCAACAGTGACAGCAGCTTGAGGAAGCGCTAAGGGTAGTAAAATCTGGTGATCGAGACCGTGGCACCTACATCTTGCCAACTCCCTCGTAGACATTCGTGTCGGCCGGCAGCGACAACATCTCCGTGCGCGTCAACTGGGCCATGCGCATCTCGCGCTGCTTGGAGGCTTGCTGTGTCCGCGCGAGAGCGATCTGTTGCTGGGATGCGATGGCTTGCGTCTCGACCTCACGCAGGAGCTGTGGCCAACCCAAACCGGAAATCGTCAGCTGGCGTTCTCGTTTGAACCGTATACCTGTTTCAGGTGGGGATTGGGATGGATGAGAGCAGCAAAGCCCTTGCTTGATTGCCCACCTTTTGGAGCGCCTCGTTGGAGATGGACATGATTGCGGGTAGCCCTCTGCGCCAACGGAGATTCTGTTCGTATGAAGAGGGTCTATTGTGTGAAATGTCGCGGCTAGTTGGGCACAGTTGGACCGTCTTGCATAGGTATTTGTGTGAGGTCGGGATGCCTGTGAAATGCTTACGTGGGGCCGCAACGCCAGAGGCGGTAGGCAGACTATACAGTATGTTTAGCCAGAGAAACACTGTATTATGCGGTCCCAGAGGCCGATACTGTCCCTAATGCATTTACATGTATATGCCCAGGTAGGTACGAGGTTGATTTCTAGAATTCTCTAGCTACCTCGCAGCTCCTTTCCCTACTATCTTTCAACATGTCTACCTTGAAAGCATTCCGCGTAGTTTTGTCGCGGGGCCGGAGACAACAAGAGCTATTGAGACTAACCATTCGCTTTGGTCAATGCTGATACAAGCTCCAAACTTGCAACTGTCGAACAAGGTCGTTGTGTAAAAGTTTGAACAAGACTATTGGTGCACCCTGGTCTTGACTATCGGTGCACCCTTCGGCCCGTTTCGGTCTGGCCCAGCTGGCCACCCAATTTTCCACAGTGTTGACCATCCCGCCTTTCATTGCAGATTTGAAGGAATTGCAAGCCTTCCAACCTATTGACAAGCCTTCTAATCTGTTGGCAAGCCTTCCAAGCCTTCGAAGCTGTATTGATCCATCGAAAGAGCTACCTTGGATGCTGTTAGTGAGATGCCATTGCTACGGGAACAACAAAACCTCTGCGATGGCAACAATTGACAGAATCAATAGCAACACGATGGCTTCAATTGCCCTAATAGTTTCGAAAGGGTTGATCCGGTCCAGAAAGCACTATTCCTTCAAAACAGCTTTAGACAGGTCAATTGCTTCAAACAGGAATCCATGGGACCCCGACCTGTCGGCTGCGTGCAATAGCCCCAACAGCTCCAACAGCTCCCATAGCTCCAAAGTTAGTACAATAGATTCAATAGCTTCAATTGCTTCAAACAGCTCCAAAGGGCTCAATTCTTTCATATCTGCAATAAAGCTTCAAAGGGCCCAATTCCTTCAAATCTGCAGTAAAAAGGAGGAGGGGCAACACTATGGAAATTTTGGTGGCCAGCTGCGCCAGGCCGAAACGGGCCGAAGGGTGCACCGATAGTCAAGACCAGGGTGCACCAATAGTCTTGTTCAAAAGTTTTAGTAGAGGCACGCCCACAGTCTATGCTCAGAGTTCTTTTTACATCACACCTGAATGGCCGTAATGATCAAATCGATGACGAGATGCTACCATAAGCATCGAATCGATAAGATTGAGATATGCACGACGGAAGCATCCGCGCACCCATCCACACTCTCTCCAAATCTTTGACGAGCCTACTCCTACCGCTGCTTCTTGTCTCCGCCTGCTGAAGGTGGGTAATCTACAGGTATGACTTCAGGCGTATACAAAACAGACGGCCAATAAAGGCGGAATTTATCTTCGTCGCCATCTAAGCAACGCTGTATCCAAATACGCCACACGATACTGCAAAGATGTTAGTCTGACAAACTCTCTCGTTCGGCTGTCTTATGCATTCAAGCCTGAAGTTGAGCCTAGGGTATCAGAGACAAGCCTATAATCGGCAGGAAATTGGTCAGGCAAGTGCTGCGAAAAACCTACTAATAATATGCTGTTAAAAGCCAGGCACGTTAGCCGCTGCTCAGATCGCCGATATTGGAGCAGGTAATGCAACATACCTCCTATGCCAGTCATCACTATTATACACAGAATTAGTCATCATCCCTCTCAGCAAATAGATGCGAGTTTATAAGCGAGTAGAACCCAGGAGAAGCTTCAGGCAGATCATCACAGATCGAGAAAGAGGAATTACACCTCACGAAGCGCAAAAGAAAATGAACAGTGAGCTCAAAAATCACTCACGGTGCCACCACGCATGTCCTTCAAGTAGCACGGCCCACGGCAGCTGTATCTGGTGTCGCCAACGGCGTATTGTGTTGCAATATGTGTTGTCCAGGATCCATATAAGATACCCGCCCAAGAAAATGCTTAAGCCTTTGACACTGCGTCAGCATATAGGCGTCAAACATGGCCAGCAAAGCGGCAGGGATCTCACCAGTCCCGAACATAATCCACATCTGAGAAAGACACGCTTCAGTGCTCGGCACGTGAGAGCTTGGCGACCGCTTATTCTCACGAGCTTTCAAAAGAGGTCGGAGGACTCTCTCCATGATCCACATGTTAGAAAGGACGACGATGAGCGTGAGAACAGTATAGGCATCTTGGTCTAAGTCAACCGGAAAATCAGTCTGGTGCCAGAAGCAACACAAAAGAGATTAGAGCAGAAACTCACGAAACTTGGGATCCTTGGTGTGATAATATCGGGCCTGGACCCCAGTCTTGTCAGTATGCGACACAACGCTCCTGCTCAAATTGATAGCCTACCGTGATAAAATAGGCCAAGCCAATGAGGCTGGCGCCAAGGACAACCGAGAAGCTATAGGATCGTGCATACGCAAACGTTGCATGGAGCATGAAGCACGTCGTATAGATCATAGCAAGTTCATCTACTAATTGCATAGGATCTGTAACCGGGCCGGGTTAGGATAAATGTGGTGTGGCTTATAGCAGATAAGCTTATTTTGACATACACTTAAGTGTGGCATGGAAAAGGGTTGAGCCACAGCCGACAATTAGGTAGCCGATGAAAGTGACGAGAAAGATCGTGGGATGACCATGTCGAAGGCAGCCTCTAATTCCACGAATTCCAAACCACAAGAACAAGATGTTGGTGAGTGTCTACGGCGGGGCACTTGACGTTAGAGAGAGAGAGAGAGAGAGAGAGAGAATGGGACGATATAGTATAATTCAAGGTGTGGCCTACATTGCAGACCTCGGCACAATAGTAGCTCATCACGTAGTCCTGGTATAGACAATCAGCCGCAAAAGCCTCATCTCAATTGACAGAGGTGAAGGAAGGCTACCTCTTCGCAGAAATTCAAGGTGACAGTCTTCTCTCCCCAGAACCCCGGACGGGGCGAGTGGTATGGAAAACTCAATGCCGACATGTTTCTGCACGATAGGGTCAGCGTGGAGATCGAAGTGAAGTGTGGCCGAGGGAAAGGCACGAACTGCTGCCGGGGAAGGTTACGGGAAATGAGGAAGGGGCCGAGGAATACTTCGTAAGGGATAGCCTTGCCTCAACTCATAGGGTAAGGACGGGTAAGCCCACAAATACCGAGGTCTCTACGGAGGTCACACAAATCAATGCAGTATGCGTCAGCAGCGGTGGGTTTTGGTAATGCAGGTTATGGATTTATGATGTGGCCGGCAGCCTTCTGCCAGAAAATCTATCGCCCAGGTGGTCGACAGATGAAGAGTAGGACTGTATATAGAAGGACTCGGATAGCAGAAGCCGAGAGTGCCGGGAGCCACCAATATACATAAGACAAAACATTGTACTTCGAAATCAATGATAAGCTGTGCCGCCCTAGCGTATAATGGTTTTCATGACACCGATGAACACCAAAAGGGACCGGACAGACTGCCCAAGCCGAGCTTCAGTGAAAATAATCCATGCACACAGATAATCATGAGTTCCTGGCCGGGAATTGAACTATCGTCAACTGTTTCGATATTTCATTGTTACCAATGGTGGGCAGGGAAACGTCGCAGTCGGAAATATACATAAAGTTTAGCGAAGCTACAAGGACGGCTTGAGCCTCCACATTGCAATGTCTGGGGGTGGCTGTGGCCAGTAGAAACAAAAGGTTTTTGCGCTGGTGGAGGTTATTTATAGTTCTTGTTACGAATTCATCAGCTAACCCTAGTAGGTACATCATCTCGCGACTGTTTGCCTAAGAAAGTCTAGTTCGAGCGAATTAGGTGGCCTAAAGCTACGAAGTAAAGCGCGCTACTATTATCCAACAGGGTCCCTGGGGCTAAGTGAACTAATAATACCAAGCTGCAAGGCAACGACGTTTCTTACAAGACGAATATCGGACCACGTAAACGTATGATACATCCATTGATACTTTATACACTACATAACACCGTGAGCCTTGTCGCCTTGTCGGATGCTGCAAACCGTCCGTCGCCATAATCATAACCAAACTGCGGTTTCTCTCGGTGCCTTTATGCCGGCCCGTCTCGACCCAGCGTGCTGCTTGTTCCCGTGCCAGGCCTTGGATCAACGACAACGCCCAGCTGTCTTGTACGACAGCTTCTGAGCCTACGAAACGTTAGTTGGGGATACCCCGCGAAAGCGCCAACGCTGTTAATACAATGCGCCGACGGTCTGTTGTATCTTATAACGACAGTCTGCACTCGTAGTCGTAGCCTCTGTCACGGACCCGATTTCCCACCCGCCGACATCTCGACATGAGCGCACCCCAGAAATCTTCCAGATGGGGCTCCTTCCTCTCACAGGCCGTGGCCGGCGTTGAGGCTCGTCTGGACAATATACTGGCCGAAGATGACGGCACCAAGGCTCCGGCAACGCCCGCCGTTGCTGCCGTTGCTCCCGGCGCCTCGCCCGTCCCGCCTGCGCTGCCTACACCACCCACACGCTCTACTACTCCGGCCAAATCCAGCAACGACAGGCTCCAGGAGCGTCTCGCTCGCGCTGTTGCTTCTAGGAATGCTGCATCCTCGACTAGGCAGAGCATAGATGTCGCCTCCACAGCCTCCAGTCCCCGACCGAGTTCTGATAATGCTCGGCCAGCACCGCCGGTCTCGACTGCGCAATTAGCAAGTCCGCGAACAAGCTTGTCCGTAGAAGAAGTCTCGGCACCCGCCCCTCGTGCGTCGATAGAATCTCCCGCCATTTCTCCCGCGCCTACGAACGACAACGAACCGCCCGCTATACCTACCCCCCGGACATCCGTGCAACTTGAATTTTCGCTCTCGGAACCGGACACCAAGCCAGAAGCCCTCGCGCCAGACAAATCACAACCCACAACGGACGACGCCGTTGAATCAGGCATTTACAAAGAACGTGTTGCGAACCTGGAAGGCACTCTAGAAGACATACAGGCTCAACACCAAGAAGAGCTACATAGTTACATTGAGCGGGTTGATGCTCTCGAAACGAAGCTGCAATATCTCGCTCGGGAGGCAAGCGAGCATGCAAGAAGTGCTGCCACGGGTGCGCCGGCTGGCAGTCTGGATAAGAAAATAGCGGAAAAGGATGATCAGATCGCCCAATTGATGCAAGAAGGCCAAAAATTAGCTTCCACAGAGCAGAAACATCGCAGTATAATAAAGAGGCTGAGAGCACAGATTGTGGCAAACGAAAAGGAGCTCAACGAACAGAAAGTATGGCGCCAGAAAGCGGAGAGGGACATTGCTAGTCTACGCAGGCGCGTAGATGAATCCAAAGATGTCGAGAAAGCGAACGAGGAGGCACATGTGCTTCTCAGCCAATCAAAGAGAGAGATTGATAAATCAAGAGCCGAGCATGACGTGAAGGACCGGATCATAGCCGACCTCAAGAGCCAGCTCCAAGAAGAATCAGAGAAGGCACAAACATTAGCGGCGAGGGCAGACGATCGCCAGCGAGAAGCTGGGCAGAAGCGGGTCAAGGAACTCGAGGAAGCTGTTGCTACGCTAGAAGTCGAAAAGGGATTGGCGGCCGATCGTGCCAGGTTACATGTCGCAGAGGCTCGCGAGAAGGCAGATAGAGCATCCGAACATGCTCGGCTCATAGAACTAGAGTTGAAGGGCGAGGTACAAATTTTAGAAAGCAAGCTCGAGACACTACGAGCCAGGGCTGAAGAAGCCTCCTCCGGCGCCGTGGGAGACGCCCAGGCCAAATTACTCAGACAGATCGAAACGCTTCAAACGCAATACTCCGTGGCGAGTGAGAATTGGCAAGGCATGGAGGCATCTCTTGAAACTAGGGTAGCCAACCTAGAAAAAGAGAAAGATGAGGCGGTTCGCCGAGAATTAGAAATGAGGAGAAAAGCACGCGAACTAGTGAGTTCTTTCATCTAACCAAATAATAACCGTGATGGCAGAGACTAACCTATTCACAGACGAGCCGCGCAAAGCGTCAGGAAGAGGAGCTAGAAGAAGTCAAAAGCCAACTTCCCACGGTTCAACAAGATCTAAAATCATATCAGTCACAACTTGACACTTTTAAGACGCGAGCGGAGCAAGCTGAAGCAGCGCTGGCGAGCGCGCAAGCGGAGCTTGCCAAGCACCAGACATCCTCAAGGAATGAGAAAGCAGAGCGCACGGATCAAGACCGCCGCAACTGGCTAGATGATGTTCCGGTGGCCGCTTTTCGCGACCGTGGTCGTCCAGAATCTCCCTTGCTCACAACACAACGTACATTCAGCGGAGATAACTTTCTTGGGATACAGAATTACCCCAATCGATTGCGCAAGACCTCGGCCCCCTCTAGTAATGGCGAGCCATCCCCAAGCGATCGCGCGTCGTTGGTAAGACGTCCGTCTGTTCAACCTCCTATGCGGTCGCCTCTGTTTCCTTCACTGCCAAACCTGCACGCCGCAACCACCCCGTCCATCGCCAGTGGGTTCGATTTTGCTGCCCCGACTCCCCCGCAGACTACAGACCGAGAGGACGTGCTTGAAGGCCTGGAAAGATCGTCTTCTCCTCAAAATATGCTACAGGACATGATGTCGGTTTCAACCATGACGGCCGGACCATCGGTTCAAGTAGTGGAGAGGATGAGCGCAGCTATTCGCCGGCTAGAGAGCGAAAAGGTAGCCGCAAAGGAGGAGCTCGCGCGCATATCAAGTCAGCGAGATGAAGCACGCGATGAAATCGTCACACTTATACAGGAGCTAGAGACAAGCAAGACCGCGGTAAAGAGAGTGACTGATCTCGAGGGCGAAGTCGCCGAGATCAACGAGAGATATCAGACAACGCTGGAGATGCTGGGAGAGAAGAGCGAGTTGGTAGAAGAGCTACGCGCTGACGTGCAAGACGTCAAGGCCATGTACAGGGACCTAGTAGAACGGACTATCAAGTGAATGGGATATCACTAGAGGTTATTTGGTAGGCGAATGGCCTAGGTTAGAGGCTGTTATATTAGTAAATTTTGGTTATGGAACCAACCAATATAAATCTAGCATCTTAACCCAGCACAAAGCATTCTCCCCTGTGAGATAGTCATGATTACAGCTCGATGCCCTCGTTCTCAGCCTCCCGTTCGATATACTTTTTGACCTGCATGGATTTAGTAAACTTGCCGGACGCGCTTATGCGACGAGATGAGTAAGGGCACGGCAGGGGATACGAACCTCTTTATCAGGCGCGAGATCCAAAGCCAGATAGCCATCCGCATCCCGCTTATCCGTCTCAGCGCCAGCTTTAAGCAGCGCAATCGCCGTATCCCCTACGAACACCACACCACAAGTAAGCCACTAACCCCGAAGAAGTCATCACCGTCGCTCCCTTTTCGCCTCTCCCTAGGTTACGCCGAAGGAAACTAACAAACAACAAAAAACGACGTACCATGCCCCTCAGCGACGGCGTGGTGCAGCGCCGTGTACCCAGAGACGTCGGTGGCGTTGAGCGGACTGCGCTGCTCAATCAGCAGCCTCACCATGGGCGTGGATCCGACGGCGGCGGCTCGGTGCAGCGGGTACTGGCCGCGCTTGTCGCGCACGCGGCACGACGCCGGGGGGTTGTTGGCGAATAGCTTGCGCGCGACTTCGAGGTTGTTCTTCGATGCGACGAAATGGAGGGCGGTCTGGAGCGGTGAGTGCTTAGGAACTGACTGTATGTGTGTGTGTAAAGGGGGAGACATAATTACCTGGTCGTTGTGATCTGTGGGTTTGGGTCGGACGAAGTTAGATTCTCGTCATGTGCGCGGAGAAAGGAGAGGGAATGTCTGTCTGTGTACTTTTCTGGTTCACATCGGCGCCCCTTTGTAGTAAGGTATCGACAACGGCTTCGCCATCTTTAACACTTGCTGCGATCATCAGGGGCGTCCAGCCACTGTCATCCTACATTTTCAAAATTAGTCCAGTATTAACAAGTAAAACGCAGGCCTAGTGATACTTTATCACAATATAACTCACCTCTACATCGGGATCGAAAGCCTTCTGTTGTGATAGAAGAAGTACTATCTCGTGTTGGTTCGAAGATGCTGCCCAGTGGATGGGAAAGCGCCCATCGTCGTCTTTGCGCTGCGCTAGTTTTGGGTTGGCCTGCCGATAGGTACTAAGCATTAGATTGGCTGCTCACGGAGTCTCATGTAGACGTCTGTAGACTATCAAACTGGATGTCTTTACATTTAATAATGATTCGACGACGGTTACTGTTTCTAGAATTAGCCATTTGCTAGGTTATGTGAAGGTGGTGAAGGATGAATGAATAAGTTCTCACATTTGCCTTCTCGCGCCGCTGCGTGTATAGCATATTTATCGGTCTCTTGTGATGAAGACATATTGATGTGTTGGCTGTACTCAGCTCCTATGTCTTGCTTCGTAAACGAGAGAGAGGAAGAAATTAATTACGCAATAACCACACGTTTGAATAGACCACTGACGTCTATATTGTAAACGATTTCACCGGTAGGCAGGTTGTTTGCTCGTGTACGGAAGCTGCTCTTATATATTCGGCTTTGATGCCAGTAGGTAGGTACCTAGGTAGGCACGATACAGTACGTCATATTCAGTTGTGTCTATATGCATTAATACGAATCTATCGCTAAAACGAAGTACACTCGGAGTTAAGTAAGCCTTTAATCAAACTCACAACGTAGTCTTAAAGAAACAATTCATTGTTACTTTTCAAGTAGAATGTGAAATTCAATAGCATGTTTAGTTCAATCATGAGTTCTTTGACCGATTCAGATTGGAAAACAATGCTCCCTAAGGAGGCTTGTGATGCAAATCGAACAGGACCGGACGGAGAGGTTCGTTTAAGCGCATACTGTACGCAAATCAAATGAAAAGGTTCCCTGAAAGAATGACTTGCAGAAAATCAATATGGACTCTGTAGGCAATCCGTTGAAAGCCTAGATCGGAATTGTTTAATGGCCTGATACTTAACAAAGTCTTGCTCTTCTGTGTCGTGCAAACTGATGCGAAGTAATGAATGTCCGCTTTGGTCTGTGCGGTACGGCGAAGAACCGCAGAGATAACAACGCCAGGTAGGAAAAAAGTACCGGTAGGACTACAATAGGCTTCGCTCCGTATTTACCACTGCGCAGTTTACTCCGTATATCGTTACCCGCATTCTTAACTAGTCTGACAATGGATCTGGGGTAGGTTCGGAATTAGCTTACCACTTACACGTGGATACCTAGACTGGTTGAATGGAATTTAACGCCAGGCATAAAGCTTGCATGTGAAGCTATACCTCTTGACAACCCTATCCAGAACCGGAGAACATGAAGCTCGTTTAAACATAACACGAGCCCAGTTAATGAACTTAAGTAGTGTTAAGTTAATTACAATCATAATCATAATCCCATAAGCTGACATATCGGAGTCCACTACTCCGTAAACTAGTCCGAATTCCGAATTTCTCTAACCCGAGATCTAGGATTCTCGGCCGAGATGTTCATGTTGATGGATTGCGACATCTCTCCACGCAATTATTAGGCAACTACAAAGCGCCCTAGGTTAGATCGTGCTTATCGGCTTATAGACTGTCTTGATACCTTCTTCTTGTAGATAAGAATATCTACCTACTATTACGGCTCTATTTACTCAATATGACCTCCTTCTATCCTCCAAACTACACACTTTTCCTAGTGTGCTCATCCCCTTGTGCACCAGCGTCGTGCGAGCCGCTGTCGCCTGCATAGTTGCTACTTACGACAAGACCAATAGCTATAAGTGAAATCAACTGCGGCAATAGCGTCTGTTCTTTCACAATGTCTTTTTCTCAAGGACTAGGTAATCTCCTTCAACAAGACGAAAATACATTTGACTTCAACATTCAGTTCGAGCAATTGTTCTTATCTATTATACCCTCTGCTTTGTTCATCATATCATCGCTATGGCGCACTCTCTATCAGGCACGGAGACCAACTGTCGTGCACGCGCCAACAGCTCAATTGATTAAGCTGGTATGTTTCGTTTGCAGATAGTATAAGTATCTCCACGTTGTCACTGACTTTTCCAAAGGGTGCTATTGCCGTATATGTTGGACTTGAGCTTTCGCTAGTTGTCTTGGCTGCTGGCTCCTTACATGTGGCTAGCTTATTCATAGCTGCGTCGGCGCTCAAACTGGCGTCTGCACTCCTCATGATGGTGCTTAGTGTCATGGACCATAGCAGAAGCCCAAGGCCATCTGTATTGTTGAATACCTACTTGTTTTTGACCCTACTGCTCGATGGAGCACAGGCTAGAACACTGTTTTTATCTTCAGACGGCAAACCTGATATTGCTTATAGCAGTATTTTTAGTGCAGCATTAGTCCTGAAACTCGGAATCTTCCTTCTAGAAGCTCGACAAAAATCGAGATGGATCAAGTGGGATGTGAAGGAGCACAGTCCAGAAGAAACGAGCGGAATATTTTCTCTCGGCGTTTACTTTTGGCTCAATAAACTCTTCGTCGCCGGCTATAGCAAAGTATTGCGGATAAACGATCTCTATCCGCTTGATAACACTCTTAATAGCAAGATATTGCATGAGAAATTCTCCAGGAACATGGACTACAGCAGACTAAAGGGAGACAGTTTTGGTCTTGTGAAGGTGCTGATACGTACGCTGAGCATAAATCTGCTTCTCCCAATACCACTCCGCTTGGCAATGCTTGGTTTCACATTAGCCCAGCCCCCTTTTATCCAAAGCTTACTCGAATACCTGTCTAAGCCTGAGAGAGATCCTAACGCTGGATATGGCTTCATTGGTGCCAGTGTATTTATTTACTCTGGGATCGCAATATCATCTGCTCTCTGCTGGTATAATGGATGCTGTTTCCTAGACTCCAAGAAGACAATACTAACTTATAGTTCTAGGTATTTCCACCGTCGCACACTAGCGATGGCACGATCGATGCTTATCACCGAGATCTACGTCAAAGCCACTAAAGCTCGCTTTGGAAAAGGTGATGATGGCGCCGCAGTCACTTTGATGAGCATAGACATTGAACGGATCAACATGGGATTCCTGTCATTGCATGAAACCTGGGCCAGCTTGCTCCAGGCTGCTCTAGCTAGTTGGCTGCTGTACGGTCAACTTGGCGCGGCATTCGCGGCATCTATTGCGCTTGTGACAGTCTGTTTCGTGGGGTTGGGTATCCTCCTGAAGTTCACCGGAGACTCTCAGAGATCCTGGATGGCAGGCAACCAGAAGCGTATTGGCCTGACAACTACTGTCATCTCTAGCATGAAGAACTTGAAAATATCCGGCCTCTCCTCCACAATCCGCGACTATGTACAGAGCCTCCGTGTGCAAGAACTGGCGGCAGGAAATCGGTTCCGTAAGATCACTATCATTGCAGCTCTGCTTGGCTACATACCAGAGTTAATCAGTCCGCCGCTGACCTTCGCGGCTGCTCAGCGGACATTGGATGTTCCCAGAATATTCACAAGTCTTTCATACCTTTTACTGCTAACTGCCCCTCTCACTTTGCTCTTTCAGACAATACCGCAGCTAGTATCTGGGTTGACTTGTCTAAGCAGAATTCAAGCATTCTTGGAACTCGAGGCTCGCCATGACTTTCGGGATGTTATGACGGACCCGAAGCATTATCCCGAAAAGGCCGTGACGAATGTCCAATATTCCACGCAAACAGCAGAAACTGCGTTGCCGCCCGTCGTGGTCAGAAATGGAAAGTTTGGCTGGGAAGCGAACAACTTCATCTTGCACGACGTCAACGCGCAGGTCCCCGAGGCATCCCTCACTATGATCGTTGGGCCCGTGGGGTCGGGAAAATCGACCATGTGCAAAGCGTTGCTGGGCGAGGTTCCCTTCAACGAAGGCAGCGTAACCTTGAAAACTAAGTTTCCACACATTGGGTTTTGCGAGCAAGCCGCATTCCTCTCGAACGGAACCATTAGAGATAATATCGTAGGATATTCCCCCTTTGACGAACAGAGATACGTCGAGGTCATCAAAGCGACGGCTCTTGGCTTCGACCTGGGGACACTTCCTCAAAATGATATGACAAATATAGGATCCGACGGAATTACACTATCTGGAGGGCAAAAACAACGAGTCTCCCTTGCGAGAGCTCTGTACCTGCAATCAGATTTATTAATACTGGACGATGTTTTCAGTGGCTTAGATGCGGATACAGAAGAGCAAGTCTTTCGTCAAGTTTTCGGTCCCGATGGGCTGCTCAGACGACGATCTACGACGGTCGTATTGTGTACTCATAGTATACGCCACCTGCCCTTCTCGGACTACATAATAGTGCTAGAAGCCGGCACTATAACTGAGCAAGGAACTTTCAATGACCTGGCGGCTCGCGATGGATATATCTGCCGTCTAGGTCTACGAAATAGTGACGAAAGCGATACTTCGTCGGAACCAGCGCCGGCCCGGGAGGGTTATGCCGAAATGATGTCAAAAGAAGTCCAAAATCTATCGGCCTCTGCAGCATCATTGGAGCCGGAAAGAGATGAATCGCGGCAAGTTGGCGACAAGACGGTCTACAAGCACTATTTCAAGAGCATGGGGGTGTTAATTGCAACGTGGAGCTTGTTCTCTGCCATCCTTTGGGGAACCTTCCCGAATTTCTCTACAATTTGTGAGTTAAGCGTTCCACGAAGCGAGCGAACCAGTGGTCCCAGAGTTGCGACGTACTCAACAACTAATACTATCCATTTAGGGCTTACGTTTTGGACGGACGACGTGTATTCTGAGCACCCGAATCATTCTTATGCTTACTATACCGGAATATATGCCCTTCTTCAAGTGTCCGGCTTGATATCGCTTTTGTCGCTTGGAATTACTATTAAAGTTATCGCTATAAAGCGTACAGGCGCCAATCTTCATCAAGATGCTTTGCGAACATTGGTTCGAGCACCCCTGTCCTTCTTTACCACGACGGATACGGGTGTGGTCACGAATCTATTCTCTCAGGATCTGAATCTCATTGATACTGAGCTGCCAAATGCGCTGTTGGACACTATGTTTTGTGTAAATCCCCCCTACTGAGTGCACCCCTTTTCAATAATAGCGTTGCAGTGTGCACATAGAATTCGCTGACTAATAATACTCATCAGGTCTTCCAAGGAATTGGACAAGCGGCTGTTATGCTCACATCATCCCCCTATTTAGCCATTAGTTACCCCTTCCTAGGTATTCTGCTTTATGTGCTTCAGAAATTCTATTTGCGGACATCGAGACAGCTAAGACTGCTAGATCTTGAATCAAAAAGTCCCCTCTAGTAAGTTTGGCTTTTAATCCTTTTCACTGAGAAGTTTATTGATCAATGTTACATAGTACGCATTTTATCGACACTGTCAAGGGAGCGATCACTTTGAGAGCGCTCGGTAAGTAAAATGGTAGTCGTACATCGTATTACAGCATTGATATTCACGGTCGATAGGATTTGTCGCCAACGATATCCAGAAAAACGCTTGCTTGATCGACACTAGCCAACGACCGGCATACCTGCTGGTTATGATTCAACAGTGGCTTAACCTCGTTCTCGGTCTCGTCATTGCTGTGCTTTCAGCGGTTTTGACGACGCTTGCGGTTCAGCTTCACTCGAACTCCGGTTTCACCGGCGCCTCTCTAGTCACTCTCATGAGTTTCGGGAATAACCTCTCAGGCATCGTGATGTACTTCACCAGACTAGAGACATCTATTGGAGCCATTGCAAGACTCAAAACATTCAATGACACTGTCAAGCCGGAAGACAAGAATGAAGAGGACCTCGTGCCCCCTGAAGATTGGCCCCAGACGGGAGCGATAGATTTGAAAGGGGTATCCGCGTCTTATGAGTAAGAAAACGAACACATAAACGGCCCCCTAAAAGCTTGGGGGTGCTAACTATTATATCAGCGTCAGCACAGAAGCCAATGTGACGCCCAATCTTGCTCTGCATGATATCAATCTCACGATCAATTCTGGCGAAAAAATCGCCATTTGCGGGCGAACAGGAAGCGGAAAATCGAGTCTCATCGCACTCCTATTGAAACTCCTTGATCCCGTCCCGAGGGCAGATGGCGGCGTCATGATTGATAACGCGCCACTCCATCGTATCGATCGATCCGTATTACGCCAGCGCATCATCGCCGTGCCGCAGGAGGCCGTGTTCCTCCCCGATGGGTCTACATTCCGGGCCAATCTCGACCCCACTGATATCTCGTCGCTAGAAGAATGCGAAGAGGTGTTGACGAAGGTGGACCTCTTGCAATTTGTTCAAGCTCGAGGTGGTCTGGACGCGCCCATGATTACCGGGACTCTCAGCGCCGGACAGCGACAGCTCATGTCCCTCGGCCGCGCACTACTAAGGCGCCGCGGCCGAGCGAGAACTCAACTCAGACCCGGAGCCAGTGGGGTCGAGGGAGGCATACTGCTGCTAGACGAGGTAAGCTCGAGCGTAGATCGCGAAACGGAGCGCGTCATGCAAGAGATCATCAGAACCGAGTTCAAAGACTATACGGTCGTCTCAGTCAGCCACAGGCTAGACATGATCATGGACTTTGACAGAGTAGTTGTTATGGATAAGGGGAAGATCGTAGAGGTTGGAAACCCCAGGGTCCTGGCTGCGCAGGATGGTACTAGGTTCCGTGAATTGACAGAGGCCGCGAGTAAATAGAAAGGATGGTGTAGCGATCATAGACAAAGCGAAGCAATAAAAAGGATCATAATTATGAATTACACTGTCGTATTGAAATGATCACGATCAACTGACCCTTCCAGTGCCGTCCGACAGCCCCTTCATACCGGTTCAAAGCTCATCCCACCTCTAGCATACGATAGTAGGCCGACGATCTTAGGATATAGATAGAAATATGCTGCCTGTAGAGCTATTGGCCCGCATAATTCTCGAACTTGTGTGCTGACGCAGTTTCCAGGCCCGGCAGCCACCCCGAATGAGTTTCTGTCTGTTCCTTTAGGGTTGATGCGTTAACGCAGGCGCTTCTTTCCATTGGGAACAGAAATTGTTAAGCAACCCTACGCGAATAGTGACGAGGAGAACCATTCCTGACTCGGTGGGTAAATTACTTTAGCTCGCTTCTGCTTAGAAGCTACCCTAAGAGATTATAGTGTCGAGGTCTAGTGTAAGGCCGACTTCCTGGTTTGGATTCAGCATACGGTATGCGAAATGTCACGAAGCGCCGCTGACCACCTCTCTATATAACAGTTAGCATCGGTTCAAGAACGAAGCTTTTGTCTGTGCCATATGCATCTTGTATAAAAGGTAATGGAGGTAATCATACGTTGTAGCTTATATGGGAGCTTGTTGACTAGGGGCAGATCCCTGTGCACGAACCCTTTCACATCGCTAAAACCTGCTTAACCACGCCAGTATGTCTCACAGAAGGCCTTCAATTGTGATAACCGCTGTAAATGTCGCGGTATACCTTCTAAATGGCGGGTTTTCGTCATTCCGGATTTTCCAAGGATCTGCTGGGAAGACATTGAATGTCTTGTTCGCATGACTTAAATCGAGTGATTGACTAAGGTTCCAAGCCCTAGCAATGTGTGTGCTGTTTGTTATTTCATCATGACAACAATCCTAGTCATTGGCGTTAAGATTCGTACATGGAGTTCATCAGTGAGTTTGGTCGTACCAGCTTCTCGGCAAAATCGTGTTGCTGCTTAGCCCAGTAGCCTTGATTAGGGCATTAAAGGGGACAGCGAAAGTGGAAGGTCCGATGAGATTAAGAGCAGTCTAAGCAGCTGGTGATTTTTAGCCTCTTATCTTATAGTCGGCGCGTTAATGACACCGATCTCCCCTATCTTTGTTAAGGATTAGGCGCTCTGCTCAGTATTAATCGACCCATGGCTGAGTATCTAGATGCTGATGCCCATGATAATAAGTCCCCTCCATTATAAGCATTGACGTTGATACTAGCACCATTGTCAAGCAGCAAACGCGCGGTATATTCTTTATTGAAGCCAGCCGCGATAGACAGAGGAGTCCGACCAACATCATCTCGGGCATCGATGTCAGCGCCACCGGATATCAAAACCTGGCAAAGGGTTGAGTCTTTTTCAATGGCTGCGTGGTAAAGTGGTGATCTGCCCAAGTAATCTCGCGAATCGACGTTCGCCCCATTAGCGAGCAGCATTTGAGCGATAGCGACAGCTGTTTGGGGACTGGCTATAGCCCAAGCTAGTGGTCCCCAGCCACGACTGCATTCGTGATTGACATTGGCACCTCTTTCGATTAAGAACCGCACGACAAGTAATTGTCCGTACGCCGCTGCCCAGGATAGCGGTGTTCGACCTAAAGTATCTGGAGTATGGACGTTGGCGCCCTTTTCAAGTAATAGCTCTACGATGTCTCCGTGCCCAAACCTCGCTGCCCAAGACAGAGGTGTCGCTCCATCGCTGTCTTTAGAATCTATAGTCCCATCTTCGGTGGCGAGAAATAGTCGAAAAATCGCCTCGCTTCCGAACTGAGCAAGATATGTGGCGAGGCTTCGCCCCTGTAATGATACAAAGTGGTGGCGGAATTCCCGAACATTTATCTCTTTCGTTAACAACTCGTTGATAAGCGACGAGTCCCCATGACTGGGGGGTAGTCTTTTTACCTGGACTTCCAACAAGGCTTGCACGGTTTCACTGCTCCCCGTAACTAAAGCTGCGAGAATCGGTGCGCCAAAACGCCCTTCTTCGATGGCAAAGCAAGATTGACTGGGCGGCTGAACTCGGATTAGATTGGGCAGGTTCAACTCAGCCAAAATGTATAATAACGTGGTATTTGGGGAGTATTTGGTATATTTTTCGTAGACGTTGACTTGCCGAATCCACATCGCTCTCGGAAATGTTGAAAGAAAATGTGACTGGCTGATGGCGTGGCGCTCGGCTTCTTCGGCGTGACGAAGAATGTATTTAGTGGCATACTCTAAGAATGGATATCTCGACACAATTTCTTGACGGGTCAGAACCACCCCCTGCAGTCCAATCTCGTTCTGAGCCGTCTCGAGACAGAATGCTTGTCTGACAGGATCAGACAACATATATTCTGCGCAACAAGATCGAAGTTTTTCGTGGCTGTAGCCTTGAACATTGCATCCAAGGTCCTGCCGTATCTTTTGGATCCCGTTTTGGTTCAACAGGAAGTCTCGAACAGACTCGTGAATGAATTGTACAACTGGATTTTCTGCTCCCACTATTTCGGCTAGGCCCTTAGATATACGGAGAATGTACCTCGTAATATCTTCAACTGATATGTCTGAGTGACAGGCAGGAATACTGTGAGGTTCTATGCCGGATAGTGTTGCGAAATAGTGTTCCTGTGGCGAGAGAGGACGCTTGGAAAATAAAATCCATTGAATACAGCAGAGAAGCGCGTCAGGATCATTTTCGCCCCGCGTAAGTATACTGTGAAATAGATCATGGAGATCGTTTGGGATGTCCTGGAGCCTTTGGCGTAGGCGATCCGGACGCCCACCGTCATATTCTCGATTAAGAATATCTACTACCAGCACTACCCACATGAAGACACCAGAGGCACCATTCCAGAGATCATATCGGATCTTCATTGCAAGCTCTGTATTGCCGATGTTGAGTATACTGTCGATATAATGGGAAATATCATCTCGGTGATCATCTTGATCTTCAAGACGAATTATGAGCCCTTTCTTCATGGTTATGTTGGGATAATATCTGCTTGTACAGCAGATGAGGAGCCGAGTGTCACTATCTGAACTGGACCGTGAACTCAAGCCGGTGAGAAATGATAACATTTTTCGGATTTCTACCTCCTCGCACTCGTCTAGGCCGTCGATGAAACATATGAGGGTTGAGTCTTGCAGAGCAAGCATGACCACTCTGAATAGAGATTCTAAAGATTGTATGGTCCACTGGTGTCCGGTTTGCAAAGAATCCAATAGCTCTATTAGGTACGGACGCGCATTGAAGAGCTGGATGAGCAGAGATCGATACAGGCCGACAGTAGATCGTTCCAGGGTCTCCCCACGCGCATAAAAGAAGAAAGAGACCACGAGCTTCCGTGTATGCTCTTGACGTATCTGCGACAGGACGTGTTTTATCAAAGTCGATTTTCCTGCACCGGGTTTTCCTTTAATCCACAACAGACCATTGTGGGTGCCAAATTGGTTCTTGTCAAGCCAATCAAGATATGCAGGCTTTTTCAGAAACCACTGACAGGTCGCATTATGAGCCTCACCCACGTTCATTTCGCGGAGACCAATCTGAGGAAATGCAAGAGAAGAGAGAATAAGTCTCCGCTGGCGCTTTAGAGCCCTTCTTAAGTCTTTTTCTCTGCTTTTTGCTTTGTCTTGTGACGCGGTTGGAGAATGAAAATGGTTTTTGATATGCACAACTGATGAGACCGTCAATACACTTCCGCGACTCATCTGATGCATGGTGTCTTACCCTTAAAGTCTCGGCCAATTTCGAGTCGCGAGTCATTGTTCACAATCCCATGCCCCGAGAGCTCAATTCCGCCTCGACTTAAATCTTGTTGAGCTGCGGCGAGTACATCTGGGGGATGGTTCTCATCTTCCTCTTCAACAAGGAAATCGGCCCTGCGGCGCTTCCGGGCTGGCACCATCTTGTTTCAAAGTAGCATCCTCATTGGGGCCCCTTTGCATTAGAGTGTGGCCTCGATTATTTAATTGTGCATTAATTGCTACAGGGGAGGCTTGTGATGGCTCTGATCGTAATGTACCATCCACCTAGGTGAGCATTCTCTAATGATTTGATGATTAGATGTAGCGAAGAGGATTGTCTAGCCTTGGGGAACATCCCCTGTTGAGTATTCTGTGGCTTTGCTACAGGTAGAAATTGGCGATCGCAGACTAAAATGTTGCGGTACGCCTGTATGTTGGGCAGTAGGCAACATATTATATTTGACCTAAGGTGTCCCATAACTCAACTTGAGTAAATCTTAAGCTGTTACGGAATCGGATACTTCAAGACTTAATCATAACTAGACCAAAGGGATCGAGAAGCTGTGATGATGACCTGGGAGGAACATGCACCTAGCTGAGTCCAAAGGAAAAGTGTAGGTAGGGATATGATAAGCAACAGGGATCCCCACCATGAGCTAGTGCTCAGGAAAGCACCATGCAGGTTAGAGGCACCAGCGATGTACATACATACTGGCCCCTTTCTCGCAGATCAGCGGATGAAATATTCTGTAGTCTTAACTATGATCATTCTGTAAGATCAATGCTTGAAAATTATCCTTCTAATCAATTTCCTCATTCTTCTATTTTAAGGGCTGTAGTGTGTAGAACTCTGTGTTAGGTATTCCGTCTTAGTATTTGATTTCTCCGCTTGTCGGCAGATGAGTGCTAGAAATATCGTGTACCCTGCCAGACCAACTCCGTCTAATACTATCTGGGAAGAATCGAACGCTGCGGCGTTCCTTTCGATCTATTGGGGGCAGAATTGCACATTGACCTTGGTAGGCTGACTGGAAAATAGGATTCTGATCCAATAGTGATCCCGAATGCCTACTTATCCAAGGATTTGGGCTGAACATCTTGCGAATAACAGCTGTCTGACTATATACAGGCGAGGCAGCCCTGGAACGGTGCAACGTCCGCACCCCATCCGCACCCCGTCCGCACACCGTCCGCATATTGATCGAGAAACTGGGTAGATTTCCATTGGCGGAAGGTGCGGAGCATCTCGATACCTTACGAAGTCATACAGCGTTGAGACCTTAAAGAGGATATCAATTTGCAACGTCCGCAACGCCCGCGCCGACTAGACAACAGACGCCTGATTAATGGGTACGTACTTCGTAGGAAGGTAATCGAGATACTTGTCTAGGCTGAGCCTACCTAGTTCTTATGCACATCCAGTATTCCCATCACATCAGCTGTTATCTCAATCATTGAACTCCCCTAAACACGTCGGCTATGGCAACGCTACAGCCTGAAGATTACCGCATAGCTTGGATCGCACCACTAGAGATCGAGGCGCAAGCCGCGAAACACATGCTGGATCGCCAACATGATGGCCGTTTCCAAATGAATCGCGGAGACGATTACGTCTATCAAGCCGGCGAGATGTGCGGCCACAATATTATCATTGCTACGTTGCCTGCAGGCCAGGAATACGGCACTGGGACGGCGGCAGCACTTGCTAGTCAAATCAAAAAGTTCTTTCCAAACCTTTGGTTTGGTCTCTTAGTCGGCGTGGTTGGTAGCCTGCTATTCTAGTTAATCGTCATCTGTTATTACCTTTATCTTAGCTCAGAGAACTATGTCTCACTCATAAGCTAGGCAGCTGGCCTTCCAGACTTGGAGAGAAATCCACCTCGGGATATTAGACTGGGTGACATTCTCGTCGGATTTCCCGACAATGAAAGTTCTGGACTCGTTGCGTACGATTTGGGTAAGGATATTGGAAACGGCGAGCCGCTGCTATTACGCCGAGGTCAAGTTCTCGCCCTGACGGAGCCTGTCGTGAGATCTGCTATAAGCAGCATTCGGCTCGATTGGCCGGATGAAGGCAGGCATTTTCTGCATTACTATGAGGCCATGAAACACCGTCGTCATCGGGCTGGAACATTCGAAGACCCTGGACCTGAGAAGGATCGGCTTCATCGGACTGATGGTGGGGACGCGGATCACCTCGTGCGGCGCCCACGACGGATGCGATCCGAGCGAACCCAAGTATGGTACGGGTCAATTGGATCAGGTGAAAAGCTCATGAGAAATGCAGCACGCCGCGATCAGTTGAGGGACAATTACAACCTTATCGGATTGGAAATGGAAGCAGCCGGGACGATGAACCGCATCCCAGTCGGTGTTATTCGAGGCGTATGCGACTATGCGGATGATCATAAGAACAAGGAATGGCAGCCTTACGCGGCAGCCATGGCGGCTGCTTATGCAAAAGCAATATTGGCAAAAATCGGGCCCAATCTCACAAAACAGCATACGAGAACGTCAGATGAGAAAGAGAGAGACGCTAATACAGTCTGTGAGGATGTTGGGAAGGATCCCAATGTAATATCGAGAAAACGCTCTAAAAATGCGTCCACTATCGGTTCATCAACTGAGGGCGACCAGGGTGACCGCCGGAAGAAACGCAGGCTAGCCACCAGCAGTAGACAAAGGGTTTCTTTGGAGGGTCAGGGCAACATAAATGTCGGCTCTGGAAGCATCAGCATTGGAGGAAATCAAAGCTTCGTTACTAAGGGTGACAGTGTGATCAACCCGAGGTAAGAATCCAGAATAATACAGGGAGGAAGCAAGATGATATTGGTTCTTGAAGGCCTGCGTTCATACGGAGTATTAAAGTGGAAGTGAATTGGCGCTAAACTAAATTTGTATAAAGACCCAGCGTGAGTGGACCCCTGCTTCTGATAGGTATCCTGCGTCAGTGGTAAAAGTTAGGCTAGACAGAATCTCCCATACATTCCTCCGACAAGCTATCTACCTACTGAATATCTTAATCTCACCAACAACAAAACCGAGTCTTCTTAATCGCGCTTGAGATCTGTAGGCATTTGATATTCTCTTCTGGATTCATATTAAAAGCACCACATTCAATTGCAACGAGTACAAGAACGACGCGATGGAGGCGGTTGAGCCGAACCTCTCGTCCCTCGCACTGGAAAATGCGAAACGATCCAAACTACTCTTCGCGAGCATCCCAGCCGAGTTACCGCGGAAGAGACTGAAGCTCGCACAAGATGAGACCGAACTGCAGCGCGAGAAAGATGCTCTGTCCATTCGCTTACACGCCGAATACCGGAATCTCGATGCCCTGCCGCCGGCCCTCGCCCAAAAACAAGCCAACGCCGCGAGCGCGCGCAAGAGAGCCAAGAAGGCGCCTGCCAGCGAGGCCGCCGCCCCCGACGAACAGAAGGCGCAAAAGCTGATCGAAGGCATTGCCGAGAAGACGCCAGCCGCCGAATCTACCGCCCTTGTCCAGATCCGCAGACCGCCGCCCGGCATGGGTGCAGCACACACATCCGCGTCACAGGCCCTGAGCACTGCTCGCGCGCAGGCCACACACCAGATCAAACCTGACTGGCACCCACCGTGGAAGCTGATGAGAGTCATCTCCGGCCATCTAGGTTGGGTGCGGGCGTTGGCAGTCGAGCCGAACAATCAGTGGTTTGCCAGCGGCGCGGGGGACCGCACCATCAAGATCTGGGATCTCGCCACGGGCAACCTGCGGCTGACGCTGACGGGGCACATCTCGACGGTGCGGGGGCTGGCGGTGTCGCCGCGGCACCCGTACCTGTTCTCGTGCGGCGAGGACAAGATGGTCAAGTGCTGGGACCTCGAGACGAACCGGGTGATCCGGCACTACCACGGGCACCTGAGCGGCGTGTACACGCTGGCGCTGCACCCGACGCTGGACGTGCTGGTGACGGGGGGCCGCGACGGCGCCGTGCGCGTGTGGGACATGCGCACGCGCAGCAACGTGCACGTCATGTCCGGCCACCGCGGCACAATCGCCGACGTGAAATGCCAGGAGGCCGACCCGCAGGTCATCAGCGGGTCGCTGGACGCCACGGTGCGGCTGTGGGACCTGGCCGCGGGAAAAACCATGAGCGTGCTGACGCACCACAAGAAGGGCGTGCGCGCGCTGGCCGTGCACCCGCGCGAGTTCACCTTCGCCACGGGGAGCACCGGAAGCATCAAGCAGTGGAAGTGCCCCGAGGGCGCCTTCATGGGCAACTGCGAGGGCCACAACGCCATCATCAACTCGCTCGCCGTGAACGAGGACAACGTCCTGGTGTCTGGCGGCGATAATGGGAGCATGGCCTTCTGGGACTGGAAGACTGGCCACCGCTTCCAGGCTCTCGACTCCATCGCCCAGCCCGGCTCCCTCGACGCTGAGGCCGGCATCATGTCCTCCACCTTCGACCGCACCGGCCTCCGCCTCATCGTCGGCGAGGCCGACAAGACTATTAAGATCTGGAAGCCCGATGAGACTGCTACGCCGGAGACGCATCCGCTCGAGTGGAAGCCGAGTCTTAGTCGGGGACGGTTTTAGATACATGCTAGGGATAATTAGCGGATATATACCGATACGGTACGGTGTGCCGCTGCTGTTGTAGGGGTGATGGAGACTGTAGTAACCAGTCTGCAATAAAAACGAATGGTGTTACTTAATACAAAACCCAGGCATGAAGTCGAGCGAATGGATCAATTGTTTCGCATAGATACCTACAGCACAGTTGAATATCTATATCATACAATCACAGGCTACAAATCAGTAATGCATCAGAGAATGAAACTGCTTGTGACAGCAACCATAAAGATCGCATAGGCATCATGTAGATATATACAAAATTATTATTTCATCTTCTCCTGCCTAAGCAGCCATCATATCTATAACGCTATACCCAACGCCTTAATCTCCGGATCATCCCTTAGCGCAAGCTTAACCTCTTCATCCCCAACCGCCAACCTAATCTTACTCGGGCGCTCCGCGCGCAGGCCCTCGAGAAAAATAATCCCAGCGCCGGCAAGCCCGACCACAGCAGCCCTGACGCCCGCTACGCGCGCAGCTTTAGCCCTCTCGTTATTCCGCATGTCATTATTATCTACAGCGCCCCAGCGCGCATCTTCACCATTGTTGTTGACAGGGGCACGCGTAAGGAGCCCAACCCTTCTACTCCCAGCATCGACGACGAGCGCGCGTTTCGCCTCCAACAACACGTCGCCGTAGGTCGAGTCCGAGAGGCCCGTGCGTTCGTTGCGCACGAGCAGGGAGGCTAGGGTGACTTTATACGCGAACGAGAGGCCGCGCAGGTACTGCTGCAGCGGACTCGTGGTCGCTTCGTTGATGGCGCGTTTCACTGTCGCGATGGTGACTTTGCCATGCGACCTCCCCTTGCTAGTATCTCCTGACTGGCCTCGTCCCCGCTTGCTTGGCGTCTGGGGATCACCACCCGGACCCTTGGACTCAGCCTCAGCGAGCTCAACAGCCCGGCGACAGATATCCAGCGCGCGGCGCGCGTCGCCGCTCACGGCGGCGACTTTCCGGCTCGCGAACTGCACCGCGTCGGGCTCGACGATGTTCCCCGGGACGCCTTCGAGTCTTGACTGGATGATTCGCATCAGCTGCTCGTGGTTGTATCCGGGGAAGGTGATGCGCGTCAGGCCTAGGCGGCTGCTGATCTTGTTGCTTAGGGTCCGCTCCGGTAGGTCCATGGTGTTGGCCACGGCGAGCACGATGAGCCGCGAGTGCCGCAGGCCCGGCCAGTTGAAGAAGTTGTACATGACGCTCTGCGTCTTGGTCACGAGTTGGTCGAGCTCGTCCATGAGGACTACGCAGGGAACCCGGCGCGGGCTGGGGTTGTTGAATTCTCGCTCGAGGAGGTCCAGGGCTTGGCTGGGACTTACGCGTTGGCCGCGGAGGGCTTCCCAGAGGAGGCTGTAGGATTGGTGGGGGTCTGTGATTTTCATTCCGTTTATTTCGACGAAGATGAAGTCATCGAGTTCGTCTGCCTGCACTGCGTCGTCTAACCGGGAAACGACTTCGCGGACGGTAGCTGTTTTTCCGGTCCCAGGTGTACCGGAGATATAGATACATGCCCCCGATCCATCGGTAATGGCGGCTTCGAGATGCGAGTAGACGATGGAAAACTCATCTTCTCGGCATGGAAGAGTTGTAGGCACAGATGCGACGTGCAATTGGGCCCTGGCCATCTGGAAAGGGGACGATTGATTATAACTAGGTGATATGAAACGGGTGGCGAGGGGTGTGAACTCGAGAGCCTTCTTCACTATAATCCTACTATAACGCGTTGTTAGTCTCGATTGCTATCTAAGAGTATGCCATCTTTTAGAAATGATGCGTAATAAGAGGCTTACTTTCGACTCGACGGCGTCGTAACTCGTGATGTTTTTTGTCTCTTGCGAGGAGTCCGCACTTGGGACTTAGTCTCCCGGTCTGAAGACAAGTACCCGTCGTCACAGTCCGTCTCCTCATCCTCTGGGACGTCGTTGAGTCGCCGCTTTCGTGGACTATATTCTGTGGCAGCGTCATCGGTTTTACTAGAGGACTTCGGTTGCTTTCTGGTGGATTTTGTTCCACTCTGAACTAGTTCTACTAGCTTCTCAATGTCGCCAGAGCTACCGGAGAAGACATCCTCCCATACGAATTCAGGGGTGTAGGTGGTCGTCCTAGCATTACAGCCTCTGCGGCAGACGAAGGTCTTGTTGTAGGCGGGTGATGAGCGAGGTATCTTGCCAGCAGGAAACTCGCGTGAAAAGGTGTCGTACGACATTATACGTGCTTTACCAGTTATGGAAACGAGAGGGTTTATATCGGAGGTCGATGTTATATATAACTCGTTCTAAATACGAGGGCACGAATGCAGACGTTAGCTAAGACACACGCAGAATGGGCGGCGCGGTAAAATAGTAAAAAGGGGCACGAACGGGGAGAAAGTCGGTGCGCTTGCGAGGCCCTTTGCGGATCTCGTCCTCGGGAGAGAACCACAGGAAGTCGGCAGCCATGTCCCCTTCTTCGTCGTACTCCACGAATTCGTTGACGATGGCAGCCCAATCCTGAGTGGCGCCCTCGGCCCTGAGCAGCACGCAGTCGCCGACCCGACACTCGAAGCCACCATTGCGGGCGCCGACGATGCGACTGGTGCCCTCACGACGGGGCCGGCCCGATTGACTGGGCACTGCCTCGTATATCCATTCCCATTCCTTGCTCAGGCCGTCGTCGTCATCCTGAATGTTCCGAGAAGCCGCAGACCGGCGGGGCATGTCGCCAAGGCGCAGGTGACTAAGACCACACGCAACTGGCTGAGAGAGTCGATCGGTGTGTGATGCTCAATTGGCTTAGATGACGCCCGTAGCTTGGAGAGGCGACTATAATTTAATTGCCGCTTGAGATCGACGTATTTAGGTTAGCATACACAATGCGCTTCTCAGTGCGTACACCATGTCATGTAGGCGAGGCTTCAAACATCTGGTCCGCATTGTAGGTAGTGCTTTGAGATGCACGGTTTAGGTAATCCACAGACGCGTGTTTTGCGCCAGACAGTAAACGCGACATCACGTGGTCTTCGATTTAATTATCCCAATCTACTTTACCTATCTAGGTTAGGTTAGTGTTTACCCCTGGACAAAGAGAGCAAACGTATATAACAATTATAACTTGATTTTTTTTTACATTAAACCAATCACATTAATCAAGCTCAACCGTTGTTGTCTCAGAGTTTGTCGACGCCACTCTAGCCTCAACGAAGGGCAGTACCTGAGCGACGACAGTGTCCTAAATTTCAATACAAATCTCACACTAAAGGGGCATCTCCATGCTTCGACCCTGATTCTCACCCCGAGCCCCAGAACGAGAGGATCTTCTTTGCGATGTCTTCGCTGTTCGGATAAGGGAACCCATGCCCTCCTGGCACGTACTCGACCTGTAGATGGTCCGGTGGCAGCAGCTTGAGTATGTCCTCGGTCGTCTCTCTGCCCACCACGACGTCATCATCCTGCCCAAAGAAAACAAGCAACTTAGAATCATGCAGGGGACATTCAGGTTTTACTCGGCCGGCAATGATGTCACAAACCCTTCTCCATAAGTCCTCTCTATGCTGCAGCAGTCCACATTGAATAGTATTCTGGAAAGAGTAGACGTGGCCTCGGTGGTGGTCGAATTGGAACTAAAGAATTGCTCCCATGTCGAAGGTGCTCTCTACACGAGATGGCAGCGCGAGTGACAGAACTTGTGGAGCCTGGCTTGGTACACCTACGTTTGATGGGTTCACCCCTAGGATCTCTCGAACCTTCTCCCTAATGGATGGTCGCGACGGAGCAAATCGTGGCTGCTGCATGAGCTCGTCGTCATACCCTTCAGGGAGCTTCCGGAGTAGGCCAGCAGGGCCTAGGAGCACCAGTGACCAGACAGACTCCGGGAAGGCAGCAGTGAATGTGAGAGATATGGGGCCGCCAAGTGAGAATGCGACGATGGAGAAGCCGTTGCCGCTTCCCATCCATGACTGTTGAGAGGATGCCAGGGCCAAGAGCATCTGCGTCGCGAACAACCGAGCATCGTGTCTGCACTGGAGGGGTGAATCGCTGTATCCTCGACCCCAAAGATCTAGAAATGATGGTAAGCTAAGCCGATCATTGTTAGGCAGAACACAAAAAAACTCCGCGGACAGCTTACCAAAAAGCATGACGCGATACCCAGCATCGACGAGCGTCTGGGCGATGTTGGCAAAGACGAGACACGGTGTGGCGTCTCCGTGGACAAATAGAACCTTACTGCCATCTTCTGGGCCCCATTCGTATACTCGCATAGTCCCGTAGAAAGCTTCCACATCGCGGGCGCCGGGGAGAGCGTTGGGCGGATATGCTAACGTCACAGCCTCCTCGGCCGTGACGAGTGGGAGCAGCGTCGCACGAGGGGATTCAATGCAATCGGACTGCGCCATTATGCCTTCGTACAGATGACGACTTTAGATTGTCTTTACCCACGTGGGCAATATTGATATCAATCGGACTTCCTAATAGGTTAGTAATTGTCCTATTACAAAAGGGTTTAAAGCGTGATGAATTACTTGCGAGGCGAGTGAGAACATCAAAAGCCGTGAGCTGGAAAGAAGAGAGTTAGGTTGTAGTTCTATATTCCCTAGCTTTTCGAAGATCGCGGACTCTTTGTTTGTCATTACCTACCTAAGTATTATGTAACCACGGTGAGACATTATCAGCCCCTAGTAACAGAGCTGCTCACTACACCGCCCTGAACGAGACTTTCACTCGCCGATTTCAAGATTGGCTAAGCAAGGGCCGGTCTGACCTATCGTTCTCCGTATGCTCACGTATATTCAAACGCCATATTATCCGTAGACCGTTAGATATAGGCATAGGCAACATATCCACTTGTAGCGAGAAATGCTATAGGTTCACTACCTTAGGCCAATCGACTAGACTTCCGGATTCAACTACGTTTGTAAGTAGCTCTCCTATATAAAGAAGCGGTAAAAATACTTCGAAAACGGACCCCCTATTCCTATATGATGTCTTAGTGATTGCACTCCTGTAAAATATTGCAAGTCTACTAAAATCTACAGGACTCTTCGACAGGACTCTTCGAAATTAACGGATTTAACATTTCTGTGGGTGTTTCTAAGCTCGATTTATGAATAAAAGTACATCTAGAGGCACCTAGACCATTCATAGCGCTGCACATCCTTAAATTATAGCCACACCAACGCCACGCCAAATTTCCGAACTTGAAAAATCTACAGATCCCTGCCATTCGACCTTATCTACGCACTTTGCAACATCACGACCGTCAAGCCGATCGTACTCTGCACAGCTCATCTAATTATAGCACCCCGAAGGGCGTACCTCAGCTGGTTGACCACTTCGTATACCCCGTGGCGTACAGTAGACGAACTATACGATTGGCTTAATGGCCGCGATAGACCACGTACTTAAAAGCATCATGGCCAGCCGGTTCACTAGTATACCTCTTGCGACTAAGTCAACTATAAACGGGTCAATCAGTCACTAACATACTTATAGTAATCCATATAACCTACGAACCGACCAACTGATCAACCGTCAGATAAGGGATCACAGAGTGAGCAGAAGTCTGTCATCAGCTGGATCGCTGCGAAGGATATGGTGTAGTTAGGGCTCAATAGATAGATTAAATCATTCCTGGAGCTCCCAAATAACCGTCTGGGAGTCCAACCGACCTATATATAATAAGGGCCGTACCGTTATATATATCCTTGAGTAGTATAAAATACGAGCGACTTGTGAACCGCTCGCAAGTTGGGACCGCTCGAAAACTCCCGAACGTTCCACAATCAAACAGCGAACATACAGCTCTACGTATGAATAGGTAGTTCAAATTTCGATCGTGTGTATATTAGAGTAGATGTAAAGTTATATTGAACGGCCAATAATATACTCCTCTTCATTCTCAGCCGAAACATCCAGTTCGCGTCAGCTAGCAATATTCAGCTCACTAGGCTTTTATATCTCACTTCGGTAAAGTTTTATAGAAGCCCAGTGAACATCACAACGCCAGTGAACCCCTTAATCATAAGTTCCCGCAACAGAGATATTACTTGAATAGTAGGATAAACGGCCTCAAAAGTTGAAGTAACGTGTTAACGTAATATATTATACGGTATATATGAAGTACCTACTCGGTACCCTATTCCGTATTATCTAACGATACGAAATAGCCACCTGCACCAGGCACCTTCTCGGGTAATCTACGGACGAGGATAACACGTGCTCGTTTCAAAATTTAAAATATACCTATTACATCAGGGACGTAGTTTCTTTCCAAGAGCAAGTGCATGCCCTGGGCGGTGGATCGATACTGCTATCCGCGTAAAACCAAAACCATTCTTTTGTCGGGTCCTACTTCAACAATCATACTAACGGGAACCAAATATATTAGGGAAGAACTCTACGTATCAGGTAATTCGTGTCAGCCTGGTCTTATCCGCCCACCTCATACGCACGCCATCATGGATGGACCCAGAGATCAAGATGTCGTCTCACAGCCACGGTCTGCCAGCAGTGAAGCCCCGAGACCGGACAGACCTACCCCTATCACGGAACCGACAGATGTCAGCGGAGTGCGTGGTCCTTTGCCCACGCCTTCGTTTCCGATACTCGAGATGAGACGGAATGCTCAAGCAAGAAAGGAACCTGTCCTAGCTGCTGTCCAGAATTCAGATAAAAAGAAGAATGCAATTGTAAGTGTTTCTGTTCTGGCCAGTATTCCTAGCTTGTCGGATAACATCTTACGTCGTGTAGGCCATCTTCATCGTCTCGGGGGACGCCGACGCCACCAAAGGCGTAGCTAAAGCTGTGTATCAAGACTTGAAAGACGGCAACACAGATGCAAACATCCGCCTCGAAGAAACACAAGGGCCTTACATCAGAGTCGAGGCTTCGACAGAGGAAGATGCACTGATACTGACCCGTACGGCGCAAAGCCTGACAACGGACTATCTCTCTAGCCACACTACTGATTCTAAACCGATCTTCGTTGAACCACCGACTTCCTGCGTATGTGATTTCAACATTGCCGCGAAAGTCGTGAACGACACAGGATATGCACGGGCTATGGCAGAAGCTGTGCCCGGCACAGTTAATACGACGCTGGAATCAGACTTGCGCAAATACAAACACGAGACTTCGAGAAGTATTTTGGAGGCTCTTGAGAAGGCATCCGGTGTCCACCGCTCTTTAATTTTGAAGATCCACCTGGGGCAATACCTTCTTGAGAGATATCAAAAAGGCAAATTCCCATTGGAGCGATTCGTGACGATGGTTAGGAATCCCCGTGCCCTCGGCCGATTCGATGTTTGGTGAGTCCATGATAGGTACCATCTATATTACCACAACTGACGGAGGTCTCCAGCCTAGGCAAGGAACCATACACTGGGGGAATAGGCCTGGGAGAGATAATACGTCGGATACAGGCGCCTGACAGCCCCTGTTTTCCTATCGACAACCAGACACCTACGGCAGCCGATGTAGTCCCGACTTATGTCCTCGAAAGTTGGCATGATGGAGATAAGTATGAAACTGATCTAGAAATGGTCAGAGGCGGGCGGACCCGAGCCAATGATCCTCCACGTTTCGACCTAGTTCATACCAAAATGATCCCGCAAGACGCACAAGTGCCTAGAGCTGAAGCTGTTAGCATCAATGTTGGCAGGTATGTCACTTTATGCGTACTGTGGTCTTGAAAATTCTCGCTGACGTATTTTTCCGAGCAGGAGACTGGACTGGACACTGAAAGCGTTTCCCGTGTCACCCAAAGACCAAGAAGCAATTGCATCACCAGTCGTTCGACTATATTTCCGTAGGGGTAAGGCGGTATTGAAAGGCTCTCTCCATAATTTCACCTGTTTCCCAGAAGTTCAGCTGCCAGAAAATCAACCCCTGGCCGGAAAGCTGAAGCCCATAACCATGAAGAGGATCTGCCGCTACAGCTGGAAGAATACGGGTTATGTGATTCAGATTACGGTCAACTGGCGCTGGCAAAGCATTCGCGACATGAAGCGTAATAACGCATCGGTGCCCACAGACTTTGATATAGTGGTCTACGCCGACAACTGGGACTATGACAGCCAAGCTGAGGCGGGGCGGACTGTCGGGGGGATGTGGGGACGCGACTTAGCGGGCCTTCTTCACGATGAGCCCAATGATGCGGCGAAGGGCGCATGTGGTAGGCTGGAAAAACTTATCGAAACGCTGCAGGATATATTGGATTTTGTCGAGGGCCCAAACCATGCTTAAGCCAAATTTAGCGGAATCGAGACATGGCCAGAACCAGGCAATGGCGCTCGATGTGCACAGCATTATATGTCACGCTCGTCCTCGCTACGGGATGATGCTGTCAGAAATCAAGCTGTCTTATGCAGGTACCCTTCAGCAGACTAGCTTCTCTTTAATGCAAACTACTAATCAGAAGAAGGTAAAAGGAGAGGGCAAGGGGGAGAGAGGAATGCAAGCACTGGACATATCAGGGACACATGTTGTCTCCTTCACCTTTAATAAAGCTTCAGCAGATGAATAAAGTCGAAATATTAGGACTTGCATGACATTGTGACTTTTAAGTTTTATTGGGGGCTCGATACCATTTTCTGTCTCAGTACTGGTGCGGCGTTATCGAATTAGCAAACAGAAAGGATATGTTCGGGGCGGGACAGGCCAGATATTTACCTTGTTCTATGACACGGAGGTTATTCGTCTTGCCCTGTACTATGCCCTCCAATTCTTTGATATTGCCTCCCACTTCCGTCATCTTGCCCTCGTAGAATTGGGTAGCCGACTTTAAATCCTGCGGAAAAGGGTAAGTCCAGCGCCGGAAAGAGCCGATAGAAGCCAGAGCAGGGGAACCGCACCTTTTCGACGTAGAATCCTGTGCCTACGTCGACTAGAACATGCGATGCGCTCGATAGGGTCCCGCCGACGTAGAGGGAGTTCGTAAGAGGTACGAGGACGGGCTTGTTCTCTGTTTGGGTTTTTTATATTATAGTTAGATGCCAAATCCAATACCAATGTTTCGTTTCGTTTCGCTTCCGCTTTACTGCGTCGCGCTCGGGTTCGGGGTCGGGCTCGCTGGGGAATCGGACTGGTTCTCGTACCTTTGAGGGCAGGGGATTTGCCGCCCTGGACGCAGCGCAGACAGTCGCGGAACTTGGCCTGCGCGGCCTGCAGCTGCGTAAACGACGTGGTGAGGTGCTCGAGCTCCTGGTCGAGCTGGCTCTTGACTTGTGTGAGCTGCTGCACGCTTAGCGTGTCGAGGTTGACTTTTTCTCAGAAGTGGGTTAGTTTAGCGAGCTACCCAGTGTAGGTACTGCGATGAATGCGCATATAGAGAACGGCTAAGCGTACCTGTTTCGCCGCCCTCGTTGGCCATGGTGGGTGGTGATGTTGATGATGTTGACGATGTAGGTTAGGAAGATGGAGGGCATAACCTACGGTCGCATTGTTACCTTAGGTGGGTAGGTGGGGTAATTAGCTGGTAACAGGTTGCAGGTAGGTGACAATTTGTGGCCTCATAGCCCACTATTGAGCGCTAAACCTACCGTAGAATTGAATCCGTTCAGTAACAATTAGCTTCTAGGCGGGACAGGCCTCATATCAAGAACAACCACTCCAATACAATAATAGCAGGTTTCAGTCTGACGAATTATAATTGTATAGGTTATGATCAAAGAGCTTATCATGAAATGTCACGAATACTAGAATGAGTTATGCCGAAATACTACTAGTATTTTGAATACCGGCCGTCGACTACGGAGTAATAGGTAGGGATTCTTGATCGCTCGGTTACCCAACCTCCAGCTTGCTTAATAATTCTCACCTATTTAGAAACAGGAGATAGGCACAGGACTAATAATAAGGGCCTGGTCAAACTTTTTACCATGCATCTTCTTTAGAAATCGAGATTTTCATTAACAAATCAATTTATGAGGTGCAGGAATTTCATCGGTAAGGCAGCTGTTGTGAAGATCGGATTGACATACACAGCAGAACCTCGAATCAATGGCTACTTTTTGGCGTCTACAATATTATAGAATGTAGGCATCTAAATGAATGAATTTTCTATAACGAAAGCGAATAGCATGAGACGATAATCATGCGCACCTCGAATGTCTGAGTAGGCGGCCTTTGCCGCACAGGCTGAGTGGGCTGGATATTAACCTAACGTACGAAGTACGGAGTACTAATTTAACTTAGAGCTCCATATGAAACTGTATTGGGGTTCCTCGATGAACTGTCCGTTTCTGGGGCTGCGATAAGATCTCGATATTCGCTCGGAGCAGACTCTCGGTGGATATATAACCGTCGTCATATTTTCGATTTATTGTGAAGTTCCAAGCAGAACCAAGAAATATTCTTTCGCAAGTGGCGCCCCCGCCACTTCCCCGGATTTTGATCGCCAACGACAAGGCGAGGTCTTATCCATATTTAGTATAGTAATTGAGTGCTACTTTGTTCCGCGCGGCTTAGAGTGTCTTAAGGGAGCTAGATTATCGGTAGTTAAGTCCGCACTTCGACGGAAGCTAGGAGATGTGGGTTCGTTCATTTATATTTTTTATCCGTACGTGCTCTGATATTGTCAACGAACTTCGAATTGGATACCCAACAAAGCTTTCAATTCTCCTAATTAACTCCTGTTGCGTACACGTACTGGGTGCTCAGCTGGAAACCACAGGAAAATCGAGGCCCACCTTTGTATAATAATTTGGAATTATTCCGTATAGAGTTGACATACCTACCTTGCCTTGCTGCTTGCCCGCTCCGTATACTCAGCTGAAATGATGTGGCGCATTGAGGCGCAAGGCCACTAATAAGCATCAGTTCTTCATTTGCGTAGCCCGGTGCTTATGTAAGTTGTAAATCATATATTATGCTGAGCCGTCTTTCTCATGATGAGTGCTTTCATGTTCGCTTAGATTGGTACCTTACATGATGGCTTCGTTTAATCACTTGGCACTCAAAAGCAACAAACGAAGCATCGAGTACCGACATAGCTGTAGCACAACAGTACTTCGTAGGTAGGGAGTCAAAGGAGCCAAGATTACTAGTTTGGAGGATGAGACGGGTGCATGCATGCCACCTTCATGCATACAGCTTAGTGCAGGTAGATGCCCCTGTAATAGTCCGAGTTAGAGCGTGTCTTGATGTACATGTAAAAACTTCAGGACAAGGAAAGGAGACGAATAAGTTGTTGATATCAGTGAACTAGCTAATACTTCCATCGGACCTCAAATTTATGCGCTCTATAACTGCTCCGATTTATAATGTCTATACCCAAGAACTTTGGGAGATTCTAGGCTCAACTTGAAATTAGAGAGAATTAAATATGGGCGAAGTTTCCGAACCGGGACGTTTAATTGTGCATACCGGTACATTAGCGCAGCAGAAAGTATTATTTTTAGTACACTACAGGTAAATCATGCAAGTCTCGAAAGATCGACGCGTCGCGAGAAATTTACCTACCTATTCTACGAACTCGCGTGTAGCTGTGCCGCTCAGGTAAATGAAGAATTTTTACTAGTTTCTATTGCCGTATAATATATAGTTTATGTGACGGTGCGGCCGTGCAGCTTAGAAGTGAGGTTGAAAAATACCAGTAGACTTCTTGATACAATCCAAGACTAGAGCCGATTCTTTGCTTTTGACCTCTTTTTCGCAAAGTGTGTATGTTGGAACAACATGATACTAGAGCTAAGAGAACAAGAGGGTGAGATGATAATAATATCTATATCTGCGAGCTTCGGGTTAGGCAACGGTTCTTGAGTATTGATGATATTTACAGTCATCGACTATCATGGTAGTCAGCATTATGCAGACAGCGAAGATACCTCAGATCATGACAGGCTTCCAGTGCTCTGATAGGATGCAAGTCGCCTGGTCTATCTAGATGAATTTACGCCTGCTCCACTACTAATGCGACTCTCAGCCGCATCCGTCCGCCTTAACCATGGAGACTGAGGATTCTCATGCCAAGCAACATCGGCCAGATACTTTTCCAGAACAGTATTCGCAGGCTTACACGTGGGATTGCCGCGCAGGGGACGGAGAACAACCCGGTAAAAGAAAGTATGTTCGACGACTCTACTTGCACATTCTCAGCAGGTGGTGTGTACAGTACACATCCAGACTCAATAATGATGACTAGTGTAGTTGCTGAAGGATGAGGATCTCGGCTTCCAGGCTTCTCTCGTCTACTTCGCACTGCTCACTCATATATAAGCAGTAGTAGGGCTTCTTCCTGGATTTCTTGTCGTTCTTTCTCCCCTTCACTCTCGCCGGCCAGTCACCCCCATGAGCTTTCTTGTCACTCCTTTCAACCGAATTTTGTACATATATATACTCGTTTCTTTAATATCTCGGGTCAATCAGCCCCAACCATCAATATGAAGGCCGGTGTTCTGCTCTCTCTCGCCGCCGCGGCAGTGGCTGTCCCATGCACGCCCAACTACCCTACCACCACCCTTGCCGGTATCGAGGTCGTTGACACTCAACTCGTTCGCGATGCCCTATCCCTAATCAAGAACTCGGGTCTCCACGACTACGTTGTGAAGCACCAAATCCGATCTTGGCTCTACGGCGCGCAGCAGCTCAACAACAACGCTACTCTCAAGTCGCTCGTCGACCCGGAGGCGCAAGCCGTCACCATCCTTCTTCATGATCTGGGCTGGGACATGAGCCCCAACAGCCCCTGGACGACCAAGACGGACCGCTTCGAGGTCGACAGCGCCAACGGCGCCCGCAACTTCGTCCGCGGCCACCCCGACGGCAAGAGGTGGAGTGAGACCAAAGTTCAGCAAATGTGGGACGCCATTGCGCTACAGGGCGCTTATGGGCTCGCTTCTCACAAGGAACCCCTGGTCTGGGGTTCCATCCAGGGTATCGCCGTCGACTACCAGGGAGCCGGAGTTTTCGGCATCAACCAGACCATCGTCGACCAGGTCGTCGCCGCGTACCCCAACAGTGACCTCCTATATGGAACAAACGAAACCTTTAAGTGGTTTTGCGAGTACAAGCCCGACACCACTTACGGTAAGTTTTCTTTATTTACCCCGTACCGCTTCCCAATGTGTCTCTAGTGCTGTGCTGATCGTAGTTTCACTCTCGCAGACACCTGGGTTGAGAACTGGGGCAATTACTTCGTCCCGGGCTACAACTCCACCGGCCACCGCCAGGTCGATCGGTTCCGTACTGTCTTCTAAATCAGCTATCGCTTCTAGCATCTGCTCCTTGACCTCGGCCTGCTGCGCCTAAAGTAGGAGCAGGGGATACTGTATATTTTTAATTAACTTGTATATACTTACAGTTCCAATGTGAACCAAATTCAAGAAGCATATTATTATACAAAGAGCGAAATGCAGTATATGCAGCAAGGCGTGCTTAGATTACGTGACAGGGACCTCGCGACAGTACTGTCCGAACTTGAGCAGTCTCCCCAGATATACAACTTCCAACAATTTAAAAGTGACGACCGGTAATACACGGCGCGGTTTCGGGTGTCACAGTTATAGCATGATTGGTTCATTTCAGTACCACTCTTTCCACGATAGGATTGATATTGTTACCCCCGACGAACCGTCGAACTACCGCAGCAAACCAGTCCGATATGGTATTGCAATGCACAGCATCCAGGCGTCTACGTAAGCAATTCAAGTAGGACACAACACGGAGCTCGAGGTCAACTTCTTCTCACACCACCCTATCGGTCTCTATCACGGTACACTATATAGGGGGGTACAGGCGGTCAAGCGTCCGACTTGACAACATTCTACTTTTGCCGGTAGTGTAGCGGTATAGTGCTGTACTTCTGTTCCGTCACAGTCTCTCGTGTACGCCGAAACTAGAACGGTCCCCTCTCGGACTTATTCCCGTAGTGCCCGAAGCAGCCCAAGAAGCCGTTGCGGTTCCAAATGACCTGGTCTAACGATGCGCACGTCAGCTCTCACACAGTCTGTGGCCCGCTTACACTGATAGAGAGAACATACTAAGATCAAACGTAGTTATAGCCACTCTCACATGGGATTGCAAACATGTGCAGTTGAGGATGAATTCAGAATGGCTAGCCTCAATAGAACAGCCTTTGCAGGAGCGCCAGTAGTCGCCACTTTAATAGTACATAGTTAGCACTGACGAATGAGACAAAGAGAAAGAGAAATGAAACACACGTGTCGTAAGGAGAGAGTTGGCCGTTATTGTTCATGAGACAATAAGATGTGTCGAACCTTCAAGCGGCATAAATATTAGCATCGCCATCAAGCTCAACATAGGGGTGAAAGTGGGGAACAAAAGACAAGGTAAAGAGGGAAGTTTGAGTTCTTCGAGTCTCACCAAGTCCAGTCATAGCTGTAGACCTCCCAGTTGTCGTTGTTGCAATATGCGCCCAGGTAACTATCGACGAACATGGCAGTTTGCCACGTACAGTTGGCGAGGAAGCCTTGAGAGCGTACATGGGGACTGACAGCGAGAGCCGCAAGAGCAGCAATGATAGTGCCCTTCATGGATTGTGTATGCGAATTCCGCAGATGCTTCTTGATATCAAAGCGTGCCTAGTTGTAGTAGATGAGACGTGCTCACTGTCATTGGTAACTATCGCGCTGATGTGAATAAAGCAGGGCGAAGAGAAATCTCGACTGATCGAGGCTAGACACACGCGAGTGTGTTTATATAGGCGTGGATAGATGGCCGGCATTATCCAGGAGTGTGCTATGTGAGCACAAGAGCTCCAGAATGTAGTATTGCTAAGAAGCATACATTGTATGCTTCTTACTATAGATGTCCCTCGATTGTAACAGCACTTCCCTACAACTTACGCATCGCCGCTGGAGATATACTAAAAGTCGATCTAGATGTGAGGCCAAGATATGTTCAGGTCGTACTAGATTCGCATGCATATGGATCGTGTACAAGCAGGACAGCGCCTGCTAGTTGACGCCGCTATGGTGGCACCGCATTGTTTAGATCCGTATTCGAGGCCTGGTTGTAGATTCGGAGAGATACTCGGCATCGGAGGCCAATTCATGTACGACGGTAGTACTTATCTTTACTACCTATATTCTGCGACACTGACATGAGAATGGACGAAGCGCAGGAAACATACAGACTCCGATAACGGCTCATGCACAACGCACCTAGTGATGGTTCCAGACTACGGCTACGAATCTACACATCGTATCCGATATGAACACTATCGGTGCCCAAGCTTAGACACAGAATTCTATTCAATTTCATAGGCGGCGTTGCACCTACTTGCAGATGAGAGTGGCCTGATCAGCGTTGGCCATTCTCAGCAGGATCTCCATGTTCACGTCATTGATTCATTGGTGCTAGCTCGGGCCCGTTTTCGCGCAGTCTCGTTCGTCAACATGTTTCTTAATATTGACGCGGCGCTGTCTAAAGAGACAAGCTAAAACCATGATGAACTCGACTTCTAGTACATGTCATGACATCTACGAGTGGCCAATGGCTAGCCTTAACTACTTTGCATCATCTTCAAGGTAGATTAGTGATTTGGTTTGGTGGCATACTTGGTTGGCAGCAAGGTAGCGGGCTGCTCAAATTTGACTTGACATGATACGCGAACGCAGTCACTCTATCCTCCCATAATACCGTATCATTGAGAGGTATTAATCACAATTCCTGGTATAAGACACTATGTGAATAAATGAAATGAATTGCGTGCGAGATCTGATCGTGTAGAGCCTTAGGGCTTTTTGCCAATGACAGTGTAGCGGTCTGTAGTAATGTAGGCCCATTGTCTCGTCTCATCAACGGCAAGAGGCAGCTGATGCCTCAGTTGCTTTGCCATATCTTCGTTCTGTGTCTTTTGAGCAAGAAGTTCGTGCATTATCAAGCCACTTTCGTGCATCATATATGCAAGGGCAGGTGGCGAGTCGTGTTTGTCTGCTCTCACATCTACGAGGGTTACTCAATCATCTTCAATATTTCGAACTTATGAATCTGAAAGCATGTTAGTAGAGCATTGGCGCTTTGACAAATGGAGATACGAACCCTTGAAGTCGAATCAACCCTTACTAGGTCGCGAATTATCATTGCTGAATTTTTCACCCGGGAAGACTGTCTCCAGCGGGGTACTCATCGGCGAGTATGACAATGGGCAGAGTAAAAATTCACGTAGGGTGAACGAATTGCACTGCATGACATCTCAATACCGGACCGCATCTGGTGCCATTAATTAGAATTTCGGGAAAGTCCAACCCCAGACCCCATATATAAGGCAGCGTTGCGCGTATGAGGTTTGCAATGTGTCGAAAACGGAACCGGCGCTTCGAAACACACCATATCCTCTGCTAATGATGGCTTGGAGAACCTCGTAGACGTGAATCCTATGGGACGGTTTCAATGAACTTTTTTTCAACATCTGTTATAGCGTGGCCAAAAATCTTTTCTGCGAAGAAATGATATCGACTGTTGTCCCGCATCGGGAAGATCTGATAAAAGATCTCAAATCGAAGAAATACAATTTGAAGTCTAGCCCATTCCGTAGACGATGGTGGGGAAAACCCGCTAAGACAGGGTTCTGTGACTGGAAGCTTCATCGCAAAGTCAAAGTATTCATCAATGAGCCCAGAAACCCGAGGTATCAACCGAGCTAGAGTGATGACACTCGACAAGTCCTTAGGGAAGCTCCATGAGTTGCCCCGTAGGTATTGGTCTAAGAAATCACAGAGATCACAGTTCTCATGATGATACTCTTCAGGAGGAGTCTTTGGGATATGCAGAATGGCAAGTGCATGTGGTATGGCCTCAGGCGATAGTGCGTTCTGAACCACTGATGACAGGATGATTCGGCGGGCTGCCACAAACGCGTGAAGGCTGGCCGGCGAGGCTTTGATGAGGTAGTAGAGGTCTTGAGGAGAGTCCAGTGCGCATTGAATAGAGCATAGTAGCTCAGGAGCGAGACGTTCAAGTTCCATTGTGGGAATGGTGCTCTGAGTAATTAGTGGGTGAGTGGTGGCCGGTTGCTTTCCTAGAACCAGAGGTTGTGAACGGGATGTTGATAGGATAGAGTAGCTGTATCTGAGATACCTAATTGCTGAGGTCGTTATATCGTCGGGTCCAGTTGCAAATTATCAGTGGGGAAACCGTGCCTACCGTTTTGTTGTTGTTTTTCTCCCAGAATCTAGCAGTCGCGCCCCACCTAGGTACTTTTAGTATTGGTTGGAGCAAGCGGCCTGGTGTGTAGCACAAACTGTTGTGGAAGGTACGGTAGTGGCCGAGTGATAGCCTTCAGAGCAAGTGTACTGGTATTACTGCCCTGAACTGTTCTTTAGCCATCCTAAGAACTTCTAGTATCTCTCTCTTTCTTTCGAGGAAGGAACTGGCTCGTGATCTTAGGGAAGCTTTACCCCAGTGTTCATTCATTATACCACACTATATGAGCTTAGGTGAGCAGGCAAAGTTCTAGAACATTACTATCAGGGCACCCATGGAATTGCTAACAGGGCACCCTACCGGGTGTTTTGGCTGGCAGATACATTTGCACTGATCGTTTTTTATTGCTTTTTTGAAGGAATTGGGCCTTCTAGAGTCGCTTGAAGTTTTCGAGAGTAATTATTTAATTGATAGAATTTAGCGCAGTAGGTGCCCTGTGAGGTTTGTTATCCCTGCCTCGCTGCTTCGTGAGGCTGTTCCACGACCTCTACTTCGGGAGGCTGTTCTAAAGGCTTAAATAGGGCTACAACAGTTCCGAAAGCTCAAACAGCTCGAGAAAGCTTAATTCTTTTAAAACAGAAATAAAAAACGATCAAAACAAATGTGTATAATCGGACTACTAGTTAAAACTACTTAATAAAGTGCTTTAATAGTAATTTTCAAGTTTTATAAAATATTTATTTAAGTATTATAAGATTAAGTATTTAATAATTAATATTAAAATAAATTATATTTAATAATTATATAAATAAGTTTATTTTATTAATTATAAGTTAAAAGTTTATAAGTTATTTTATAAATTACGCGAATATATTATAATTACGTATTTAAAAAAATTAATATTACGTATATATTTTTTAATAAATTTATTAATATTAATTTTATAATCGTAATTTTTATATTAATAAAAATTTTATTTTTTTTAATTTATAAAAATAATTATAAATACGTAAAAAATCCGTATAAAATATACGTTTTACGAAATTAAATTTAATATATTTATTTATATAATTGTTTTAAAATAAATTATATTTAAATTTTATTTATAACGTTAAATATTAAATATATTAATTTAAAAAAAATTAATCGCGATTTTTAAATTTTTATATTTTTTTTAAAAATTAAATTAATTAATTAAATTATTAATTAAATTTATTTAAATTACGTTTTAATATTTATTGTAACGGACCTCCTATATAATAATATAGGAGTACGTACGGGGTTTTGATTTATAAGTAACAATAGGAGCTTAGTAAATGTCCGTTAAAAGGTTTTCAAAGTATTCCCCGTTACCAAACAAAAGGTCAAATAATTTTAAGTTTAAAAAATGTATTACTTAATAAAAACTGTAAATTAAATTAATAACTAAAAAACAAAAACGAATAATTAATTAAAAAAAAAATCGTAACATTATATAAAAATAAAAAACGTTTTTTTCCGTTTATTACATTTTTAATAATTTTTTAGCGATTTTATAGATTTTAGTAATTTTATAAATTCTAAAGATTTAAAAGATTTAAAAGATCCTGGGGATTTATATTACGTAATTTTTCGGTCCGAGTAAGAACCCGGGTAAGTAGTAATTAAAATACGGGCGTTTGTTTTAGTAAAGCAGGTTTAAAACAAACCCTAAATCGTAACATTATACCTTTCTTTTTTGTATTCTTTGTCCCGAAAATATTTTTCTTTTTTCGTAAATACTTTTTTTATTATATTTAGTCGTATATAAAAAAGATCTCGTTTTTAATAAAAAAAAACGCGTGTTACCCGGGCAAAATATATTTTATAATATAGTTTTAAAATCTTTTTATGTTTTATTTACGAGTTATTAAGTTTTTTTTTTTGTTTCCGTATTAACGATTTTTTTAATTGTTATCGTTATATTTTAAATAAAAAATACTACAATAATATATTTATATCGATTTTAATAATAATTATAAAAAAACGGACCTGTTTCCGTTAAACGAAAAAAAAAAATATAAAAAAATTTGTAAATTTTTAAAAAAAAATAAAAACGGTTAAAAAAAAGTTTAAAAATAATATACGAACTGTTAAAGAAAAATACGAAAAAAAGATAAATAGTTTTAAAAATAAAATAAACGAGCGTTTAAAACGTTTTTACCGTTTAAAAATTTAAAAAGAGTTTTTATATAAACAAAAAATTAATATTTTTATTAAAAAAGAAAAAATAAATTAAATCGAGCAAAAATGCGAAAAAAAAAAACGGGAAAAAGTTTATTTAGCCGTAACAAATCTTTCCGTAGATTTTATAACGTTAATTTCGTTAAATTTTAGTTTTAATTAAAAAACGTTTAACGTTTTTTTAAAAATCGACCCCGCTTTTTTAGTTTTAATTAATTAAAATACTAATAATAAAACTAATCGATAATTATCGTAATAGTTTTTAAATGTTTTTTAAATTTTTAAATATTATTAATATATAAATATTTTATTTATTTAACGAAATATTCGAATTTATTGTTATTTTAACGGGAATTTAAGATTTTTTCGACTTTATAAATGTTTTAATCAAGTTCGATTTTAAATTATATTTTTAATAATATATTTTTTAACGTAAGTTTAAATAAAAAAATATAAAAAATAAAATAAATTCGTATTATTTTTAATAATAATAGTTTATAATTAATTAATAAAACAATTTTTTTAATTTTAAAAAGTCTAAGTTTTTTAAAGTTTAATTTATTATTTAATCGTTTTATTTTAATTTAAAAAATATTAATATTTAAATTTTGTTTTTATCGGAATAAATAAACCTTGTTTTTTTTTATTAAAATTAGTTTTTTAATTTTTTTTTTATTATAATATTCTAACATGCGTTACTAAATAAATTAAAATATAGTTTACAACTTGGTTTATATTGTTTTAATTTTTATAACGAGTATTTTAACTTTTAAAACGATTGTTTTAATAACGGGAGTTTTAATTCGAAATTTTTTTTATTAGTTTATATCTGTTTAATATTTATAAATTATTTCGTAAAATAATATATTTATATTTTTATTTATAAATATGTTATAAATTAGCTAAACTATAAATAAAAGTTCGTATTAATTATTTTGTTCGTAATTAATATAGTTTTAAAAATATTGTTTAAATGTTTAATTTAATTTTTTTGTTTGTTTATTTATTTAAAAATAATAAATAGTTAAAAATTTAAACTTTATACTAATTTTTTTAAAAAAACTTGTATTAAATTTAAAAATAAAAAAAATATCTCGATTAAAAATAATCCGTTTAAATAGTTTATATTTATTTAAATATTAACGAATAAAAACGTATATTAACTGTTTAATAGTAATATCGTTTTTAAAAAGTAAAAAATAACCGTATTTCGTAAATCGGTCCACGATAACTTATATTCTATTATATTATATTTTTATAACCGGGTCGGTTAATAATAATAATATAGTAATAAAATTTTAAATAATAATATATTATATTTTATTAAATATTTATATCAGCTATAAAAACCCGTAAAGTTTATATCGAACGGTTTTAATTTTATTATAAATATTATAAACGTTTATTATTTTTTTTACAGTTTTTTATAATCCGAAAAAATCGTATTTTTTTTATAAACGTTTAACTGTTTTAATTATTTTTTAATATCTATATAAAAAATGTTCGTAAAATTTTTTAACGAACTTTTTTTACAAAGTCTCGGGTAAATAGATCTTTTTTTTATAAACTAGTTTATCCGTATTTAACCTTTTCTATTTACGTAGTTCCGTTAATTTTTAAAAGTTGTAAGTTTGTTATAACTATTATAATTAAACTTCCAAAAGATTTTTAAAAATAACCCGTATACGTAAGCTTTTATTTTTTTAAAAATACAATATTTAAATATTTCGTTTAAAAACTTTAAATCTTTTTTGTTTTTGTTAATTAAAAATATCTGTTTAAATATTATTTTTTTTTTAATATAATATATTTTAAAGTTAAATTTCGCGAAAAAAATTAACTAGTTTTTATATTATTTATTAAAGTTTTTTATAGTTATAAATATAATTAAATTTTTATAATCGGAATAAATTTTAAATAATTCCGTTGTTCTTTTTATAAAAAGTTTTTATTTTTTTAATATTTTAATAATAATTAATAATTTTTTATTATAAATTAGATATTTTAGTTCGGCGTTTTATAACGTTTTCGAATAATAGGTTATTAAGTGTTATTTTTTATTACTTTTTAATTATTCGAATATTTCGGCAATTATACCGTTTAAAACGTCCGTTTTTAGTTTTTTTTTTTATTAAGTTTAATAATCGTATTACTAGGTCGGAAATAACTTTTATTTTTAACGTTTCGAATGTTTTTTTAGTTTTTTTTAAAATAAAAAACGTTTTTTTTTCGTATTTTTTAATAATATATTTCGTAAAAAGTTTTACCGGTGTTTTAAAATCTACAATTAAAACTCGTACGTAATTTAAAAATCCTAATATTTGTCGGATATCGGTAATTATATATAAATCTAATATTTTCTAATTACGTACTGTTTTAATTTTTAATTCCTATATTTAGATTTTCCCGGGGGTAATAATAAATCTTAAGAAATTAATCTTTTAAATATATTATACGTATTTTTTTACGTTTAGTTATAATTTCGCTTGTTAAAGTTCTTTTAAAACTATCGTTATATGTTTTTTATATTTTTTTAAAATTTTTAAATAAATAAAAATATCGTTAAAATAAATAAATATAAATTTATTTAAAAACTTCCGGAGTATTATTATTATTATACGTTAAAAAATTATTAAAATATTACGTAATTTTTAAAATATAACCGTATATTTATATAGTTTATAAATTGTTTGTATAACGGTTTTTTATTTTTTTTTTTTTATTATTTTAATAACGTAATATTTGTTAAAAATATTAAATATAATAAACTATTAAATTTAACTAATGTTTTTTTTTATTATAACGAAAAAAGTTAAAAAATATCCGTTTAAAATTATAATTACGTTTAATAAACGATAGTTTATTATTACTTGTTATATTAGGTTTTTTTTTTCGTCTCGGGCCTGTTTTCCGTCTTTTATTTTTAGTACTAATAGGACCGGGTAGTTATATAGTAATTCTAATTCGCGTATAAACTTTCGTTTTAAATTTTTTTATATATAATTTTATAAAGTTTTAAACTTTTTAAAGTTTATATAATAGATTTAATATAATTTAAGTTCGTATTTTTTTTTAATAAGATTCGGTAATTTTAAAATCCGTGTTTAAATAACTTGTTTCTTTCCGGTATTTTAAACAAGTTTTTATATTGTAAATATCTTTTTAATATCCCGATTTTTTCCGTTGTTTTTTATATTTTATTAATATTTCTAATATTTTAAATTATTGTTTTGTTTTTTTATTAAATTATCGGGTCGTTAATTTTTAGTTATTTTATTCCGAAAATAACGTCGTAATTAAAAATATTTACAATATCGAATATAATTTATTTTTTATGTTTTTATATTAATATATTAAATAGTTTAATTTTTTTAAATATACGATTATTATTATAATTTAATTTGTTTTTATCGAATGTTATAATTTTATACGATTTGGTTTTATATTTTTAAAATATACGATTTTTTTTAATAACTCGGGATAAAATAAAATCGACTTCGGATCTTAAGTTTATTAATATCTAATATTTTTTTTTATTATATTTTATTTCGATTTTTATTTATTTTTATAAATTATATCGTATTTTTTATAAAACTTTTATATTTTTAGTTTTTTATCGTTTTAATAATAAGAACTGTTTTTGTTTTTTAATTTTATATTTTATAAAGCTATTTTTTAAACTTTTATTTTTATTATCGTATGTTTAGAATATTTATTATTTATATATTCGTATTATTATTTAATTTAATAACCGTATTATTATTATATAGTTTTTTTTAATTATAATAATTTTAACGTTATTCGGAATATTAATAAAACAAAGGTTTTTGATTTTATAAATAATAATCCAAAATCGAAGTACAAGTTATACTTATTAGTTTTATTATCGTAAGTATATTTTTTAATTATAATTAGTTTATTTATAAAAATATATAGATGTTTTTTATAAATACGGGGTATTTTGTCGTATAATTAAGTTCTATTATATAAACAGTTATATAGTTCGTATTTTTTAACTTCGTAGTTTTTTTTAAATTTTAATTTAAATTATGTTTTATATAGTTTATAAATAACAAGAATATAATATATATATTTTATACTAATTGTTTTTTTATTTTTATTAATATTAAAATAGATTTTATAAACTTTAAATAATACGGTATAAAGTAGTTCTTTATTATAGTTATATAGATTTTTTTTTTATTTATATTTTTTTAATTAGAAAACTTTTAACTAGTATATTTTTTAATTTATTAATATTATTTATAATAATAAAATCGTTTATAAAATATTTAATATATTTTTTTATATAAAGTCCGGGTTGTTTTTTTTTTTTTAATTTTTATTATATAGTTTATAATCTTTAAATCGAATATAATAATAATATTTTTAATCGATTTATTTTATTAATTTTTTTAATCTAAAGTAATATTTATAAACTTTTCCGTTTAAATTGTTATAATTAAGATATTTTTTTCCGTTTAAAATAAAACTGTTTTTTTATATTATTATATATATAATAACCGTACGTCCTGATTCCGATTTTAAATTATATTTGTAAGTTTCGGTATTGTTTTAAACATTTTAAACTTTTTAATCGTTTTTATCGTTGTTGTAGATCTTTATAACTCGGGTTTTTCGGGTTTTTTGCGCCCTTTTTTAAAAAACTCTTTTTCGTTAATACTAGGTTGTTTTTTTTTATAAGCTCGGATACTAACGTTTATAATGTTTTTTTTTCTTATATTAAAAATATTCTACGTTAGATATATTTTTTAATACTTGTTTTTATACCGCGTTTATTTTTAATAACTTTTTTCCCGGGTTTTTTTATTTTATTTAAGTTTTTTAAATTTTATACCTAGTTTTTGTAATACTCGTTTATTTTTTGTTTATATATTTGTTAAACGATCGTTTATCCGTTATAATTACGTTTTTTATATATTTATTAAACGTTATTAATTTATCGTTTTAATATATTTTGTTTTATATTTAGGTTTTTAATTTATTAAAAAATAAAGTAAACAGTACTACCTCGGGTAGTTTTAAAATAACTGTTAGTTTTTTAAACTTTATTATATAAATTATAACGTTTTTAATTTGTTTTAACCGATATAGTAGTTTTTTAATATATTTTGTTTTTTTTTTATTATTAAACAGGTTTTTTATATAATTTTCGAATCCGGAATATATTACGAAGATTTTTTTAATTTTTAATTTTCGTTCGTTTTTTATATTTTTTAAATAGTTTTTTAAAATTAGTTCAAATTATTCTAATATTGTTTTTATTAAAAATTACGCCGTTATTATAATCTTTTTAATATTTGTATTAATAATACTAACGTATTAGTTTATATATAAACGTGTTTAAGTAAAAAATAATTTAACGTTTATAATTCCGTTATAAATTTTAAAAAATATAAGTTTAAATCTTTTAATATTTATTATATTTATATTAAATATTTGTACTATCGGTAATAATATTTGTTTTAATTGTTTACTTGTTAATTTAAATAAAGATATTATATTTTGTTACAATAATATTAATTTTTTAATTATTTAAATATTGTAATTTTAAATAAATCTTTTATTAATTTATATATTAAAATTTATAAGAAATTCTTATTTTTTTTCTGATTTTTTTTTGTTTAAATCGTTATCGGAATTGTTATTAAAATTATTATTGTTAAAATCTTTTAAAACTTTTTTAATAAGCTCGTTGTTTTTTTTTTTACAATTGTTTGTTCCGTTTAAAGTTTAATAATTAAATCTAGGTTTATTATTATAATTATATTTTTTAATCGTTTTTATATTAAAATTATAATAAACGTATCTACTAATATTTGTTTTTTTACTTGTTATTTTCGAGTCTTTAGTTTTATAACTTATAAGTAAGTTTTTTAAAATATCCGTTTATTAATTGTTCGTAATTAGGATATTTTTTAAATATATTTTTTAAAATTTTTTTTTTATAATTTTTTATTATTAAAACTTTTTTATACCGATATTTGTTTATTCGTACTAAGTTTTATTAATTAAAAAACTATTAAAATATAACAGACTTTTTATATAATAATATAAAAGTACGTACGAGGTTTTAATTTATAAATAATAATAAAAATTTAATAAATATCCGTTAAAAAGTTTTTAAAATATTTTTTATTATTAAACAAAAAGTTAAATAATTTTAAATTTAAAAAATGTATTATTTAATAAAAATTATAAGTTAAATTAATAATTAAAAAACAAAAACGAGTAATTAGTTAAAAAAAATCGTAATATTATATAAAAATAAAAAACGTTTTTTTCCGTTTATTATATTTTTAATAATCCTTTAGTGATTTTACGGATTTTAATAATTTTATAGATTTTAAAAATCCAGAAGATCTAGGGGATCCCGGGGATCTATGTTACGTAATTTTTCGGTCCGAGTAAGAACCCGGGTAAGTAGTAATTAAAATACGGGCGCTTGTCCTAGTAAAACAGGCCTAGAACAGACCTTAGATCGTAACATTTATTAAGTTTTAAAAAATAATAAAACGTATATTAAAAATTTCGATTTATAAATTAATATTAAATTAATTATAATATTATATTTATTTAAATTATAATTTATAATTTTATATTATTAAAATAATAATAATTAATTATTTAAAAATTAATAAAATAATTATATATAATATTAATTTTTTTTAATTAATTAAAAGTTTTAAAAATAAAATCGATTTTTTTAAAACGTTTTTATAATATTAACGAAATAAATATTAATTAAAATATAAACGAAAATTATTAAATTATTATTAAAATAAACAATTAAAAAATTATTAAAAAATATATTAATTATAATAAATAAATAATTATAATCGAATATATTAATATAATAAAATTTATAATTTTATTATTTTTAATTTTTAAAAAAGTTAATATATAAAATTAATAATTTTTAAATAAAAACGAAAATAAATAAAAAAATTAAAAGTTTTATATAAGTTTTAAAAAATAAAATAATAATTTTATTTTTATTTTATAATTAAAAAAAATTTTTATTTTATATAAATTAATTTTTTATAATAATATATAAATTGTTTTAATATATAATAATTACGATTTATATATAAATAAAAACTTTTTATAACTTTATTTTATAAATAAAATATAATTAATTTTTTATAAATTATATTATTTTTACGTAATATAAACTTTAAACGTTAAAATTTATAATTTATTAAAAAATAAAATAAAATATTATTTATAAAAAACGAATTTAATTTTATTAAATATTAAACTTTTTAAATAAAACGTTTTAAAAGTTTTACGCGAAATTAAAAATAAAAATTTAAATATATAAATAATTAAAAACGTTTAAAAAATTATTAAAATATAATTATAAAATCGCGAAAAAATATTATTATTAAAATATATTATATTAAAATCGAAAAAAATAATTCGAAATAAAATTATTATATATTAAAATAAATTATTATTTAAAATATTAAAATTTTTTAAATTTTTTTAAAATAAACCCGTTTATATATTAATAAATAATTAAAATTTATAAAATATAAATCGGAAATTAATTATTAACGAAAAATTTAATTAAAATTTTATAAAACGGTTTTTTTTTAAAAAAATTATTAACGTTTTTAATAAAAAAAATACCGAGATTATAAAATTATAAATAAAATTATAATTTTTAAAAATTAAAAAATAAAAAAAACAATTTAAAAAACGTTAAAATATAAAATAAAAAAAAACGCGTTTATAAATATAAATAACGTACGAAAAATTAAATATAAATTTTATAATAAATATATTTATAAAAACGAAATTATAAATTATAAAATATTAAATTAATTAATTACGCGAAATAAAATTATTAAAAAAGTTTAAATAAAAATAAAAAACTATATTATAATTAAAATTATTAAAAAATAAAATATAAATAAATATTATATAATAATTATAATTTTAAAACAAAAAAAAAGTTTTTAAAATTAATTTATATAATAATCCGTAAGCTTTTAATTTATAATTAATAAAGTAAACTTATATTATATAATATAAAGGCTAGGGCTTAATATTAATTCTTTACTTATTATAAATTGCGGAAAGTGTTTCGCTTTATATATACTACGTAGTACTACTGTACTCAGTCACTCAGTTACTCAGTCACTCAGTCACTCAGTCACTCAGTCACTCAGTCACTCAGTCACTCAGTAAATCAGTCAATCAGTTGGTTGTGTAGTTAAATACATCTATTGCAGGTCCACAGTCTTATGTTTGCTGGACAGGCCGAAATCGAACTGCAGGCCTACGTTCTTAGACGATGCACGATTCAAATTGACTATTGCGTATAACACAGAGACTCCGCTGCTTGTTTCAATTGATGTACAAAACTGTTGTGACCACCGTACGCTCGAAAAGCGGCCGTAGCTTCGCTCGCGGGGAGTGGCTTCGCAGAGTAGCGCGGTAGGAATAGCTTCACGGAATGGCTCGCGGGTGGAACATTAAATGAGTCACATGTCCGGATCAAGCTATGTTGTCTGTAAATGAGTATATCAATCAATCATTGAACAAACCAAGCATTGAAAATAGGTTTCGAGAATAAGTTGTACACCCTAATTTTGTAATACTAAGCGACGTTCGACTTTATGATAAAATATCTTTCCGATGATAATATCTAGCTATTAAGTCTCCAAATAATATTGATAAGATTTCCAGATTATATAAAAAGAAGATAGAGTTAAAAATCAAGTAGATTCCCCTTGTTAATTCACACGCTCTAACTCAATATCTATCTATCTAAGCAGTAGGGAAGCTCTATAGAAAGTATATAGATTCGGTAGGGTCATGAATGATATCGAAATGTAATATCCTATTTACATGATAATGACGTTCACGAATACTGACTGCAGAGGAATGCCCATGAACAGTGTTGACTGCCTAAATTATATCGATGAATTGGCCAGAGCACCATTCGGCGCCGTGTGGTACACAAATCTAATACTTTTGTGCTTCTTTGTAAGCTTGTCATTAGTCTTCTCACAGCTATTTCTTCTTATTCACTCGTGAAAGGCCATAGTCCAAGTGCTAAATGAAAAGTTCAAGTGTAAAACTGTTAAAACAAGGACTTTAATTTTAATCTAGTCTCTATCCCTCACTTTAGAATACATGGTAGCTTTAGACAGGAACACGAACTAACATTGCCCTACACTTTAAAGACATGTGACATCCCATATATATGTAAACCCGTCCAACCAAATTACAGCAACTTTTGAATTCAATGTATTTTACTTTGGACAGCGCTGAAGAACAGTGCACTCCAGTACACACCATGTGTCACGGTACGTTATATAAGGGAGTGCAAACGGTCAAGCGTCCGACTTTACAACGTTCTACTTTTGCCGGTAGTGTAGCGGTACCATGTTGCATTCTTGTTCCGTCACACCATGGCAAATTGCCCTTCTGTTGAAAATTAGCATGCATTTATTTTGATGTGTAATACATTAATGATGATTACATGTAGTAAGTATTGCCATTCTTGGAGTGATAATCAAGGCGGTTATTGCGCTCTACCAGAAAAAGATTCCCGGTCTGTGTTTCGTTAGTATAGAATGAAGGCAACTGAGCACCAAAGACTGCTATCCGGAAATTCGAGGACCGCATATCTCCTTCTGACGAGGATGTAGATAACTAGTAAGTACATTGATGTGAACGACGCGTAGTTCTTCTCACGAACTATCGAAGATTAGAAATGTCATATTAATATGAAAGTTCTTTGATCGCTTCTTTGGTCCGAATATGTCGCAGGAATCTAAATCGTGAAATTTGTGGAAATTTCACATGTGTTCTTGTCAAGAGAGATGTGACGATCAACAAGTCATCCGAATAAAATGAACTCCTTTCGCAATCATAGCTTCCCTGGAGCATAAAAGCTAGCAGTATATGTAGGTATATAAACTAGAAAGATAGCTAAAGAACGTTGTACTTGCTGAACATCTTCGTATACCACTGTTGTAATACAGGCCAAAATCTACAAAAGCCAGGGGTATGGGCAACGAGCATGACGAGATTAATGACGCTAATTCTAGAATCGTGAAGTGATGTAATATATTCCATTGTTAAAAGTATGTTTTTTTTAGTTAGATTCCTTGTAAGATTGGTCCTGAAGATAACAAGGGATTCTCCCCAAAGTAGATAGCAGCTACTGGTCTTCTATAGGCTATCTATTATCGCTTGCTCTGGCTGGCAGTTCAAACCAACGCTTTAGACTTTACACGAGTCTAAGTGCAATTCAATCGAATCCCTTTAGTTTACTCGTAAAATTTTGTTGAAGTGATGCCGCCCTTCGATGCTTAAGTTTGATGTTCATAGCTATTTTCTGGGCTCAATCTCCTGTCTCGTTCTTCTTATTCATCATTTGGTGTCACTGGACGAGGGTGTCAGGGGCTCGCCTCACATGATTAGCTATAAAAGTAGGATCGGGGCTACAGCGCCGTATGTCCAGAACTCCCCTATTCGTGCGATAACAATAAATCATAAATGGATCACCAGTAGCTCTTGGCATGGGGACTGTGACACTCGGTGTCCACTGGGGGTTATAGATTAAGATACGGCAATAACTACCGATGAAACAAACCATCATCCCTATAGTTTGTGTACCAGAGAATAATGGCACGCACTCATCACACATGAATCTCCCTGCCCTCTGCTAGCCTGCTTATCTTGAAAATTGCGACATGCAGCTTGGGAACTTGATCGTAGAATAAACATCAGAGATCAGTCGGCAACATCTTGTCAATGTTGTTGAGAATAACGCGTCAAAAATATGAAACCAGAACAACATTGGCAAGTGCTTGTGAGTAACAATATATAAAGCGAACATACGGACAGAAGAGTAACTTTCAATATTTCCACTAACAAGAACATGTTGCACACGCTACGATTGTGATAAAATTTCAGTATTCAGTGGTAAATCTAGTAAAGATACTGAAAGTACCGGCCTTTTACCCTACATGTTACTGTGATTGAAACATTCTTCTCTCACGCTGTGGGCTCTGCAGTTTATTGCCGTATTTAGCAGGACCGGTACCATCTGAATTGCTACCTTGCTTTAACGTTACATATGTTCTAATGATACTCTTAGTCTATGGGTCTTAATACCATCGGCCTTCCCGATGATTTTTGAATGTTGGGTCCCCTATACTTGGCTGTGACATCGAAACTAGCATAGTATATGAATTGCGAGTAGTAATCTGATTTGTATTAATTTTGATACTATAATAGTCTATTATAGAAATAAAACTTGCATTGCTTTAAGCAACAGTCTCGCAATTCCATGACGTAATAGGTCATTTAGCTTCCCCATAGTCTGTATAGATCTAGCTCTCGCAGGTTTACATGGTCAAATTTTGTTGGTCCCATGATTGATTTTCGGTCGTTGATATCCCGAAAAACTCAGGGGATCCGATAGCTTAATGGGATGATAAGGTGTCTTACCCAGCTGTATCTCAATCATTATGTCACCGGCAGCAAATGTCGTATATCGGCATCACAAGTCAACAAGCTCGACACACCGTACCTTGTAGCTCAATTAGGTGATGGCTTTACTTGGAATTCGAAACTACGTTTGCCTCCTTATGCATAGTATGTTTTATACTTCAAATACACCGCGTGGGAATCTTGTAGCCCATTTCTTGATGGCGTTTTGTAGATGTCTGTATCCTCCTCGTCGTCCTGCGCTGAGCACGAAAAGTGTTAGGTGAGCTTTCAGTTTCAAATTGATGAATCCGAGTGGCAAAAATTAGCACGTTGTGGAATTTTGATCAGCTTGAACTAGAATTTAAATTATTGCATGCATCTTTTCTAGATATGAGATAATATTTAGCAAATATCCGCGTAGAATTGCTCGTTCATAGTCTGGCTCACATGGGTCAAGCAAATAGTATAGAGCTCAACCGTAGTTTGACATTTGTTATCGGGCAAGAGTATCACCGTTCCAGCTAATAGATAGCGGCCTGAACTCATCCAAACATGCTGATCTCCTCCTTTGAGGGCCATGGTCGCTCGGTAATCTCTTCGTGATCCGAGACAATTACTGGCACTTCGCCTATCTTATCAGTGATTGGGAAGGGACTCAAGACGCTGCTGATATCGCCCCACCATTGCTCTCCAAATTGTCGATACCAGCCCACGGTAATCTTCAGACCCTTTTCAAACGATACCTTTTGGCTCCATCCTAGCTGCCGAAGTTTTGTGCCGTCAACTGCATAACGTTGATCGTTGAATGGTCTATCGTGAGTGTATTTTACCCATTTGTCAAAGTCCGCCTTGTTCGCATTGGGAATACCCATCTCGTTCAAAAGCTTGGAGCATAGTTCTATGTTCGCAATCTCGTCGTAGGATCCAACGTTGTAAACATGACCAATCGTACCCCGGTGCAAGATAGTATCGAAAGCATCGGTAGCATCTCCTGCGAACAAATATCGCCTTTTGGGGCTCCCGTCGCCATGTAGGACTACTGGCCTACTACGATTTAGTAATAAGGCGAACTTAGGGATGATTTCTGCTTATGTATTAGTGATTTATAAACGAACACGTCGAATATCAACTTACTTTCCGGGAATTGATGTGGCCCGTACACATTGTTACTCCGCACAATGATCACCGGAAGTTTGAAGCTCTTGAGATAGGAAAGGACAAGCATTTCAGCCGCAGCTTTGCTTGCAGCGTATGGGTTTGTGGGTGCTAGAATGCTTGTCTCTAGCAGATCTTCTTCGTCATCTTTTGATTCGCCGTAGACTTCGTCAGTTGATATGTGGATGAAACGCTTGATGCCCACTTTCTTAGCGCTCTCAAGCATAACGTGTGTCCCATATACATTCGTAGACGTAAAACTATATGAGTTTCCAAAGCTCAAGTCGACATGAGACTGAGCGGCGAAATGGAAAATAGTGTCGATGTTGTATCGTTCCATACATTCGACTACTTCTTTTGGGTTGGTAATGTCTCCGTGATAGAATGTGAAATTTCGCCTCTCATTCAGCATCCGAGTGTTGTTCAATGACGAGCAGTAGTCTAGCTTATCGAAAGACACAATATTGTAGGCATGGGGGTACGTCACGGTCAGATGACGGACAAGCCAGCATGCGCTGCGGTGGACGTTAGTCAGATAAGCGCTGCATTGGTGCTGAAGATGAAATATAAACTTACATAAACCCCGCTCCACCAGTGATCATGATATTCTTGACATCTGGTAGAGGGTCGAATTTGGTGCTGCCAGTGAGTAATGGTGCATTTCTCCAGATACTGGAATCATGATAGTAGCCGTTGGTGTTGCTCTCAACGGCTTTTGCAAGTATCCCATCAGCAAAGCCTTCCGCGATTCAGAATCATACAATCTACTTACCGGGATGATTTCCGTTGGTAGTGACCCTCATCTTAGCCAACTTCTGAGCTTATCTATTGTCTCCTATTATGCTCTTATTGGTGGTACAAGGGGGTAATCAGTCAAAGAGGAGCTCGTGACCTAACGTCTCTAAGGAGATCCAAAAGAAGATGTCTTGTGTACTGGTTTCTTTGGAAATGATATACGGTCGGAGATGGTAACCCAAGAGAGGCTAAACGGTGAGGATATAAGTCATAGTTATGGTGGGAAACATTGTAATATTACAAGAGAATCCGGAGTTATGTTGTAACTTTAGAAACCCCATGGGGTTGGCCGAGTTCATGTCAATCATTCCTAAAGACGTCTCACATTCATGTTGACCGCTTCTACTCTCGATCTTTCAACCGAATACGGAGCATTCTTTTGTGGACTTGCATCCTTCTGATGTACACGATCTCATCCTAATGGGCGGACATCTTTACACTTCCATGTCCATAGACTGGCCAGTTTTCATCAGCAGCTTGTTTTCTGCTCTTCTGCGGCTAGGGTATCACTAATACACGTTGAGGATTCGAACTCCACTAAAGAAAGCTAAGAAGACCCAGGGGAATCCTCATTCGCTTGATTAGCTAATACACTAGTCAACCCTTCACTTGATGCATTTAATGAAGATGACGAGTAATGGCCTGATTAGGACAATACATCCAGTATTCCGAGCAGGAAAGTCACATGGAAGAAACAGAACAGTCAGAAAATAGGGGCAGACACTTAGCGTGGTATAGAGCTTCATTGGTGATATTTCACCGCTGCAACATGAAACAAACGAGGCTTCAATGCCGGCTGCTCCGCGCCCAGCGTATTACACATGCTAGAATAGCCACGTGCAAAATATTCAGCAAACTCATGCAGTGCGGATGCGGTCTTACTACACTATACTAACTTTAAACTTGCTCCCGTCTTTAAGTCCCGTGTTTAAGCCTTACGAGGGAACTCGATTAGGTAACCGAGAACTGAGCTTTAAAGTTTCGTTAAACCCCGATAATTATTCTTGGCCTCCAACCTGCGTTAGTGCGGGATCAGACCCCTTCCTTGGAAGCCGGAGGCGGCATACCGCCTTCCCTGGGGATAGTCCATATCCTCGTATGTTCAGCCAATTGGTTGCCTCCAATCAACCCGTTGTAATTAGGTAATTAATCTTACGAAATCAAGCTAGGGATGCACCCCGCTGCAGAACCGCTGCAGGCGCCGGATAGATCCAGACCGAACCCTCGGGCTTAGCGCTAATAGCGTAGGATCCCAACCCATAACAAGCCCCATATAATACGCGTAGGCCATTTAGACTGGTGTGTGGTTGCCTAAGCGCTAGCGAAGTTGTCTCACTAGAGTAGTTCCGAGCGATTCTGGAAGCGCGTCCCGGACCACGTCAACAGAAGCGTTCATTTTGTAGCTCAGTATTACTGGAAAGGTGATTGACACTGCTATGGTGTAGAATACACAAGAAAGTTGGTAGGAGGGGCATAGTAATCCACACTATTGGCAAGGGTGGTGAAGCGTACCAACATCCCCTATCCTAACACTCTTTCCGTTCACGAGCACGATGCAAACGAAATATGCATCGTGTGTTGAGAGGGCTTTGTTGGGCACCCACCGAGCCATTTCAAAGCAGAAGATTGAATTGCTATTAGCAATATGGCTTCTAACTTCACCTCTTTCTGCTTCTCAAGACGACTTTGTTCTGCAACATCGACAGTATGCCTCACGGCACACTCATTGGTGATTTTATGAGAGGCTTTGTAGGCGCATGGTACTCCGCAACAACAAAAATTACACAGGTAGAAGCGTCGGGCTGCTTGCATTAGCCAGAGCACATCATTTATTATGGAGCCTCCACGGCCATTGACCCAAAGGCCGGACGAAGAGCAAGAGTATACGGCATTCAACGAAGAGACCGACTTGTTATTGAACGGGAAAACTTCAAACGGCGACAAGAACGTGGTACCTTTCTCATGGGTTGAGTACGAAATATTTGCCCTGCTGGGCATGGCAATGCTGTGGGCTTGGTATGTATCTACATGTACATACATCATTGTTGGCTTGACTGACCCTATTGCCGCATAGGAATATGTTTCTCGCAGCCTCGCCTTACTTTCAAGGGCGTTTCGAGGCAGACAAATGGGTTTTGCAGAACTTCCAGTCTGCCATCATAATTGTCTCAACTATAACGAATTTTGGCGTTATGATTACCCTGGCCAATTCTCGGAGTATGGGCCGCTACTCCTTCCGGATCAACTTGGCGCTGTATATCAATGCCATCGTATTTGCGCTGCTAACCGTCTCTACGACTACTTTCCTCAATGCGACGCCAGGCCAGTACCTATGCTTCATCCTGGTTATGGTCGCCAGTACGGCTTGGGCCGCAGGCTTGATACAGAACGGCGCCTTTGCTCTGACGGCAAGCCTCGGCCGGCCAGAGTATATGCAGGCTATTCTGGCTGGCCAGAGCGTCGCCGGTGTACTTCCCCCTGTGGCTCAAATTGTCTCCGTTCTCGTGACGCCACCGGAGGAACCCGCGACGGGCGAAGCAGGATCCGCAAGTCGAGACGCCGGAAGTGTTGCATTCACCTATTTCCTCACCGCAGTGGCCGTCTCTATCGTGGCGTTGCTGGGCTTCATTCCCCTAGGCAGACGGCACAACCAGGTATCTGAGAACCGTAAAGTTGAGCGTATGGCTGAGTCTTTTGATGAACCCGAGCGTGATATCCACAAGCCTGTCACCATGTTGGCTCTCTTGAGGAAACTTCACTGGTGCGCTGCAGCAATCTTTGCATGCTTCGCTATCGCCATGCTCTTCCCAGTCCTTACTCCCAAGGTCGTATCCGTGGCGCCATCATCCGAGGGCAATCCTCTCTTGGAGCCCGCAGCGTTTATCCCATTGGCATTCTTCTTTTTGAATGTGGGAGATCTGACCGGCCGGGCCAGCGCGTTGTCACTACCATTCCGTGGTCACCCAGCAGTGCTCTTCGTAATCAGCATCGCCAGGGTCCTATTCTTGCCGCTGTACGCGCTGTGCAACATAAACGGCCGCGGCGCCGTGATCCCTAGCGATCTTTTCTACCTCATGTTTGTGCAATTCCCGCACGGACTCGCCAACGGCTGGCTCGCAAGTAATTGCATGATGGTGGCCTGCAATTTAGTAGATGAACACGAACGGGAGGCCACAGGAAGTTTCATGGCGTTATGTCTGATGTCTGGGCTCACATTCGGCGGTCTCATGAGTTTTGTTGTAGCGAGAATTTAAATTAAGCTCCAATCATAGTCAAATGAAGTTTTTTTGGATTTATTTAGCAGTATCTACGAGAATTGATGAAATAGACATGAAAATTAGATAATCCACATCATACGTGAAGTCAACAAATTGGGTCCAGTAAGGCATATTTGCTTGAAATACTACTAAAGTCATGTGACGGAAACGCAACGCCGTTGATCCTACATAATAATTAACAGTACACAGAATCACAGATACCATATACTAAACTGCCACAGAATGAATACATCAAGCAATCTTGGAGAGAATGAACCTCTTAAAGGAATATCTTGATCACATGCTGCAGAGTACGCCCAGTTATGTGCCATGTTTCAAATTAAAATCTAGCCAAGAAGGTGGCCCATCAAATCAGGCGCGAATTTGTCGAAGCCCGGACTTTGAACTAATCTGTTGATTCCATTTCCACTTTCCACTTTCATCCGATGAAAACCGCTTTTAGGATTCTTGCCGAAAATGGTGTCACCAGATGCGCCTATCGAGCACCTTGCTCTCGGGGCTCTTTGACAACCACGTTGACCCAAGACATGCATTCCGTGTGTCCACTGTCCTGATGTCTCTATGCGGATGTCCTCTGGAGCATTCCTAGCTAGCTTCCATGCGGGATCGCTATATGTGATCAGATACCATACAACAAGAGGATCGTGTAGGGGCAGCGCTGGTTCAGGGAGATGGGGATTTCTGCTTTCGATCTGTCGGAAAACACTGCCTAATATGTGGTTAATCCACACAGCCATAGGGCTACCCCCCTTTACGTAAGGGGCGACTGCGTCATTAAAGAGGCCCCTTTTCAGTAAGTGAGGTGTAGTGAGATCTAGGGGAAACAAGGTGAGCCTTAAGCGTTTAGGTAGGTTTTCCGGATAAGGTGGAAGGTTGGCTATAACCTGAGGCACGACTGGCATTGTTGAAGCTGGCGTGGCTGACGTTAAAGCAAAAATTCGAGCCGTAGCGATAGCGTCAGCGTACGTGTTAAACTCTGCAAACGGCGTGATATTACCGGGGACCTCAACGGCACCCCCCATGACACATACTTCCTTGGCACGAAGAAAGGTCTCAGTATCCTCCGCAGCAGCCAGAGCTAAGTTAGTCATAGGGCCTACTGCACAAATAGTAATTGTGTCCTCGGGCTCCTCCCTTAAAATTCGTAACATTTCTCTATGTGCTGGAATTTTAGAAGGCGTGAAATGATTGTAGTAGGAGGGGTCCTCTTGTGGTGTGGGCACGCCATCCTCAAAGAGCGATTTCCATGTCTCCTCGGGGGTCAGATGAGGGTGCTAGAATTACTATTAGACTGAGAATGATACGACACATACATGACTTACAGCTTCATGAACACCATGCAGGCCGTCCACACCATCTATGGCACGTATATAAGTCCATTTGTCCGCCTAGGAAGTCGGGTCAGGAACTTACGAAACCCGTCCTCTCTCAAGATTTCTTCCTCTAGGGCATGTTCTGCTCCAAGGGCAACCACAGGCTTGTACGCCTTGAATGCCTCGAATCCCCCAGGCTTGCCATTGGATTTGCGCCACTCCATTTCTTTGTTTAGAACATGGAACATCGTAACCACATTCTTAAGGCAGCTCTTCAGAGGCACATTTCCATACGTGACGGAGATCATAACAAGCTCCACCTCCTCGGGGGATGCAGCCAAGGCTAGAAGCATAGCCAACATGTCGTCGACACCTGGTCGGTGTTAACATCATGACAAGTGCAAATATAGGGGGTAACGTACCCGGGTCGGTGTCAAAGATGACTCTTCTCTTAGGCGCCATGACGAATAATTCTGTTCTGTACCACGCTGCACTTCACAGCGGTCCTAGAGTCTTTTTTCTTCTTCTCTCTTTTTGGAATTTGGCTCGGTGCTTGACTCTACCAAGACAAGAGACCTAGAGCTACCTAGCTGAATAACCAGGGATTTTCTAATGACCATCCAACTTCAATGCTCGAGAAGGAATGAATGCATGTTTGTCATTACATAATTAGAAACTTAGCCTGCAGGGCAACTATATTGGATATAGCGAATAATACTTGGCGCGCTTAGAAAACAGACGAAGGGCGCAGTCCGAGACCGCGGCTGGGCCGTTCGCCTCGCTTTCTACTTTGGTAACAGCTGCTCACGGACTTACTTAATTCACTCGCTTAGTTTTGACACTTTAATGCACGTGCTCCGGGGAGGGTAGTAATCCCGGCTCGCAGTGGAACCCTTGATCTGCCTATGTTCGGTACTTGAGGACAGGGGACTTGAAGCTGATCTTGAGACTGATCCACTAGAACCAACTAACAGTATTCAGAGGTACGCTAGTGTGTCTACTTTTCTTGCCACCTCAATTTGGTAATCTCGAAATATTTCTGTAAGAAAAATTAGTAATTACCTAATCAACTATTCCACCCCTACACAACTTCTCAATGGTAGATACCGCAGCAACTGTGGATGAATAATTCACATTGTATGCATAGTCCGTTGCCTGCATCTACACCACAGTACTCCGTACAGTACCCGCATAATGCCTACTAAGCCCTAGTGCAGAATTCTCGCTTAAGTTTACCCGCTTGAAGGCAGGGATGAGGTCTTAGGTGACGCATGTACTGTTACGCTAAGTCGCAAGCACTTCCCGCTCATGTAGGACCGCGTAGTGCAAAGGGATCTTTTCTGTTTCAAGAATTAGTCTCTTTAGCTTCAACAGGAGTTATCGGGTCAGAATTGCAGTGGTATAGCCCTGTGCCTGGCTAGAGACTTTTCCATGCCCGTAACATCTGCCTCTTTTACCATAGATTATGAGAGCTTTCTGGTCATTCAACTCTGTCCCTAGGCTGCCCTTCTGAGATACCTACATATCAAATTTACGAAGTGCAGTCCATACCAGTGTGCCCTGGCTTTTCCGAATGACCATGGATTCCACCAAGATCTCTGACCCCCCTACGCCAAATGTTACCACGCTCCCGGCAGAGCTTCCTATCTCGACGGCTGCTCCTAGTGACGCCACGACTATGTCGCTTCGTTCAGGAGAAAGCCCCAAGGCTCGAACAAAGTTGCACGTATACACCATCTTAACCGCGCTCTATGTTAGCTCACCCCGTCTTCCTACCATATGGTGTAAGCTAGGCCACTAACAACACTTCGTAGCTGTCCTTATTCTTAGCTGCTCTCGATACAACCATCATCGCACAATCCATTCCGACAATATGCACAGACCTACGCTCTGCTGCAGGCTACGTCTGGATTGGTGGTGCCTACTTGCTAGCTAACGCGGCTACCGGCCCAATCTGGGCGAAGTTCAGCGACATTTGGGGTCGTAAGCTGGTGCTCCTCACGGCGCTCACTTTATTCGCAGCCGCTAGTATACTCGCAGCACTGAGCGCCAACATAGCCACACTCATTGCTGCACGAGCATTGCAAGGTGTGGCTAGTGGTGGCCTGATTCAGCTGTCCATTGTTGTCATCTCAGACCTCTTCAGCGTGCGCGAGCGGTCATTATATCTGGGCCTCACGGGGTTCGTGTGGGCTATTGCGGGCGCCGCCGGACCGCTCATCGGAGGAGCTTTCACAGAGTCTGTCTCTTGGCGCTGGTGCTTCTGGATCAACCTTCCAATCTGTGGCTTCACGATCGGGTTGACGCTTCTGTTCCTGGACGTGAGCAATCCGCGCACAAAGCTGAGCGAAGGACTCAGGGCCGTTGATTGGCTTGGAACGTTCTCCATCTTGGCGATTACCATTCTGATCCTTGTTGGACTGGACTTGGGCGGGTCAGTATTCCCATGGAATAGCCCGCAAGTGATCAGCTTGATCGTAGTCGGTGTTGTGTTCATCGCATTCTTCTTGTTTACTGAGCACCGCCTGGCCAAATATCCCCTCATACCGCTCAGCGTGTTTAAAAGCTTGTCTAGCAACGCAGTTTTTGTCGTTGTCTTTTCACACGGTCTCGTCCTCGTTGGCATTGAATACTACATGCCCTTATATTTTCAAAGCGTAAAACAGGCCTCGCCAATCCGGAGCGGCATTCTGTTATTACCATTGATCCTAGTACAAGCCACCATCGAAATCATATCCGGCTATCTCATTCATCGTACAGGCCGCTACATCGAGTTCATGTGGGCCGGTTCAGTACTCATGACGCTAGGGACAGGGCTATACATACTTTTCGGACCTGACACGTCCGTTGCGATGATTGCGGGCTTGGAAATCGTCGGCGCTTTTGGCCCTGCACTTCTTTTCCAAGCGCCTGTGGTTGCAATCCAGAACACTGTTCATCAGAACGACACTTCAGCGGCTACAGCGGCCTTACTATTTCTCCGGAATATTGGCATGTCGCTCTCTGTTGTGATCGGCGGCGTGGTGTTTCAAAACAGCATGAATGCTCGCCAGTCATCTCTTTCTGCGGCCGGCCTTGACCAGTCTGTTCTTGAAGCTTTATCAGGCAGCCAAGCAGCGGCAAACGTAGACATCACGCAGTCGATCCAGGACCCTTCACAACGTCGCGTGATCTTAGAAGCTTTTGCGTGGAGTGTGAGGAACATGTTCATATTGTACACGGCGTTTTCGGCTACTACAGTAATAGCTAGTGTGTTCATCAAGCACAGAGCCCTAAACACAGAACACACGGAGACAAAGACGGGATTACAGCATTTAACGAAGCGGGAAGACTCTAAAGAGTGATCCAAACGAGATTCCAAATAGTCTAGGAAATGAAGCGTACAATCAATATACACGTGTTCTCTGTCCCGCAGTCCTACTTTTCTGACATGATTGACAAAAGTTTAATTTTTTTTATGTGACGGGCTATCCGTTAGTTTAGCGTACTTTGATACGCTATTACCAAACAAGTAATACCGGGGTAGCAACGTTACCTACTATTATTCCTTCGTCACAAGTTAGGTGAAATACTTAGAATTGTCATCACGCACACTCACTTACACATATACAATCTTAGCGGAAACTTTCAATTGGTAGAGAACGCTATCTCGGATCTATCCAGAATGAGCATTATCCCACATCTCTCTAAACCAAGCCTTGCCCCTGTCTCCTTCCCCATCATCACCGCCAATAGCCGTTTTATCCCCACCCTTAGCCAGTAGCTCGTTCGGGGTGCCAAATTCCACCACCTTACCCTTGTCCATAACAAGAATAATATCCGCGTCTCTGATAGTATCCAATCGGTGTGCTATAGTCATAATAGTATGTTGTGTAAACTCCTCTTTGATGATGCGCTGCATGAGCTTGTCTGTATTTGCATCCACATTGCTGGTTGCTTCATCCAGAATTAAGACACTGGATCTATCTCTTAAAAGTAGTGCGCGGGCAAGGCCAAAAAGTTGAAATTGGCCATGAGATAAAGGAGAGGCCTTGAGAGGCATTTCGAGGGGATCAACTTCTTTTGTTACTGTAGAGACCGTGCTGGCGATCTCCCCGTCGGCTATCTCCCCGTCAGCTACCCTAGCAGCTTCAGTGGATACCGCCATATTTTTAGCACGAGATTCCATAATGTCCCAAAGCTGGACTTTCTCGAGCGCTGCTCTTATCTTTTCATCGGACGCAATGCCTGATGGATCGACATTGAGCCGGACGCTATCATTGAGAACGAATGTGTCCTGTGGGATCGCGATTATCTTTGCTCGAATGGTCTCCCGTGGCAGAGTGCATATGTCGATGCCATCAATTGCGATGGATCCTGAATCTAGTTCAACTAGACGTAATATCGAGAGTAAAAGAGTAGATTTCCCGCTGGTTATTGTAAGCAAATATTGCGTAGTTACTGCTAAGAAGGGCAGAGCTTACCTTCCAGTTCGGCCACATATTCCCACTTTCTGGCCAGGTGTAATGTTGATAGAGATACCGTTCAAACTTATCGTCTTCGGGCTACATGATGTCAGCCTCGTATAATCAGAGGACAGGCAGGGGGGAGAGTTGCTCACTTGTACGAAGCAATAACTTCTTTGAACTCGATAGCCCCTCTATCTGGCCAGTTGATAGGCGGCTCAGAACATTCGCACTCCTTGTCTTCTGGTTGTAAAGTCTCCTCAAGCGTCTTGATACGAGAAATTGCCCCAAGTGAAGTTTCAAGTTGTGTCCATGACTGCAAGAGGCGGGTAAGAGTATTAGATATAGTATGAATGATATAGAGGGCAATGCCAATTTGTCCACCAGTGGTAGACGCTCTGAATACAACAGCGAAACCGACGACTAAGACGCAGAGGCCTGCTACCAGCATGTCAAGGACAAGGGTGAGCCACTGTTGGATAGAAAGCATCGCATAATGAGCTCCTTGGGACGTGTCGAGGTTCCTGATGTTTTGGTTGACAGTGTGAGTTTGCCAGCCAAAAGCACGAACATGAGAGATACCTTCGAGCTGCGTAAAATTAGTCGAAATCAATCCATTACTGAATCAAAGAACGTACTGTATCTAGAAAGTTTGAAAGAACTTTGGCCCTCAGTTCGATATCCATAAATCGAGTCTGTCTGGACGTGTATAAATACAACTTCTGCAACACGTATAGAACCAAGAACAGGAAGGGTGCAGCAATGGCTACCAATCCCTGAGTAATGAAGAGTAGCGTCAATTGGGAAACAAGTTTAGAGAATTCTGTTAATGTCAGCTTTGAAATTCTCCTTGTCGAGATCGTCATGTAACCTTACGCCAGAAAGTATTCATTAAATTGTACGGCAAAGTGTGGTCCACGTAGCTTATGTCCTCGGTAAACCTACAGTGCGAGTTAGATTCAGTATATGAGCGAAGCTGGCGCAACTAACCGATTCAAGACTGCTCCAGTGTCTGTGACGGCAAAATATGACAAAGGCGCTCTGAACTTTTGAATTAGTGATTGAAATAATTGTTATGATAGCGGGAGTAGTGTTCAAACCTCATGATAGTCTTGAGTAATCGATAGTGAAGGACTTCTCCGGCTTTGGGAGCAATGAGGACTATTGTTGACCTGCAGTAAAAAGTTCAGTCATAGTAGCCGGCATAGAGATTAGTAGAGTCTTACCAGATTACAGATCCCGTGGCAGTAAAAGCCAAAAGGGACGAGAGACCATACATTATCATGTATAGCCAGGTATGTGAGCCGCCGGCTTCTGACCACATCCTGAGTATAGATGGCGTGAGAGCCAAGGCAATTCCATCCGTGATATTGCAGGATATAAACAACGCCAAGACAGGTATACTAACACATCTGAAATAATATACTATTATAAAATCAGCGAAGAAAATAGTATTCTTGCAAGATTGAGACGCACCATAGACTGAAATGTCACCGTATCTCCTGGAAAGATCAGTGGACTCAGACTCGGGGAAAGACACCGCGTTCGTCTCCACGGGAGGCTTGTCGCTTATCGCATTCCGAGCATAGTTTGAGCTTGCCTTTTTGGTTTGAACCTGGCCGAAGGAGTCTGTAGAAGATTGAAAATAGTCCCAGGTGCCTTGTTCTTTAATCTTGGAGTTGGCAAGGACTATGATCATATCGGCCAACGGTAAATGTTGAGCTGACGAACATAAATGAGTCCAAATATTCATTTTCAATCTGGTCGAAGACTTACAAGCATGAGTTATGAGGATAACAGTGGTTCCTAATCGGCGAAAGATGCCATCGGGACCAATCAGCATTTCAGCTACATGGGCTTCGGTCTTCGAATCCAATGCGCTGAGTACATCATCCAAGATGACAATCTCTGGTCTCGAGTATACCACTCGTGCAAGAGCCTACCACGTATATGTTAGGTGGCCGTCTTCAAAGGCAAGGTGAGATTCTGTTTACGTACCACTCTTTGTCTTTGTCCACCAGAAAGAGTAACACCACGGCTACCAGCAGCTCCAAGATCACCACCGCTAAGTTGCCTGATATCCTCATCCAGGCCACAGGCATGGATGACGGTTTCGTACCACTTTTCGTCTATTTCCGTCTCGTCGTCAAGACCGCATACCATTGTTCTGATATTAGCGTTTATAAGCCAAGGCTTTTGAGCGCAGTAACCAATGCGTTTTGTCGAAACGAATATCGAACCGCTATCCGGGATGACATCACCAAGAATAGCCCTCGCTAAAGTTGTCTTACCAGTGCCAACAGCTCCGTAGAATATGTTCAGCGAGCCCTTCTCCAACTGTGCACTTATTCTGTCTAGACATATATCAGCTGTTATAGCTGGTCTGAGCACGACGTCTTCAATGATCACTGCTGGGGATCTATCAGTCATAGATTGACCACTCGAGACGTCTTCACTGATGTGCTGATTCTCAATTGAATCATTGACACGAGACTTCGGCTCGATCAGGATACGCCTATCGTTTCGGGACGGCTCAAGAAGGTATCCCTGGATCCTAGTGAGGCAGCCGTAAGATGTAGCGAATTGAGGGACCAGAGAGAGTATTGTATTAGCAGGAGTCGTTACGAGAGTGACGGTTGAGATGGCGGTGAAGGCTGTCACTGGATCTAGCGGACCTCTGCCACGAAAGTGGGCATCTGCGGCATAAGCGATCAGAGTCACAACCGGGGCGAGGATACTTATCCCGTTGACTATGAGTGTTAGCTGACATGTCTTGAAGATATGTTGGGCGAGTCCTTACCTCCCAAGTTGATGTAGACGATTATCCACCGGTAACTAAGCCCCGTAACTAGATCTGTCATTCTTGATTCTTGAATTCTTGACATGATAGTGTTGGCCATTCCCATCTAAGCCAAAGGTGAGCAGAAAATCCAAGCTTCAATAAGGTCAAAATGGTTAAGATCAAAACCCACCATCTTAATGCTTTTCAAGTAGTCGATCATCGAACTCGTGAGCGCAATACGTTTCTGTTTTGCCCCTTGCCAATCTGCCATTGATTCACCAATCCTGCTCCCAGCCCATCGTGCTATCTGTGAGAGCACTAATACGCCGGCGATCAGTGTCATTCACATCACTAAGAGCACTGAGTTGATACTTACCAACGACGACGACAACCGGGGTTAGACACCACCATCCGAGCTGAACCCAAAGCATACTGACGCCGATGAAGAATTCAACCATCTGGGCCGAAATCTCCTGGCTGAGCCAGGCAAGATTTTCCGCATGATCTGTATCACTACTCATATGTGTGACAGCGGCGGCATCATCGTAGACACCATCACGCATCGTCAGACAACGAGCGTGAATAAGTCCGATAATCGCACCTCTGGATTGGACTTTGATTCTATTATGCGTTTGATAATAGATGCAAAAGGATACCTAAGACATGATCAGTATATGAAGGTAAGCAGACAGCTAACAAATGTCTTACTCCTATGCCCATGTAAATGGCGAAGGCGGCGAGGATGAGGCAATAACCAGTAGCATCTTGCCCCTCAGTTTCGATATCAGAATTAGTCACGTATCTGATTGTGGTATTGATGAATATTGGCTGTGAATAGCGGAAAGCAATCATCATAAATCGAGGGATGATATTGAGGAGGAGAGCGCCTCGGAAGAGTTTCAATATTGTCCATAGCAGTGCACCTCCACCACTAGACTCATTTTGGGATCTTGATTTAACTAAAATCGAGTCAATGGTATTGTTTCATGCCTGCATGAACTTTTATGTTGTATTTACCTGTCTTTTCCCATTCCTCTTCTATCTGCATACGCAGACCTCTGGACTTAAGCCTGTCATCGAGCCCAGGGAGATCAGAGTACGTGAGGAGTTTGGAGTTGCCTAGGAGGACGAGGTCGCCAACCCAGACCAAAAATGCGCGGTTGATGTCGCTACTGGTCTGCTCAACGGGCAAGTCCTTGTATGGGTCTCTTAGATAGCTTCGTTTACTTTTTGACTCCACAATAAGGAGAGCCAACTTGAGACTGAAAGCAGCTGTAAGGACAGCCGGACTAGCCTGACTGCCATGATTAACAAGTTTGAATGATAATACAAGCCCTTCGCTTATAATAGATGCAAATAAATAGAAAATCAGCAAAGTAGAAGGTTTAACGGATCGACCATGCTCAAGGAATGATAGTAGACAAAGTGTAAGAGTAGCTACAAAAAGCACGACTTGAATCAGAATAGACGATTCATTTGGAAGCGGGTTTGACGTCAAACACAGAATGAGTGCAGTTAGTTCTAATGCCGCGATAGATACAGTGAGTAGCTGCGAGGCTGTCAGCAAACTTCTCCTTCGCTTTCAGCAGGAAAACACCCTACAAATTTGATAGCCCCAGTATAGTTCGGCAGCACCTTGAGAGTTGCTCGACGCAGTTGGATAGCCCTGATTGGGGAAAGCAGTAGCAACACTACTGACGGAATCAAGGTTAGGGCGACCTGAACATTAGTGTTGTCGGTCAGAAAATTCCGGTTGACACTGTATGAATTGGTCAGGAGGATATTGTTTGGGATAGTAAAGCCCGACAGAGGATAGTAATCCTGCCAGAGGATAGACTGAGGATAATCCATTGTGCCGTGGGTGAATCGATTGGATCTCAAGATGATGGAGAAAGTTGGCTTCTCGACTGCTCGTGACGTCTCGAAACGGCTTCTGACTCGGGCTCCTAATATGAATTTGATATGATTACTTGTCTTCAAACTACCATGTTATAATTAAGGATCAAAAATTTACGTAATTTTGAAGTACTCGGCATGGACACTTTGGTCCTGCTAAATCGAGACCTAGTCGGTTGACGGAGTGCATCGTCTACGTGTAGGATCACGAAGGTTAGCCAAGTGCAATGCAAGGGTCGCCCAAATTTTAAGTTCTTAGCATCTTTCAAAAGACTAGGATCTTCGCTAGTCCGCCGGAGGTGCCTCCGATAGTAATTGAGCCCCATCCAGCAGCACACGGGGTATGGGTCGAATTCCACGCTAGGCTTAGTAATCTGGAAGACGTATGCAGGGTCCATAGCAGCCGACAAAAAATGCATCCAATGCTTGTAAGACTAGGATGAGGTTCCAAGACTGTTTGGAATACATGTGACTAGTGTAGTGTAAGTCGTGTAGTGTAAGTTGTTTAGTGTAGAGGCATTTGGAAGAAAGAGAGATGACAATTTCCCGCTCTTTGAAGGGTGAGGAATCTATTTCATAATGAAAACGACACGATTTAATTCTACCATTCGTAGCATCCGCAGGTCTTCAAAAATTTATTCATTGTTCAAGTTCTATGGTAAATCATGTTACAGCTGAGGACTAGAAACACTTTTCACACTTCTTCTTTTTGTGCCTCGCACCACTGGGCTCTCCCTTGACAAAAATTATCACATTGTTTTAATCTCGAAAATACGTGTTCACCATGACAACAGACCAGGTCCAAGTTCGTCGTCAACCGACACGTCGTCTCAATCTCTTGCTGGCAGAGATCATACAAGAGCTCTCTAAGCCAACTCCAGACCTTGCTATTATAGCCACCCTTCTGAGAGCTCATGCGGCGATGCCTGTCACCGTGGCTCGAGAAGTGACAAAAGAGAGACATCGAAAAAGAAGACTAGTTCATCGACCGCAAGTAGCAGTACCGACTTTGATGAAAGCCTTGAGGCTATATCTCGGAACAGTTGCTTATAATCATAATGGGCAGCCAGTATGGCCGGTGACTCTCATCACCACCAACGCGTTTCAGAGCACTTGGAGAGAGACACTGACATGGAGTCGGGTGCTCGCTGACTCGCCGCACGATGCTATGGGAGAAGAGCACTTCCAGTTCATGGGCCGCTTTCAGGCGTATGGCGACGCTGCCCCTGATACATTTGAAGTGCTCGCATTGGTTGCTTTTGAGCAGCGACTTGCTCTTTCACGCAAGTATGGAACTTGGTTTGCCGAGCAAGTCTCACCTGGCTGGCGCAATGGAAACCCACGAAAGCGCTACCTAGAGCGGTGGAACGGCGTTTATGATCGCCTTGTATGGAGCTTTGGCATCCTAGGCCATCCGCGCGCGGACCAGATCTGGAATCTAATGAGAGAACGTCTTCCGCTTGACCCTGATACAACTACGCGCGAATTTCCTCAAGACGTTATGGACATTGAAGTTGCACTCCGCCCAGAAACCAAAGCCATCCGCTCTTGGACCTTTCATTACCAAGAGCTCGATTTCTCTATTTATGAGGATCCGAATGGTAACTTCTTCCTATGTCACGCCAGAAGCCACGATATTCGTCGTGTGATCCGACCACGCCTAGCCAAGCTCTGGAATGCAACTCTCAATCGACACAAGTCGTACAGCGAGCGCCTACGCTGTCTCGCTGAGTTTGAGTGGCTCTGGTACTGGACGAATCCCTTTGTACGCGGCGGCGCGACCACTGGAGGACTACTCTCAGCGTTTCTTCAAAGATCGCTTCGGAACGAAGGGTTGAAGATTCGCATCCCCGAGCACTTCGTGATGCAGGATTTATATGCCCTCAGCTGCGACTGGGTCTTTTACGTTCGTGAGCGCGTGGCTGAATTGACCTATAACAAAGGGAACTTCATCACAGCGAATGAAGACGCGATGTAGTATCACAATCAATGCAACTATTCAACATATTTGGCAATCGAGTGAAACACCAAGTCTTGATCTTCCATAGTGATGCGATAGTCATTCAGTACAACATGTAGAATATATCAAAAGCAATGTTTTCAGATGTGGCTACGTTAGTTGGGGCGGTGATAGCCATGTCCAATAATTACGATCCTCTGTCTGCGAACCTATTATATCATCATAGTATCCGTGTCTCTTATGATGGCAGTACCATCATAGCACGGTATAGAAGTACTGAAGGGTTGTAAACCGTTCATTTCAAACAAATGCTAAGTAGTTGATTGGGTGCTCAATAGTATCAAGATCTAACTTTCTACATTGCCCACTATGGGGATCTCCATAAGTCTCATGATCTAGTAGTATTTCCATACCAACGCCGCTGTTCCAGCAGCGACAGCTCCAAGACAGACTGCCATGTTCTTGTAGGCCTCAGACGCGTCTTGCATCAAACTCTCTATGACTTTCTGCACCACCTGCTCAAGCGCATTTCTGTTCGGGAATTCCTCATCCGGCACTTCCTTGCCCAAGAACTCGCAAAGGGGGCCCCATCCATCTTGAGCCTTCCACCTCAACACCTTGTCCTCTCCCATTCCCTTGGTGAGCTCATCTAGCATCTTATAATGGTCAATGAAGGCAGCCTTCCCATTTTTCCTGTAGTCTGTTCTGAATAGGCCATTGTAGGTCATGCGCCGCTCATTGACGTCGACCCAAAACATGCTGGCACGAAACCACACTAAGAAGGGATGTATCCAACCAGCTCGCTGTTCAGCAGTGCTCCAGGTAGTGATGATACTGCGATGCCAAGCCTCTATATCCCTATAGTTGATGATGATTTTCGCCTCAGGGTAGGCTTTTATGAGGTCCTCGGCAAATATGCAACATGGCATATCGGTCACAGCTTCAGAGTGTCCAATGACGCGATCAAAATCGGATCTTTTGATAGGCTGATTGGATGTCTTCTTGGACCATAGGTCGACCCAGTTGACGCAATCACGTGCGTCGGCAATGTGGTCAAAGCCATGATAGACATACGAGTACCCAAGAGTGGTAAGAGCAACTCGGAGTGAATCAGTAGCTGTTCGTGGTAGACCCAAGGCGAGGATTTGCATGGGCTTCGTCCGAGTGCGTTCTTGAGGTTTGAGAGGATAAACCTGCTGGTATAGCGAGTCGAGAGCCATTCTGAGAAATGAGAGCCTAAGGCTGGGCTGTAGTGCAGATGATTCGAGATGAGTGTTTCTTCAGCTACAGACGGAGTTCTATACACAGTACAGACGTTGCAGCAAAAATATATAGAGGACAAAACAAGATTCCTACAGTTGTTCCATGCATTCTACATGAGGCGAATACAGAAGGAATGAAGAACTAATTACTATAAAAGCATATATTCGAAAGATGAATACGATCCATTTTCTTGACTTACATATTTAACTAGTAATGCTTCACCTAATCGGCTGAGTAATATGATTACATAAAACCTTCTGTGCATAATAGCCTTGCGGTTAACCCCAGCAAGATGCTTCTCGGATTCTCGCCTAGAAATTAAAGTATAGACTAGTGTAGGCGCAAGAGATCAGGGTCTTCTTGCCGGCCTAAGCGATTAGGTCACGGGTATCGAGCGGCAAGACCCCTATTTAGCCACAATATGCGCCACCCGCAGCTGCTACACTAGATTCAGTAATGCCGCTCTGCCATCTAATCTCGTTCTGGGGAAAGCGTAACACGCCGGCAACATTGGCCTGCTCTAGCGGCATGCTACTGCGGGTGGCGTCTGGCCCTTGATCGGCGCGAGAGGCATGCTACACTAGACACCGAAGGGAATTATAGTGTACGGGGTACGGGGTATACCGATGAGGAAAATATGTCGTCCGTGTGTCGTCTGTGTCCTAGCTCCACGTAACGAACTCGCGAAGGTTGATTGATGGAGTAGCTTATTAATACAGTAAGTTTAAAGCCTAGCTCGGTCTCTAGCGCGGTTGAAGATCTTGAATTACCTAATACAAATTGCTAGCGTAGCGCAAGTACACGTGTATGCCGTTTACACTAGCATTATCCGGTATAGTTAGGAAGATCCTTGCAAACAAGGGGAATGGGAAACAAAATATGCACAATGTAGGTATGGCATCAACGCCCTGGTCTAGTCTAGGACCTTTGCAAGTTCACCATGCCGAATGAACACAGGAAGGAATAGTTCATAGCGGTGTGCCAAATACAATTCCGCAGCAAGATCCTCCGGCAGTATAGTTGCAAGGATATTATGGATATTCTTCATATGAGACCAGCCAAGGCTGAGCATCTAGTGTACAGCAACTAATACTGTGCTTGTTCAACTCTGGTTCTGCTCATTTTTCCAAGTGATCCACTGGATCAAATGTCCTTACTACTCTTGGTGGCCGCGCGGTAATTGTCTTGAAGGATTTCAACCATGTGTGTTTGGGTCGGGGAAAGTAAACATCTAGACCGTGAATTCTGATCGCCCGGCGCCTCCGGTGCTGTACCGAATTAGTAGAATGAAATCTGTCTCATGTTGAGAGCCGACAACGGCTCAGTATGCCACTCCGATGACAGGGATGGTTGATGTTCTCAGTCAAGTCATGGGAACTTTCAATCAAGGCCAATGAGCATGTTTGAGACTACCAGTTACATGTTGAGTTTCCAAGCAGATCTGTAGAACGTCAGTAGGAACTTTGCAATTATCGAAGTCATGTCTGCCTACGGGGCCCAGCAGGAGACTGCTAATGAAACATCACGACTATTACCGTCTAGTGACACCAGCACAGCTGCCAACAAGCAGGTTGCCACTTCAAGTTACCAAGCAATCAATGATGCGGAATTAGCAGATAACTCAAAGCCAGCAGAACAACGTTATAGCCGTGTTCTTGTTGCGCAAGTTGTGGGTGCTTTGTTCATTGGTGAGTGACGCTGACAACCCAGGGCCAAAAAGTGAAAAGTTCAAGTCAACACTCACACAGCACCATAGGTGTCTTCACGTCAAACGTGGATGGTTCTCTAGTACTTGCAACACATCCTGTGATCTCATCGGAATTTCACAACCTCGACGATTCAAGTTGGCTATTCATTAGCTTTTGGCTTGCCGGTTCGGCAACCCAGTCGCTCGTGAGTTTCTTTAGCAACCAAAGTCTCTGTCAGGATTTGACAAATTCTAGTACGGGAAACTCAGCGATATCTACAGTAGAAAATCCATACTACTTCTTAGCTATGGCTTATTCGCATTGGGATGGTAAGTTACCCCTATTTACCCCTGACTTACTCAACTAACTAGTATCTAGTGCTCTGATGTAAGTCATGACCTATAGGCGACGTCATTGATGATCGAAGCTGATATACTGTATTAAGAGGCCTTGGTCAATCCATGTGGCAGATTATCCTTGGGCGTGTCATATCCGGCTCAGGGCAAGCTGGCATGTGGGTTTTAGCCGCTATCGTCATTACAGGTCAGTGGTCCCAATCATAGCTCAAGAACGTTGTTGTTATTAACGACTACTATCATAAAGACCTAGCCCCTATCAGAGAAGTTGCTTCGTGGCAAAGCTATTTGAATGTTGTTGCAACAGTAGGACGAAGTCTTGGGGGGCCATTGGGTGGCTTTCTAGCAGACATGGTTGGCTGGAGATGGTATGTTGCTCCTATTCGTTCCAGTTAAGGCATAATATTCAAAGGGATTTTAGGTCCTTCCTCGGCCAGGTTCCCATATTCCTGGTGGCAATGGTGCTCTGTTGGCGGGTGTTTTCAAAACTTGACGAGGAGCGACCAGAGCACCAAAAGACGGTTGCCCCCCAAAACAATCTAGCAAATTTCGACTTCCTTGGTATTAGTACCCTTGGATTCGGAATTCTAGCGTTGATGCTACCATTGGAAATTGGTGGACAGAAGGTCTCGTGGTCTCATCCTATCATTTATGCCCTATTCACAACCGGAGCCATACTGCTCGGGATCTTCGTAATGGCTGAGAGCCGCTGGGCCAAGGAACCTATATTCCCATTAAGACTTCTACGAAATCGGCAAGCATTATTAGGATATCTCATCATAGGATGTATACTCGCAGCACAATCAGGCGTAAGTTTATTGCAAGTCGTTAGACGCAATACTAACTTCAATCCTTAGATGGTTTTCACGGTGCCGTTGTATTTCCAAGTTACTCAGAGGTCATCTAGCACCCTGGTAGGAGCACGATTGTTTCCAGCTGTGGCTGGCAATGCACTCGGAGGAATACTTTCGGGATACTTGATCCGCAGGTGAGTTTTCACCCGCAAACCCGTCAATAGCATAACTAATGCTTTTTAGAACCGGACGTTATAAGTTTCTAGCCATATTTGCATCATTGACTTCTGCTCTAGGCTACTCAATGATGACAATTCGTTGGAATGGCAACACGAGCTGGGCCGAGTCGCTATATATTTTCCCAGGGTAAGCTCTCTCCCACGAAAAAAAAGGAGTCTTGAAGTTGACCAGCGTAGTGGGCTCGGTTGCGGCATAATTCAAAGTGCTGTCTTCATTGTGATTCAGACCGCAATTGATCCAGAGGACAAGGCAGCAGGCATCTCAGGATTCTTTTTAGCAACACAAATTGGGACTGTCATAGGAATGGCAGCTGTCAGTGCCTTGATGATTGGAGGATTACGACAAATGTTAACTGCCAAACTCCTCGCGCAAGGAATGAGCCAAGTTGAATTGGACACCGTAAGCCGCATTGATGAGTTAATATTGAACGGTAACTGACAGTTATGGTAGATTTTGAAGCAAGCACTCACTAGTGTGGATTATCTGGATAAGGCATCAAAACCGATTGCGAGGGCGATCGTGGCATCGTATGTTCGCGGACTTGAATACAGCCATGGTACGTTTATAAAGCACATTTGATGTTTACTTGCTTACATGAATTGTAGTTTTTTCTGTGATAAGCTCCATCATCGCATTCTGCGCGGCATTGCTACTTCGGGAGCAGAAGTTAGGTAAATGATTCATTTGAGTCGCACAAGAGATTATACGAACACACAGGATCAAATGTTGAGGAGCTTTTGTCTAACAACGAATTCATCATGCACCTGCTACATTAAAATAGAGATAGAACGACTGGGTATTGGCATATATGTACTTAGAACTTGGAGGCGCAGCCGCCTTTTGTATAATACTTCACAATGAGGACGATATCTTCAGTTACTCCTATATCTCACACTTCGCCAAGTATATTTTAATACTACTTACCATGTGATTCATGATGAAATCGATACTCTGAAAATGACAGACGCATGGGAGATGTATGTATACCGTTATCAACAGAGGCGACGATGATCAATGAGATGTTAAATTTAGACGTGAAGTTTAGAACCCGGAAGGAGTGTGACGAATACTCAAGATCAATGCAGACAGAAAATTTAAGATGTATTAATTAAGCCCCTCTATTATTTTGAGTAAACGAACTACCTAGCGTCATCATGTAGATCGATTCGCCGAACTTGTGGTATACACAACTATCTAAACTTCATCAATGTTCTACTTAGTTCTGCCGATGCAAGCAAAGTACTCGCGGAAATAAGGTGCTTCGATAGCCATCACACCACCGCTCTCGAGGAGGGAAGCTGGCGGCCAGAATGCGGCCTCAACACGATCAAGCAAACCCGGGTAGCTCGTCAAGCCCCTCGGTTCCGTCACACCCCAAGGGTTCCGGATGATGATATACTGGCGGTCGCCATAGTTGCTCCAACCTAGGATAGAGTAGGCGTGATTGGCTGCGAGGTTCGCGCCACGGAACATGTTGCCCGACGCATGTGTCCAGGCAACCATAGGGCTCTTCGTCCTGAAGTTGACGGAACTATGGCGAACCAGCCCGATCAGATCATGATGGTTCGCAGTAAAGAAGTACTGCGGCTCGCGACCGTCAATCTGAGCCATTGCCTTAACGGGGTCACCATAGGCAGTCGCTGTGATATCAGGGCGGTCGGCACCAAAGACGGTCTGTGAAATATCTGATTGTGTTATCCACATAGCGAAGGCCTTTTCGTATAGGGAACCCCAGTAGTCCAGTCCGCCAGAGGAACGGCAATATACTGGTTCGTTCATAGTCTTGTTAATCGGAACCTCGTAAGCAACGTGGAGTATCCGAGACGGAGCATTGTTGCGGCCGCCTTTGTCATGTAGCTCAACATCATGTCGAAATGGTTGGGGATTGTTCTCATCTTCACGATATTTCGGCCCATCGCCGCGGAAAGGTTGATGAATAACAGTGGGATCAGCCCAAAAGACGGAGAAGATCGCCGCGATCAACCAGGAGTTACTTGTCGCTCCTTGAATAGGACCTTCAAAACGCTCAGTGGAAGGATTGTGGTCCGCAAATACACTCATGCCATTGCTCTCTCGGGCTCCGATGCGAAGCCCGTCGCCGAAGTTCGATGTGAGGTTCTGAATAGAGTTCCTGAAATGATAATTTCTGAAAGTTACTTCATCGATATTGCGCCAAGCACAGACGGGTGGTACTCCAAAGCTTCGTTCGTCGTTCACTCGAAAGGGAACCGCCAACTCATTGATTGTTCTGGTGACGGCGCGGTTGGAGATAGTTCGAGCGATAGATTGAGCGTCGAGTACGAGATGAAGCTTGCCATTCTGAAGACGAACCACCTTAATCTTAGCTTGCTCAAGATCTTTCAAGCCGATTTGCTCGAGATGTCCAAGCTTCTGAACCCTGGAGAGATCAGGTGTCTGAAGGTCTTGCTCTTGAATGATCTTGATCTCTCGGCGGTTGAGCCTCTCAGCCCGACGCTCAGTCTCATTAAGCTGAAGACCAACATAGAGTACAGAATCATGCTTCATGTCGAAGAGCTCGTCGTAGTCAGTCTGCAGAGTGTCGGAGATAACACTTGCAACTTTGGTTGATGTATAATCTAACCTGTGTCCGAGCATTGCCTCAACTAATGCGTAAGGGTTGACAGCACCGATGTTGAGCTCGGAGTCCTTGGGCGGCTGATCAGGTTGAGGCTCTTGACCAATAGTGTATCCGAGCTTGAAGTCTGGCATATCATCGTAGTCCTCGGCGAAAGTGCCAGAGGCCTCAGAGAATGCATCTCGGTCAATCCTCTTTCCAGTCAAAGCTTCGAAGAGGGCGTAAGGGTCAATTTTGGCCGATGTGGTGGGAGGTAAACCCTGTTTCCGGTGCATTTTGAAGACAAAGTGTTGAGGTGATATCAAACGAGTTGAGAAGATTTCTGAGTCGTGATAGATGGTAGCGAGTCTCGAGACTCAGGCTGCCACGGGGGAGGTCTTATATGCATCGTATTCGCTGCTTCCTCTCTCATGTGTCTTGATAATTACGAAGATGAAAACCGTGGATATACTGTGAGATACGTACCCTCCACCCATGTATGAATCCTTCCCCGGAGCTTGTGACTATGGAATGGTTTCTATTAAGTAAGCCGACATAGTGCCTACGCTAGCAAAGTGCCCTTAGCACGCTAATATCACCCTCTTGGCGGCCCTGGCCAATAGACAGGCTGGCGGGTTTAGCGTAGCATGTAGCGTAACAGTAAGTCAAATGCAGTTAGCAGAGCAGATCTGGAACATTGCGAAAGGCGGCAGGTCAATGAGATCAGACACCGGTACCTGGCACCCACGCCGCATGCTAGAATTCCTACATACTATGCTTATTAATTCTATCAACCTCTGCGACTTCGTTCATACCTGCACTTTCTCTCATTGAAAATTCTATGTGTACATTCTGCTGTTACATTGCTTGTCAGATCTAATTGTGAAAGTTGATATCCTCTAAACATACAATTGCCCCTATTGGTTGACATCAACGATGCTAGCGCCAAGTACGCTGACCGTCGCCCTTCAGGCGCTCGGTATACTGGCCCAGCGCGCCCTTGCCTTCCAAGACCAAGTTCCCCTTGGGCAAGCCCCAAGCCGTTTGGATGCTGGTCATAAGGCTTCAGCGAAGAGGCCTAATGTCGTTTTCATTTTGACGGATGATCAAGATCTTCATATGCAATCATTGGATTATATGCCCCTGCTTAAGAAGCATCTACTTGACGAAGGAACTTTTTATAAGAAGCATTTCTGCACAACAGCTATTTGCTGTCCCGCTCGTGTATCATTGTGGACTGGCCGAGCCGCTCACAATACGAACGTCACAGATGTAAACCCGCCTCACGGTGCGTTCATCTAAATTGTCACATACTTGGAATCTAGCTAATTGGTTCTCAGGCGGATACCCGAAATTTCTAAGCCAAGGTCTCAACGAGAAATATCTCCCGATATGGCTTCAGAATGAGGGATACAACACCTATTACACAGGAAAGCTGTTCAACGCGCATACTACAGATAATTACAATGCGCCGCATGCGGCTGGATGGACCGGTTCAGTATGTTCCCCGCCTGATAAGATAGATCTTCGACTAACATTTCTTGCAGGATTTCCTGCTTGATCCGTTCACATATTCTTATTTGAACAGCTCCTGGCAGCGCAATAAGGACCCTCCAGTTAGCTACGAGGGTTCCTATACTACAGACGTGCTTGCTGGGAAGGCGTTGGGGTTCCTTGACGATGCTGCAAGCGTCGACGCCCCTTTTTTCCTTGGCATTGCGCCAATTGCTCCCCATTGTAACGTGTGGGAGAATATGCATGATGATGACAGGACAGCCACCACACCGGAGGGTGCAATAAGGGTGAAGGGGGCGCTCGAAGACCTGGTTTTCACGCCACCCATTCCGGCCGACCGTCATAAGCATCTGTTCCACGATGTCAAGGTACCAAGGACGGAGAACTACAACCCAGACTATCCTTCAGGGGCCAACTGGATCCTGAAGCTGGACAAACTTGACCAGCAGAACATCGACCTCTACGACCATTTCTATCGGTCCCGTCTCCGTGCACTACAGGCTGTAGATGAACTGATCGAGAGTGTCGTTAAGAAGCTAGAAGAGCTCGACATTTTAGACAACACATACATCATCTACACGTCCGACAATGGATACCATATCGGTCAGCACAGGCTTCCGCCCGGAAAGACGTGTGGTATTGAGGAAGACATCAACGTCCCCTTGATTATCCGCGGGCCTAAAGTCCCTCAAAACCACGTCACCGAGATTGTCACTACGCATACCGACTTGGCACCCACGATCCTCAATCTGATCGGCGGCAAAGTGCCCTCCGTTGCTCAGTTTGACGGGGCAGCCATACCACTTACGCGCCATGATATAGCGGCGGCGGCGTCAGATCGTCACGAACATGTCAACGTGGAGTTCTGGGGCATCGGCGTCGACGAGGGAAAACCGCACGTGAGCCTCGATAGCCTGTTTGCCAACAACACGTACAAAGCGCTACGGATAGTGAGCGAGTCGTGGAATCTCTACTACTCCGTGTGGTGCACTAATGAGCATGAGCTATACGATCTTAAGGTGAGAAGAACCGGCCCTCCCCAATCGCAGACTTAGACACTGACATGCCATCTTTAGACCGATCCAGGACAATTAAGAAACCTGCTAGTGCCGACGACGGCAGCAGAAAAGGCGCGCACGCTGAATGGCTACCCGATTGATAAGGTGGTCTCTCGCTTGGACTCGTTATTGCTTGTCCTGAAGTCTTGCAAAGAAGACACATGCGTTTACCCTTGGGAGGCTCTGCACCCGGGAGAGAATGTGCATAGCCTGGACGATGCGCTCTCTGTCTGGTATGATGAGTTTTACCTCACACAGCAGGATAAGGTCTCATTCAGCCGCTGCGAGCTTGGGCACTTCCTGGATGCAGAAGGGCCGCAGTTCAGAGGAGTCGATTCAGTATACTAACGCGGGGCTAAGAAGCTTTGAATGTGCTGATAGAGGGCTCAGATGTTAATATCATCAAGATTTCATGGCGGTCTGACAGCAGTGACCTAGATCCTGGATCAAGCCGCCGATGGTGGTCAGATCCTACGGTAGACGGGATCGTGTCCAGCACGAAGTATATAGTCCGAGGGTCTGCTGAGAACATACCAGGACTCATGTATTGTATCTAAAAATTTGGCGCTGAACGAATCATGAATCGAAAAAGAGAATTCACGTTATTTAACCTTATCTTCTATGCTACTCGTAGCAAGAGTGTGCTGAATGTTGTGATAGAGCTGACCCAGATTCTAAGTCGTGCTTCTAAAACCATGCCGAAATCCTCATCGAGCAGTGGCAGGTCTTGTCATCGCATTCTTGATTTACCTCTCGAACCGAAGATCTGATCTTGTGTTGTCCTTCTGAGAACACCCACCACCAGATTTCATATGGTGTGGTACTAGGCTTTCGACGTATAGGCGCATGGGCGTCGCTCTAAGCTCATATGTTCCCTCGTAGATAGCTGGACCTTAATAGTGAGTACGATAATTATGAGTGTCGGTATGCTGAGGTGCGCGGGGTCCGTCCCTGAGGCGAAATATACTTCAATCAATCATCTGGATCAAGAGTGATGAAATCATAGCTAGTAGCTTAGAGGATAAATTGCGCGTGTGCATGCGATTCAAATGAAATTATGTAACATCCAACGCCAGATTCATGGCCCAGGCAACGGATGTTCGGCAGTTAAGTCCTGCGAAATATATGAACTACCCGTATATATATGTGCCGTCAAAGCAGAAATCCCACTAGATACCTACTTATTGTACTCTCACCACTGTTACCGTATCTGAGAAGGCCAGCACGCCCGCCTAGGGAACCGTGCCGGACGCGGAACCACAGATACGGAACATTCAGATTTCAACGATTGCTCCGAACACAATTCGGCTAGACGGCATACTCGTGAACCTGCGGCGAATACTCAAGTATTTAGCACCTTCTGCTCCTCCGCTGTCCCAGTTGCTTTCATTTTGGTAGAGTAACCGGTGAGTTTGTTGAGTGCTCGCTTGTACCAGCAGACCAACCTTCGTCTTCCTAGTCCCATCATCGACACGGTCCCCTCCGTCTCTACTCCGGCTCTGACGTGCCAGCGCATCCTGAGAATACGAGGGCCTGTATCATAAGTACGAAACGACTACGAGGCCGACTATGTTGAACTATCCTCAACTTCGGCTCCTACATGAACAGCCGTCCTGACTCCCAAGCACGTAAGCTAGGGAGGCCACTCACTCTACCAAGATCAGCTACTCGACACCTATCCTACTATATACCTGTTCGGTCCCGTTGGAACATGATATTGTAGACTAGCTTCGTTCCGTGACGTGCATTAACTAATTATACACTCCGGCATTCGGTTGAGAACTGTCAGGCTCGTCATGTCATGGCATAAGAGCCTAAGTAGAGGAGTTTCGCCTGGGCTATCTCCTAGCCTGTATAGATGCCTAGCTACCGTGTCTACCTACATTTTGGGATCGACTAAACTCTTCCGTATCATAAGCAATAAAGTAGGCACATGATGATATATGTCTAAATCAATCCGAGCCTTATCAGGCAGTACCTTACTCGGGTATTCTGGTGATGCACCATCCCCCAACTCTTCACTCCGGTGTGTAATTGCTAATTCTGAACAGGTAGTGAACTTGGAGACGCGATTCAATTGCGAGCTAGATTGACCAAGTTTAAGATAGTCTAGATGAGGGTAGCGCGCGAACTAATTATTGAACGTGATCAGCCGGTATGTTATCTTCTCAAGTCTAGGCATTCAGTACTGTAGCATAAGAACTATCTATTCCTCGATACTCCTAGGCGATCGAACAATGAACAGTCTTCGTGCTGAAAACGAGCTGCACAACGGACTTCACGGCGACAACATAGTTTTCCGTATAGTTGCCTCTAATTATCCGAAAAGTAGCCATCGCAGCAAGAGGCATGTTATTGCAGGTTTTTAGAGTTATATAATAACAAAGTCACTGCTACTGTAGTCCCTACGGCCACTAGAGATAATCTCTACGGCGCATCGAGTTGTTAAGTGTGACACGGATCTACGTAGGAAAATTTATCTATACTCTCAAGGAAGTTCAATATATTCAACTAATAATCCTCTAGGGTCTCTAAGAGTCTATCAGGAAACAATCCGTCTCGAGGGCTGGCTCCAGGAGTTGAAACTTTTGTTGTTAGGTTAGCCTGCAGAAATCCTATATGGTCATCTGATGCTTCTGACACAATAACTTTGTTAGCATGGCGTGTATGCAGCGCCACGCTTTTTATAAGACTGATAACCTTGCCATAACTTAGCCGTGTGATACTCAGGCTCAAGTTTGCGCCGCGTGTAGTTAGGCGATGCTGTAACTAAAGTCGGAAGTTCGATAGAAAAAAATCGACCCGCTCTCAGATCCTGGCGAATTGGGGATCGCCAAATGAATACAATGATGATTATCATCGCACAACGAGAGAATTTTAAAGCAGTACGTAGTGTGCTTTTCAGCAAGGATTTTTTTTTCTGGGTTCATTTGATTCCGTCGCATCTCTTCATTTGTTCAAGGTAAAGAAATTCCTGGACTTCGAAGAGACAACGGGGAATAGCTAACCAGGATTCCTAGCAATGCATATTGGTCTTCATTCCGACAAGACGCTCGCCTGGAGATTACGTTCGGCTACCTCCAGGCAGTAGGCTGCTCATGGCCAGCTTTTGAAAATAGTTCCCCGGCATTTAGCCCGACCGGTTGACCCCGTTGAACTTGATTCGGCTCGTATCACCTTTGCTCCAGTACCCTAAGCCACCTTCCAGCCATATTTTAGACCGCTCATGGAATGATTCTTCCATTATTTCATATTCCTCGGGGGTATAAAGAGAAACTGACGGATTGGAGAGACTTCCAAATATGGGTAGAAGGTCGTGGGATTGTATGCGATCCCAGTCCCAAAATACGTAAGCGCAGCGTCGGAGCCAGGCATTCTCCTCCAGCATAACCCAATTTCCGTCGGGCAAGTCAGTATGGGCGGCGTGCCATGCCTCAAAAGGCCCCTTTTCCGTGTCATCGTTGCCACAGGAAGACAAGAAAGTCTGCAGCTGGTCTTTTGAGCATTCTTCTACAGCCTTCAAGGTGTCTTCGGAATATGCTTCCATCTTGTCTTCCAGGACATCTAGAAGATCTGCGGCGTCGCCGCAGAAGGCATCTGCCAATACCGCCCTCGTGGTCTCATAAGAAGTAGTACTCATTAGCTTATAAATATATTCTACACCTTGCGATAACTGTGGTTTGGATGTCAGTGATCAGCTGTGCTTTTGTTTGTTTATCCACGTGAACAGGGCACTGACCCAGCATTGTCTCGAATAATTCCGCGTAGCGGGATTCAGGTAGTCGATCCCGACTTCTCCAAACTCGATGTCGTGAGCAACAACGTCATAAGAGGCTAGATGATAAATATTAGACAAACGAGATTTATGGTTTAAATAGCGAGTGCTCCTCGCTTCGGGCCTGAGCCTCACTAACCTTTTGCAAGCTTCTCATCGAGGAAGTCGTACACGCTTCCAAGCTGCTCCATCTCCCAGGGCGAGTACTTCGAGAAGAACCATAAATTTGCGCGTTCGGCGGAAGGATCCGCGACGTCACTGCGATACAGCCAGTGGAACAGGTCCAACTGATAAAAGGCGCGGCAGAAGCGGAAATACTCAGATGGTGATACAGAAATTGTCGTATTGCGGGGCGATGAGCAGTCGCTTCCCGGTTTCCGAGAAAGCTCGGTCCAGGCGCTTGCGGCAAAATCAGTGGCAAAATGATGGATTACATCGTGCGTGTGCGCCATTCTTCGAATTAGACTTGGTGACATTGTAGACAACTGGGCAGCAAGGCGAGAAGGTTGGCTATGAAGGGTGTCAAGCAAACCGCGGACCGCGTTCTTGCTTTCTTCGGATTGCGGCAGACGCGATGCTTCCAGGAAAACGACTGAGTAGGGGACTAAGGCGGGCGTGACTTGGCGAAGGAAGATCGCCGCCTCGATGCCATGGTACTGCTTGAATGATGCGTAGAAATGGCGGCATGCTAGTAGAGCAGGCGGTAGAGAGCGAAGGTTGTCCAGGTTGCGCAGAATGGAGGCTATCAACTCGCATGGGAGCTTGTTGACGGTGATGGCGGGCATTTGCGTCATGTCTGTGCTGCGGCCGGGCGGGCGGATGCTTCAAGTTTAGAGATGGTCGCAACAACGCATACTGAAAACTGGGGTGGGAGTTAAAGATGGGTAGTGGGAGACAAGAGCTTGGAGGGGTAGAGAGCGTTAGAAGATGGATGGTAGGGGACAAGATCTTGGAGGGGAAGGAGCGGTAGAAGATGGAGTAGTAGAAGACTGGAAGGTAGTAGTGAGAATGAGGAAGTTGTGTGTCGAAATTACTGGGGAAGAGCTTATATACTTCGCATGTAGGTCTCCTGCACATACCTTAGGTAATTTAGGTAACCTAGGTACTCTACCTCTTAGACAGAGAGTACTTTACTTGTATGTAGGTACTTACCTGAAGTCTGTAATCGAAACTACTTCTTAGACAGAGGGTAACTTACCTACATGTAGGTACTTATCTGAAGTCTGTACTCGAAACTACCTACTTAGGTACTAATTGCATACACGACTCTACTTACTCACGCGCAACACATCGTCAAATAGCAATTGTGTAACAGAGGATACGCCATAAAATTCATCCTTTGCGAGGTATACGGTATATTATCCGTGACAAATTCATTCTATTACCACTACAACACACCAGGCAGCTAACATATCGGTAATTACAGTCAAATGTTACAGATATTCAAAACCGAAACACGTACTACAACAAGAGGCTTATTGCACCCTGATCACCTTCTATTGAGCACCTTATAATTAAGGAGGCGTTGGTACACTAATTTCCATATTTACTTCTAATTTCGAACCATCTCCCTGATTCGATTCTGAACCGCCCGCCATGAGTCAAAAAAACAAAACCCATGGATGGGCTAGATCCCACCATAGACCCGAAAATCGTCGCGGAGATGAGAGAGAAATACCCTGGACTGGATGAAAAGCTGTATTACCTCCCGGGGCATGCCATTCATGATCACTACGAAAGTTACAAGGCGGCCAATGAGGCAGCACGACAGGCCCGCGCAAATTATCATGATACGGCGGAACCACTTAGAACAAACAATCAACCCGGAAAAGGAGTTGGCAAGGCAATCTTCCAACGCAAATTTACAAAAGATGGCCATCGGACCCTTGAGCCTCTAGCTGGGGCCGCGGCTACTGCTTCTGGAGAGTAAGTGCCTCCAAGGCGGTAGTCGGTTGTATACGATTATCAGTGTCGTAGTGGAAACAAAACTCGAAAGTATAAGCGACGTACTGACATGCCCGTGATAGACACCACGACCGTCGGGATGAGTTTAATAAGACCTATGAGGACCTTCTAAAAGCCAAAGGAGTCCATGAAGGTCATGAGAAGCAGGCGCGCGAGGCCAAGCTTACCCAGGTCAAATGGACTAAAGTCCAGGCACAACATGCCAGATACGGGAGATATTAGGGGCTGGGGGTGACTGTACGCTCCGGCTTTGCAAAAATGAACAGCTATTAGTACGAGGCGGCGTGACCTCTTTTACTGTATTTCAGCCACATAAGCAATGTACCAAAATAGCCTACTTCAACCTTCAGACGCAATAAAAACTTCAGCGCAGCCTGCCTGATTATAATACGTGACTGCGCGTACGCATATACAATCCTACCAACACTTACTAATATTGCTGTACAAGACCCCACTTGGTAAATATGATCAGGCATTCAGTGCCTACTAGATTGAAAGTGGAAGAACACTTAGTAAATGACCCTATCTCCGCCTAAGGAAAGCGTGTTCTAAAGCTAGTACAATAGGACTAACATCAACTCATCACCGTAACCGTCTAAATTATAATACATTGTAAATCGTTGTTATACAGGAACATGAATGTGGTAGACACGGGGCTAGCGTGGAGTGCAAAAGTATAAAGAAGCGCTGTCTGCTGCATGAACCTTGCTGACAACGTAAAATAAGCTCGCCTCGCATAACTGACAGGCGGGGGAAGGTTAAAGGTCGTCCGTCACATAAACTCTGCGCAGCCGATGATGATAAATTTAATAACAACACACCGCAAATGTGTGTGGCCCCTGAAAGGTCTACCGCTCAGCCGCCTGAGCTCGCTTATCTGGGTAGTCTTGAAAGCCAGCAGTCGGGCCATCCCGGTTAATCAACCACGGAAACCGGTCTGGCTGCTTAAGTAGGAGTTCCGGTACGTCCTTATTGTTCTCTATCCTATCATAGAACTGGCCCTCACGGTCCCACAGATCCTTGCCATTCCGCACACGGTCGGCAATGCGATCGCGGTCGCGATACACGTCCTGATTCATCCAGACGTGCGAGAACGACGACAGCTTCGTCAAAACCTCGTCTATCGTGGAGAAGCACGTCGAGCAGTGCCAGCCCGCGCTCCACAGATTGCCCGTCTCGAGTCTGATGAGGGGCTGCAGTCCGCCGTCTGAGTTGCGCAGATTCACCGGCAGGATCGTCCTCCAGCCTTGATAGTAGGTCGCCTGCGGATGAGCCCACTGCGTGCCCTGGTGCATGAACTGGAAGCTGTAGTAGTAGAAATGGCTTCGCAGTGTAAGCCGCCGGGGAAAAACACATGCTTTGAGCACTATTATGGTCTCAGGACGCACGATCTCATCTACGTCGGCTACGATAAGCACATCGCCATCGATGGGAGCCTTGGCGCCAGTCAGGCGCGGTAGGACTTGGTCATACATGGCATTCCGTTGCAGATCTTCCCAGGCCCAGGCTGGGTTGGCCCGGTCTGAGTGGAAGCCCTCCGGAATTTCAAGATGGTGGTAGATGATCTTGTCGCGATATGCGGCGAAGCGATCCATGTTGTCCTTGATGAACAAGGGCTTGTCGCGATTAGTGAACGTCTTGCTAGACTCTACGATGACGAAATAGTCGACATAGTCGTAGGTGCCGTTTAGACGGATCTCGAGCCATTCCAACTCGGTGTTGACCATGATCAGATCGTAGACCTTCCTTTTCTCGGCATTTTTGAACGGCTTCCATCCGTGCTGCCGACAAAGACTCTGAGGCACAGCGGGATTCGCCAGATCGGCCTCCCGCGGATCAAATCGAGCGACATGATGAACCGATGTGTCTGTCCAGTTTGGATTTAACCAGAGAAGGAGGAGCAACACGGAGACGAAGACGAAGGTCAACCGAGTGCATCTCCGCCTATCAAGGCGCAAGAGAAGTGCCATGAGGTCACCGCGAAGACATTGGTCAGAGAAACCACCAACGTCTTCTTCCTTGATGCCGGGGGGGAGATCTTATTCGAGAGATCCCGGTCGGTTATTCAAAGGCGGAGTTCCAGCAGCGCAGTTACGGCGCTGAGGTATCGAAGCACAATGTACTCCGTAGGTAGAGACGGTGTCAGATTCAAGAGATAAGATGTTGGTTCGATCACAAAAAAAGTGGACGGCTTCTTCACAGGGGATGCCCAGGGGTTACACAGCCACATGTTGCCGAATCAGGCAGGTTTTGTCCAAATCCAGTAACCACTAAATAAAAGCTGGGAAAGATGCTGATTGGCTAACATTTTTCCAGCGTAATGATGATCTTGATGTATGTACAACTGCGTGAGAACGGTCCCTTTTGCCTGTGAGATTATTTAACTTGAAGATAGATATATAACAGCTATAGCAGCGCGCGTAATATTTTCTATCACTCGGTACCTAATGTACAGTAGGTAATGATACGGCCGTGGGCGTTGTAAACGGCCGAGGGGCCGCGGCATGACTCGATGCCGACACCCCCACCTATGCTGCATGCACCAACATCTCTCATCGCGAGAGTCCCCGCTGTTGAATTGGTACTAATATTTTGGTCTGTAACAATTGAATCTTTTGGCGCAGTGGTAAAATCCAACACAGTGTACCACCATCTCTCATCGTGAACGTCCCCGCCTATCCCATTTTCTGCACGCATCGCAAATCAGAATCTCACAACCATGGACAACACGACGCAAGCCTCAAGCAATGGCGCGCCGGCTAGCAACAGCTGGATCGGTAACCAAGGCGCTGCCGCTTTCGATCTCAGGAGTAAGTTGTAAACAAGCGCATGAATATACTGTAAACCCTGTTATACAGCACGATCGCCAACTCCAACGTCTCTATACACAAAAACCATGAACGAAATTGGGCTAACCAATAAACCAGGCGACACCATGACCACACCCACGCTGGCCATGTTGAACGCGATCCAGAACACCACGCTTCTGGACGACGTCTTCGAAGAGGACCCGACGACCATAGACCTCGAGGCGCACGTGGCGGCTCTCACAGGCAAGGAAGCCGGGCTGTTCGTGCTTTCGGGGACGATGGGGAACCAGATCGCGCTGCGCTCTCTGCTGACCCAGCCGCCTCACGGCGTGCTGTGCGATAAGCAATCGCACATTTTCAAATACGAAGCTGGCGGGTAATCATTATTTCAATTACACTAATCAGCCGCTTTCGAATTTATGAATTAATTTACTGACCGAGCAAACAGCGTGGCAACCCTCTCCGGCGCTCTCGTAACAGCCATCAAGCCGTCTAACGGGCGGTATCTAACCCTCGAGGACATCCTCGAAAACGTCGTGATCAGCGACAACGTGCACGCGTGTCCGACGCGCGTCATCAGCCTCGAGAACTCGCTCAACGGCATGGTCAGTATCAGTATCTTCCTTCTTGTCCGAGCCAGCCGTTCATTTTATTCCTCGATTTGATTTGACAGAAGCAAAAATGATATTGCTCTTTTAAAGGGCAGATTTACTCATGCATGCTTCCGAAATATCCTGAAACCGAAATTAAGGCGATCGTTCACCATGAATAGCAACGGTGATTAATTGGTTACTGACTACCCTTTTAGATCATGCCCCTCTCCGAAGTCCAGCGCATATCAACCTTCGCACGTTCCCACGGAATCCTCATGCACTGCGACGGCGCCCGTCTCTGGGAAGTCGTCGCCTCCGGCGCCGGCTCCCTCCCGGACTTCTGCAGTTACTTCGACACCATCTCCCTCTGCTTCTCAAAGGGTCTCGGGGCGCCCATCGGGTCCGCCATCGTCGGTTCCGCAGAACTCATCAAACACGCGCGGTGGACGCGCAAGTCCATCGGTGGCGGCCTCAGACAATCCGGCGTAGTCACTGCTGCGGCACGGGTCGCCGTAGATATTACGTTCGGGAGCGATGCGAATGGGACTGGGGGGTTGTTGAAAAATACCCATGCTACGGCGCGAAGGGTCGAGAAGATGTGGACGGGGTTAGGGGGACGGATGGAGGTGCCTGTCGAGACGAATATGTGCTGGTTGGATCTGGCGTCGCTGGGTGTCAGTGCGCAGAGGTTCGAGGAGTTGGGGAAGGAGGTCGGGTTGAAGCTTTTGGGGAATCGCAGTAAGTATAATGCTCACTTGAGATTCATCTTTCTTCTCCGAGGGTACCTAGACTTTTGGATACTCAATTTGAGATGATTACTAATTTTAGCTGTTGCAGTTATCACTCATTACCAGATAGGAGAGGAAGCCATCCAGAGGCTACACACTGTCTTCCAACAAGTCGCAAAGGAGAATACTGCCGGCGCTCAGTCCGAGAATGGCCCTAAGGCGGGGATCTACGGACGGTAATGCCGCCTCCTAGGGGTTAGTACGGCTTGGGTTGAACATGAGGCAACCTCATATATATAGTGACTACATTGACCTAATTAGCATCTGTGAATAACTCACCTTATACATAGAATTAAGTTAGACATAATCACGACGATGATTAGAGCTTCCATAGTTGTGATGAACATTATTTAGACAAGTACTCGGCTAGCTATAGTGCATTTAGATTGCCGGGGTTCTGCTTGACCCCGACGATAGATGCGATGCGTCTCTCTGGCAATTGTTCGCTTGCTTGATCTGGATTATGTATCATAGGCGCTTTTCAGCTGTGACTGGCTACATCGATTTGTAGACTCCGTCTTGTCCCCATTGCGTTCTCCATTGTCCGCACGTCACTACTTGAACAAATCTCACCAATATGAGAGGTAGAACGGATGTGCTGATGCTCGGTCGCTGCGAACCCTCGAATGTGCACAAAGGAAATGATAGTTCGGTAACGGCTAAAGCTACCATCGCGAATTATGCCGGATGGGTGAGATGGGGCGTAGACGATATTGCGTGAAGTCGGGAATAAGCAATATATCGAAGGACGAATATGAATGATACGATGCTCTGCCATTTTCCCCAAAAACCATCGTCCAGAAACAACCGTGGTATACGCGATGCTTTTATCGAGGTATACCCCCGCAACCATGAACGCCGATAAATGCCAGCTGCGTATTATTCTCTTAGGAGAAAAAAATCAAGGTGCAGTTTCTTTTGATTTCTTGCCGAAAATTCCCCTACTTTTTGATTTGCCTCGTGCTTTCATAGATTTTGTACTGCTTGTATCATCAGAGTATTTGGACTTATGTATCCTGTAATTGGGCATTAGTATGTTTGAGTTGCCATATGCTCTAAGTTTAGAGAACTGACCAACTGTTCCCTGGCATGCTCATGCCTTTCGCCTCGGCCATACGATAAAATTTGGCGCTTTTCTTGAGATCCTTCTTACAGCCGACGCCTTGCGCATAGCAGAAACCTGCTTCAGCGAGGGCATCAACATCGCCCCAACCTATCATCCAGTTAGCAAAGACCGTCACTGATCTGGAGCTTGGGTCACTCACTTCCTGATATCTCGAAACACCTAAGTGCAAGTGCTTTGTCCTGTTCGATACCCCACCCATTCATATGGCTAACGCCTAATTCGTAGATACTCAATGCGAATTGAGCTTTCCTGGTTTTTAATTCTGAAAAATCGATTGCCTTCCCTTCCTTGGCGTGGTCTTCATCTTCTGCGATTTCTGCACCCGCGATATCGGCAGCTTTCCGAAGCCATTGGACACCTTCTCGTTGGTTCGGTCGCATACCCCAGCCATGCCGACACGCTAGAGCATATAGTAACATGCCTGTGGGATCCCCACCAAGGGCAGCTAGGCGTAAATGGTAAGTGGATTCCTTCACAGAACCCTCTTCATGACATTTGATACCCTTAGACAAGTGCTCCTCGGTGGTCATCTTGCTAGAAGTGGGCGCAGGAGAGTGCTGAGGCTGAGCCGGTCTGATGGTGCTGGCAGAATCGCTCGTCGAGATAGACATGGGCGTTCGGGCTCGAGTTTGAGCCTGCTCATGAACAGTTGACGTTAGAGTCCGCCCTCTAGATACATCTATAGATGGTCTGCCATCTCTCGTTGGTGGGCGACTGGCTTCAGGCGACAGTTCACCATCCGCTGACATTTCGGTAGATAGTTTGCTGCGTTCTAGAGATGGACGACCTAGGAGAGGGTCTCCCACCACTCCGCCATCCTGATATCGAGAAGAGGAACTAGAGGGTCGAGTAGGAGGAGAGGGAGGGGCCTGCCTGTTTCCTCCTGGCGCAGAAGGTGCCTCCCAAGCGAATGATGAGGATGATGTTTCAGGATCGTGGAAAAGAGCAGAATTGCGCTGCAGTGATTTGCCACGCGGTAATGAGTACTTAGAGTATATGTATGAAGGCGCAGCATCTGCCCCTGCAACAAAGCCTTCTGAGAATGCATCACTATGCATACTAACGGGCGTGTGGGCGGTTTCATCCGCAAGTACGAAAGAGGGGTGACTATCCGAGGAGGCCTGTCGAGATGGAGCATCCAATGTCGGTGTCCCTGCACGACTAAGTGGGCGTGAAAAGTTGAATGACGGTCTAGGAAGCGGTGCAGATGCTTCGGAGCTGATGGAAGGAGATCTCTGATAGTGGGCAATAGGAGATGCAAGTACTGGGCCAGAAAAGGCGCTGCTAGAGGAGAGTTTCCGCGGAGGTTGGGAATGAAAAGATGCACTAAGGCTTTCATCATGGAAAGATTCCAATGGAGCCGACATGATGCTCGACGAACGCTTTGGAAACAAGGACCGAGGAGGGACCAGGCCGGCCGATTCGTTGGAAGGGGTCTTGGTGAGCTTGTCGGGCGATGTGGGGAAGCGCCCGAACGAAGGAGAAGCATGGCGTAAGCTCCCCTGATTGCTCACCGATCGAGACTCGGAATCCAGATCACCGGGTGACTGCTCCCGGCGAGCGCCGTACACGCCATTGTCTTCCTCCAGGTGATGCATAGACTGCTGCATGGAGGAGCGACCGCGTAGCCCATCTTTGAAGGGGTTCGGGGGAACTGGCATAGGCTCGTCAGGCGTGGCTGGAATACGGCTCATGCGCGGATGCATAGACCGAGGGCGGTCTATAGGGGCTTCGATCTCGGCAGTAAGCCCGAGGCCGGCGGGTTGGTTCGGAGAGAGGCCATTCTGGTCGTCGGTCGAGTCGTAGGATAGCGAGCGGAAGTACTCCGAGCGGCCCTGTACAATCAGGGGGCTTTCGGTCGTCAGCGGCGGCAGACGACTCACGCGATTCCCGTTCCTGGCACTTTCTTCGAGCTGCTTGGCCAGCAGCCGGCTCTGGGCTGCGAAGGCATCAAGAGGAGACAGCGCAGGCGGCACTTCGCCAGCAACGTGCAGTCGGGGTGATCGAAGAGGCCGCGACGACGACGACGATCCCGTCGTGTTAACTGATCCGGATGATCCTAATCGGAGGTCGATAGCTTCAGGTCGTTTCGCCATCCTTCCACGATGCGACGAATGATTCGTGTTGTTCGCCTCGCTGGCGTCGTGGATTACCATATTAGCAGATCAGCCTCGAGACATGATTTGGGGGTTTGGCTGGGTTTGGCTTCTGCATCAGGAGTTGTTGCAGGGCGCTCTGGCGTTACGGCGCATGCTAGGTCCTGTTGCACTATCACGTGACAAGGGGTTTGTGGGGAACTCCACCGTCCAGGCCAATCTATTCTCGAGCTAATCATAGCCCGTCTTCGCGCCTTAGCCCGACGTAGCTTAGCTTTCGTGGTCTTGGCTAATATCGGTAATTACCTGAAATAGGAAGCAGAATACGAAGTTTCTATGCTCTATGAACATGAAGCATATTTCTGCCCATATGCACCTATCACCACTATTTGCACCATGTGGTCGATACGTAGAAATCTTCCGAGTTATTGGTAACTCTTGATAGAATAGATAATTGACATACAGTTTGTATATACCTAAGCGTACCTCGTATACTTCCCATGTCAAGGGACCTAATAGTGGGGAGCGCTTTAGCTCAGGATATGGGGTGCATTAGCTGGTGCAGGCCATCCCCGTAATCACGATAGACATTGTCAGTAAACTAGTTACCTAATTGAACTGAATGAGTCGTATGAGCTAGGACAGAAGTTGAGAGCGGACGATGTGGTGGATACTTACCACTCTTCTAGTGTAGAAGACATTAGGTAGGTTGGCAAACACGCGACAAGCTCTCATAAGGAATTACAGATCACAGAAAAGAGTAGATATCAGATCGATCCATGATTCCGGCTATACAGTTGGTATGAATCTAAGAACAGAAAGTGGAGCATTTAAACCCATTTTGAAGTTGCACGACCTAACGCCATCAAATGCAATAACTGTAAGATTCCTGCCGGGACTTACCAACTACCTGTTCTACATAGGTGAGAGACCACGACGTCCGAACTTGCGTTACAGATTCTTCGACTGAAGCTTCTTGATCCTCGTTGCTCCTTCGTAGACGCCTCGGTCCACTGCCGCCGCTACGGTCAACGTGCCACCAAGCACCGCGCACAGACCGGTGAGGAATCCCGAAAACGTTTTGGCACGTTCCTCCCGGTTAATCACCTTCATTGGTGAGATGTCCTATGAGAAGCGTAGTTAGAATCGATCCAATGCTGCTCTTCCGGTTTGTGGTACTTACATAGGAAAAGAATACACCTGGGATGCCGCCGCGTGCATGCATCCGCTCCTGGTGGCCCTCAGCCGCATCATTGCCACCATTCAAGCTCCGCTTGTGGCTTGTGACAGAATATTGATGAGTCTCCATGCTACCATCGGAACCGCTACCAAGACTACCTAACCAGACAGTCTCGTCCGTAGTTCGGTCCTGTCCGGTTGACTTCGTCCAGCTCAGCGGCATGTATGCCGTTGGGACAACTTTGAGGAAATACATAAAGTTGAAATTGGGGTCATCTGTGATCTGCTTCACTTGATCAAGGGGGTTCAAGTGATGGTTCGTCCAAGGACTAGTCTTGGAATGCTTCTTTCCCACATCCTCAGGAAGCGAAGGTCCAAACCGGAGCTGGTGGATCTCATGTTCGAATGAGTGCTGTACAGGGCTGTCCCAGTAGTTCTTCAAGTCGTGAACATGCATATTGCCGTTGCTGAAACTCCGGCCCGGGGCGAAGTGGAAGTTTCCTATGACTTTGTTGACACGGATAGCGCCCTCAATGCGGCAGCCTTCATGCCTCTGCTCGTCGAGTTTTTCGGCATAGTGTTCGCGCTGGCATTGCTCGACACCCTCGCCCCTACCGAAGGCCCACGATGCTTGCGCATACGCCTCTCGCACCTCATCGCACGTGTTGCAGCATCCTGGTTTCGACGCGGTGGAGGGCGAAGGAGCACCATAGCAGGTGCCACAGTATTCAGGATCAAGGTGACTGGCCTCGTCAGCCGCATCGTGCCTGTAATTATGGTCAATGCTGATGCTCAAGCGTGGTAGCATAATCGCATCGGGAAGATAAGACTGACAGCGCGAGAGCAGTCATGTCAATGACTCCTCCGCCTTGAGAGGCGGGTTGGAGCCTGACCTTGTTCACACCATGTAAAACACCGTGTTGCTGTTCGCCAGATACATCCATAACGTCGAGGGTGAGGAGCTCGCAGGGCAGTTTGGGAAAGGTCACATTCATGTGGATCTCCATGCGTTCGCCTGTCGGATCGATCAGCAAGCCAACTCGATGCTCGAAGACATTGAGAGGAAGGCATACCACGGCCCTTGTCGACTATAAGCTCAGGATGGATGACAATCCTCCTGTAGTCCGACCACTCTCCCCAGGCTAGGTAGAGAACAACAATAACCGATATTATGGTGACAATGCCACCGGATGTAGTGCGTATCCTTGCATCTTCCACCGTCTTCGTAAAGGCGTCAAGCCTGGTGAATCTCGACTTGGGAGGCATGGCGACAGCCGCAGAGAATAGCAGCGCAACAGGTGTCGGTTACGTTCCGGAATCGCAGCGACACAGCGGTCAGCGCTGAGGCGTGGGCGACGGGAGTACGGTAGCGGAAAGCACAGAGAAAGCAACTAATCACCGTGAGTGCGACATTAGACGTGTCCGTGTGAAACGCGCGTGCACGAGGTTAAGAAGCAAGCGACGTCGGCATGGGCGGACCAGCAACACGAAGATACCGACCGACAAGCAGATCGATCGTATAGACAACGAGACCGATAAGTGTAGTATCGGCGTCGGAGCACAACCAAGAATTGACAAAGTGGCAGGGCCGGTAATGACAGCTGGCTCGTTGAAGCTGTTCAAGCCTCGAGGAATCCCGCTTAAAGATGCGACTGGTGTGGGCGCGAAAGGCCACATTCACTTTCTAGGGATCAGCCAATCAACCTGGCCAATTGCGAGCTAGTCTGAACGTCCCTGCGCCAAGCTACACCCGCCTACATACCGGTACCTAAGTACCCAGTCTCCACGTGCTGCGGTACAGTACGGTAGGTACAGTACCTATTACGAAACACGGTGCCTGTCAATGAGCATTCAAATGCCCAGAAGAATGCCCGCGGTTCCCAACGTGTTTGACAGCTAACTTTAAATAAGAAAATGTTGCTGTACGGAGGTGCAACTACCAGAGCTATTTCCAGGCCTGCGTTTATTATTTCATCGTCACCTTTACAGATATTTTCGCGTATGATGTTAATCTTACCCTCTGCATAAGTAAGATCCAAGGCTTCTCTCCACGAAAATCCCAATTACATCTTTACGATCAGCAGTAGGGCAGCAGAAGAACCTTTACTACACAATCATCCAATGCCGATGACCAAGGGCCGCCTATAGTTAACATTGTGTGATAGCCCGGATCACATTGCATCTCCCGTACAAGTATGCATAAATTTTAGTCCTAGAAGAACTACCTAAACCTAAGTAAGCTGCAAAATGCGAGATGAGAGCGGCAGAGTGGAACCTCCGGTTGACTCACCGGCGTACAAACAATGCAGCAACGGAGCAGTGAGCAATGCAATGAGCAATGAGCAACGCGCTATGGACTACAGTTTTTAGTATAAGGCTGTGAGCCCAGCACGCCTTGGGAAGGTTTTTCCTGCCCTTAACATATTATCATCGCTATAGTCTCTGAAGACCGTACCCAGTGGTGTTTATCAACAGCAGCAAGAATCAATCGTCCTTAGACAAAGAAAAGTCTGACAAGATGACGACCGAATCCAACAACACACAGGCCTCGGCAACAAGCGCCAGCAACCCAGCCGACACAGCACTTAAGCATGCAATTCCAGAAACAACCATTCTTCAGGGTAAAAGGTGTATCCTAAGGCCCTACAAGGTAAAACAAGTACCAAAGGGGGAGGTGTACTCGTCCTGCCGTAGAACATGAATGAGTAATCCTTCATGAGCACAGGTCTCAGACGCCGAGGACATGGTCGAGCCGAACAACGATCCGGAGGTGATCAGGTATTTCCGGACAGGCTTCCCGATACCGTACACGCTAGACGCAGCGCACTGGTGGGTCGCGCACTGCATCCCCGGTCCGACGCTGTCCTTCGCCATCCTCAGCCTTGAGGGCGAGTACGCCGGCTCGATAACGCTCAAGGCGCCCACCGGCTGCGTCGATTATGCGGGCACGCGCGAGCTCGGCTACCTTTTGGCGCGGAAGTTCTGGGGTCGCGGTTGTAAGTCCTGCTCATTGAACCGAAATCCCAATTGACCCCGATGACCCTGTTGTTTGTTTGTGGGCTAGTCAGGAGAAGTGAAGTAAATGGTGGTGATCGAGCTTTTAGATGCATCAATTGATTGCCTCATTCAATAATTACTGACCCTGAAAAACAGTCATGACCGAGGCCACACAACTCGTCGCGCGGTGGGCTTTTGCCACGCTTCCCGATCTCCTGCGCATCGAGGCTTCCGTTCTTCACGAGAACGAGGCCAGCCGACGTGTCCTGCAGAAAGCCGGCTTCGTCGAGGAGGGTACACGGAGGCTAGCTGCGGTCAAAAATGGCAAGCCGTACGACGAGGTTATCTTTGGCCTCCTTCGGACAGATCTAGAGGCTTGAATCTTTCCGTCTACGAGGCCCTTATAGAGGAATAAGAACGGTGTTTCAGTGAGAGCCCCCGTTATCATACTTATTTACATAGAGTGAGGGGTGTGTCTGATTTTCCTACACATGGGTATTGTGCTTGATAATTCAAAGCCATAGATAGATTGCTCTAGATCGGATGCTTTCAAAACGAAGTAACAATATTCAACCAATGAGAATGAATAGGTATCGACTACTGCATCGCATGATTATTCTATAGAAGTAATTGAAATCCATCCTTCTCAAAGCACCTAGAGTGACAAACAGGCTAACAACTCTGTTATGAATGCGTCTACTCACGCGGCCTTCTTGCCAAACTTCTTCGTCCATCGCGCATCAACTTCGGGCAGAAACACAGCCCTCTTAGTACTACCCGAATCAGGGTTGGCAGCCGTGAGATTACCGCAATCAGGGCGTTTCACTACATCAAACGTTAGGAAATCACGACCAAAACAACACAAGCTACGAGCTGCATGAGCGCTCAGAAAGGAGACGAGGCAACTTACGCGAATTCCCAAAAGTGTCCACAGCCCAAATAAGCACGCCATTGGACCAGCCAAACCCTTCCACAACCTCGTACTCGCCGCCGCCGCCGGCGACATTGATGGCGGCGTCCGAGTACTTCTCGAAGATGATGCCCTGGGCGGCGGGGTCGTCGATGCCGCCGAGCCGGGGCAGCTCGTCCGTGGACCCGCCCGTCGACCGCCACGTGCAGAACGTGCTGTCGAGGTAGCGCTGGGCTAGAGACAGCGCGAGGTCTTGCGTTTCGATGTAGTAGGGGTCTGAGGTGCCGAAGGTCGGGGGGGTGTTCAGCAGCCCTTTCATGATGGCGTACATTAGGGGTGGCCAGACGCTCGGTTGGTCCCATCTGGTTGAAGCGTTAGTCTTAGTTTGGGGTTGGTGTCATGAGTTCCATTGAAACATCAATATCTGAATCGAATTTGAAGTCTGATCGCTCCGGTGGCGAAGAATGGGAGAAATAACTATAAAATATATCTTACTGTTGGCCCGTAATAAGATTACTAGCAGCAATACCGCCCGGCTTCTCAGCGAGCAGATCAGCAACGCGCTTGTAGATATTCCTCACAGCCAGCGGGTTATTCTTCAACTGCACAGGCGCAGCGCCGAGCCAGAACGGATAGTACTGCGCCGGATTGAACGAGACCTGGTATCCGTCCGGAGCATCCGCCTTCTGCGCCTCCGTCGTATCCTTGTCGACGGGGATATACAAGTTCTGCGCCTTGGATGTCAAATTATAGTCGAAATAGCTGTTGTATTTATCGTTCCACATCAGTTCGAACATAGCAGCGGACCGTTTCTTTGCCAGCTCTTCGAATTGCGCAGCCCCGGTGTCGTTGCCGGCGGCTTTGAGGTAGCCGGCAATGGTGATCTCGTTGGCGTATAGAATAGAGTTCAGATCGACGCCGACTACGTTAATAGTGTTGAGCGAACGCAGTGGGAAGTATACGTCGTTCGCGGCGTCGGACGGATTACTGAGCCAGCGGGTGCTGTAATCCCAGCCTGTCTCGGCTCCCGAAGCGAGATTGCCATACAATGAAGCCTTCTCAGAGTCATTGAGAGCATGCGTCTCGGGGTAAATGATGCCTGACGTGGCGAAATACGAGTGGTTATTTGCAGTGACGTAGTCTTCACGGTATGACTCGGGCCTAGGCTCCGTGTTCTGGACTGCGTAGCTATTGAAGAAATTAGCGACCAGCTTAGAATCGCATTGGATATTCGAACTATAACTCACTGGTTTAACGAGTAAGTGCAGCCATTGGCTTCGATCTCAACAGTCCTGTTGTTGACCCAGAAGCTATGCTCTTTAATCAAAAGTGGCAGCGCGCGATCTAGTAGACTCGTATCGTTCGTGTAATCAACATATGTCTTGACCATCTGGGTCAGGACGGGGGGTTGAGATCGGTTCAGATAGTAAATTCGAGCGCCATTGGGCACAAATCCGAACTGTTCAACAAAATCAAGGAAATTCTCGATAATGTTCCTAGACGGATTATCAGCCTGAATTCTTTAAGTATGAGATTGAGGGAATTGGCGTACCGCGAGATTTCGGTAAAGCTGCCTCCAGTTCGTAATAAGCCCTCCACGATCCAGAAAGAATCCCAGTAGTAAGGCTCCCGGAAGCGACCTCCGGCGACAACGACTTCAGCATCACGAATTAGTACATATCGACCAAAGTGACTTATACAAGAATGATAGGATCTAAAGGGTTTGGTATCTGCCGTTGCCGCTGTGTGAGATGCGATGATGGCTCTTCACTACACTTACAAGTGCGATTTACAGGAATGTAGCTGTTAACACAACCATCACACTTATCAGCACCGACGTATTTCCTCGTCAAATCCGGCCAAATGTCAATGACCTTCTCAACGAACTGCTTGATGACAGAGTCGTTGACTTTGTTTAAGAAAACTGGATCAGTCTTCAATTGATCAGCGAGTACAGCCTCGAGCTCAGAGCCGGCCTCTCCAAAATACGTAGACAGAAAATCATTCAGCTCCGTGTTGTTGCTGAGAGGCTTAGCCAATTTCTCAAAGGCTGCCATGACCTGGTCTAGCGGAAACTTTGTGGGCCTGTAAACACGATGATGGTAAGCTAGGATCGAGGAAGATTTAATTGTAGGGCGTGCCTACAGATCTACAAATGTCTTGGAATCAGAAAACGGTTGCGCCAATTCGATTTGTTTGAGTAGCTCTCCAGTGCAGTACACCGGTGAATCGCATGGCGTGAAGCTCGATCCTTGTTGAAAGAGAGCTTGTGCCGGCGAAGCGCCGGCAAGAAGCACGGCGGCCGTAGCAGCTAGACGTCTAATTGATGCCATCGTGAAGTGTCCAATGGGTTGACAAGCGGACAGGAGTGGTGGCCAGTAGCCAAAGACAGCCAGAAAATGTATTAGAGGCAGCTTATGTGGGCATGAAGGGAAAGTAATCTTATGCTGTTCTGCCCAGGGCAGTGCAAGTGTATAAATGAGTTCACCGACAAAGGCGATTACCTAGACGGGCGATGGCAAGGAATCAATCTCATGCATCACAGTACGAGTTACGAGTCACGTTATGAACCGCTCCCCCATGATCTGCATTCAGGTACACTACGGATCTTGCCACCCAAATACATGGAATCTCGTCGTGGTGTACAGTGATGCAGGTTCGCAATGGCCTTAGTTCATGTTACTTACCTGCCCACTACGTCAATGGTCATATGCAGGTTGCTTAGCCCCTAGCTCCCTCGTGGCTTGTAGAAGCATGGTAGTATCATTAACCGCATTCGTATAGCTTTGGTTAAGAAGGGGGAGATATTGCGATAGCTCTCTGTGATTAGGCTTGGTAGCGCGACACAACATTGCACTTATGTTTGAAGGCATCGCGAGACTGGAAAGCACAATTGGAGCGTAATGGGACGCAATATCTCTTCATGAAGGGGCCTAACGTTCCTGTGCTACCGCAAAAACATCGGAACTCTAAGGTGGGTACTCCGTAGCATAACGGATCTTCATCTGTACAGTCAGCGAGCGAAAGAAACAAAGACAAATCGACTAACGGCAATTTAACTACCTGATCGTAAACATGATAGGTAGTCATAAGCGAAGATTCTGGCGAGAAATCTAGCGTTGCTAACCCGAACAAGGACAGAAAATGGGTATGAACAAGGGACCGGCACCCCAGGACCGGCCGCCGTGTGAAAAGAATGTGGGGAAAGTTGGGGAAATGCGGCTGAAGACTTGGCAGATTTCAGGGCAGATTTCAGGGTGTTACTTAGAATTTTAGTCATGACGTGCCCTGGAAACGCTAGCATCACAATCCTCCATAACTGATCTTCATTTCATCTTGACCTGGTAGCAGAGGCCGGTAGGTCGATTAAGTACGGAATACTCCGTACTCGGCGCTTCATTTGTGTGCCTGCATGTTAATTGTTCTTCATACTAAGTAAGGCGCATACATGGGCACCTTGCAACGCATCAGAAGACAACTCACTGTATGTACAAGAGGGTCACGAACAGGTGGTGTAAGGTAGAAGTTGTAACGATGAGATATTGCTATCCTGTTACTCCGTACTCCGTATTGATGTGCGTAACGCCATTTATATACTTAGGTAACCTCAAACAATATCTGGCGCAACGGCAACCCCACAGTTACTAACAATCCAACGAGATCTTGGATCAGATAAATTGTGAGATATGCCTCGTTTTGTCACCACAGACGAGGACCACGGCGACTCATATAATAGGTGGCCGCGATGCTGGCTAGTAGTAATCTTGTTTTCTCTTCTCATATTTCAGTCCTGTGTTGATAAGAACTCCTACGGTTCTCTAATCAGTTGATTTCGAATAATGCCACGAGAGACTCCTATATACTAAAGATCTGAATTCCGCGACCTAACATTAGAATCGGGGCTCTCTCGACGCGGGGATCTCAACGGATTAAGATATCGGCTCTTGAACTATAGTTAGTTCGTGAAGACACTAGCAACCATTATGACCCGCTCATTCTTCTTATCGAGAGCCTTCCAGTCAATTCAATGAGTTATGAACTCGTCTACGTCGTAAATACTCAACATCGTCAATTTAAAAGCATCCCCCATGGAGATAAAATCGATACATACTATCATACTTTATACGTATTGAGATGAGAGATGAGAGGCGCGAGATGCATGTAGATACACGAATGCGACACCACAGATCTCAAGAATGAAAGCTCAATTAGCTGCGAAGCTCAAAGCCGCGGTGCTTTGATTGCTCAAAGCTAGTTGGACATGTTTCAGTTCTGAGAAGCTATACGTGCGAGCCATCGAGTTGTCACTCGTGTCTATGTCAGTAGGGGAATACATGTGGTGCTGATGTTAATGGGGTAACTAGTAATCACAATCTCCGCCGGCATATCAAAGCATTTATAACAAAACTAGCGCCCAGGCAGGCAGAACGGAGGAACTGCAGAGAACATGTTCAAGATGATTGTATCAACCACCTAGTCTCTTTATTACCGTGACAAGTTTAATGATACATCGACCGTGCAAATCTATGCTATCCGTCCTTTCAAGAATCGATATCCATTTGCTCCCCGCTTCCCGCTTCTAGCTCGTGCACAGTAACGAGCTTGCCGATGTCATCTTTCGTAATTATCTTCTCATTCAGTACTGCCGTAGTGCCGCGCTTAAACTTGTAGTTCTTCAGCTTCTGGCCACGCTCATTTGGTTTCACGAATCCGCGGTGCAGTGTCGTCTTGTTGGCTGTGATGACCGCCAGGTCGACATTTGATCCGGAGCCTAAGTCGTTAAAGATACCAGCTTGGATAGCCTGCGAGCAGAGGTCCATAGCATCTTGCTTTGTGCAGTTGGGCTTCCACTGGGACTCGAAAACCGACATGGCAGCTAATGAACCGGAGCCCATGGTGACGTAGGGAAGTTTGTCGGTGCTGCCGTGGGCGTGCACAGTAAAGAGATGAACTCCGGTAGGGTCAACGCCAGCAACAACTAGATATGCACCAATGTGGCCTTGGTAACGGAATAGATGTTGCTTGAGGAGGGTCATGCAGGTGACGACACGAGGCTTGCGGCCGGTGGAGAGGGAGTGTAGCTCGAGCTGAGAGGAAATGAGGGCGGTGGTGAACTCGGTATCGGCAGCGGTACCGGCGCCAGCACACCATATCTGAGGCGAGATATAGTGAAGCTTCTCGCAGTTCTTATCGGCAACGATGGGGCCACTTGTGGCTCGAGTATCGGCGGCGATCTAGGTAGCCATGTCAGAATATGGCAGTGTAGTGATCAATCGAGGGGGCTGCGGGCTGTTACTCACCACCACCCCGCCATCATATATGCAGCCGACGATTGTGGTTCCCGTGCTGGTCGCTTTGGGTAAAGGCACGCCTTGCGCATGCAGCGCCGCATTGCGGTTGTAGTTTGAGAAGTCGAAGCCAGGCATGCTGGCGTGATCGGGTCGTAGCGAAGTCTGGTGGATCAGAAGTGAGGTTGAGGTGTATACCAAATGGGCTGTGTTTGCTGTGATCGAGCTGGTCCTTGTTGAAGAAGTTTGAGATGCAGAAGAGGTGGCCAATTTGAGCAGGTATGTGTCTAATAATGCGTGAGGCGAGAGAGCTGACGACCGACAGCTAGCTGCCTTGTCTCCCGAGCTGTTTCCCCTTCGATTGGATCGTTAGCGTGATGCTACGAAGTACTTAAGGTTAGGTACGGTAACTCATACTTATGTACAATACAGGGCAGGCACGACCCACCTTTGCTTAAACTCAAGTATTGCCGAAGTAGACTTACATGTATTTTGGCGCTTGAGAAGGTGCAGTGCAACTTACAAGTACTTTATTACATATCAGGCGTAGTGCAGCTGCTGTCTTGTGGGGCTGACGCCTCTACTGCTGCTAGGCAGGTACAGTACAGACCTACCTAAGGTAGATGCCTACATTTTTGCAAAGGTCAAACCGCGTCGCGGTAGGTAGCTGTTAACCCATGATGGACTTTGCACCCCTCCCAAAAAAAAAACTTAAAGTTACTCTCCTTGCCGACCGATCGTGCGTGGTAGGTAGTTGGCGAACACCTTCCTTTATTATCTTCAAATTTCCTGTCTAGAAGACCTAAGTACCAGAAAGTTCCCTCGGCGCTAGTTGAAGAAATACATACTCAGCTGCAGAAGCACGGCAACGCGACCACGACGGCCACAATCGCCACGACGGCCCAAGCTACCAACCATCATCTGTGTTTGTCCTAACACATATGCCTGCTTGGATCGTGCTTCTGGGGCTCATCTCATAGCCATCATGGCCTTCAGCAGCTTTGGTAGCTCTGGAACGGGCAACGTCTCCGAGGGCCCAGCTCTTCCCGAGGTGCAGACCGAAGGCTTGGGCTTCTTAAATCTTGCTGGTGAGGCCAAGCTGCGCCTGTCGACACAGTGGTCGCCGCCGCCCTCTCCGAATGCCTCGCTCATGAGCATCGCCTCCCGCCGGGGTCTGGTTGCCGCCGCCGGTCCCGATGCCGTTGTCATCTCCTCTACAGATGCCATCCGAAAGGCCTTCGAGGGTCCCAAGGATGGCGACAGCGACGTCCGCCCTTTTACGCCCCAGCTCAAGCTTCCCTTGCCGATACGCATAAGCCAGCTCGCCTTCACCGCCGACGAGGCGTACCTGATCCTGTCCGCTGAGCAAGGTGGCGGCTTAGCTGTTTACGACGTCAACGCTCTCCAGCAGGGCTCAACACAGACCGCCTTCGAGCTATCCACCGACGGCGAGCCCCTTCGGGCACTGGTCCCCAACCCCCGTCCTGAGAAGGCTGAGCTGTGTGCTGTCGCCACAACTAATGGCAAGCTTCTGATAGCCAACCTGAAAGAGCGCAGCTTCACACACAAAAACAACAATCAAGTACTGAAGGAGCAAGTCAGCTGTATCGCTTGGAGCAAATTGGGGAAACAGTTGGCAGCGGGACTTGGCGATGGCACTATATGCCAGTTAACTCCCGAGGGCGATGTCAAGGCTGAGATTCCAAGACCGCCTCAACTGGGGCTGGGTTCTAGTGATTATGGTCAGTACCAAACATGAGCCCTGTCCCGGCCTATGCTAATGTCATATAGTATCTACGCTCGTCTGGCTTGAGAATGATTTGTTCCTAGCCATACATGTGTCTACGGCAAATGGACCCCAAGCGAGGTGTCATTTGATTACAAGGCAAGGCCAAAAGTTTCAATACCAAAGATTGAACGACCCAGTCGAACCTTACACTGCCGACAAAGTACCGCATCATACTGCTCTTCGGTTGAAGGATTTCCCCCCGGATCTTCAAGATCTGCTCATCTTTTGCTCAAGTGCGGTCCCCGATATTGGACTCATAGCTCGAGCAAAGTCGCCTCTTTCAGCAAATGCACCGATCAACGTCTTTACGAATATCGAGCTAGCTGATGATTCTAGGCGTGCGACTTTGCCTATGGGTCAAGATCTCGAGACCCTTGAGACCCCCGCAGCCATTGGCGTTTCTTTAGACCTGTCCAGCAAGGATAAAGTATACAAGCCCATCCCCAGGGATGAACTGGATGAATCACCTGGCCCTCTACCGGGCTATTGGGTTCTTAATGAACAAGGCATACTATCTATCTGGTGGGTTGTGTATTCAGATTCGGTTCGAGGGGGTACTACGTATCCCGGGCTTGGCGCCGTCGAAAATGGCAACGTTGAGTCTGCATCGATGCCAGCACGTCAAGCCGCCCAGCCTACCCCGTTTGGAGCACCGAGCCCGTCGCCTTTTGGAACGGCGTCGACAACACCTGCGTTCGGTAGTACTACGATGCTCGGGGCCAAAACCTCGCCGTGGGGGACTGCCTCAACATCCGCCAGTAGCACAGGCGCTACCGCGTTTGGCGCACCCAGTTTCGGGACCAGCAACACGGCTGAGAGGCCGAAACCGACTTTTGGTATGTCTAGTTTCGGCACGAGTAACAACACAGCAACGGCATCCGCTTTTGGACGGCCAAGCGCCATGGGCACAAGCGCATCTCCTTGGGCTTCCGGCGGCACCTCAACGACAACTCCAGCCTTTGGTCAAGTTGGGTTCACCAATGCCTCTAGTGAAACGCCAAAGCCCTTTGGGAGTACGTCTATGAGCAACACACCTAGCGGGACAGGTTTCTCCAGCTTCGCTGGGCAGGGAGGCTTTGCAGCCCTAAAATCAAACATAAGTTCAGATAAGCCGAGCATATTTGCTTCTGCAAACGCTATGGATACCGATACCAGCACCTCCTTCCCGTCCACAGGCTCTAACCCACTTACAAGTACTGCGAATCCTTTTGGATCGCAGGCGTTCAAATTAACGTCAGGTTTCAAACCTGACACTAATACACAACAAGACAGCAATGTCGAAAGTTCAGACAAAGAGGAAAAATCGCTATTCGGGGCCAATTTTACTTCTTCGATGGAACAAGCGACAACAGCAACACGAAGTGTTTTTGGTGATAGCCAAAGTCTACCCAGAAAGCCACCTTCAAGGTCGAATACCAAGTCCACGACACCACCTACCTCGCCATCAGCACCTAATTTGTTTACGCGAACATCCCCAAAACCGACTAGCGGCGGTCTATTCAGCTTCCCACCAGCCTCTTTCTCTGGTAGTATCTTTGGCAAAACCACCTCGGCTGCTCCCCCGCCGACACAGAAATCGGCTCCGGACGAGGCTCCCCTTCCTCCAGAATCCACTAGTAAGGCCACTTATCTATTACAAGATTCCTCATCCTCATCTTTCTCTGCTACAGATATCACCGATGTGAAGGACCAATCCGGAATTGAAGATCTGCCTTTACCCCCAGATTCTCCTGCATTAAGTATAGAATCTAAGGAGGCTGCACCTCTGACGAACCCAAATGCTGCTCTACTGTCGCCTGATCCGGCGAAAAACAAATCAGCGGATCAGAATCCTCCACCTGCTCTCCCCAAAGAGAGTACAACGTCAAAGCCAAAGTCTGTGTTCGATGATGCATTCCTACCACCGGACCCGGTCAAAAATAAAAAGGCATACGCAAAAGGGCCGCCTGCATTACCAGGAACATTTGTTGGGGCCAAGGCCTCGAATGACGGGCCGCTTCCGTCAGTTCTCGCGAAGGAATCTAAGGCCTATAAAAAAGAACCACCAGCAATGCCTATAGCGAAGCAACCTTCTGCCATCGCTGGGCCCGGATTCAAATTTCCTACCGAGCTTCCTCCGGTCTCCGATAGCGACGATGACGATCTGGCGGATGAAGCCACTGACGCTGCGAGTGAGGAGGGTAGTGGTGTGGATGTCACGAAGGAACTTAGTCCATCATCGGCTGGTGCCAATCGAACGCCTGGTTTTACACCTCAGGGTTCGTTTGATGGATTGGGCGGTAGTTACTCTACTATCTCGCGTCCTGATTCGGAAAGGCGAAGCTTCTTCCTAGGTCATAACGCCCCGGTATTCCCCCAACCGAATCCCATAAGTCCTCGTTCACCTAGCCCCGTGCGAAATGCACTGCCGCCGAGGATGATCGGGAATGACCACACAAGATCATTTAGCGCTCCAGGCATGGCCTCGCAACTATTGGTGGCTTCTAGAAAACAAACGCATTCGTATCTGAATAGCTCTAGTACACGTGGGGTTGCTGCCCTTGAAAATACCGTTATGGAGCAACAACGGAAGGCTAGGGCTAAGAAAGAAGCAGACGAAGCGCAGGTACTCGTAGAAGAGGACGACGGCGTGCAACAACTCTTGAAGGCGGACATAGAGCCTACATTAGATCTAGACGAGTTTATCGCACATGCTGGGGTTGAGCCACCAGCGGGTGACAGTGTACCAGCCCAAGTAGAGGCTGTGTATCGCGATATCAATGCGATGATCGACACTCTCGGCCTCAATTATCGTTCACTCAAAGCATGGACTACAGGTCACAAAGAGTTGGGCCTAGATAAACCATCTCAACAAGATCTTGCGTCGTCTGATGGATGGGCTTTAGGAGATATCGAACAATTGACGCATATCGTTGACCAAGTTCTCCGGTCCGCCCTAGACGAAGCCAAGGTGGTGGATGTTGAGGATAAGGTGGCACAGGCGCAGGACATACATCGGGAGCTTACCCGCGACTGCAACAAACAGGCCGATATTCGCAAATTGATCGCTTCACGGTTGGATCCAGAACAGGCAGCTGCGTATCGAGCTCTGCCCTTAAGCGCAGAGCAGGCTGCCCAACAGAGTGACCTACGACGGCACCTAGCCCGCTTCCAGACTCTTCTGGCACGAACTGAAGAGGACTTAACCTTGCTGAAGGCTAAGATAGTATCTGTCAACAGCGCAAGCGGGAAAGGGGGCCCCGTGCCAACCATCGAAGCCATTGTGCGCACAATCACCAAGATGACGAGCATGGTTGAGAAGAGAAGTGGCGATATCGACGTCTTGGAGAACCAGATGCGCAAATTGCGCTTGGGATCGACGGGCCCCTCCGGAAGCCGCGAGGGCTCTCCGTTCGCAACGCCCAACGCGAAGAGGATGTTGGGCTCCTCTATCTTCTCGCCCGACCGCTCCACCAGAGAAACCACACCTATGCGTGGCAGTCTTATGCGGCATTCATTATCTGGTTCCGTCTCAGGGCTCAGCGGGGACATGTTCCAGACGCCACCACGCAAGAAGCTTAGCGGGTACGCTGATACGGAGAAGAAGGCGCTGAAACAGAAACGCGAAAAGCGAGCTGCTGTTCTAGGAAAGCTGCGGAATAGCATCCAAGCCAGGGGGCCGACGGTGATCACTCTTGGTAATGGCGTGTAATAATATCCAGGACAGTGGACATGGGGTGCTTGGTACAAAATCGTAGCAGTTAGCATTGTAAGATGGAGTTTCCAAAGGGTAGTTAGTTATGTGGCCTACATTGCAAATTATAATGCGAACTACTATTTGATTGCTGTGTCTGTATAACAACCGTGACTCTTCGACTGCACAGGACGTCTATGACAGTCATTTACTCTGCTTATCCAAATACTCGAGATAACTACTTCTCCTAAACGTCAAAATATTGAGGGTTACGAAGCGAAGCAGACTCTCAGAGATAAGGACACTAAATAATACAGATGATGCCCGTAGGTATTATGTTGTAGTGATCTGTTTACATAAGCAAGGGTATAAGTAAGTGAGGTACTACAGGACTCAGGCAGCCAGCCAGACAGACATGGCCCAGAATGTTTTCAACATGTAGATAGGAACTTCTTTTGTCTCTCTCAACTCCGTACTCCTCGTCCTCCATACTGTCTGGTTTGACCAATTAGGACGTGCCCTTGTCCATCCCAGCAAATCAGCGTCCAAGCAACACACGCCTATTCAGACTCACGCACTCAAACAACCCCAACCCCACCCGCACCAGCAGCCTCGAGCTTCGCAACAAGCTTCTTAACACTAGTCCACTCATCACTCCGCACAGCGTCCTTACCACCAAGATCCGGGCCGACTTCAAACAAACTAACGACAGCATCAATACCCCCCGTAGCCAGGCGGCGGCCGTCGGCGGGTTCCCAGGCGACCTTGTTGAGGGACTTGGAGAGGAGGGTACGCCCGTCCTTGCGCGGGGAGGGCTGGATCTTAGCGACGGGGATCTCGGTCTCGACAGTGAGGTCCCAGAGCTCGAGGGAGCCAGCACCATCAACAAGCGCAAACACGCCCGGGCGAACCGGCGACCACGCCGCGTCGTAGACCACGTCCTCGCGCACCAGGTCCAGTAAGGGCGGGATCCCGCCGGCCCCCGCCGCGCTCTCGGCCGCCGTCATGGTCATGGTGCTGCTGGTCGCCGCGGGGGCGCGCACCCGCCAGAGCTTCACGGACCAGTCGAGCGACGACGAGAGCACGAGGTCGCCGAGGTCGACGGGGCCCCGCGCCGGGTGGAAGCCCACGCTCATGACCGGCGCCGCGTGCCCGCGGTACGAGATGCGCGCGTCTACGCCGGCCTTGGCGCCGGCGCGGTCGTACCTGTGACACGGGTAGATGCAGCCTTCTTCGGAGCCGACTAAGAAGTACGTAGGGTCTGCTTGGGGAAACGCCATGGTCGTTGGGGCGAGGTCTTCGAATTTGTGTGGAGGTGGAGTCATGAGCGTCAGCGACTCCTGCGGCTGAGCCAGCATATCGACGCTCCATACGCAGAAGGCGCCATCTGTAGAGACTGATATTATGTTGTTTGCGTTTTGTGTACCGACGATGTCAATTGAGTACACTGGGTGTGAATGGCCCGATCCGGTGAGCGGTGTCTTTTGAATGGGCGCTGTTTTTGCGCGCGTATCCCATAGGAGCACTTGTCCGGAATATGTGCCACCAATAATGAGGTTAGGATGGAAAGGAGAGAATTTGGCGGTCAGGATGTCGGATTGGGCGTGAAATAAGAATTCGGGCCTGTCATGGAGATGTTGGTTCCATACTTGAATAATACCATCGGGGTCGTGGGGTGCTGCCGGATTCTTGGTGTATGAAGCCAGAACAAGCTCCGGATATTTAGGTGAAAAATCAATGCTGCTGATCATGCGTTTCTTGGACCATCTTTCGTCGTAAAATTGTACCACTTCCTTGACTCGCCGTCTCCCTTTCCCACCCGTGTTCCCAGCCTGCTCATCCTCATCTTCGATGTCGTGGGCTTGCAGGGAGTAGTCTGTTAATATGTCATATTCGTTCCCCATATCGAGCGCACGCTCAATAACCTTGGTTGACCGCTCCACAAAGTCTACGAACTCGTCAGAGGCGGTCACGGCAGCAAGTTCTTCGGTCGTCAACGCTCTCGCGGGGAAGTTGGAGGCGGTCAGGGAGCCGGCTGGTAACACGCCATCGGCCACGAGCTCGCGGGCGGCCCTCAGCTCTTCTTCAATCTCCTGTCTGATGTTCTGGCGCAATTCCTCTTCGCGCCCACGACCCCAGCGGCCCATACGCTTGCTCGGCGTCGAGATAGCGGCGGGTAGATCGTCATCGTCGAGCTCGGATATGGCACGGGCACGCTCAGGGGGCGGGGTCCAGTCGTCGGTGGTCTGGACGGCCTTGCTGTAGGTGAAGGTCTCCTTGACGGGCGAGGGCGGGTACTCGTAGACGGTCTGAAGCGGAATCGTGGTCAGGGGCGGCGGCGGAGGAGGAGGAGCCACGGAGCCGGGATGAGCGTTGGTTGGCGATGTATACTCGGAGTTCTCGGCCGCACTGAGCTCGCCGGCGCTCAACACACTGTTAGGACGACTGCCGCGGCGGCCTGGCGACATGGCGCCCGTTGACCCCGGCCGGCTATCGCCCACGAGCCTCTCGATCATGTCCTCGATCTCGCGCTTGCGATCGGTCTTGTGGCCGGGCATCGGCGCCACCAGCTGCCACCCCTCAGAGCCAAAGGTCAGCTTCGTCGGATTCGGATCGCGCAAAGGCAGGGAGTCAGTTATACATCGATAGGACCGCCGGTGCTCACCCGCCCTGAATTGGCCTGGCTTGCCCTCAGTTCTCTTTGCCGCTTGAGCTCGGCCAGCTTGGCCTTCTTGGCCAGGATCTCATCTCGTCGTTGCTGCATGATGCCGGAGAGGGCACAGGCCCATTGCCCGCGCCTATAATTATCGTCGTCGCCTAGCTAGACCAGTCGAGATCTGAGAATCGCAATCGGGGAGGGGTGAGAAAATCGAGCGTGCCTTCGTTATGAACAGAAAAAAGTGTCGATTCGTGGGTGTTGCGGTGAGTTGTAGCGTTGTAGAGTTGTAAGAGTAAAGTCGACAGTGGAAACCTATATAAATGAGCAAACGACAATGGCCAGCACCTTGAAGCGATGTCTTACAAAATGCCGACACAGGTTTGCCTTCAAGCTTCCACGTTGGCGTCTGGGTAGACGCGTTTCTTTGGCGGTACGATGCAGCAAGCACATGTCTTGGCTGATGCGGCTCCACTCTATCTATCTAGATGCACCCCGTTCAGGCAATTGAACCCCTGCCCTCGCTCCACTGTTTCACAACCTTATCTTTTATGCTCATATTACGAATCGATGCATTTTTATGATCATAAAAGCAGGATATTTGCTTAGAGCATGAGTTTCTATTTTTGTGGCTCTCCGTTCTGCAAGGTACTCAGGTACCTGGGCAGATCCGAAATTGACCATAGCTGTCCCCGTCCTAGCTACCGCTACCAAGATACGGGTGGACTCCGAGGTCTAATAATTTTCAATAACCCGACTTCGACCGATTGACACCCGTCCTCCTAACACGGCCACCTCGCGACCCACGCTTTCGACACCTCGTCAACGTCGCCCCTTTATACCGGCCCAGGTCCGACGTGTTCGACCAGCGAGCGCTTCAATTAGCCTCATAAACCACTCACCTGCCGTGGTCCGAATCTCCCCCTGTTTCTCACAGGCACCCTTTGCGCGAAAAAACCACCCATCGCCTCCGATGTCTACTTCTTCGGGAATCAACGTACGTAGCGGTCTCTGGCGCGTATACGATGTAGCAGCAGCAATTTTTAACAACATTCCGGCATAACAGGTACTTCGGTACTCGGCCCTGGCCTTCGGTGTTTTCTACGGCTTCACCCACCAGCGATCGATCACGGCCTCGCAACGCGTTGCCAATGCCCAGAAAGAATACGAGCACAAGCAACACTTAATAGAGCAGGCTAAGGCCGCATACACCAAGTCTAAAACCCCCGCAACAACGGAGAAGAGTCCTCGTACGTGGTCCTCGAATAGCACCCAATACGGTCTATCGTGCTAGATGCTGACCTGGATATAGTTGACCAAGACCCAATGGACCCTAAATTCGACCTAGAAGCATATATGACGGCTGCCTTATCGCAAAAGGTGTAATGTATCTCCTCGAGTATATGTTATACTTTTAGACACGATTCCAATTGGACACGGGATAGACAGGGGAAACAAAAGAGGCACTTGGAAGGCCCGAGAATCAAGCCGAGAGACGTGTAATCAGAGGGATGACGCGACGACGATTCTGCATGTTCTCACGTCTCCCTCCTGCGCTGCTGTGAAGAGCAGATCTCTTCGGCCCGAGTCTCATGGTTGTATGATTGTATTGCTTCCAAAGAGGCCTATCGGATAGATTTGTTTATGTGTTCTCCGTGTACATCATCTACGCTTATACCAATTCAGACTCTGCAGGCCTCGTGAACAGGTCACTTGCGATACGCCTCATTCATGATGCGATAACCCCAAGCAGCTTCTTAATATGCGATTATCATAAGCCGGTCTAATTCGATCGGGAGAAGGGGATTGAGAAGTATCGACATCCCCGTTCCATACGGAGTGATGTAGGACGAACTCGTCCAAGGCATCTTGATGATCATTAATTCCGGCCTCTCATATTTTGTGCTATTTGCTTTCTCAGTTCCTCTCTTCTCACCTCGTATGCCGCCCTTAGCGCAATTTAGCAACCAACAATGAAACTCCTGTCATGAAAAATCTTGACAAGCAGCCATTGCTCAACACTTCTATTGTGCTTTGCTCGTAAAGTTTAAAACTATTGTAGCATGATTTTACAAACAAAATTCATAGTACACCCAATTAACTACCGGGTAGTGCCGGAAAAGTTACCCAGGGGCACCTTTTTCCTGAGGCGCCGAGCCAGAATTGTCCAGAGTAGACCAAAAATCACAATTGCAGAGCTTCGAACAGTCAAATCCGTACGAAGTAGATGTACAGCAATGCTCCTGCGGCATGAATATCCTACTAACGAAGCAGATGAATGCCCTGATTAGCTAATCCTAGCTAACCGTTGGAGCAACGCTGCAACGACAAGCTGTTACAATCGATAAGGTTAGGTCCCCCCCGGTCTCCAAAATTACGGGTCCCAATGAAAGCTACAGCTGTCCTCTCCAGGTGCTCCAGGATAGGTACAGTTCAGTTCTGCCGTAGCGGCTTACAGGGGATCTTTTGCTTGGCAATGACAGGTGTGGGTAGCAAGCCGCGCCATTGACAACTTCCAACTGAGAGGAAGCTTCAACCTTCAGACACAGGCTAACCTTTCTCAACACCCAATTAATTTACCGATGCCAACATAGATGTGAGGCCGTTCCTCCCAGGCAATCGTCGCATCGTCGCATCGTCTCGTCCGTCACCATGGCCGCGGGCACAGGTGCTGGCCCGAAGCCCATGGAGCTGCTGGTCTCGCTCGGCAAGAACCAGAGCACCAAGACTCTGCTGAAGGTCATTATCTTGGCCATCATCGCCGCCGCCGCTGTCGCGAGCCGTCTGTTCTCTGTTATACGTACGTGCAGACTACCTGCTGTTCCTTGCGTCTAGTGTCTGCGCGCAATTGACAGCGAAATTTGGTGCTGTGGCTAATATTGAACCCCGTCGTCGGGTGCGTGCAGGCTTCGAGAGTATCATCCACGAATGTAAGCTGTCCACATCTCCAATTCCGCCTTGCGTCTCGACTTCGCGACCTTGACCTTTTGCGACGTATTCCCTCCTCAACCACTTTACGACTATATATATGTACTATCGTACCTATATATACCACTTACCACTATTCTTTCTATCCTCAATTACACCATTCTATACTATTTATCCCATCCTGCCCTCTTCTTCCTCCCATCCTCGGTCACTCCACTCGCACGCGCAAACATGCAAAATCTCTACAGAAAATACTTCTATACGCACAGATACACTAACTGCTCTCTTTCTCCATCTTCACAGTCGATCCCTGGTTCAACTTTCGAGCTACAAAATACCTCGTCGCCAATGGATTCTACCAGTTCTGGGACTGGTTCGACGACCGGACATGGCATCCCTTAGGCCGCGTCACCGGTGGTACTCTGTACCCCGGTCTCATGGTCACCAGCGGCGTCATCTACCACCTGCTGCGCTTCCTGACCGTCCCCGTCGATATCCGCAACATCTGCGTGCTGCTCGCCCCGGCCTTCTCGGGGTTGACTGCCTACGCCGCCTACCTTCTTACCAATGAGATGACCACCTCGTCGTCCGCCGGCCTTCTCGCCGCCGTCTTCATGGGCATTACCCCGGGGTACATCTCGCGGTCCGTCGCCGGCTCCTACGATAACGAAGCCATTGCTATTTTCCTGCTCGTCTTCACCTTCTTCCTCTGGATCAAGGCTCTGAAGCTGGGCTCCGTGCTATGGGGTGCTCTCTGCGCCCTGTTCTACGGCTACATGGTGGCCTCCTGGGGTGGTTATGCCTTCATTACCTGTTTGGTTCCCCTCCACGCCTTCGTTCTCATCTGCATGGGACGCTTCAGCACGCGACTCTACGTCGCATACACCACCTGGTATGCGCTAGGAACACTGGCTAGCATGCAGATCCCCTTCGTTGGCTTCTTGCCCGTTCGCACCAGCGAGCATATGCCCGCGCTAGGTACGTATTACCGTGCGCCCTGAACATGATTTGCATCCTTGCCTGCTGACACCAATTAGGCATATTCGGCTTTCTGCAGCTAGTCGCATTCCTAGAATATGTTCGTTCAGCTATCCCGGGTCGTCAATTCCGGACCCTGCTCTACGTGTGTCTGGGTGGCATCTTTGGAGCCGGTTTACTGGGCCTGATCGGTCTTACCGCTGGTGGCTACATTGCCCCCTGGTCTGGCCGATTCTACTCGCTATGGGACACAGGATACGCCAAGATCCATATCCCTATCATTGCCTCCGTATCGGAACATCAACCCACTGCCTGGCCAGCCTTCTTTTTCGATCTCAACTTGTTGATATGGCTCTTCCCAGCTGGTGTATACATGTGCTTCCAAAAACTCGAGGATGAGCACGTGTTTATCATCATCTATTCTCTGTTTGGCAGTTACTTCGCTGGCGTCATGGTGCGTCTGATGCTGACTCTGACACCTGTTGTGTGCGTAGCTGCTGCTATCGCCGCCTCTCAACTGCTCGACACCTATCTACAATACAAGTCGCCTGAGATTGTCGAGAATAAGGAAGAAGAGTCTGCAGACGGAGCCACTAAGAAAGCAGCCAAGCAAAGCGCACTGCGGTCGACTTCCCAACCGGTTGTCGGCATCTATAATGTTTTGTCGAAGGCTTTCGTCGCGGGCGCCATGACACTCTTCCTCCTCATTTTCGTCCAACATTGTACGTGGGTCACCTCCAATGCGTACTCTTCCCCTTCGGTCGTATTGGCGAGCCGGATGCCCGATGGTAGTCAGCATATTATCGATGACTACCGGGAGGCGTACCAATGGCTTCGACAAAACACTAAGGAAGATGCCAAGATCATGTCGTGGTGGGATTATGGTTACCAAATCGGTGGGATGGCCGACCGACCTACCTTGGTCGATAACAATACTTGGAACAATACCCATATTGCTACGGTTGGCAAAGCGATGAGTGCACGCGAAGAGGTCGCTTATCCCATCATGCGCCAACACGAGGTCGATTACGTCCTGGTCGTTTTCGGTGGTCTTCTTGGCTACTCTGGCGATGATATCAACAAATTCTTATGGATGGTAAGAATTGCTGAGGGTATCTGGCCCGACGAGGTCAAAGAGCGCGATTTCTTCACGCCCCGTGGCGAGTACAAGGTCGACGCTGAGGCATCAGAGACCATGAAGAACAGCTTGATGTAAGTCGAATCGGCTATAAGGCGAGCTACCGTAGCTAACAAGATGAACAGGTACAAGATGTCATATTACAACTATGCTTCCCTGTTCCCTCCGGGACAGGCCCAAGACCGTGTGCGCGGTGCGCGACTTCCTGAACAAGGGCCCATTCTTAACAGCTTAGAAGAGGCCTACACGTCAGAGAACTGGATCATCCGGATCTACAAGGTCAAGGACCTCGACAACGTCGGACGAGATCACGCCTCCGCGGCTTCATTTGAGAGAGGCCACAAAAAGAAGAAGGCCATCAAGAAGCGCGGGCCAAGGGTGCTCCGTGTAGAGTAGAGGTGGCCACGTGACGAAATCTTCTATCCTCCCAAAGACATATTTCTGTAGACCATTTAGGGAGGGACACTTTGCCTATCTGTGTATTTTCGGGCGGTTCATAGGAAGATAAAAGCCGCCTCGATAAACACGGCGTGCGTTGTAAAAAAGCGAATAAATCAATGGTTTAGTTCATCTTGTTTATATGTGACACTCGGCCATTTCCGATCATTCTTTATCACTTACCCCTTTCGATGCCTTAAGCGGGGAATTGTTGACTCTCCGTAATTAATCAATCGTAAGCTACCTCTACTAACCCAGAGACGCGGCTACATAGAGAATGAGGTATGAAATCAACCACATGCATCGGGAACAGCTCGTGAATCACGAATCCAATACTACTCAACTAGTTGTCCGCGATAAGAAGAAGATGAAAAAGGATTGAAATCCAGGGCCAGTAATGTCAATATTCCGTTAGTTACAATATGTACCGCAACAAAGTTCCAAACCACCTAAGTATATCCGCAAGAAGCTAATAAATGAATCAGTCCGCAACATAGCATCGTCATTCCATGTAAATCGCTCATGAATTGTTCAACCGTACAGCTGGACATGGTATGAAACGCATCAAAATGCAGGTGCTTTACGAACATCGCTACACTTTGCCAGCTTAGATACTTACTTAACTACGCCAAGACACTGACCACCTTAATCACAATGAAAAATTGCAATAGAATTATGAAAATTCATGAACTTTTATTCTGAATCTTCTGCCTGCTCACTCTGCTGGCGAATTGGGGCTATAATTACAGGGCGTGCAACGCGTTTTGCCTCTCAGCCGCAGTATCTCGACCGCAGGCCAGGCCATTGCCCTATCCGTGCTTTTTTTTTTCTTTCCTTTCCGTCCTTCCTTATTACCGTTACCAACAACAAAAATAAATGAATTCCTCACTCTGCTTCCCTCGTCCACGAACACTGCAAAACTTCAAGACACAATTTTCACGCATCTCTTCGCGCAAGCCGGGCCATCGCCCCGTCTGCGTAATCAATCCTCCTCCTCTTTCTGATTGCTGCGAAGAACATCAAATGAATCAAGTTACCCTCATTACCTCATCCACGAACACTGCAAGACTTCAAGACACTGGTCTCACGCATCTCTTCGCGCAAGGCAGGCCATTGTCTCGTCTGTGTGACCAATCCTCCTCCTCTTTCTGGTTGCTTCCAACAACATATGAATCAATTCACCCTCATATCCTCTTCCATGAACACTGCAAACCTTCAAGGCACTGTTCTCGCACGTAACTTCGCGCAAATACACTCTGCATGTGTAATACACTGCGGGTTTTCCTTCTGTCTTCCGAAATAGTACACTCAAACAAAGAGGCAAACCCGTGCTGAAAAAGCGACGAATTCGAATGGGTGGCCAAGTCGCGCGGGTCAAAATCATTAAACAATAGAAAATAGCGCAGCCGAACTCGAGTTGCTGCTGTACAGAAACAAACAGTTTAGTTTCTCAGTATCTCCCGTCATTACAACTCTGAGAAAGAAGCAGGAAAGAAAAGAACTCCCTTTGGAGATCCTTTCAGGTTGTATGCGGTGGCCGTTGATGGAATGGTATACACGAGTAACTGATAGGGACCGCGACTTGTTTAATGAAACCGTGACAGCTGCCGCATCGAGCCACTGAAGGCTAATTCATCGCAACGCCACGACGTCTTTGAGTAATACCTTCCTCTGAGTGTCCAGTATGGCCAACAAGTGAAGATGTAGTCGGCGACGAAATATAGCTAGTATCATCTGGGGCAGAAGGATCTTCCAATCTCGACCCCTTTCGTTGACGTTCTCTCTCGCTAGAGAATTCTACAAGTATGGTTAGCAATCATTCTCCAACATTATGTATATCGATCAATCGTTCAACTGAAACATACCAATTTGATGAAGTGGCTTCTTATCTCCTCCAGCCTTAACAGTCTTCCGTGCTTGGATCTCACTATCTTCCGAATCGGAATGATAGCTCTCTATAGATATGTGACTTGGCGCTGAAAGATTGGCCTTTGGGACGGTGGAGATCGCTGGGCCACGGAATGGACCCGAGAGGTCATTGAAGAGCTTACCCGCACCCGCAAGGTTTTGCTCAGCCAGCTCATCCGACTCTCGCTTACTGTCTGTGTGATAGTCCGAGCATGGTTTACTCGCAACATTGGAACGAGAGGCGCTGACATAGGGTGCGTATCTTGGTGCCAACGGGTCCTGTAAGTTGCTATATGCGTTACGGGTCGGATCTCGACCCGATTTCATATTAGATTTGCGCGGCAATGGGACATGCGGGTCAGTATTATTGAAGCAAGCAGCGTAATCAGCATACTTGTCGGCTTGATGTCCACGGCTTTGCGAGCTTCCAGGCTTTTGCTTCTTCATCTCCTTTTCAAAAGTGTCCCAGACGTTTTCCATGGACTCCCAAGTATTGTTTTCCTTCTCAGTCTCGAGGGATCTTTGAGACCCTTTACAGCGCGAACGGTCCCGAAAGTCTCCCGATGCGGTGGAGTTTGTCGTTGAACGCGGCGCCCCAGACGCGCTCGGTGTAGTATACCATTCGTCAAGTACCTCTACCGAACCACGTCTAGCTGTGGATGAACGATGATTATTATTATTGAACTCTGACAGTGGTTCTCTTCTGGGGATTCGAGTGTCAGTATAAGCCTGGAATCTGGCTCGGCTAGGAGTTGGCTTCTTAGCACTCGTAGCCCGGGTTCTGCGCTTATTCTTGATCTTCTCTCTCAAGTCCTCCGCAGAAATGATCAAGGGACTATCCTCTGGGTCTCGCGGTCTCGTGCCGGAGTATTTCTCTGGTGGCCAGTTTGGCATCTCCAAATCTTGCCGAACAATTCTATCATTGGTGCTACCGCGACTCTGAAGATCTCGGGAGACAAATCTTTTGTGATAATTGTGGCCGACAGTCGGGCCTAGGTGAGAAGGCGATAAAGATCTTGGCTTTGATTTCTTACCCAGAGGGACCGGGCCCGACGTTGACCATGGTGAAGTATGCTTGTGGCCATAGGCTCTACGAGAGAAGAGCTTAGCGAAAGAAAAGCCATTGGGCTTTTCACCCCGTCGAGAGTGGCTACGGAGACGTCTATCGGAATATTTTTCGTGAACAATAGGACGACCACGACCAGTGCCGGCCAGAGGTGCACGGAATCTTGGGCGGTCCTGTCGAAAATGGTTAGTTGACAAGGGTGGTAGGTAGGCTTCATAAGATTTAGTATTAACCTTTTTGAAACGGGCTTCAAAATCACTATCGTCGGAAGTCTCGGGGTCTGTATCTGCAGCTTCACGTAGGCAAAGGAGGCAATAATTATTCTCAGGCCTCTCGCCTCTCTTTAGAGGATGCGCCGCTTGGTATCTCTTGGATCGTTTCTGGCCACATCCTGTGCAAACGTGAAAATGCTGGATACGGTTGCTGAGCTGTTCTTTCACGTCATTACTGTGTCCTGACTCGTCATACGATTCCGTTGGCTCTTTGGAAATCGTTTTAGCCTCGTCAGCTGGACCGGTGTTCTCTTTACCATGATTGACTGGGTTTGTATTCTGCTGAGCAGTCTCTCCCTTTACACTAGCCGTGGTCTGGGCCTGGAGCGAACTCTGTGGTGGCGGCGGCGGCGGCGGCGGAAATAGAGGTGCATCGGCCACGTCTGCGTCTGCAAATGATACAACTTGGGGGTGTCGAAATTTAACTGACTGGTGTTGACTGAATGGCAAAGAGGGCTGCGGGATAGACATCGGTCCAGCTTGCGGCGGCATGGTCCCGAAGTGGCCCGGGTACTGACCCGTGGTATGATACTGTGGCTGTGCCCAAGGAGCCCAATGCTGGGGCAACTGAGGCAGCTGGGGCAGCTGGGGCAGCTGAGGCATGGAGTTGCCGTTATAGGAATATTCAGAAGGGCAGAAAGGTTGGTAAGCCGGAGGACCGTATCCCATCGAAGAAGGAAAAGGGGTCATGCCATGATTCATCATCATCATCGGATGCTGACTCGGCCCCACGAAATAGGCGGGAGGCGGGGGTGGAGGTGGTATATACTGGTGACTATATGTCTGAAATCCAGGAAGCGGAGGCATTGTTCCAAACGTAGGCTGCCGATATGGAATTGGGGGGCCATCATTGTCATAGCGGGCTCTCGTGATAGGAGGCGGGGCAGAAGGGGAGCGGATGATACTTGCTCTGTTATGGATGCTGGGCGACTCAGTGTCATCGTATACATAATTTGCGGGAGGATTGGTAGACGGTAGTGATGCGTGGCCACGTCGGGGCGTCGTCGCCGTGGTCACCAAGCCCGAACTCTGAGAGGCGGCGCTCAAAGACCGGCCGCGCGCCTCACACGTGTAGACCGAAGGGATTCCAAAGGCTTGGCCTAGACGGCTAAATCCATGATTTCGCGGAAATTTGTGAGATCTCTTCCGACCAAGGGCCGGTCTTCCTTCTCGAGTGCGTGTTATAAATACCGTGTCGTCTTCGTCATCAGACGAAGTGACGACATGGCGATCTCCGTCTTGTGAAAGAGGTGGCACCGTCATTGAGCTAGTGCTCCTAATCATCTATCAGTTTGGGGGTGCATGAATATATCACGGCAGTTGTTCAGTAAAAGCAGATGTAGTGGGCAAGGGAAGACGGCAAATGCAGGTCGAAGCGGTTTACACAAATACTATGGCCGTAGCCACAAAACAGAGGCCCCCGAATGCCAAGTAGGTGTAGGCAGAGAATTAACGTAGATAAATAGGGGATACTGGAAAGAACTTACAAGGAGCGTTTGCGTGCTTTCCTAAAGAAGCCCATCATGCAGACGCGTGAGTGCTGATCGGAAGTAGAAGGCACGATACTGGAGCTCTGTAGCCCTGAAAGCTAAGACACAGAGGAAAGCAGAGCTGGTGCCCGGCGGCACCGTAGCCGAGGCTGTGTAACAACGGGATTGCACTATGTGACCAGTCGAGGAATTGAGTTGAGAGTATTTTGGGGTAGGAAATAGTATGCTGGCTCTCAAAGCTGCCAGGAAGCGAGTGGATGAAGAGGTCAGGGCTGTGTGATGCGCGGAGACAACAACAAGAGGCCACAGACGACAACAACACACGAGGCAATTGATAGAGTGTAATTAACGAGTGTATGCTTTATAGCGAATAGAAGTTGGATGTTGGATGGAAAAGAGATGAAGGGATGAAGAGGTGACGAAGTGAAGAGGCGAAGGGATGAAGAAGGGATGAAGTTGAAGAGTAGTGGAGGGGTGTGGACGGCAAGTTAAGGTGATGTGTTTGCCTTGTGGTGAGGAAAGGGGGGACTGGATAAATTGTGGGCAAGGGGATGAGCCTATGTATATTGAACGGTGACCAAATCACCACATGGCAGGGACCAGTGTGTATAAGCGCCTACAGAGGTATTTACATCAACAATGCACATAAATCAAGGCCATCTTTGAAGTGGTCGACAACGGACTGGCAACCAAAGCGGATACTGCCTACGTACATTGGTACATTGCGTAGATAGCTAGTGAATCGTCACTAATAGTCGCCGGTTGGCTACTCACACCACTGGCAAGCAGCTGGCATACACTATATATACGAATTGGATGTATTTGTGAACCTTGGCGAGAAGGGGATTCGATTGTTGGGTTGTGAATAAATGAACATGTGGTCATGTGGTGACCCTGCGGATTGAAGACACCCGAGCAAGGCTATGAGAACTATATAACTGCCTCAATAAAAGGGTGTGTAACCAATTCAAAATTGTGGGCTTCTTCTTGTTGTGATTGTACTTATCCTTCCTTTTTAGCTTACTTGAACCTATCTAAGGAAAAGACTCACTTGGCTTCCTACACTATGCTGCTAGAGGCTGGAACTTCTAGACAAGAGGAATCTATAGACAAGACGACTCTCTAACTCCTTAAGATAGGAAAGATACATACTCAAGATATTTGTCTACAATCCTTATATGTTGATAATGATGATATTGAGTACCCTATCCATTGTACCTTACATCTAGTAACATGCTTACAAAGATCCCTTGCGCTTCCTAGATGAATGCTACAACCCGAATTATTCTACTTAATACAAGATAGGCCCAGCGTGTCAAGTCGCCAGATCGTCTCAACATTCGCGCGTGCCATTCCATCGAAGCTGGGTATCAGTCGAGACTCCCATCCGACCACATCTGTAAACGCCCAACACGGAAACACAAGAAGAACGGCCAATGGCGATACATTATTTGCTCCGACACGATGTTGAGATAGGCAGCCTTCATCGGCCACTTGGAGCGCGGCCTGGGGGAGCAAACCGATGAACCGGGGGGTTGGTTCGAGCACGCTCGATTGTCTGATTGGCCGGAGACGTCTCGCGGGACCCTCTCTGTGCCAATCTATCAATAGCGTCTAAGCGCCTCTGTTCAAACATCCGGCAGCGCTCCTGTTCTCGGAGCATATTATGCATCCTCACTTCCGTATCTATTTCAGCCTCTTCCTTGATCCGGAAATGACGAAGCGTTTTCATGGCTTTGGGCCAAAGACGGTCGAGCTTCTGAGCTACGGGTGCTGGTACGCAGGTTGGCGGCTCGTCGGCCGGCCTTGTCGCCGATGAGCCACTCCAGGAGCACTGGAAGATGAGTCCAGCGTGGAGCTGTTGATCACCACCGCCCCAGAACACAACATGGTCTCCATGATACAGTCTCATCCAATATTTGCATGTAGATGTGCTGTCCTTTGGCTCGTGGGATGGCAACGGGTTACCGTTGATGCGGATCCCGTTGGTTGCCTTGGTTGAGATGTAGAATGCGTACGCGTCTGGCCCCGGCGAGGCTCGTATTGTACGATTCATGCCTGACCGCGGTGGATCCCACGGTCGGAAATCGTCGTCAGAAGCTGCATAGCCATCCCTCCACAACAGGACTCTGAAGGCGTTCTTGGGTATTCTAGTTTGATTAGCCAGCTCGTGAATGATTGTATTACTTGAGTCTCGGCCCCACGATAAGACTGGATCCTGAAGCGAGATGTATACGTTAGGCACTAAAGAACTCGGGCTGGATTTAAGTGATCCGATTTCCGTTCTGGCGTGGTGCGCTGTTAAACCTGCCGGGAAATTTTCTTGAGACGGCGAAATTTGTAGCTGTGAATCAAACTGATCGTCAAGGGTATCTAGAAGGGCTGCGGGTGGTGAGTCTCGATCGGCTGGCGGGCTGGTTGAGGTTCTTCCATAAATGGATGCTCCAGGCCGCAACAGACTTGCCGTAAGAGGGTTTTTCCTACGAGTAGGAGGGAAATATTTCATAGCTAGATCCCAAAGGGGCGTCTTTCCTGGCCCGAACTCCTCATTCCTCTTCTCTGCGGCGAGTTCAAAGGCGTGATATTGAAGATGAGTCATCTCTGGATAGTTGAGATGCCAAGTATTTTCATCCTTACTGTCCCAATATACCTTTTTCGGTGACGGATAATCAATCTGGCGGCCCATGTTGTTCTTGACTATTTGCGGTATGGCGGCCAGTAGTTCATCCTCGATTGCTAATGTGTTGTCACCTCCTTCCGATTTAAGTCTCTTGAATGAGGGTGCGACATTTACGTCTGGAGGAACGTTTTCGTCACTAATATCATCTTCTGGTTTTCTCTTGCTCGTTGCTAAGCTCGAGGAAGTCAATCCCAAGTCGCCATAAGCAGTCGACTTCATATTGAGATTTTTGAGAATTGAGGAGGCGCCGCCCAGACTTTGCGACCCTAGGCCGAATAGAGCACTGCGGGAATTGTCTTTTTGTGAGGGGTCATGAACGACTGAAGGATTATTCTGGTTTAGATGCAAATTATCTCTCGGAGTTGAGAAATCATCAGAGTCTTCAAAACTATCGCGAACTTCGGATCCGAGGTAGTCGATCTCGTCGATGTTCATGTCGGACACAGGAAGATTCAAACGATTTTCGGGAATGACTCCGGAACTGCCAATAGCTGAAACTTCCCCAAACAACTTTGGAGCGTGTGGTTGCTCGCCTACTTGATTCTCCTTCCCTAGCCCGAAGTCCATGGAGAAGTCGGGTTCGGGATCGCCAAGGAGGCTATCGTTTGAAACGGCTTGCGACAGTGGGCCATCGTTAAGACTCAGTTGAGAAGCCGATTGGCCCAAGGCTTCATCAGACTCCTCTTCGGTAACCAGCCAAGCGTGAGACTCGAGCTCGGCGATCGTGGCTCTGGTCTCTGGCCGCACGTGTATCATACGTGACAGAAAATGAATGCCCGGTCTTGAAACGTGACATTCCATCAGGGGAATGGTATTCAGGGGCGTCTTAACAATATGGTCTAGTAGTTCGGTATAGGTGGTGCCGTTCTCAACGGGAAAGGGTGGAGCGCCGGTTAGGGCATAGAATAGCACACCACCAAGCGACCAAATGTCCACGGCGTGGCCGTACCTCTCCCTATCGATAGGTCTATGGCTCTTTCTGTTCGTCCGCCGACCATAGTCGTCATACGACGAGTATTCGGTATACACTTCAGGAGCACAGTACAGTAGTGTCCCGCAAAACGTCTTGAGAAAGGTTTGCTCAGTATCTATCATTTTAGATAGTCCGAAATCCGTGAGCTTCACAACAACAGGGTTCGTTGAGCTAATAAGGATGTTATCCGGCTTCACATCACGATGTGTGATCTTATTGTCGTGTAGGTATCCGAGCGCATCGACTAATTGTCTAGCGATGGTCTGTACATGCACTTCAGCGATGGCGCCATGTTCTTGGATGTATTTTCCGAGGTCGCCACCGGCCACATATTCCATGATGATTATGAATTGGTGTGGTTCCCAATCGAAATGCTCGATGTACTGAACGATATTGGCCTACGGGTGTTAGAGCAACGTAAGATGGCAGGGTGAGATCTCGCTTACATGATGGACTTTTTGCATAATTTTCATCTCATTCTCAACCTTTTGGTCTAAAATACCGTTTTTCATGAATTTTCGTTTATCAAGTTCTTTTGCTGCGTAAGGCGAGCCGTCAAGTTTCGCAGTGACTTTATGAACCGTAGCAAATGCTCCTTTTCCGATTACTTGAACTCGAGCGTATTTATCGCCGCCCCGCCACTCACGAGGAAGACGACTCGTTGGCGCCTGAAGACCCTGAGTCCTCTCTGCTTGATTGTTCAGGCCGGTTCGCTTCGTCGGAGCGAACAGTTGCACCTTGGGAATGATTAGTATTAACGTACATCAATGAGATAGCCTGGATTGTCTTACATGGCCGCTTGGCCCGGGACCAATGGTTTTATTGACGTCATCAGCGCCGTTGAGCCTGAGTAGATATGATTCTACGTTTCTCATGTATGCGTCTTCATACTCGCCATCGCGACGGGGTATCCGGACCATGAAGGTCAAATCCCATTTAGGCTCGTGCATGACGATCTTGATGGTCGAACCACTTTCGAGTGTGCGCCGTGTTGATGGAGGATCCGTATCCTTTGGATCGGGCCGCCTTCGAAGGAGTTTAGTATCAACAACGGTGCCATTTGTGGACTGGTCCTCGAGTAGCACACTGCCATAGCCATTCACATAAATGCGGAAGTGTATGTTGCTTAGCCTCCTCCCAGGGTCAAGGGAGAAGCATATGTCGCAGCGCTCTTTATTTCGACCAAAAGCAAAGCCCAAGCTGGGATCTTTCAGGGCAGAAGACAGGCGCAGCACAAGGGCATGGTCTCCTATGCCACGGCTACGACCGAATTCACGGGCGCCGTCTTCGCGGTATAAGTCAGACTCGATCGCTTCGGCGGTGTATCTCCCAGCCGTGTGGCGAGCGTACTCGGGCGAGGCAGCGATCCTCTCGATTTCGACGCTCGCGGGCTCGGAGAGAGGGTACAGCAGACATATTATGTCGGAAATGTCTTGGTCGGAAAAGCCCGAGTTCTGCTGGCCGACTCGACGGGGATCGAACGCATTCTGAGTGGCTGGAAAGAGAGAGAAGAGTCAACTACACATGCCATATACTAGTATCTTAGGTCTCGGCTCTCGATAGACCAAGTAGCAAAGAATAAGAGTAGTGGAGGCCTCGCATACCTTGCTGTGTGGGTTGTGAGGGCTCAGGGAAGTCCATTGGACGGTTATGCCTTGAGGCTGGTAACACCGACGGTTAGGAACGCACGCATCCGTGCGGTCAGCAGGCCCGGCTCGGAGAAATCAAGAGAGGACCAGCTTGCTGCTCTGAAGCTTCCTCGTGCACACGTCCAAGACAGAGCTGTGAACATTCGAAGTAGCTACTATTTCTAAGTAGCGTAATGAGTGGGGCTACAGTAGTTGCCGTAGTGTAGACTGGAAATAGTGGGGGTTCGAAGGAAAATAGAAAAGAAGTAGAAATCTATAAGGTGGCGGAAGTGGGCTGTCGAGAGTAGGTCTCTATGAGAAAGACATTGTAGCTAGAACTGGAGAGAAAAGAAAATAAAGTCGTGGTGGAAGATGGACAAGTCATGTGGGCACTGACCGATAAGTAGTATTAAGTGAAGCTGCGATGCACCTGGCCAGGGACCTGGTTGTATACTTACACCACTGCACCGGTAGAGTGGGCTCGCCCTAAAAAATTGGACCACTTAGGGTACCTAGCCAGGTATCTGACGGTACTTATCTGCAATATGCAGACCATCCAAACCTTCCGTAGCAATGAGTTAACCTTAATCTTTTTGAAAGTGACAATGCATTATAAGTATGATTATTTATAGTATGCTTCAGAGTCATTATTCTAGAGTCTATTTTGCAACAAAGGAAGGTCTCAACACTTATACTCGAAGCTTGTAATGGTATTGTGTAGGTATACGGAGTAGTAGCACATGTGTTTGTGTGTTGTTTGTATGTACTACTAAAGCTGGTTGGTTAAGTGACAACCGGGTGACAACACACACCCGCGCAACCCTTGTATGACATGAAGGAAAAAGTGTTGAAACAGCATAGAAGCACCCTAGGTTATGGATAGCAGATCAATTGTTGTGTGTTCTGGCTGAATGCTGCACTGAGCCCATACGAAAGCATGACCAGGGCCATTATAAGGAATATTGGTAAGCAGTCTCCTCACAGCGGATGTTATCAGTCAGACTGTCACGTACGCCGAGTCCAGTGTGATAACATAAGCGGTGTGACATTGGGGAACCACAACAAGTATTTGAATGATCCTCGTCTTATTATTGTATCATAGATTTTCTTTCGAATTTAATAGGGCCCTGGGTCGCATGAATTCCGTTATGTAAACAAATTCATCTGCGCACTTTTGGCAAGATGCTTTGGAAGGTTCCTAGCTACCAAGAGCCAACATATTACAGGTGCATATGAGCAAGATTACCTCCTGACTTTTCTTTTCCCATCCGGCATATACCATTTCTAAGACATTAATTATACATGCAGATGCGCCGTTGCTTTCCGATTCCCAATGCCATGCTCATTGATATTTCGCTAGAATAGCCCTTTCTTCTTTTTAGGCTTTGCTGTTCCCATATCCTTCAAAATGTCGTCGAAGGTGCTGCCACCAGCGGAATCATGTCGGGAGCTGCTTCTTGAGTCTGTTTCACGCCCTTGCGGACCCGCAATGCCTTGCAGATTACCCGAGGATCTGCTTCGGTGCATCGCAATGCTTGACGGCCGGGGACCGCCCGAAGGCCCCCAACCACTAGACGCACGGGAGCCAGATGCCGAGTGCCCGCCAACGGGCAAAGCAACTGGTTCTAAGCCTAAGGCGATGCTACTGCGATGGGCCGAATGTCGTCCCGCAGGAGAGGTTCCCCTGCTTCGGAGAGCAAGTCCAGGTGGGCCACTCAGAGGAGACTCACTTCGAGGCAAAAATGTTGGGCTGGCCGCCATTCCCGGATCCATGTCTTCGAAAACTGATTGTGGTGCTTCCAGGGGTGCGAGTGCTTCGTTAGAAGGGGGCGGCGGACCCGCATAGTCTCCCATTTCCCATCGTTTGGCCGCGAGCCAGCAATGGCTCCGATGGTAGATTCCCTCAATTCCAAACTGAACGGCATCTTCCGAGAGTTCAACCAAACCACCTCCGCCTGCTACCTCGTACCACCTTTTACGTACTGCTGGTGCATCTTCCATCCATGGTGGAGACCCCTTAGGTGGCTGACAGAGGAAGTATTCAACGTTTTCTGTAAATTTGAGCCCTGGTGCGTCGACCACGAGCATAGGTAAAGACTGAATGACGACATAAAGGAACAGCCAGAACCCAAGACGATGATCAGCCATTTCAGCAGCAGTTTTCCCTTTAGCTTCTTTGAGTTCGAACTCTTTGAATTGTTGTATGATGGGAATGCGTAGCGTGGCAGTATCGAAGTCATAAGCTTTATTCAGAATCAGGATAACTTGATACTCTTGTAAGCCCTTAACCAGTTTAGCCTGTTCCTTATGAGTTAGGTCGTAGAAATTTTCCTGTACACTCGCCATGTCGGGCAATTTCGGGAGATCAAACGGGATCGGTGGGAGAACAGGTGGCGATGATTGGTCAAATTCGCCCAGCATCTTTCGCATGGCTGAGCCTCGTGGATCGTGATAGTCATTGCCAATATCGTTCGCACTTTGGTCGATTATTCGCGTAGTCAAAGATGCTCGGTCGGCAAGCAAATCGTAAAGCGCGCAGCAATCCGAATACAATATCTTGAGTACTTGACGATTGAGGCCGCTCTCCGTAAACGGATTCTTCTTGCTGCGAGCCTTAGGTGGCCAACTTCCAAAACTCGATTTATAATAAGTGAGCACAAATTGTCTCATGCGACCAAACGATTTCCGCCATGTGTTAAATTTGATGTCCTTGTATTCGGCCGCCGATGTTGAATTGGCCGTACCAGAGAACAAAGCAGGAAAGTCAAAAGCTTCGAGCCGGTTATTAACACTATGCTGACGCCCCACAAGATCAATATGCGCACGCTCAAGTCGCTCGCGAGTACTTGGGGACACTTGCTCCCATAAGGGAGACCGGAGATCACGCATCGCCGGGTACTTCCCTACGGCATGAGCAAACGCTTCGTTATAGAGATCCATGGAGCGCATCCTCTCGCCCAAAATAAGAGATTCTAGAGTCTTCTCCCGGCTTTGTCTTACATCAGCCAAACCTGTCTGCTCTGTGAGGAAACCGAAACTCATATCCACGGCATCTCCGAAAGTCGCGCCAGTCGCATCGGTATACTCGAATTCTTTGAGCAGACCGGATATGTTAAGAAGCACGGCAAATAAGGTAGGCTGAGATTTTGTAGCTACTAGAGGTTGACCAGTCAAAAGCGCGAACATATTCCGAATGGATATTAACCGTTCCATGTCGGCTTCAGATCGGTGCCCTGGAGTCGACATGGACACGGGAAGATAGAGCCGCACTTCAGATCCAGTCTGAGGGTCCCAATTAGGGGGCGAAAGAGGGGGTGACTGCACTCTTCGTGTTGCGTCTGATACAGAAAGACTGTCTCGGCCGGTGAAATTGCGATCTCGCCCGCCTGGGCTTGCGGATAGTTCGACATCGATCAAGTCGGCAAAAACGAGCGAGTAGTCGGTAACTAGTGAGGGAACTTTGAAGGACGGTGATCCGTTGGTCCCTTTGGCGTCTAGAAAGACAAGCACGTCACCGTTCTCATTCCAAAGCTCTGGTACCTTTTCACCATTGGCGAGGAACGCTGTATTATAGTCAGAATTCTGGCCGAGAATCCAAGCACCAGCTACATTCGGTTGACGAGCGTCGGTTGACTGAGACCTGGATCTTCTCCCCCCCGGAAGCCAACTCTTTCTTGGCCGCCCACGCCTGTCGCTGTCTCGGCTAGGGCTTTGACTACCGTGACTTGAGCTTGGACGTGGCGCGGAGGCTGTGGCGACGGCAGCAGCAGCAGCAGCTACACGGCTCTCGGGATCGGCAGTCGAGCGGGCAGTGGGAGGATGAGCCGATGAACTTCGGCCTCTACCATCAGGGGGTGGCGAAGCTTGCTGAGCCAACATATTAGACGAAGATCGCGCGTGAGATCGAGGACTAGTGTTGAGAGAGCTGCTCCTGCGTCTTTGGTGCTTCTGCAAGCGAGGTGAAGGTTTGGTCTCGGTGAACTGAAAGCTGGAACTCGGGCCAGGTGGTGGCGTGATAACCTGACGTGGGGGAGGCGGCGGCGGTGCATGTTGCGGGGGAGCAAGCTTCTGCAGCCGTGCTGGGCCACGAGTTGCAGAGTCAACATCGTGATCAGCCAAGTGCGTGTTGCTGCCTAGGGAAGCGTTCGCTCCAAAGTTAAAGGAGAGGTCGAGCTCGGCTGTTGGCTCGAGCTGTATCGGTGGTGGCAAGCTGCTGACACGGTTCGGCGCTGTGTTGCCGTCGGGAAGTGGCTTTCGATGAGGAGCCGGCACATGGTGTTCTGAAGATGAACGTGTGATTAGCGACGGGAGCCAGATGGACGACAGGCGCCTCAGCCTCGACCGTGTTCTTCCTTCGGTCTCTGGCCTCAGTCCCAGCATATCCTGCTGCTTGCCTCTCGGATTCGTGGAGGACAGGAGTGAAGGATGATGCTGGAACGAGTCGGAGAGCGTGGACATTCCCGTATCATGTGCCATTCTTCCGTATCAGATGGAGCATATTACAAGGTGTCGATTGTCCAGCACAGCAGCGTCTTGAAGCATGAAGAAGAGATCAGCAAGAGTCTGAAACTTACTGGGGGCCGACATGTTGGTCTGAGCCTGTCTTTTTAGTCGAGACAGTGACCGTGTAACACAGTACTTAGATGTCTCTCGTGTTCGACTCGCGGAAAGATGGAGCAACAGATGGTAGTCTAGGAATTTCCGTGCAAGACCGTGAGCCCGTAGCTAAGGTAGTTGATCCAGTGGGCGTGCTGGGAGCTACCTGGTGATTGCTCCGGCCTACCCAAGTTGCCGCAATTGGTACAAATCGTCTCTGGCCGCGCGGTCTCTGGCCTCGTGTCTCGCGACTCTGGCGTAAATGCAACGAATACTCTGGGGTGGGCGCAAGGTCTCAGACCGCTGACAGGAGACTGCAAATGAATGAATCGTGGCGCATGCAGCTAACGAGAAATCTTCGACATGTTACACCCAAAAGCAAATAGGAGAAGAAACTATAGATTAATAAAAAGGTACCGATGATCTAGGATCTGAACACACCGGTCAAGCAGATGCCTAAGAGGTAGTCAAAAGAAAAGGAGTACCGGTATATGTATGGAGCATGTCCAGGACTTCACAGGGTCCTTGAACAATCCCTTAGTATGCAGGTATTGTCATAATATTTGCACTAGTACAAGCAGGAAGGAGCAAAGGTGGGCAAATGAATACATCCACGTGTAAGGCGGAGTGACGTCGTCGGCCAGCATGTGTAAGTACCTCTCTTTTACGGTGCGGGAAGTACATACCCTGCCTACATGCGAAGTTCTGTCTCCGTACCTGCTGCGCCAAGACCTGTCTGTATTTCGACAGGCTCCTGGCTACATACATACAAGACTGTAATGTTGAATTTCCGAACAAGCCGGCCAATTGCCATATAATAGTGTCTAAGTCTGGATATTTATTAGCTAAGCTAAGTGACCTAGCGGGTCACCCTTATTGTAGAGGTACTGTACTTATACGATCTCTACGGATTCCGAGTGTATCGGTTTTGGGAAACACATCCCCTAGCCATCGTACAAGTCGCAAGTGATTATGCTGTCTACCGCAATGTAGGTAAATAGACATGCACACGTCGCGCCCGCTGACCCGAATGCCGTGACACTTTAATACACTGCAACAGGCAAATGAATACGTGCAATAGGTGATACGTGCTATAATAAACCCACTTACGAAGCAGTGTCACGATACCGGTACCGTATATTCGTACACAGGTATTATTAATAGCACAGGACTGCCAGGCAGCGATTTTGGCCCAATAAGCTTAAATGTCTAATAAAACATAGATGCATGATTCCAGGGAACATCCCGAGTCTGTTGTCCGTCGTTGCGTGACAAATGTGCGTGTGCTTACATAGCACCCATCTCAGCTGTTCTCTATTAGTTCGTAAGTTTGAGGCTAGCTTGGCGTTGCGACAGCTGAAAGAAAAAGCTCAAGAATAAAGTTAGGTAGCCGCCACTGGCAATGGCGGTACTCCGTTAAGTATGGTGTGTTTAGCACACTGTGTATCCGTACAGTAAGGTGATAAGATAAGATTTTTCCCCTTGGCTATCGACTTCTATGGTGGGTAGGTAACCTACTCTCTAACACAGTCGCTGCGTCAATCATTGGAAATTTTGGCCACTCAACTTTTAGCCATCAGGAGAAGCCAGAATTCTTCTTCATTTTTCGCGATGGTTCTGCTGTAACCTCCAACTCCGCAACCGGACAATGCTCCCGTTCGTGAGAGCGATTAGAGCCATCATGACACCCGAGCTAAAGAAAGTCCCAATCCCCCGCAGAGGGGTCGATTATCGCGGCAAGATCGTGCTCGCGCCGATGGTGCGCTCCGGCGAGCTGCCGTCGCGACTGCTGGCGCTTCACTACGGCGCCGACCTCGTCTGGGGTACGTTCTGTTATGTATTTACTATTTTTCTCTCTATGTCGCGTCTCGTTTTCCCTTCTCTCGACTTTACGTTGTTCAGCTATGTTCCCTGACTAATGCGCCAAGCACAGGTCCCGAGACCGTCGACCGCTCCATGATCGGTACCACGCGGCGATACAACCCCTCGGCGGGCACCATCGACTGGACGCGGAAGCCCTCACACGTATCCAGCAACATCGCACCCGACGCGGTCAAAGACAACATCATCTACCGCATGCACGCGACAAAGGAGACCGGGAAGCACATATTCCAAATCGGCACGTCGAACCCAGACCTCGCAGTACAGGCCGCGCGCATCGTGGCAGCCGACGTGGCGGGCATCGACGTGAACGCAGGGTGTCCGAAGCCGTTCAGCACGCACGACGGCATGGGCGCAGCCCTGCTCCGCACGCCGGACAAACTATGCGCGATCCTGGAAGCTCTCGTCGCGGCCATCATCCCGGAATTCGCCATCGGCGTCAGCGTCAAGATCCGGCTCCTAGAAACGCCCGAGCTGACCGAGGCGCTTGTGCGCCGCCTCGTGGCCACGGGGATCACGGGTCTGACCGTGCACTGCCGGACCACGCCGATGCGCCCCCGCGAGCGCGCCATCCGCGGCCAGCTGCGCATGATCGCGGACGTGTGCCGCGAGGCCGGCGTCGCGTGCCTCATGAACGGCGACGTTGCCAGTCGCGACGACGCCCTGCAATTAATTGAAGAATACGGCGTTGACGGCGCCATGATCGCCACGCAGGCCGAGAAGAACGCCAGCTGCTTCCAGGCGGGTAGGCTGTTAGCCTGGAGCGACGTCGTCAGGCAATACCTCGTCTACGCCCTGGAGGTCGAGAACAAGTTCGGGAATACGAAGTTCATGCTCTCGCAGATGATCCCGGGGAAAGCCCCCGTGTATCGGGAACTCAGCTCTTGCAGGAGCTACACCCGCGCCTGCGAGATGCTCGGACACGATGATCTGCTGGAGAGGGCGCGCGAGGTGGATGTTGGTCTCGATATCGATCCGGATAATGCGGGCAAGAAGAAGAGCAACAAGAAGAAGAAGGTGAACGCGACGGCTCTAGCTGCTGGTGGACAGATCGCTGTGTCGCGCGCTGTAAAATCCGCAGAGAAGAAAAGTCTGTCGGAGCGAGGAGTCCAGCTTATACCCGAAGTACCAGCCACCGAAGCGGTGGTAATACCAGCCTAGATTCGCCAGCATGACACTGCGCTGTATCATTGCAGGTAAATAGAAGCAGCATGTTCATAGCATTTCAAGGCGTTCAGCGACGGAGATATCCACATGGTACTTTACGGGGTTAGAATAAAACAGGGACCTCAAGCATGCATATATTTACGGATTGTTTGGATTGCCATATAGACTACCTTATCTAAATTCATCCACGTCGTAAGTCCTATCCATTAAGCCGCGGCTTTAAACCATCTTGTCAACAAGTATGGGGTGTAAAAGTAGTCTATGGTGGCTGTATAAACGCTATAACTCGAACGCATTTAAGAATCACTAGGTTAGACCTTTACGCCCTTCTTGAGAAGGTCGGAAACTTTGGGTGGAAGCACCAAGGCGCTCCTGTCATTCCGTCGGTAGAAATCGACGAGCGATATGGCAGTCTTTTCGGGCAGATCCTCGTGTATGAAGTGACCTGCCTCGGGGAATACTTGTAGGTTATATTTGCCTGTATAAAACGATGAGATTAGGTCTATGTCATGAAGAACACATGCAGGTAATCGAGCAAAGATAGGAGATATGAAATGAGATGTGAGATAGAGAAAGTTAAGAAATAGATAGATAAGTACCTTGCATCTGACCGATGGTCAGCTCTGTATCCAGCCTATCGGTGCCGGCAAGGAGGAGTAGTTTCCCGCCCTTCGCAGCCAGAAACTTAGCACTCAGACCGACGAACCAGTCCTCCCAGTACGGCTGGGTAGCAGCGAGATCGGTCCGCCACTTCCAGGGGCGCGTGTCGCCCGGCTTGTCCTCACGCTGCGTCAGCAGGGAGGGGACGCTCGTGCGAGCGGAGACGGAGTTGCGGATGGTGCGAGAGCGCGTGTGCCATTCGATGCCCATCTCGAGGCTCTGGAAGCCGGTCGGGCGCGTGGAGAGATATGTCTGCATGTGCTGGAGGGCGTCGATGGCAGAGCCCTCAACCACGTCGAGCACGGCATACCCGAGCAGCGCAGTGCCGAGCCTGCCCAAGCGTGCGAGCTCCGTCACGACGGCACCGCCCATCGAGTGGCCGACGAGCACGATGGGCGGCAGCTCAGCCCACTTCATCTCCTGCCGCGTGAGCTGGATGGCGGCAAATAAGTCGTTTGCTAGCGTGGCGAGGCTCAGGTCGACGTCTTCACCCTCATGCAGCGTGGTCGAGCCATGGCCGCGGGCATCGAGCGAGAAAATGCCGGCCGTCGAGACGCGCTTGCGAATCTGGTCTCCTACGACAGCAAATGATAGTCCTGAAGACCCGCCGCCGTGATGCATGACGAATAGGGGCCCTTTGCCGACAGGAGAAGTGAGATAGGCATGGATAGTAGGGCTTTCAGGAGAAGCTTTGTCATGCAAGAATAGTTCTCTCTCAAAATAGGTGGTCCATGGGATGGGCTGGAGTGACCGGCCCCTCGGAACACTACAAATCGATGATTAGCATGGTATAAATAGACAAGGACAGCAGCGCCATATGTAGTTACCCCTGAGGCCTGGCGAAGAGATTCTGGCCGGGTGAAGGAACTACGGTTCCGGTGGAAGAGGCCGACGAGGCCGACGAAGCCGAAGAGGAGTCGTCGTCGATGTGCTCCGGCAGCTCGGCCACGGCATCATTTTCTTCTTCCTCTTGTTCGTCGAAGCTCTCGATGGGCAAGGCGGCCAGCCGGTTCTTCGCCCAGGCCTTCTGAAGGTCACTCATATTGAGTCGACAAGCAGACACGCAGCCTCGCCACTACCATGACAGCCGACGCCTCATATGCTTCTGTTATGTCGGCAACCAATCAAGTAACTCCGTGTTTCTAATCGTTTCATCACTCTGCAGGCAAATAACACTCGTTCACCACGATTGTCTGTAAGTTGGGCTGACGATTCTCACATGCAAATCACGTCTGCTACCTACCCACCTTCGATGATTTAGGTAAGGCTTTGACTGGTACTGACTGGGGCAGTAACTGGGGTAATTGCACTGGCCATCAGGTACAGTATGTACAACGAGTGCCTGCCTGCTCAAGTGGGAGGTTTCATTTGGTGGGGTTGGTCCCCTTCACCGGCACTGACATCACTGGGACCGATAAGAAAAAGATAAGGCGAACGGTTTAGCGAGGTAGGATTGGGCTTTCTCCAGACAGTCTTGCTCTCGGCCGAAATCCGATTCTGCGAGGTGATTTCTTCACCAACGAAGAAGAAGCCTCGCAGCTACTTACTAGCTCAACTCACCAAATATGGTTCGGGAGCACATGATCACAGTTAGGGTAGAAGAGTCAATTGTTGGAAGACTAGTGAGATCTTGTCATGTCATGCTGGTTTTGATAAGCTCTCGTTCTTAGTGCCCAATTTATATCTTCCTGTTCAAAGGCACAGGCTTCTAGAGAGGCTGCCGAGGCACGCTGCGACCACCCGGCCGGCTTTCCTAATGTAGCTAGCCGTCGAGTCCGTCGCATCCCACTTCGATATCTAATCCGATATTGCGCAAGCCAAACGCATTTGAAGTTTCCGTGTGGGCGTTTCAACGGCACGGCAGTATGCAGACCCTATGCGGATTCGTGCATACATTGAAACATTGAAATGCATGTACCTAGCTAGATAGCTTGTAACACCTGCCGCGTGTCTTGGGCACGACGCGCTACAGAGACTGCGCCGTTGATGAATATGGCATCGCCAAATCCAAGAGCACTGTACACATAGCAGATACGATGATACGAGTACACCGGGATGCGTATCAGAAGCGCGGTAGCAATTCTAGTGTGTTCCTGGCAATGGTATGGTCAGTTGAATAAAAGAACGTGCAGGCAGTTCATCCCCTTCCTTACAAAGACATGCTAGATCTTGAACACCTACCTTCGACGACGATACCATTATTGGGCCAAACACTTATCCCGTTGCGGAGGCGGTAGAGGTTATACAAACAATCATCGCCTGTGACTGTAGACCGACTGCTCCGATCTCGCGGGCGGCCAGGTAAGCATACTCTGATCATTCTTGTATGACAGGCCTATAAAACGCCTGCGACCTACTACCTTGCTGGCGATAGTTCATAGTTCGACTGAATGTCAACCATGGGATGAGGTACTCCAATATGCCGCTTCGTAGGGTGGAGTAGGGTCATATGATCTCAGCACGGCCGGAATCCACGAGCGGTTTCGCATCGGACCACCTTAGGATAATGATATCGCCGTTTTGACCGTTCAAGGCACCATCCCTGTCAGTTCCGTGCCCTTCAACGAGACTGTCCTTCAAGAGACGGATAAATACGGCCGTATCGAGGTCGGGAGTGTCGATCATACTGATATTACCGGCGGTGTCGTTCAGATTCTGTAGCGTAGTAGGGAAGGCGGACAGGAACGAAGATAGATAGTGGTTGTGAAGCAGGGCCTGGTGGCGCGTGGCATACGCCTGCTCCGTCTCGGACATGCGGGCTCGCAGATCCGGGCTGGACAAGTAGTGCAGCGTATGCCTGTCGATCTGGTGTCAGATCGGTTAGCGAGCCACTCGACGCAGGGCAGCAGGGAAACAGGGGCATATCTCCTCGTATACCTTGGCGATCCTGGCGCGCAAATAGCTCCGCACAAGATATTTGAACCTTTCAAGCTCCGTCTGGATGACAATGAGGGCAAAGTTCGTCTTCGGATCCATGTCGCCGGTCATCTCCTCAACTCGCTCGATCTGCTGCTTAATGGAGCCATTGACTCGTTCGAAGAGGCCATCAGCGGGCCAACTAGATGCGGTGAGATAGAGCGCGTCAGCACCGGCATGGTCATGAGCATGGGCATTGAGCAGGGCATAGACATGGGCATGAAAGGAGCCGGTGTGAAGACATGGCAAAGACTACGCATGCGAGAAGAGACAACATACGTGAGCAACTCGGGAGAGGAGCGTTCGGCAACCCAAGCGCGCGTCAGAGCTTGAAGATCGCGAGTCTCTGCCGACACGGACTGTGAGGGCGGATCAACCTCGCGCAGGATGTCGTCAATATCCATGGCGACTCGCGGCAAGGTCCTGTCGACGGCAGACAAGCGGAAGCAATTGCAATTGAGATTGGTGTTCAATCGGTGTGCTAGTGTACTTTGGGCACGGTTCCGCTGTTTCGATGCCTTCGAGAAGTGTTGGTGTTCGGGATCGCGTATATGCTCTTTCCCATCAGTCTAAGCTCGCAGTAGCAGCCACTGCCGACCCAGACGGTGCGGTTGCCCCACCCTAGCACTATAGTGGGGTATAGGCCCTGTGCTATGCCCAGGTAGCGCCCGGTCCAACCGAGTACGCCAAGGCCCCTTCGCCCGCCATAACGGAATCTTTCCGTTCACTGCTTCGTCGCTTATGTACGTTGGCGCAGCTTTTCATTATCGACCTTCCCGTCTCCCACTCAGCTTCACATGTTGGAGATTGGGAAGCATTGAGCCTGGAAATGAGGTCATAGCTTTGAAACCGTCCATCGGGAATCTGTATGCGATGCGCATACTGTCGCCGCAAAAATGCTTGATTCAATCGCCATGCCTCGATGCCGCTGCTGCATTCAACTTGGCGAAATGCACCATGTCCGAGCTTATCTTTCTTCGGCAACCCTGAGGCTCAGTCGGCCGAGGAAGCTTCCATCCTCTTTATCCCGGGCTATGGGACCAAAGGCCGTTTGATTAGTGGATATTCAGCTGCTTGGATTCAGACTAGACTGGTTCGACTCCTTGATCTAGACTGGCTCCGGGAACCGTGCCACTGCTTACCGGTAGATCGACTAGCAAATCCGGGGCTGGCAATGCTGGATAATGCTGGATGAGGAAGCCCAATTCCGCATCTCTTGCAGAAAATGCAGTGCCCTACATGTGCTCCGGAACATTTATTGCAGAGACGCATGGCTGGCGATCTTGGCCCGCCATCCCTGTATCTCTTTAACATTTCGCTCTCGACTGTCTCAACTGAAGAACCGATGCACAGGCACGGGCTAATGCGGCCGAGATAGCAGTGACTTGCCCTTCGAGGGTCTTGCCGCCGGTCATCTTCCGCGTCACTGACAAAAAGCGCCTCGTATCACACTGCTTGAGCTCTGATACAGGCACGGCAGACGAAAAGTTTCGAGTCGACTGTGACCTGCCCCACGGTTTTCCACTCAATGCTACCTACGTGACCACCGGGGCCTCCGTTAGTGCCGCCCCATCAGACTCCATCTGCCGCGAATCCGCTCATTCATATATATACGCGTACGCACGTATGTGTATATAAAAGAGGAAGACGGCTAGTGATATGAGAAACGCCTCATGATCCCAAGATCTCTCTGGTTTTTCAATTGCGCTGACTGTGCTTGCTATACCCATCCTGGTCTGTATCCGCAAACTTTGGACAACAAATTCAATACAGCCCTCACAATCAGAGGAAGTTTCTAGGCCGACGTGTAGCTGTCTGTTAACATTAGCCATATTTTCTCTATCATTGTAGCCATGGACGACTCTGGGGAGGACCTGCCGCCTTCCTACTGCGACTACCAGACCGATATTTACAAACGGGGCATTCTGGAGGGCAGCCTCCCGCCACTCACAACTGACTCCAATAAGTTAAGATTACAAGCCAAGAAGGCCATGCGCGAAGAGGCGTACAATTATATCGCAGGTGGCGCCGGTGAGGGAGCTACGATGGACGCCAACCGGTTGGCATTTCGACAGTGGAAGATTGTGCCCCGGATGATGCGGCCGAGTGCGCCTAGAGACCTTAGAGTCTCGCTGTTCGGCGAGCAGTACGGTATGTGGCATTGGACGTCGCAGATAGCGCAATTTGATCTACAGATTGGCTGACATAAGCACTAAAGACTCACCCGTGCTGGTGGCTCCAGTCGGGGCACAGGAGGTCTACCATAGAGATAAGGAGACCGGCACGGCGGCAGCGTGCGCCGAGCTCAATGTGCCGTTCATCATGAGCACGGCATCCACGAGTTCCATTGAGGAAGTCGCCGCTGCTAGCGAAGATGGCCCACGATGGTTTCAGCTGTACTGGCCCCGGGACGACGAGATCACAGCCTCGATCCTCAGGACGGCCAAGGCAGCCGGCTTCGCAGTCCTCGTCGTAACAATAGACACAGCGTGCATGTCTTGGCGACCTGCCGACTTAGACACAGCTTTCCTCCCCTTCATGAAGGGTCAGGGCAACGCCGTGGGTTTTACCGATCCTGTATTCCGGCAGAAGTTCGCCGAGCGAACCGGCGGCTCCACGCCCGAGGACAGCCCCATGCAAGCGGCCGGGTACTGGCTAGGCGAGGCCTTCTCCGGCAATAGTCGGCCTTGGGAGCACCTGGAAGTGCTGAAGAAGAATTGGGATGGCCCGATCGTGCTCAAGGGGATTCAGCACCCCGACGACGCTGTCCTCGCGTTACAACACGGTGCCTCCGGAATCATCGTCAGCAACCACGGCGGTAGGCAGGTAGACGGCGCCGTGGGATCTCTCGACATGCTCCCTGAAATCGTCGAGGCCGTTGGCGACAGGATGACCGTTCTTTTTGATTCCGGCGTCCGGACCGGCGCCGACATCGTCAAGGCCCTCGCGTTGGGAGCGAAAGCTGTGCTCGTCGGCAGGCCGGTGATGTACGGTCTAGGCATTGCCGGCAAGGCGGGCGCGAAACACGTCCTCGCGTCTCTGCTTGCGGATTTAGACGGTACCATGGGCCTGGCCGGGATTAAGAGCGTTGCCGAGCTAAGCCAAGCCAAAGCCATATTGCGGAGGGTATCTTACGGCGGGGATGCCAAATCGAGCCTCTAGATGATGATGAAATGCAACTTAGGGACATTTAGGTCTCACTTTCCCCAACACTACATACTAACGAGCTCTAATGACGCCATATGGGCTGGGGAAACATACACTACGGTACTCACAACACATAACCTGCTCAGATACCTGTACCATAGTAATACCCTGAAGACTAAAACTCTTTAGTGCGCCATTCCGGCCTGGCGTTACTGCTGACGTTTGCTTCGGATATAATTGCTCAATCCGCCCATGCCAATACACGCCAATGCGAGAATTTCCATAGATCTGATACTTGAACGGCCACTTTACCCTTTTGAGAGCGCATGACATATTTTAGGAGATACCCCTAGAAGGGAGCTAAGTAGGTAGGTAACACAACAACTAAGACAATTAATCCTTCCCAACGGTGCGGTACAGTACCACACCAGAAAATCCCAGCATATACTGATTGAGTATACGCATTCCGTTCGTTTGTTTCGCCTTGAGACTTCTTTTTCGTCTCCAAACCCCCTATGACAGACAAAAGACCTGCTGCGTCCGTATGTATCGCTCGCCATAGATATATATATATATGTTTATAAACACACCGTAGACAATACCTATATGTTGTCCATACCTATCAACCAATGAACTCCGTGCTCACCAAAGTTTCCCATGGCTTCTTAGTTTTCCAAACCCGCTGCATTAATCGACGAGCATTATGTACCTGAGAAAATATATATTAGCAAAGCATGAATAGACGACAACAACAAATAAGCCAAGTGTAATTGTCGCAAAGAAAATGTAATCAATCGAATACCCAATTAATCGATCGATCGATGTAGATTTTGGAGAGGAAAAGACAAGAAAAGAAAAGGAAAGGGGCAAGAGGCGATGCGAACCTGTGTCATCCCGTGCTTTTCCGCCGATATCAACCGATCCAGGATGACCTTCCTGTGGCGCTCGCTCTGGGTGTCGCAGCCCGCGGTGAACATGGGGAAGAGCAGGCAGGATTCGGCGGTGCCGCCTGGGCGGATGCGGCCAAGACAGGCGATGATGTTCTCGACGGCGCGCTGGACGTCCGCGTCCCCCGAGGGGCGGCCGAGGATTCGCCGATAGAGGTGGGCGAGGGCGGCCCAGTGGTAGGCGGCGTTGGTGGCCGCCATCTCCCTCTTGTCCCACTTCTTCACGTCGCCTGCCTTGTGGATGTGCTGGCACGCCACGGGATCCTGCTCCATGCTCTCCTCCACCGCCGTCTTTAGCGCCGCGGCCCGCTCGGCCACCTCGCGGCTTGGCGCCCAGTGCTCGCGCACGCTCGAGTCCTCGCCAATGCGCTCGGCGTCGCACTTGCGCGCCAGGTCCGCGATCTTGGCGAGCAGGTAGCAGCACCGCGTCGTGAACCCCATGATGCAGTCGATCTCGTCGTACCCGTCCACCATGTCGTCTACCTGGTAGTCGAAGATCCATGCCCTGGATGCGTCCTTGATCCCCCCCGTAAGCCCGCCGATCACGTCCAGGTACGCTGCCCAGCTGAAGAGGAACGAGCACACGGGATCCTGCCGGAAGTTCGACTGGAATCCACGTAAGCCACCTGGTCGGACCATAATAACTTCCCGCGCAAGTCCGAGATGTTTCTGCCAAGGAATGTCGTATCCAAAAATCTTGGGAGAGATTATTTCAAGTGACGTAAGCATGATAGCCGTAGCCAGATTGGCATCTGAGATCTTGCGATCAGGATCGTCGAGAGCCGAGCGAAGAGTTGGGAATATGTCATCAACCCAGAACGCGATTCGCAATGTTGGCTCCGGTTGACCTAAGACGCGCGCCCTATGGGAGGCTATCGACATTTCTAAGCACAAAGAGTGAAAAAAGAGAGAGACATGGTCAACTTACCAGAGTAGGCGAGCAATAAGGCCAGTAGACTATCATTTTTAATAGCCATCTGGGGAAGGATCGTACGAAATGGGTTGGCGTGGGGATCATCATACGGTACGAGGGCTGTTCATGTTAGAGGAGCAGACAACAGATGAGTAAACAAGAAACCGGATATTTACCTCGGGCTGTGTTGTTTATAAAGTGGTGCTGAGGACAATTAGAACCTCTGTTCATTCTTACGTGATTAGAAAAAGACATACGAAGTACTAGGAAGACTTATTAGCAAAACATGGAACCATTCCCCGGGGCCATTCGTTACGCACAAGCAGATTCATGGGATTCTCTCGAAGCCTATTGGGAAGAGGCTGCAGGTTTCGAGGGATAAAGATAGACACAGGCTTGGAATAGTACCTGCCATCTGCTTCATCATGGTCGTTGGGGTCGATACCGAATCCAAACTCGGTCAGGGAGAAGTCGACAGGTTCTTCCAGAGAAATGTCGAGGAACTCTCTCTGAAGAAGAGGGGAAGACCCACCGATGGCGTTCATGTCATCGTTTTTTCCTAGGTCGTAATCATGAAATCCTCGATCAACCCCATAAAACGTAGGTTCGTTGGAAGCCGGCATGGTATCCAAGGGTGGAAGCATGCCGCGAGCTTGGCCGGTGCCATCGGTGTAGAGGGCCCGGAGGTTAGCAGGCCCGGCCAATAGCGAATTTACCGACAATCTTCTTGTCGATATCAGTGCACCCTCTTGTTGTTCGGCGCGGCCAACTTGTGGCGGGTGGCCGTCATCACTATAAGTTGATGACGTGGCAGGGGTCAGTGGCGAAGCACCCGAGCTTCCAGACAACCTCAGTGTCGCCGGAGTTGATTCTAGGATTGAACTGTGAGAAGAGTAGGGCCGTTTGTCGGAATAGTCAACCGGTTGGGCATCACCGAGTTTTATGCGCTTACTTGGATATGGTTCCGATTCATTACTGAATGACGGTGCTGTGTCGATGAAGCTGACACCCGTTTGCGGACGCGGGTTCTCGAGTTTTGGTTGGACGTAAGCGCCCGTCAGAGGCTCAACCCTGCGAGTGCCCGCCGTGTCTATCGACGGGTATTGGTGGACAAGCTTGAAACCCTTGGCTGGGATAGTAGGCGGTAGCGCATCGTGGGCCGAGCCAACAGGACTGGAATCAGCTTGTTTTCCTCTTCGCCCTTCCCAATTCAGCCGGATGCTATAATCACACGTCTCACCCGTACGTTGGCAGCTACCACACCAATGTGTTAGTTCTGGAACGACACGAAGGCGTCTTGCAGTCTTGCAGTCCCTAGCCACTGGGGGCCAGCAGCGCTTGCAGGAAGCTAGCTCATAAAGGGTAGCATGGGGTGAGTTACTTCACACAGACTGGGTGTTCTTCTCCGCACTTGATCTTGCGGTTCTTACACGGCCTTGCTCAGGTCAGCTCCTCCACCATAGCGCGCGCGTCACGGGGACCCCCAGTGGCATACTGACCAGCATCCATTGCGACTCCGTCGTTTAGGTTCCGGTGCTCCAGGTCTTTTCGGCCGTGGCATCATATGCTACTAAGACGAACAGTCTTTCTTTCTTACTCCTCTTTCCTCTCTCCTCTCTCTTTCCAGTGATACAAAACAACTAAGGATAGGATATTGCTTGATGAGCGCAAAATCCCCCCCGATATGTTCGAGGGTCTAGCATGATCGATGAGCTGGAGAAGCGCGTCCGTGACCTTCCGTAGGTAGGTGGCACTGGCCTGCAACAGATACTGGCGTTTAGGTTCGCAGCTCTCACAATGGCAGAGTAGCAGTACTTAGCACGCAGAGGATGTTCTGGGACACGCACTGCGAGACGTTGTCGCGGCCGGGACGAGGTGAACGAGCGAGGAAGAAGGTAAGAGGACAGAACCAAGAACGACGATAAGAGTGACAATTATAAGCGAGAGTCGACAACCAACACAGAGGCTGTCATGTACCTAGGGTGCGGGTGGTGCCGGCAAGTGGGAGTGAACGCAGACGTGGATTGGTGCGAATGGGCTGCAGCAAGTGAGGAGTCGTCTTGGGTCTTGGAACTTGGGTCTTGGGTCTTGGGTCTGGGGCCCGTCTCGTGCGAAATCCCTACAAAACCGTCACGCAGGCGGCGGACTACGCATCTGCAGCAGAGGCTCTAGCTGGGTTAGGTGTCAAGGTCGGGTCTGGGCCGGAGGATGCACCATATCACAATGTATACAACCGACGCTGGTGTTAGTGGTGTTAGTGGTGGTGTTCTCGCTCGCGCCACGGCTGCTTCGCGCTTCTCATGACGGCTTGAAGGATCAGTAGTATGTAGTGTAGGTAGTGTATGGTACTCAAATAGATGTGACACAAATAGATAGCGAGGCGATCATCGCTCGTCCCAGATAAGATGCGGACAAGTCGACGCCAAGCACCCCGGATACTAGTGCAGTATAGTGTACCAGCCCCCCCACGTGCAACTGGCTCCTTATTTGCGGCGCCCTCCATGTCCACTTTTAAAAAGCAAAAGGAGGATGATCTATTCGTCAGTCCGCCCCAGCTTGCTGGTTACGAGGCGCCTCCCGAAACCTTAAGGACAACGCACGACGCTTGACCCCAAAGTCTGGGCCGGTGATTTTAAATTCCTCATGTACTATCCAGAAGTACTGTGCTCATGTCACGATAAGTGGGTTCAGCCGAATTACGTATTGGTTGAGACCTGACAGGCCTGACAGGGGCTGTATTGTCGCGCAGCTGAATCTAGGAAACATCGATGTTGACGATCTTGATGTCCTCCTCGGGCTTTTCCTTGTACGTCCGGGCGTTCTCAATCTTGTGGATGACGTCCAGCCCCTGGACCGCGCGACCAAAGATGGTGTGCTTATTGTCCAGCCATGGCGTCTTTTCCGTCGTGATGAAAAACTGACTACCGTTCGTATTCGGTCCAGCGTTAGCCATACTGACCGTGTATGGCTTGTCGTGCTTGAGCGTGCTAAACTCGTCCTCAAATTCCTTACCCCAAATACTCTCTCCTCCAGTCCCATCTCCCAAGGGATCGCCACCTTGTATCATGAATTTCCGGATGACTCTGTGAAATATCGTCCCATTATAGTAGCCTCGTTTTGAGTGCGTCACAAAATTCTCCACCGCTTTGGGAGCTGCGTCGGGGAAAAGCCGAATATGAATATCGCCGTAGCTAGTGTGTATAATTGCAGACGTGCCCGTCTCTGCCTTCTTCACTTGGGCTACCTTGCCGGGGTTCAGCATTGTCGGTTTTTCATTCTGTACGTCTCTTTCCGAGCGTGATATCTCCGTATCATTTGTGAACATGTAGAACCGCACCTTGCCCACAGATGTTGCGAACAGGATGGGATCTCTTGCTTCGGATTCTTGAAGCAGTGGGTTGTTTGAAGCGGCCATTGCTACTGTTGTCACGCCTTTCTTCTGGGGTTGGCCCTGATATATAGCCAGATTAATGGGTCGAAGATGCTCTTCTTTGCCGTACACTTTGACTACTTGGTTTGTAAAGGTATTAAGAACCTTGATACCAAAAATAGAGCCGTACAGAATGAAATGACCCGACTCGTCAAAAATGACGTTGGTGTATCTCCGGAAGGAAGCCGACTCCACCTCTCGTTCGGCAGCGAGTCTCCGACCGAAATCGACGTCGTCTAGCTTCTGCGCCGCAGTTCCACCTTGCTGCATCTCTTCCACGGCCTGCAGAGACTCATCGTAGGTGCGGTATAGCTTGGCCGTAGCAAACTCAAATATGCGTATCTTGCGATCAGGGAGCGAAAATGATACGAATTGATGACCGGATGGCGAGACAGTTAGCGATACCGGTACAGACTTTGCCTTTTTGAAGTCGAATAGGTTGGTAGAGCTTTTGTACTGGTAGACGTTATCGGGCTTTTCATAGTTAGCACTTGGCGACCAATATTCGAGCATTCCATTCTCGTCAGCAGATACAACACAGTCATAAGCATCGTTGAATGCCATGAGCGAAACCACACTTCGATGAAGCCCTTTGATGGTATGCAGCGGCTCCTGGCGCTCTCCCCTGCCATCATATATATGGATCAAGGGCTTGGAATCATCCGAGATGGCCAGCAGTGGCAGCGATGCGCCACGCTTGTGAACCCAGCAGATGCACTTGGGCGAGTACTCCAAGGACAGCATGGCAAGGAGGTCGAAGGTAATCACGTCGAAAATCTTGACGGTCCCGTCGGCACCAGCAGTCGCAAAGCTCCTCCCATCCTGGCTCACAGAAACGGAGCGAATCTCGCCCTGATGAGCCTTGAATTCCTTGACAAACTCAATACCCTGGGCAACCTTCTTCCAGAACTTGACGACACCGTCGACGGAGCTCGTGATGAGGAATTCGGTGCGGGTGACCGTCAGGAAGGAGAGCTGCTCCTTGTGCATCAGGGATTTGGAATACCGCGACGTCTTGGGCAGCGCATCGACGTAGAGCTTCTCGTACGGTAGGACACGTCGCTTCTTCTTGGGGGCGTTGGCCGAGGGAAGCTGGGGTCCCATATCATCGTCGGAGGAGCTATCATCTGCATATCGCAATTAGACTGGTGTCGGGTCAGAACAGATACGTGGACTTACGTACCGGAACCGCCATTATTTTCCACGAAATCATCGTGGCTACGTTTGCTACTAGCCTCAGTCATTTCCAGTATAGCTTCACGCTCTACTCAGGCCTCTGCAAGTATAAGTCGAAATAAGAGAAGTATGTGAGTCTCTATTGGAATGTGTTTCGTAAATACTAGTAGCTTCCTCCTTCGAGAGACGCAGGTGAGATGAACACAAAATTTCAAGACGAATGAGCTTGCCTAGCAGTACCTTTGAGGTGCTAACCAGCCTAACCGCATGCCTAGACCAACTGTAAGATAGGTACCTACTTAAGCTAGGTACATAGCTTAAGTGGAGCACGGAAATGGCAGAGGCCGATGACCCCACATTATTTTTGAGAGCTTTGAATGGCGTCAGGAGATTTGTTACCTACTGGTGCCCTTAATTTCAGCCATTGCTTCCTTCAATCATGAACTTCAAATGACCACTCTCGTTTCGTCCTTCGTTGACGTGTGTAGAATTTTTACAGCTATAAACTACTACCGACACGCAAAACAATACAAGACAATCGCTTCACATTATACGTTAACAGACTCATAAAGATGGCTGTGCATCCTCTTCAACGACTTGCGTCGCCGTCGAGGCAGATATCGATGCTGCTGCACACCGCCGGCATCGTCTCGTTCCTAGCCACCTTTCGATACCTAGATAATCTGGAAACACCAATCTCGGCTGGCTTTGGGGGGCATTACCAGTTCCTGACAATCATTGGCCTCGCCCTAGCCGTCTGCACTTTCGCCGTCGGTCTCGTTGCTGATTTGACGTTATCGCCGAGCCTCTTTCGGGCCAAGAACACTCTCGCCATGTGCTCGGCACCGTTAGAAGTACTCATCAGCGTGCTGTTCTGGGGACTCTGTGCAATCGACAAGAGCCTCGTATTTCCGCCCGAGTATGAGCTTGATTTTCTCCCAAACTTTGGTTTTCACGCAGCCCCTGGCCTGTTTCTTACCCTGGATATGCTCTTGTTGAGTCCACCGTGGACCACGAATGGCTTTGCAGCGGTTGCCTTGAGTCAGATGCTCGCGTCCTTGTATTGGTTCTGGGTCGAATATTGCTATAGCAGAAATGGCTTGTACGTATTGATACCTGTGCTCAAGTGGTATATTTTGTGTAGCTCATGCGAGATGACGCCTTAGGTATCCTTACCCAATTTTCGGCATGCTAAACACATGGCAGCGCGCAATGCTGTTTACGTTCTCGGCTTTTCTGATGACTGGCAGCACCCTTTCTCTCAAATGGCTGTATGGGAAATTGAATGGTCTGGAGCCTTTAAGGCGAGAGGCCAACGGCAGGCCCACAGGCATTCATGCAAAAACTCAATAAATACATCAGAATTCCAGTGTATGTTCCATCGCTAAGATCCATGTAAAATCAATGGGCATGCGGCAGGCCGTATATGAGGATGTTACACAACAGAAGGGCTATGCTTTACGAGCAAAATACCATGAATCCTAATGCCGTTATGTGTTTGAGTGGGTTCGGATCTCCGGGATTGGTCGCTAACCCGGACCCGAGAGGCTGTAGGGCAGCATTGTCGAAGCGTCACGGTGTAAGTAGACCGGATAGAATAGATTATGGCGAGTCAGAAAGCTACTCGTCAACTAAACCGAGCACATTCATAGCCTGTTGGTGATGAATACACACTAGGAATATAAGTATGAGTATGTACATGCTTCATCCTGCCACGTAGCACGAGTAAACACCTGGATTTAGACATGATACCTAAGTCGTGAACAATCGAGGGTAAGAGACGCTAGATGTACCACTTTAGCCATGTACATTCCACGTTTGTCGATGTTTATTGTTATAGCCAATATTATTGAATCTCACTCATTGCTGATGTTTAAGATTGTAAAACTGTTGGGTGTAGGCAGGGTCGAGCTGTCAAGCTACCTTAGTGTGTAGCTTCAATTCTACATCATTACCGTACGCATATGTGACAATTCGCAGATTCTGACGGTTGGCATTTTCTCTGGAGTAGACAGCCTGCAGTTATCTTACAGGCCCTACTCCGTACCCTCATCGAAATTAGATAGCGTAGCATTCACCAGTTGCCTGGAGAGTGCATTAAGCGCCATAACCAGAGAGGAACACCAATATTGATGTACCTAACCCTTCCGCATTCATCACACTGGTAGCCTTACATGTCATGACTCTCTTGTCGAGCATGCGCTAGCCAATTCACCGATAACTTTTTCTAAATGTCTATGTTTCGGGAGTAGGATAGAGATGCATAAATTGGCCGCGGCCTCATCTACGCCAACTTGAAATCACCAGCCTACGACGGTGATATCCACGAAGCGGGCGATCGCATGAGAGGTGAAATAGACGTGAACCAAGCATATAATCGAAGGAGACGATAATATCCTTCAAAATAGTACTTCTCCCATCCGAATACCGCTCCAGCTATAGTTCAGTGATGCGACAGGATAGCCGGGCTTGGGACACTTGGAGCATGATATGCGAGAATACCACGAAATCAGAGCTATGCTGACGAGATCCCATCTCATGACAAAATTATATACATTTTACTACCTGGTTGATCTCGAATGCTAGAGCCACAATGATGCGCGTGTATAATAAAAGGAGCATGAACTTCTGCAGAGGATCGTCATCAAAAGCAGCCGTTTCTGTATAAGAAAAATATGTTGATATCACCCCGACGAGATAGCAGTCCACAGTCTGAGTATGACTTTTTTTGGATACGATTGGTTTGGGGATAGATCTGTGCCACTCCTGGGTTCAAGCGACGTCGACCATGACGACCTCCGGGAACGAAACTAAGGCCAGAGACCCGGGCTAAACCCATTGAAACATCGAAGTAGCCTGGATTATGCTCCTGAAGAGAATACATACCAATCAATTCCATTTCCTAAGCGCTGAAGCAACCTAGTAGGAGCGAGTCTACCCTCGTAGTGAATGCGGCTGTGTTTAACAGAACCAACATGCATACAGATCACAACCGAGGTGGGCGCTAATCAAATAAGGCAATCTTCAATTAAAACACCCGTGTATTATCACAGGATGTTTTATAACTCGGCGTGAAACTCTTCATTCCCAATTTGATAGTATTTCAACTGTCTCGCCTTTTCTTGCTTCGTTCTACAAGACCACTCTGATATTTGCGCCCAATATGACATCCCCTAAAGATGTTCCTACTCCTGCTGCGGTTGAAAAGGCGCGACAGCTTGTAAACCGAATCAATGAAGAAAAGGGGTTCCTTTCAGAGGAAGATCTGAACGCCATCGGCCCTCCGGACTATGGTCCGCGTCGGAAAGTTGAAATTGCGATGCTCCGCAAAGATAAACTCATAGGTTCGGGTGTCTTGACGTACGTAAATTGATTTCCAGGTTTCAAAACTTCGAGGAGGACCAAGAGCTGACGGCAACCTTTCGATTCTAGTTTGGCAAAAAATCTGTATACTTCTAATGCTAGATTTGTCTTCGAGCTGCTCCAGAATGCCGACGACAACAATTTCAGCAGAGCTATTGCCCGTGGAGAGGTCCCTTACATCTCGTTCCGAATTTTTCCAGACAAGATCATCCTTGAATGCAACGAGGACGGCTTCACACCGGAAAATTTACAGGCAATTTGCGCTATAGGCCAGAGCTCCAAAGTTGGTGCTCAAGGTTATATAGGAGAGAAAGGCATTGGCTTCAAGTCAGTGTTTATGGCCGCCTGGCGCGTCCATATTCAATCCAATGCATTCTCCTTCACGTTTACGCACCGAAAAGGTGATTCGGGGATGGGAATGGTCTCACCAGTGTGGCAAGAGCCGGAGGCGCCCATGGATGCTTCGATTACGCGCATCACGTTGAGTCTGCACCAGTACGATGATGCAGATATGCAAAAGCGGGATTACAGCAATATAGTCAGCCAATTCAACAAACTTCAGGGAACATCGCTTCTCTTCTTGAGGAAATTAAGACAGATCCGAGTATCATTCTGCAACAGAGAGGGTAGCCAGACGTCCGGAATAGAGCACTCCCTCCACGGAAGCGATCGTGTCACAATCCGCAAGACGTCTGGTATCTCTAATGTCCCTAAGACCGTTGAAGACAGGATATACCACGTTACTAAACATATTGCGCGTAACGTCCCAGCGAATGAAAACAGATCTTATTCCAGTGACCAACACCGTACAGACGCAGAAACGGAGATTGTTCTGGCCTTCCCGTTGACCGAGGACTCGATACCTATCGACGATGAAAATCAAGATATATATGCCTTTCTGCCATTGAGAACAATGGGTTTCAAGGTAATGTTACTCGAACACGGTAGTTCTTATGTATAGAGAAGTCATCGCTAACCGAAAATCAATAGTTTCTCATGCATACTGATTTCGTAACTGAGGCTAGTCGCCAGGGTATCGTCACTACCTCCCGCCGAAACCTGGGCCTTCGAGCAGATATCGCGGACTGTTTCATCAAAGCCGTAAAACAATTTTGCCAAGATTCGACTCTGCAATTCCAGTGGATGAGATGGATACCACGGCGAGATACGTATCCTTGGGACGATTTCTGGAACGGCTTGCTCGACATGGTCGACAGACGCATCAAGGAATCGAGTATATTCCGCCGCCGGACTGATAATCAGCTCACAACTTTGTCTTCATTACGCATGCTTCATGATGGCTTTCTCGACGAGAAGGGGAATCCGCTCTTCAGAGACACATCGTCCCCCGTGTATATTTCTGGGCAATATACAAAAACTGACTTGAACCTGGTGAAACCATTTGGATTGACCGGCTTATCAGTGGAGGAAATCATTGGCCTTGTTTGGTCCGATTTTCGAGACGGATCATCTCGCCTGAGAGGAACAGATTGGAACAGTGATTGGTACAGACGTGTAGCCACGCAACTTCTCTCATGCATGGAAAAAGGAACCATCATACAACAGGGGCATATTCGAGCACTGGGAATTGTTCCCTTAAGCACCGGGGAGCGGACTTCTGTTGTGACCGATGGTCCATTATATTATCACCGCTGCAGAGGAGGAATCCAGATACCTGACGGCCTTGGTCTCAAACTAGTCAGTCCCACTGTTATGGCCAACTCTGAGTTACGCAGACTCTTCGACAAATTTGGTGTGTTGACAGCACCCATTCAACTTGTTCAACTTCAGATAGCTACCTTCGCGAATAAGTTTTCCAAAGTCGATGGTGCTTTGCTACAGACGGCGGTTAGCCATTTGGCGTATCTATACCTAACGCACGATCATAAAGATGGCAAGCTCAAGTCAGACTATTTCGACAAATATCACGTATACAATGTCAAAATGGATGCACAGAATCCAAGAGAATATATCACCTATTTACCAACTTCCGATCCGCAGGAGCCGTTAGAACTTCTTCGCGGTCAGGGTTATGAAGATACATTCATCCACGATGCTTATCTTAAGGGAGGCCCTCAAACGCCGCTAGGCAAACTAATCTCATGGGTGGACTGGATCTGCAAGTCTTTAAATATACGCCGATCTCTTCGCCTGGTTTTTCCAGACACAACACCCGGAACTTTTGGGCTCGCATCTGAGCTCAGCATTGTGAGCGCGAAATGTCCCGACAAGCTTGTAGGTGCTTTACAAAAATCGTGGCCTGAGGAAGGGAAATACTTCGATAAGAACCCAAAACTGGTGGATGAGATGAGAAACCTTAAGGTGATGGATAAGTATGAGCGAAAGATTCCTCTTGGAGAAGCATATCTGCCATTGCCAGAACTTGAGGCATCATTTTCTCGTTTTGCCGAAGGCGAAAAGTTCCCCTTCCTTCAACTGACCGAACCCATTGAATCTGGAACGTACAAAGAGAAATGGGGCTTTTTGGTCGATGTTTTGGAGGTTGGGTATATCAAAGACGTGAACTTTTACCTGGATGTACTTATATCACTTCGGCGCTGTTGGCAAGGCCCCAGCGATTCAGTTAAGCGCCCGTTAAGATATTTAGAGCTTTACAAAACAATACAAGGCTCTTGTCAGACATCCGACAATGAATTCGAGGCACAGGATATGGTTATGTGAGTATTTTCGACATTATCATCTTGGTCTATTATCAAACACGTGAGGATTTTGTGGCTTATATCGAAAGAAAACAGTGCCTCGAACAACAAATATGATTGCATATTTATTCCCGCACATGGGCCTTATTCGAATGATATGGTAGGCCGAAGGGAGTGTGTATGGGTTGGCCACGAAAACCTACAGACGGTGCGTCCGCTTGAATCCATATACAAATCCAAGTTTGGCCTGGCCGAGGCCGACATGGAAACCCTAAAAAAGTATTTCCATACGATCCTAGAGATCCCAAATTGTAGCTGGGAGCACTACGTCAACGAGATTCGCGAGCTCAAAAGCTCCACTGATATTGACTTTGACTGGGTCAACGATCTTTATCACTTCATCGACCAGGAGCGGAAAGAGTTCCTTTTCATGGGCACAGACAAGCTGAGGTAAGTATTGGGTTGTGTCGATCATCCATTCTTGCAATACTGACAAATGGATAGAGCGGTATTCTCTAACGAGCCCTTGATATATGCAAACACAAGCGGTTCGTCCTGCTGGCATACCGTAAGCCAATGCGTATGGTCTAGCGCTACACAAATTCAAGGTCGTGTCGCATTGAACGATACCTACCCAGATCTTCGAAATTTTTTGGTTGACTTCCTTGGAGTTACACCCCTTACGCTCGAATTGGCATACGGCGAGCTAAAAGTGAAGGGTAATAGTGATCCTGCTCCGCCGATAGAAGAAGTAAAAGATACCATATTCGCATTCAATTCACTATTGCACGCACGTGAAGCTTCGGACAAAATTCCGGACCCAAAGAAGCTCGCTGGTTGCAAGTTTCTCCCTGTTCGATATCCTACGGCGGATGGGAACTACAATGTCAAGCTGGCAGACATGTCGACTGACTTTGCCATCGTGGACAGGCAGCTTTTGAACGAAGCATTCGCCCCCATGACCAAGCTACTCGACTTCAGCCTCGAGGAGACACGGGAGCTTGGGCCGTTCATCGACTGGTTAGGCTTTCGTGGGCGGTATCTCTCTGTCGCCGTCAAGGAAATAACAACAATTGCAGTCGATAGTGACACTACCAGACCTATGCAGAATCCAGAGAGGAAAATTAGCAGAAGAGCTCACGGCTTACTCAGAATCGCCATGCATAATAACAGTCCACGAACCAGACGCTTATCAGATAGAGAATGGTTGTACGAAAAACTCCGCTTAGCAAGAGTGTTGGAGACAGATGGTATCTCGTCTGAGCTACATCTCTCGCAAGACGGTCGCGATCTGAAGTATGTTAAGGAGGTGAGCGAATTACACATTAGCGAGGAACCGGATCACGACCTCGAGCGCATGGTACTCGCGATATATGTACCTCGAGACATGGATCGCCAGAACATCTGCTATTTTGAGACGCTCCCTGCACGCCTGTTAGAATGGCTTATGACGGATGAAATGACTAATATAAAGACTCCGATCTACCAGAAAGAGGCGCTCGATGTGGTCAACTCCATCATCAACGCGCCCGAGAGGAGCATCTCTCAGATCCTTGTTGCCAGAGGAATTGTGGATGCAGATGTTGCCATTAAAGACGACGACGACGATGGCGATGGGGAGTCGGTGACTTTGCATAATGGCGAGGGATCATTACACGATGGAGCACTAGAAGAAGAGCAGCAAGAAGACAATGAGGAGAGAGGCGGCGAGGCGGAAGATGTCGTATCTATCACCCAGGTTTCGAGTCGACACGCCATTACTCTACCTACGAGGCCCCGGTACCAGAGTCACGATGTCGACCCAGAGGTAGCAATAGCAGCAGTGGCTCAGCGGGCAGGCGAGTTCCAGACGGACTACGTCAGGCTTTTGAGCCACGTTATTTCGCGTGCTCGATTGGCTACGTTTCCCCGTCAGGGTATATTTGCCGGGCTCGCAGATGCCAATGTACCCTTCGGGGAGAGCGCAAACGCGGGTACCGGTGCTGATAGTGAAGGGAGGAGACTATTTCACTCGCGCGTACCCCTAGAGAGGGACATGAAGATCGGAGCAGCTGGCGAACTTTTCGTGAGTCTTCCCCCCTAGCTCCATATGCATTCCGAAATAGATACCGGTGTAGGCTAACATGATACTCTCTTCTTGTAAATAGGTCTTTGAACTACTATCGCGGCTAGATCCCTCTCTCCCAGGCTTCGGCCGAGACAATTGGCAGAGCACGATACGAAAATTCGCCACTAGCCATCCTGACTACACCGACATGCAGCCATGGAGTGGACGCGAGACGGCGGATATCGTTTATTCGGACCATAGCGGATCATTCACCGAGCTGCTACTCAACAAGGGTTATTTGCAAGGAAACAGAAGGATGTGGGAACAAATGAAACTTAACTATATGATTGAAGTCAAAACAACCACCCAGTCTGTCGAAACGCCTTTCTTCGTGAGCAAGAGACAGTTTCAGCGGGTATGTTCTCCATTTATCTCTCCTTACTTGCCCTCTTTGCTTCATCCCCTGCCCCTTTTACATAGATATGTATGCGCCAGGCTAAACATTTATTCGATACAGATGAACGAGCATACAGGTTTTATACCCACCCCATTCAGCAGCTCTCCAACCATTTATATGATCCTCCGCGTATTTAATGTCGATAACAATAGCATTGGGGTTAAGGTGTATATGGACCCTGAGAAACTGCGGCGCGACAATCTACTCGTGTTCACAGAGCTGGGTTATTCCGTGACGCCTAGGGCATCAGCAGACTAGAGACCCTAGGCCTAGGAATCAAACATCTTGACTTTATGTCTCAGCACCTCTGGTATCTCATTACTTTTACTATTTTCACGGCCAACATGCAGCACCAAATTTAGCCGGATGCAATGAAGTTGATATTCATATTAAAGCACAACGCATGATATACACTACCTAGGTAAATATACCTATCAGATAAAGTGGGATAATATATGTAATAAACCAGCGTACTGTAAATATATTCATGAAAAGAAGTGAGGAATAGCCTGCCTAGCTAAATAACAGGTCTTTAGAGGAGACCAAGAATAGTGACAGATTATATACCTAGAGCCGTAGAAAACTTGAAGGTTAAGCCATACTCTCTTACTTAGGTTAAGTCACTCGCACTGGCTCAATACTTAATTATACGGGAGTTGTTAATGTGATCTAAGCGCTTCAATGGCTTTCAAACTTCCCAAAGGAAATCATTGAAATTTTCTCAAAGTTTTCATTAATTTGACAATTACTGTTCCAAGCGGCAAAAGCCCGGAATGAGGTAGTCATGACTCATAGATGTAAGACGAAGCCGGAGCGGACCGCATCGCATCTTCGATTTGCAGGGGGCGAAGTTGTTTGTGAGGATGAAGCAGGATTTAGGACGCTCTGAATTACCATGGGTATGTGCATGTGCACTGTAATGTGCACAGGCGTTTCAATTTCTCTCTTTATCTCGTGAGCTTTGAATTATGATCTGTGTGCTACGTAGGGATCGGTAGCATAGAGTGATATACTGGGAGGTCTTTCAAAAGGGGCTCTCAGTCGCAACTACTGCCACTGATTATGGCGCTTCGTTCGGCACTTAGACATCTCATGGTATGAGTAATACTTGTCGCATGGTGCGCTAAAGGCAAATACAATGTCAGCTTCACTTCTTCACGAGGCAAAGAGATACAATCTTACGAGCTACCAAAAAATGTGATCACAAGGGTTTGCTCAGCTTCATCATGACTGCAGAACTTGGACATAATCTAAGTACGTATTAGCTAGAGAGAGCATGCATGCACAAGAAGCGACGATAGCCCGATATGGACAATAAGATGTTCCTATAATTACTTCGTACAACGTCCGCCAATTCAAACTTCTAATTCTACCACGCTCATTCAGCTGTGACATAGCATTTTATATACATATAGACTTCACAATTGAGCATTATCATAGATTTTATTGTATGAGCATTTCATACGCGTGGTAGACTTGTACCCACTGTGAGTGGAAATACGCCACTGGCCCCACCGTTTGCCCCTCCTCCGCACTAACACGGTTTTCAGGTACATACAGTAGGTCCCTACTTCGTGGGTAAGCTTCCGTCTTAGGTAGCTCTTCGCGCACTAAACCCCGCCATCGGAGCTCTACAAGATAGAGTCATCAGGATACAAAAATTTCGGCCGCTTCTCAGCAGTTCATTCTTTCCTAACCTCTCTTGTCTGGTTAATTACTTACCCGGCATTGATAATCCACTATCATTCATCCTAGTCCTGACCGCTTTTATTCCTCCTCTAATCAATTGAGTGTTATAATCGTCGAAGCTTAGCCGCGCTAGAGCGATCTCATCATGTCGGTAGGTGACTAGCAAGACAATTCGGCAACCAGCGTGGAGCGCAACCCAGGCTAATGACTCTGCATCTAGAGCTTCTATATCGAGAACAAGCATGTGGGAAACAAGACCGAGAGCGAAGATTGGCGCAGTTAGTAACGTGGTAACGACTATGGCCGCTGGCCGAGAAACTAAGTGAAATCCAGTTCGCGGATACAATCCGTTAACACCGCCCGATCTGCTTCAGCATGAGATCCCCCAGACTTCCAATTCGAAGCGTACCGTGCTGGAGAGCCGCGAGGAGGCAGTGGCCGTAGTCAATGACACCGACGAGAACGGCAGGCTGCTGGTCATTGTCGGCCCCTGCTCTATCCACGATCCCAAGGCTGCACTCGAGTACTGCGACCTACTGTTGAAGGAGAAGGAAAAGCACAAAGATGAATTGCTCATTGTGATGCGTGCCTATCTCGAGAAGCCGCGGACAACAGTCGGCTGGAAGGGCCTGATCAATGATCCCGACATCGACAACAGCTTCCAGATCAACAAGGGTCTGCGGCTGTCGAGACAGCTCTTCGTGGATCTGACCGACAAGGGAATGCCAATTGCCAGCGAAATGCTCGATACAATCTCGCCACAGTTCCTTGCTGACGTCCTGTCGGCTGGCGCTGTCGGTGCAAGAACAACGGAAAGCCAATTGCATCGCGAATTAGCTAGCGGTCTGTCCTTCCCGGTGGGCTTCAAGAATGGCACCGATGGCACGCTCGGCGTCGCAATTGATGCCATTGGCGCTGTGAAGCACCCCCATCACTTCCTCTCCGTGACAAAGCCTGGCGTTGTAGCTATTGTCGGCACAGTGGGGAATGAGGATTGCTACGTCATCCTCAGAGGTGGGAAGCGCGGCACTAACTACGATGCTAAGAGCATCGCGGAGGCCAAAGCAGCCCTGGCGAAAGCTGGACTGAAGCAGCGACTGATGGTCGACTGCAGCCATGGTAATTCGGAGAAGAATCACAAGAATCAGCCCAAGGTTGCGGCTAGTATTGCAGAGCAGCTGTCGAAGGGTGAGACGGGAATCATGGGTGTCATGATTGAGAGTAACATCAATGAGGGTACGGTTTTATTTTCTCTGTACAAAATCTCAAGGGCGTTATCTAATCGTTAAATGCAGGTAACCAGAAAGTCCCCAAAGAAGGCAAGGCAGGTTTGGCCCATGGCGTAAGTATCACGGACGCCTGCATCGGATGGGAAGACACAGTGTCAGTCCTCGATGTGCTTGCCAATGCCGTCCAGGCCAGAAGAAAAGTGAACAATACAAATGGCCAATAATGAGCCAAACATATAAGAGATGGTTTCCGAGAAAAAGAGCCGAAGGTTCAACATCGAGTGCGACTACGAAAAAAAAAAAAAGAAAAGAAAGAGCGATGCATAACAAGGCCAAAAGTAGACACATAGGCGTCGAGGTAAACAAAAATAGCATTCGCATATAAGCTTGAGAAATTCGCCGGCGGAATACTGCCTTCGTTCAGAAGAGGCTTCAACATAGCACTGTCTAGCAAGAGAAGGCTGGTGTCTTTAAGAGTAAAGGAAGGAAATCATCATTGTCCCTGAAGACGCGACATGGGACAAAGGTACACGAAGATATAGGTGTCGTACCCATCGCATTAATCCGCATTGATCACTTAACTGCCGTTCTGTTAGCCATCCTCCCAACTCCCATAGTTAAATCTGAGAATCATTTCACTAGGACCGACACTCGTTTCTAAGTATCGCGCTCGCTGAATCTGCGTTGACATTGAAAGTGTTCGTGCCGCCTACAAGAATGCATCATATGCCATGTGCCAGATGTTTCGTAACATGAACAAGGGCCGCCCAGTCTTGTAGTCAGATCATCACCAGCTCTCCATCAGAAGATCTTCTATCTAAACAGAAACAGAAGAAGTGACTGTTCTCTATCCCACATCTTCCGCGACATGAGAGCGTAACGCTCGAATATAACGCCCGTCGCAAGCAAGTGCTTGTTCAAATACACCACCACACCCACCACACCCTAGAGCCTCAACCCCCTTACCCCTTACCCCTTAATTCCCAACACATCCCTCCACGATCCTCAAATTCCCAAAATCATCATACTCAACCCTACCCCCCTGCACAGCGCAGCGCCAGTCCTCGGGGAGCGGGATCTTGTCGCCGGAGTCGGGATCCCACAGCCAGCCCTCGCGCATCCACATCCAGCGCAGACAGGCGCGCAGTTCCTTGTCGCGCGGGCGCACGCGCATCCACTCTGGCTGGAACCCGGGCTCCATCTCACCTCCATAATCACATTCAAATTCAGATTCAGATTCCTCTTCGTCCTCGAAACCGGACGTTTTGTTTCGTCTTTTCTTTTTGCGCCGGCGGCGACGACGACGGCCTGTCCAGTCTTCCGAAACGCCGCGTAATACGTCCCGGCAGAAGATCCGCCAGCTGTCTATTGCGTACGGACCCTGCGTCATGTGGCCGATTTCCCAGGCCGGTATTTTCTTCGTCGCTGGGGTTGTTGTTGGGTTTGGATAGCTGTCTTCGTCTTCGCAGTCCCTCTCTCCTCTCCCTTCATTCCCGCCGTTGTTGGTCTGTGGTGGTGACGATCCCACCAGTGTTGAATCTCCATCGCGATCATCATCACTATCACCAAGCTTCACAAAAGCCTCTCCATCCCCAACAGGACAATCCCCATACCCCCTAACAGGATACACCACCCCCTTCCTCGGCGGCCTCGTGATCCAAAGTCTCGCATACCGCTGTATCGCCGCGGCCCTCACGACGCCGAGCCCAAGGTGGCGGATCCGCGATACTATATCAGCCGTATTTTCCTCTGCGGCAAGCGCCTCTGGTGTCGGGTACCGGGCCATCAGGGCCCGGAATACGGGGATTGCCGCACGCCCTGTGGTCCGGATCAGGAATGTCACGGCTACGAGTAAACGGAATGGGTCGTGAGCTAGCTCTTCTTGTATGAGTCCGAAGCGAGGACTGTCGAGTCGTGGGAAGGGGAGTGCTGAGACGGTTCCTCGCGGCGGGCGTGGGCGTTTGGGGGGGCTGGGGATGGATTTGGGGGTTGCTGGTGGTATGTTGAAGTAGGGAGATTTGGCTTGTCGTTTGGGGCTTTTGCCTGGCTTGAGTGAGTCTGATAGCGGTTTTTGCCCGCCCTCTGGGATTTCCTGTAGTTTCCTGGTGGTGTGTGCCTGCTTGGCTGCTGCCGTTGCACATTTGATATCCGGATTCGATAGATCTGCGTTTTGTATCTTAAGACAGTCAGGCGTAGAAACAGCTGACTCCCGGTCTTGCGAAACTTCTGGCGTAGCTGCCCTCTCCAAGAATTCTGGTTGCGTATTATCACCAGCCTGCTCTATCGACCTCTTAGACGCGGGCGAGTTGCTTTCCGAGGGCGCCGTAGTCTTGCCCTTCATCGCGGCAGTCTTCTTCCTCCTCTTCGCCGTTTTGTTCTTAACCTCAGCTCGATCTTCAGTCTCAGTCTCTCTATTATCATCATCGCCACGGCCCTTCGGTTCAGGTTCCGACCTCTCAGCCCAATAATGCGACATACCAGATCCTTTTCCATGTGCCTTTGCCTTTTTCCGCTTCTTCACTGGCGCCGATATCTCCACCGCCGAATTCTCCGCGTCAGGATGCGGCCGGCTCTTCCTCTTCCTCGCCTTCTTTCTCAGCTGCGTCGTCGATTCAGGTGCAGGAAGCGAAGATACAGATACATCATCATCAACACCATAAATCTTCGCCAGAAAAGCAAGTACATCCTGTCCGTCTAGAGATCTGGGATCGAAGTTCCTCTCTCGCATAGCCGTCGCACAACTGATGGCCTGGAACCATCCCTCCACGCCTCGCGTGAGGGCGAGGTTCGTGAACTTGTTAATGTCTTGATCACTTCCTATCCGGTGCATTGCCACTCCGCTGAGATATCTGACTTCCTCTTCATCGCCGGTTTCGAAGTTATAGACCAAAGCGTCGGATACCGGGAGGTTAAGTGCCGGCGCGTGCTCGTTGGTGGCTGCCTGGGACTGGCGCTTGCGCTTGGTCTTAGTCGAACCCATGATATTTATTCGGGATAGAATAGTTGGTGATCGTGATCGTGGTGGCTTTGCGGGATGTAGATGAGAGAAAAAGAATGGTGGTGGTGTTTGTTATGAAAAGAGTAGAATAGGTAACTGGTAAGACTGATGAATTTGATAAGAAGTTGGCTGCCTTGGGGTTGGTCAGTTTCACAGCAACTGATTTCATGTGGTGGGATGAGGCGACTTATGTACATACAAGACCAGAATCAATTGAATGTGGGGCCTAGACACTGGTAATTTATAGACAATTGGTAGGCAGTAACCCGTGGATAATAATAACCCCAATGGTGATATCTACAGCAGGAACAATACACATATATCTCAGTGGTAGAATCTGGTGTGCTGTTGTATTGTCTGCCTATGTAGGTAGGTACTTGATTAAGTGGTAGGTATGGGCATTGGGGTGGGTTGTGATACTTAGGGCTGGCCAGCTGTAGTTTTATATGAGTTGTCAGATTCACCCTGAACGATGGTTCTTTATGTTTGACAAAGATTCTATACCTGTTGGAATGGTTAGAGCGCATCATGAGTGGTGGTTACTACGAGGAACAGCATTTTGTGGAGACTATAAATGCAAATGCTTTCGGGGCTATGAGTATCACTATTTGCCTATCTATGTGCATACCACTACTCATAGAATCCTGTCCAAGTGGGCTTTTTCTCTGAAGACGTCTAAGAACAGAGGAATTTGATTTACACTCTAGAATCGCGATTCGGAGGTGCTTAGCCCCATAGGCGACGCCAATGCCCCCCTTTGCCGCCAACAAGGGAATCGTGGGGAATCTAGAACTACATACGAAAAGAGGTTTCGGTTTTAGACACGAATGTTGTTGTTGACCTTGGGGGGATCGTAGACAATCTTTCTCGACTTGACGGATGCCCACTTGTACCTCTTTACCCATATGCTCAGAGCGGTCAAGACAGCAGTCATGGCCAGAACTTTCATGCCCATACGCTTCCGGTCATCCATCTCAGGCTCGGCCGCCCAGTTGAGGAATTCCACGACGTCCTTGGCCATCTGCGATGTCGTGGCAGGGGTTTCATCTTCGTACTCGACCAGGCCGTCGTAGAGAACACGAGCCATGGCAATGCCAGTGCCGGGGAAGTAAGGATTGAAGTTGAGGCCAGCACCGACCTGGGCACCGGCGGGGGGCTCTTCGGGATAACCGGTCAACAAGCTGAAGACGTAGTCGCAGCCACCGTGACGTCCCTTGATGATCAAGCTTAGATCGGGAGGTAGGGCACCGTTGTTGGCAGCTCGGGCAGCTTCATCGTTTTTATAGGGCGCGGGGATATAGTCGGACAGCTTTCCGGGGCGCTTCTCGATCTCTCCCTCATCGTTGGGCTCGGTGTCGTATTCGTTCTCCTCGGCCATGGCCTTTGCCTCATCGACAGTGAGGATGGTACCGACAAGGGATCGGTACGGAACACGGCTGAGAGAGTGGCAGGCCATGCAGACTTCACGATACACCTGGAAACCTCGACGAAGACTATTGATGCGAGTAAGAACGAGCATGTTGAAGAAGGATAGATATAGGTGCATCAACTTACGCCTGGTGGTCGAAGGTCTTCAGCCATTGTTCGTGGACCCAGGGATACTTGGAAGGATGAAGCCTGGCATGCGCTGGTCAGCCCAGGTACATCTACGTCTATATGTGCATCTGCATCCGCATCTTCGGCTTCATCTTCGTCATGATTTGTGATAGCGCCACAAAACCTTGAAGCCCACGACGTCCACCATCTATTCGGTCTAGGATGTTGTTCATTTGCGACGGGTCATCGGACACTCACCCTTCTTCAGCAGGCGTCGCGGCATGCGCGACCGGTCCGTAGAGGTGAAGATACCAGGCGACTGAGCCGATAGCGAGGGTCGTAGACGCGACCGCCGCCACGTTGAGTCCTGTGGGAGGTTTGGCCGAGGCGCCGGAACCGGAAGCGATGGAGCGCTATGCATCATGAAGTACAGTTAGTGTGCGTGCCGGCGGAGGTGAGCTGGGAGCTGGACTTGTATGTATCAAGCAGTCGGGGTCGGGTCCGGTCGGGGTTCTAGAAAGCCGTACCTTGGCTAAGGCATTTGTGCCATTCCGAGCGCCATTCAGCATGCGCATCGAGCGCAGAGTTGATCTCGCCAACATGTTGGGCATGGGCCGTGGACCAACCGGCGTTCGGGTCAATGGATGGTTCGAGGAGCGGAGAGGTCGGTCGAGGTGGGTGGTGAACCGAGCCAGAGCATCAGGAGCGATGAATTGAAAAAGTGCTCAGTCCTTGAAGCAATTGGAAATACCTGCTTCCTATTGGACCGCTGCCCAACAGCTACAGTATGAGGGGAGCCACACTTACACGTGACTTTGAACTACCTGGAGAGAGCCGAGAGCTAATTAGAGCTTACCTGCACCTACCTAAGTTAAGTACTTACACAGCTACCGCGCTTGCAAACCCACTAATCATTGCAACACTTTCATCACCTGTTTCTATCCAAGTTCTCAATCTGTGTTTTCTGTTTCTTCACATTGCACATATAGTATCGGGCATCTAGTGCTCATTGTGAATCTCTTTGTGTATCATCATTACTTCAATTAATTCATAAGTACCTAAATGGGGAATTGTTCTCGACGAAATCGAAAAGGGTAAATATGTGACCCAATCAACTGGCCATGGTTGGTTACCCAGGTATGATACTGGTGGTCCATGTCCCGGTGACTATTATCCTCCAGCTAGAAATGTTGAGTGTGGCTTTTGTCAAACCCATAGTTTCGATGAGTCGCCCTGATAGCTTGACGAGGCCGAGAGGAATTCAAATAGTCGCTTTGCGGATTCCCAGCTCAATCTCGTTCGGAGAGGCCAACCGGGAGCCATACTTTGACTCACTCCGCTCTGAGTCGGACTCGGTACTCCCATCTGTTCTGGCAGAATAGTACATCAATGGCGTAAGCGGATGAGCATGAGGGCAACGTCCTTGGCCAACTGCTGACCTGTGAGTATGGAACGAGCATTGACGATAACCAAATTGGCGCTCCTCGCTCTTCAATTTGTTTGACGGTAGTCGAAGTTGAGGATTCTTGAAGTCGACATCGAGTTTGCTCGCTGCTACTTTCTTCAAGTGATAATCATACTCCTCTTTCAGGCCGGCACACTCGCCGAAGATCGTTTCTAACGCGCCTCCTGCTTCGACGTCTCCCATTCCCCACGCTATCATTGCGACGATCCACCTACGCAGACTGCGCAGACAATAACTTGCCTCGATGTCGCATTCTGCATAGACGTACTTGACGAGTTCGGGGTCGATCTCCCAGTTACAGCGTAAATACAGGTCTTGGAGTGCGTCCATCGCCACATCTTGTAACGCCGCTTCACCGATGTTCGCAGCAAATAGTTGCAGGTTGACCAGATCCCAATGCAAGTCTTCGCACCATTCGTTCATCTCGGCGTCGTTTATGAAATGGCCGAAGCCTTTCCGCTCAGAAAGCCAGTATTCGAAAAGCCTGAACATGTCTGGACATTGCCCTTCCAGTCGGATGACATGGTCAGCCTGGCCATACGTAAGCTCGAGCCGTGCTCGAAAATATTCGCATGAAGCTAGTTGCGATCTTGGGATCAAAAATTCCCTAAGATTTGGGCCAACTAAGATCTTGATCAGATCTAATTCTCCGGTCCTGTTTCTCGTTGCTTATGAGTCAATTAATCTAAACCCTTCGCTGATGCACAACCACTCACGGGCTTGGAGTGATGACGCCTCGTTTCCCAATAGACACGATTTTTGCCGCGTCCCCAACCGTGTCACTAGTTCGCTCAAGAAAAGTCGGCATCGAAGCGATTGTTGCTATTTCTCGTGCCCAGGAAAGTTGTTCTCTCGGATCTATTCGCTAAGATATGATATATAACGTCACGCAATACTAGCTTTGCATTCGTGTATTGGGCGTTGTAATGTTGGATAAAGTACGAAGTAGAGCTCACTCTTGCACGGCCCCCGAAAGAGGATGCCCATCCTTTTTGGCACCGCATCTGTGATACCCGTGGTCAGCACACGATAAGAGAAGGCTGCATGTGCGCAAAGCTCCTTTGCGATCGATCAAGCTCTGCCGTTCTCTAAGCTTCCCCTGCAGAGGCCAGGGGATATGGGACGAAACGACGGGGCGTAGCACGAACCAGCTGGGGCCGTGTAGCGACTCACGCTCGCTGACCGGACTAAACTGGATCTGGCCTGGGGCTTCTGCCACCGCAGAGAACCGCGACGGGAGCCAGGGCCAGGGCCGGGGTCAGGTAGTGTTTGAGGCCGTTACACCTGAATCAGCCCCCATAATTGAAACGCCGTCTCCGTACGGAGTAACAAGAGACTACTACGTCGGGTTAGGGACCTACACATAGATAAGGGTTCCTAATGTATACATCTCACAACGACAACGACAACGGATGAAGACGTATATACAGATGCTATGATGCGAGAATGTGTAACCATTCTAGCCTCAGTCTCTCTCTCATTTTACGAAGTTGCAGACACATATTGGCTGGCGAGAGATGCTTCTTTCCGGGTACCTGCCGACTGACTCGTCGCAAGGAATATTCGTTTGTATTCTTTGAAAAAGTCTTGACTAAGGCAGGGGACTTTTAAGCCCGCTTCCGCTTTTGTCAGCAACGGCGATGCAACACTGGCACAAGAGATCAACTTCTTGATCTAGGCACTCGCTAATTAGTGCATGGCCACATGGCCACCAAGATAGGCGATTGGTCCTCCAGATTGTTAACGCCGACTGGAGCGCCGAGCGGGACGACTCAGTTTCGTATGTAGATTATAGCTGCTTATTCATCGACTGGGCATCACGGCGAAAACGCTGTGGGTGATGAGGTCCGAACAGGCGAACCGGCGAGCACACCATCGAATTAGCGAGCTAGGAAGGCCGCAGCTAGTTGCGAACTAGCGAGCAATTGACGAGGTATAAATACGGAAGTTTCACTTCGAAAGAATCAACCACAATGCATAGTTACATCTCAGCATTCGAGTTCGTTTCTGTTCTTCCAGCTTAATAGATACCCGGCCAAGCGTCCTGTGTCCATTTGTATCCATCTCACTTTGAGATTGATTTATAGACCACTACTAGACATCTTCAAGTTCTACTAAACACCCGCCGCCATGTCGTCGTTTGAGAATAAGGCGGCCCCGGGCGTTCCCTTTTACACGCCTGCGCAGGAGCCCGCGGCCGCTTCGGCGCTGCAGCCAGCGACGGCGCCCACGCTGTTCCAGCCGCTGAAAATCCGCAATATGACGCTGCAGAACCGTATCGCGGTAGCCCCGATGTGCCAGTACAGCGCCGATGACGGCCACCTCACAGAATGGCACTTCGCACACTTATCGCAGTTTGTATTGCGCGGTACCGCCCTGACCATCGTCGAGGCCACCGCCGTGCTGGCCAATGGCCGAATTACGCCACAGTATGTTGAAGACCATCAGCCAATCCCGCATTTTATCTCAGTGCCGCATTGCTAAAATACGTTCGCCTGCAGAGACAGCGGCTTGTGGAAGGATAGCCAGATTGCGCCTCTCAAGCGCATCGTCGACTTTGCGCACTCGCAGAACCAGAAGATTGGTATCCAGCTGGCGCACGCGGGCCGCAAGGCCAGCACCATTGCCCCATGGCTAGTGCCCCGGGGCAAGGCCAGCGTCGTGGCCTCCAAGGAGGATGGCGGCTGGGAGGACAACGTTTGGGCGCCGAGTCCGATTCCATGGGCCGAGGACGGTTACGTGGTGCCCAAGGAGATGACGGCCGACGACATCAAGGAGCTGCTGCAGGGATGGAAAGATGCCGCGCGCCGCGCTGTCGAGGCAGGCTTTGACACCATCGAGATCCACGGTGCCCACGGCTACCTGATCACCGAGTTCCTGTCGCCAATTTCGAACAAGCGAACGGATGCGTACGGCGGTAGCTGGGAAAACCGCACACGGCTACTTTTCGAGACCATCGCCGCCGTGCGCGAAGTGATTCCAGCCACGATGCCATTGTTGCTGCGCATTTCCGCTACCGAATGGATGGAATACGCCGGTGCACCGAGCTGGACCATCGAAGACACCATCCGGCTCGCGAAGCTGCTCCCCGCCGCCGGCGTTGACCTTTTGGACGTCAGCTCGGCCGGTAACAACCCAGCATCGAAGATCGTAATTCACCCATACTACCAGGTCGATTTGGCCGGCGCAATCCGTGAGGCGCTGAAGAAGGAGGGGATCAATCTTTTGATCGGTGCGGTCGGCATGATCACCACCGCCGAAATGGCGCGATCCATTGTCCAGGAGGACGAAGCCCCCAAGGCAGATCTGGTCCTCATGGCTCGCCAGCTCCTCCGCGAACCGGAATTCGTTCTGCGCGCCGCGCACCAGCTCGGCGTCGAGGTCAAGTGGCCTAACCAGTACCATCGGGCCGGATGGGCGAAGAATGCGAAAGTTTAGATTTGGGAGACTATAGATCAACGACAGGCGAGCGATACTATAGACAATATCACGCTGACTACGACACGAACGACTACGAAAGCATTATTGGCGCGACTACTCTTCGAGCTAGATAAAGAGTCATTGAACCGCATTTACAAGGCGAAGGGGTATTCTGGAAGTGAGGGATATATATTTAGATCTATTAGACTCTAAGATTAGATAGATAGATATCAGACGCACGGGTTTTTACACGCGCAAAGTCTGGAAGATTGAAATTTTTGAGTTTGGAATACTTCGTATTTGAGTTCTTGATTTTTCAATTGTCACCGTCGCCAGTGTTGCACCGCAGTTATTTCAGTTCGCATGCACGTTCCTACAAATATCCCACATCTCACACACTCGCGTTAAAAAAACTCAGCGTAACCCGAGGACACGATGGATCGTCAATTACTACAGTACCTGCATTATTTGCGCGACCCCGCCTCCGCCGAATAATTGAACGGCACAGCAGCAGTAGCATCCCTTTAATCTCGACCCCTACAATTCCCACCATGCACAAGTGGCACTCTCCAAATAGCTATACAGCGCTTCTGTCCCATCCCTCACTCGCTCGCTCCAGTATTCAATCCCGGCTCATGATGCACCGCCGAACCAAGATGCGATCCGCGAGAGCGGCCAGGGTAGCTGTAGCTGTGATAGTCACTTGGCCTTGGGCGGGTATTCCTTGCCGTTGAGCACGACCTTGGGCTCGCAGGTGCACAGCTGCGCGGCGGGGACCGGGTCCAGGACCATGGAGACGTGGCTTCCGCAGCCTACCCACGAGGTCTTGCCTATATATTTCGACGCGAGGTGAGTGTTGGTCACAAATTATCTAACGGGGCAAATAAAGCATACAAAAATAAAATATAGAGGGAGAATAGATGGAAAAAAGGGCGAGGATGGTAGAGATGATTATTGGCGGTGTTGTTTAGGTAGAGTTACGAAGGAAATAAGCTTCTTCGTTGGAGGGAGGAGTGACAGAAGCTTAAGTCGCCGGGGATGCGGGTTTATAAGTGGAAGTGGGAATGGAGGTGAAGATAAAAATAGGTAGGTTCATCATGCAGAGAAGCGTTAAAATTGATAACATGGGAAAAACATACCGCATTGGCCGCAGTTGGCTTTCATGCACATGTTGTAGATCGTTGCTTTTAATATGTTGTTTCTTTTCTAATTACTTATAAGCATGTCTGGCCTAGAAGAAAAAAGCGTGGGGTGCAAGTTCGTCACTTACGGGACAGTAATTTTTGCAGACGATTGATCGCGCGCAGTTAATAAGTATGCGTAGGGTGTTGATGGGAAGAAAAAGATCTCCCTTTTTTCCAACTAGGGAGAAACGCTCTGCTTATTTATTCTTTGCAATACGTACGTATGTTTTAGAGCTCGCCGATGAGTGGGCGGCGACTTCGAAGTCCCTCATTTAAATTGCGACAATTTGACGCCGAATTGATTGAATGCCGAAAGCACAGTACGCGCTTGTTGAAGGAGGTGGCCGAGTCGGCGACGGTCGCGCGCGCGGGGTGGGAGGTGGCCGCGCGAGTCGCCGTACGTAGGGAAAGCTCACTAATCGAACCCGGTGTTCGGAATATAGACTGCCAGCGAATTTTGCTAATATTTGCGCTCGGAGGATAGTACTTTTTAATGATGAAAAGAAGGATAGGAAAACCTGATTGTAAATGATTGGTAACTGTTCGGAACAGTTTCGTTATACATATCCGCTAAACGCACAACACACGAAGCCACAGAGTCGCCGGTCAGGATTGCTGAGATATATACAGTATACATATATATAGCTAAGTAATCAATCCATGCTATGCCCCTTTTTCCAACTTAGAAATGCGAATAGGCTTTGAGAACGCTAAGTGCTAGACCCAAATGCACCAAAAAGGTATTCCAAACCGACGAGACAGACACCTATGATGCTGTACCAGTAGACGATGCCTCCTTCTTCTGCTCTAACTCGCTCTCCACGATAGATCTAATGAGCGTGAAGACGAGCTCGACGCCGCGCTGGATGGACGCCGCATCCGAATGCAGCGGGACGTGGAAGAAGACGACCTTCCTCGGCCTCTGTTGTTTCCACAGATGCGCTAGGCTCGAGAAGTAGATGAAATCGCAGAGGTAGTGGCCTGCGTCCTCGGATACACGGAGATCGAGATTGTCCTATCGGATGGTAGTGCGCCGCGTTAGTTACGTTAGGAGATAAGATTAAAAGGGCAAAGGGGGAGGGGATGACTGAAGATGGAACAGAGGTATTCGTTGCGACGGGGTGTTCTTACAGGACTGCGCTTGACCCATCTCCGATGCACGTCGTCGACATCGAAATCCGTCACCAGCTCATGCGGCACGCCATGCCAAATCCACTCATCGCCTTGCTCCGCATGTCTCTTATCGTCCTCCAACAACTTCCCATCGACGTCCTTCGAATTATATCCATCACGGTGTCCGCGTCTCTCGAGCGAGTAGACGAGCTGCGGGCCGGCCATGCCTATATGTATCGCGTAGTCGATCTTGCGCTCGCCGTTTGCATCGTCGTTCGCGTTGTCCCATAGCCGGGGCACGAGGTCGCGGGTGTATTCGTAGCTGGTGCGGACCGGCCCGGGGAGCTTGACGATGCGGACGGGCGGCGCGCCGGCTGCGCTTCGGCCTGTCGCATCTTTGGCGCGGTCAGCCGGGAGGTAGTCCGGGAGCCGCGCCGCGATCTCCCACGACGGGTTCACCGGATACGCCTCTTTGAAGGGCTGTGCGGCATAACAACGTAAGTAAGAGACCTCATGTTAGGTAGTCGCTTGCGCATTGGTGGCATGGCATCACCGCGACCGCTCTGTGATGTGATGTGGGTATGACTTACACCAAACCCCGTCACTACGACGGCTAGCTCCTTCTCATGTGACACGTCGAGAGATCCCATTGCCCAACAACCGGCTTCTGACCGTAGACGTTCGAAGAAACCGACTCGCTAAAACCAGTGGGTGTCCTGTAAGAAAGCTTTTAAAAGCCCTCCGCGCTCGGCAGTCGTGTTGCGATTATCGCTTTAAGTAGGTAGTAGTAGAGAGGGGGTGGGGTTTAGGTAATCCATTCGTCTACTGCACGTCAGGCGAATGTGCTCCTTTAGGTACGGGCTCATTTAGCATACTTTTACTACTTTAAGGAGATTTTCCAAGTCAAAGACGAGTTGTGATTAGTTGCTTGTAAACCCCCGAAGTCTTGTTTTACATCAGCGAAATACCTTACCTATCTTGTCACCACTATGCAACTCTATAAAGATAAAGTTCTTCCCTTACAAAAGTCAAATGCACATACAGCCACAGAACTATGTGCATCCGAATATATGTGCAGCGGACTGTGAAAGTTTTAGTACGAGACTTTCGATTATGCTTGAGTTTCTATCGAATTATCTCCGTTATGTCTCGAGACTGCATGAACAATTGGCATTCCGACACTTATCTCGTCATATCATCAAATTTGACTTTTGTTTCCACAAGACCAAAACGCCGAGGTCTACTTCAAGACAAGGCCAGCGCTGTTACGGGGCTTGGGTGCAAAATAAATTGACGTCATAGCCGTAATCCGCGTAGCTGCGTGATAAAAATCCCGTTCCTTCGTAAATCATTCGTGCCTCTCATGATGCTCGTGATAGTGGGGGGGATAGGGGGGAAAGAGGAGAGAAACAGACAGAATATAAAGAAGATGAAAATGAAAATGAAAAGCGCGTAGTGCTGAGAGCGTGGGGTTACAAGTGACCCTGCAAGAGTTGGGGAGCAGACATTCTTAAAATGAGCCCTCCCGAAGATGGAGCTGTGAAAGAGGCAAATCGTATGTGAGCTATACGAGCCATATATCCCCATGATGATAGGCATCGTGTGAGATATGTCCAGCCTTGAGTATACATTTGATAGTGAATAGTATGTCATCTTGTATCATCCGTGGAGATACGTTGGTATAACGTAAACATCGTAGCAAATATCATTCGTAAGGAAAGTTTAGTGTATGTGTACAAGGCGTCAATAATACGGTGATTAAGACTGTCACGTATAACGGCCACATTAAAATGGTGACAGAGAGCGCCTGCGGTCGGTTCCGCGATTACGTAGCTCCTTCAGTCGTTGGTCAAGATAAGCCAACCTAGAAGCTAGACTCGATCGAACCGGCGCTGGGCTGCTTGGAGCTGGCTGTGGTTGCTGAACAGTTGCGAAGGGCCTGCGCAATGCCGTCAAGCTAAAATTGCTGGCGGCGGATAGCCTGTTGGGAAAGCTATGGCTTGAATTTGTTGCGGAGAACGGCGAACCCAGGCGGGGTGGACGGGTTGATGCTTGGGAGGAAGCGGCCGAGACCACAAACGGTCCGCTTGCAGAGCTTGAACTGACAGATGATGCTGTCGATGTGTCCCCTGACACAATTTGACGAGATAATCCATCAACTAAACCCGCGGCATGCTGTGTAGTTTGGTCATCAGTATTAAGACCCGGCCTAGGGGCCTCTGTAGTGCGTGAACCTTCTCTAAAGAAGGCCGCCGCCAGGCTCGGTCGCCTCCATGGCTTATCTTCAGTGCCCTTGGTGGATCTACGTTTTTGTGTGCCTGATCGTGATCTTGTAAGGCGAACGGGCGATCCTAAGAGTCTGCGGGGTCCCACTGTATTAGGTTGCTTGGGTAAGGTGATTTTAGACGCGATAGACGAAGAACTTGGCCCGTAACTCTTGGCCAAGAAAGGGGAGCCGAGCCGACCTGAGCAATTTTGAGAAGAGATATCTGTATCGGCATATGGTGTCTCAATAACCTGGGCCTCTGGAGTTTTGGGAACGGGCTCCTGCTGACGTTGCTCATGCGGGCTGGTTGTTTCTAATTGATATTCGTACGAGACAGGTAGCAGTTGAGAACTAGTGAGTTGAGCAAGGGGCCCATGGGGTTGCATTGTATCTGAAGTGCTCAATGTCAAAGACATGGCCATATCCTGGGCCGAGAATACTGATGGCGATCGAGCAGGTGTGTTTCGGCGATGCCAACGTCGGTTGGCGGCCTTGTTAAAAGCTGGAGGACTTTGTGATAGATATCGTCCCGGTTTGCTCGATGCCTTCATCTTACACAATTCTCGCAAGTGAGCTCGCGTAGCACCTCCCGTATGAGGCCACCGAATGTAGGTTTTAGTAGATTCCATTGTTGGTGTAGTACTTCTGCTCCTCTCATCGTTCATGTCCTGTTGAGGCTTAGACCCCTTCCAGCTCCGTTGAGCTTGTCGCGCCACACGTGCGCACACTCCATGAGGCGGTATGCACCCCTTGCCGAGGCGGATTGGGGTCACTCTAGGATCTGACAGATACAACATGTAGGTTGACCATAAGTGTGAGCTCATGGCTCGAGTCCAGGGTGCCTTCCGAGGCCTATCCCGCTCTGACTGTGATGGTGCATTTTCGGATTCGATCTTCTGAGGAACATCGGTTGTCTCTGAATCGGGGCTCAGACCATTCGCATCATCGGTGATACATGAATAACTACTGAACAATGATGAACTTGTCTGTGTCGAAAATGCAGTTGAGGGCCTGCTCGATTCGTAGTCGGGACTGGAATCCAAGTCGGATTCGCTCCATGTAGAATCGCTGTACCAATCTGGGAACTTGGCGGTAGTCAAAGAGTGTGCGAAATCAATCGCCGGGGTTTTGGGGGGAGAAAATATTCTTTGGGCGAGACGCGAGCTATCATCAAAATTGTCGAGATCTTCCACATGAACCTCAGGTAACGTATCCATCATATCTTGATCCACATCCTCAACACTTGGCATTGGCACATCAGCAGCAGCAATCGAAGCAAGGAAATGCTGCGTAGGCGCATTGAGCTGAGACATATGGCGTCTCTTAAGCCTCAAGCGCGGTCGGGGCGGAGGTAGCGATGGTTCATCGGCGCCAGGCGCGAGAGGTTCGGGGGTCTTGGGTCCAGCATCGTCGCGATACCGGACATCGTTTGACGAAGTGGTCATTCCGAGAAATTGTGAAGCCATTCTGAGATATGTTGAAAATGCAACACGGAAAGGACTTGAATTGCAATTTCAGAGGATGCAACTTCAAAACCTAGAATCCGATACAATCCATCACAAGGTCCCGGTTTTCGTGTATTTCAATGTTCATGGCCGATGGAGCTACCTCGATGGATCAGATAGAGTTATCAAGGTAGTAAGTTGTTTGGCAATCCGCTAGATGATAGTAGGTGCACAATTGGCATGTAGAAGCCAGTCGATGGTTACAAGCTTATGACGGGAACCGGCTGTAAATCGGGAGTACCGGTCTCAAAATCGAGCCTGGCTGGAGCAGGCAAAGGCAAAAGTATTAGATACCACACACCACATCAGACTGCAAGGAAAAGGTGACAAGTGCTGGGGGACTGTGCAGGTGGCTTGGGGAATCGTGTGCGTAGATCAGGCATGTAACCTAGATCTAAGGGAAAGGGCAGCTGTCTACCGGTTTACAACTGATAGAAGCAGCCCTCCACCCTGGTGGAATTGGGAAGGGGGAAAGAGAAGGAACGACTACAGCGGAAGGGGGCAGAGAAAAGAACGGAGGCGTTGGGTAAGTAGGTAGATAGATAGTGTAGTAGATGAGAAGAACGCAGGATAAAGAAGAGCCAGGAGAGGGTGATAGATTGAGGTAGCACTGCAGGGTTGCGAGGGGATGGCAGGGGACATACTGTCTACACTAGATACTGTAGGTCTTGTACACTACACACATCCAACCTAGTGTATGGAACTACTGGCCGTACCTTCTGCAGAACAGAAGTGGCGCGAACCCTGCGTCGAGCACCTCAACGATTCCAGTTGGGAGAGACCCTGGGCACGAGAGCGACACAGTTCACCACACAGTGCTTCGCTGCTGGCGTGGTCTGCACGACGCGCACTACGCACGCTAGATTTGCGAGGAAGACGGCCCAAAGCTAGGCACCTCCCCACAATGGACAACAAAAGAGCTGTGGAAACGTGAGGCGGTCAGTTGGAACTGGCAAAGACCGTGCGACAGGCGGCCGGGGGCCCTGATACACTTGCTGGAACTAAGGATGGGCAGGGAAGTCGACTCCAGGGCATTCGGGCATTGATTGGGGGGCCAGTAGGGGAGTCAAGGACAAGGGCGACGGCAGCGCAAGAGAGAGGAGTGGTGGTCTGGGGTCTGCCACTGCGCTACAGTACACTACCACGCTAGCGGCGGTGGAGCAAGCTGTTGAGGGGATTCACAGCCTGTCTGACTGGCTCTGCGTACACGTGTAGCTCGACGCAGTGGACGCCCCATGCGCTCCGGATGCAGGTGTGGCCAGCGACGAGAGCGACACGACAGGAGCGCACGGGGGGCCCACTGTCCAGATGCATACATATGCAACGATCGGCCGGCGAGTGGAAGGTGCCCAGAGTGGGTGGAAGGACAGGGTGTCGGGAGGATAGCCGCGGTGATAGGAGAACGCGGGAATGCGGGAATGCGACGGCAGGTTAGGTGCTTACTTACTGTGTGAGTGTGCTCCGCAGACGCGTTTGCCTTTGGCGAGAAGCGCGGATGGAGAGTGGACGAGGATGCTCGAGGGAGCGAGCGACTGTGAGCTGATTGCACGATGGACGACGACTTTGCACTTCTGCTCTGCGAGTGGAGGTGACTGGGCTGGAGGATTGAGCAGATACGGCATGCGTGTGCGCGTGTGTATTGGTGAGGTTCAACAACCAGAACTTGTACAAGCTTGGCCTTTGGGGTGCAGCACCTTAACTACGTAGTATTTCGGAGGAGCAGGTGGTTGATTCAATCTTAGCACTATAGGTTTTTGGGGACAACATCGAGATGGAAAGATGCCAAGCGAGTACGGAAGTTGCATGGGCAAGAATATGGTATACAGGCATGCGCACCTGCCTACTACCGTAGCTACTGTTGTGAGCGGGCCACTATATTTACACAGGGGACAAGTCACAGGCATTTCAGGTCTAAGGGTAAAGGTAGACATTATCAAGTACTCTGTGCCTCCCGTCTCTATTATAACACTTTTTTTTTTCTTAACAAGTCATCATTACAGTAGTCTGATGCCTCCCACCCCCAGACCCAACTCTTAAAATTTACGTAAGTAGATACTTAGTTTATTAGGTGGTTGGAAGATAGTCCTACCTAGCTCAGATAACCCCATGGTCAATGGGAACTTCTTAGGACTCAAGAACGAAGACGATTTGGCGGGGGGCCTTGGAGATCTTGCATGCGAACGCGAAGTTGACGCGATTCGACGCGTCAACACTCAGGTATCCAGGGGCCTCAGGACCTACAGCTAGGTACCTTAGATAGCTTAAGCTTGGTACTCCATACTTCGTACGAAGTACCTTAGCAGATATCGTATATAGGTACAAAGTACGCTAAAGCTTTCACACAACCTTCTGCACATTTGAAGTTTCCATTGGTAACAGTGATAATAGACAGGTAAAAGAGATAGACATCCTCCTTCTACTGCATAGAAATTCCTCTCCTTTCTAAACGTGCATCCGTAGTGACAACCGTGCCGAATATATGAGATTCCATTGAGAAGTTACCCCTGTAGCAGTTAGCTTGAAGTACTTCGTAGCTTATTTGTATGTACTGTACGAAGTACTGTACATACCGATAGATCGCCACTAATGCTGCTTCAGGAGCTTCAAGTTTTTGTCAGTAGGAAGTGCGAAGTGGTGCATACCTAATACCTATCCAGAAAGGAGAAGAAAAAAACTGCACACTTACGCATAATAGCTACCGTATGTTTAATCCGAGTGCAACTAAACCGCATGTGTGTTCAACACTGGACCTCAACTTAGCGAAATACTGCCCAAGATTTTCCATTCTACATACCTATGTTATGTGATCGGACGATACCGATTCTCTACCCACGTTGGCGCTGATCGCGCCGTCCACGGGTCTATCCCGTTTTTCTTGTCAATGTGTCCAGTTATGTGACCACCCTGCGGCCGATTTTTGTGTATCGGCCCCAACATGCCCCAAGTTGCAGGCTGCCGGGCCTCATTAAACACTTGCAACACCTGCAGGAACCCACGGGCACAAGTAAATCACTCGAAAGTTTATTTTCGGGTTTGCACCACCGAGTATGGCCTCGACGCAAGACCATATGTGCTACGGATATCAAGACTATTGAGCCCTTACCAATAATGTGTTACCGTATCTATCGTACTCAAGACCATCTCGCGCCATTGCCTGAGATGTTCTGCGTAGTCTTCAAGGACCTTCTCGCTGCAACAACTTCTCACCACTACCTAGGTATCTCTCTAGTATGTATACACAGCCTCTTCTGAATAGCCGTATGAAGTACAGCACTCCTTACTGACAAAGGACATGTATTCGCATATAACACTAGGCTCAATTGTGAATGATAGATAGTGAAACCTCACTGGGCTCGTCATCTTTCATCTGTCTCTGGAATGCTGGGAACAGGGTCTGGCGATATACCTAAGCGCGTAACGAGACGCACCATTTGTCACCTTGTGAGGCGATCGAACCGCTTGATCTCTTCAATGGCCGTACAGTACTGGCCGTGTAAGAGGCCGCGACCGCTATGCGGCTCAGCTTGCATACCGATCGACGGGGCGTTTGAAGTGGATTTCTTATTATAGGATGCGAGGCTGGAACAGGTCTTCGACTCGGCCGTTCCTCTCCCCGTGCCCTACCTGAAGTCCAGCTGACATCGCCTCGTATGATGTAGCCAATATCGGCCCAACCAACCGGGCTTGTAACGTCCTTAAGCCCACGCCAAGCCCGTTTACTGGCCAAACCGTGAGTGGCCGACATAAAGTGGGGTCTAGGTTACAAGACCCAAGCAACAAACGAGGTAACCGAAACAAAGGTAACACAAGCAAGTCTGCTCAGACCCGCACTTACACCACACTATTTCACACGATTTTCGATTTTGTTCGCCATTGAGCCAAGTATTAATTCAGTGAGAGAGCTTTTATTTGCGCCATTGATGCCTACTGGCAGGTTTGTATACCTTAAAGTTGCAGCTCCTCATACATATGTTCTTGTGTTCAAGTTTACGTACGTACAAGGTATTTCTGCGTTGAGGTACCTAGTCTATCTACAAGCTAGACCGACGTGCGCAAGTCGGGAAGTTTAAGTGAGGCTTAGGCCGCAGCATACTACCGGATCCAATGTCGTCTGCACACAGCTGGCACCAATGCGCGGGGATCCCTCATTACTTGCTAGCTCTTTAGTCTGTATTTCTTGATTCTGACATGCTCATCCAAATCCATGACGACTTATCAAGGGCGGCCATAGTGTTGCTTTTGCTAACCCGCTCACACTGATTTCTCATCGTGTGTCTTGACAACATTCCTAGGTAGTCGTCATGGCGTCCGTGGACATTATAACCCTCGATAACTTTGCTTCGAAGATGCCACCATGGGATCCCGATCTTCCTAGTCATCTTTATGCATTAGTTGATATGGGCAGGTGTGTGACGCGCATGCATCATATTCATGGATTTTTCCATTCGATAAGAACTTACCGACAAATAGCAATGGCATCCGGTTCTCGATTTCGGATTTATCGCCGCCTTACACTCGCTTTCTAAAATGTCTATATCGAGAGCGCGTCGCTATCTCTTTATTTGACGCACTCAACGAATCAGGCTCTAAAACATCTCCAGAATTCTCCTCGGACGTGATCTCCCGCGTTTCACGCGCGCTTGCTCGATTTACAGTTATAGCTGACGAATTCGGAGTACCACTGGAGAATATCACCGTCTTCGCAACCGAGGCTATGAGGAGAGCAAGCAATGCGGCCTCCATGCTCAACGCGATTCGATGCGCTTCCGGTCTTGCTGTTCATGTTTTGGCACCGGAAGTCGAAACACTGTTCGGTGCTATGGGTGCCAGAAGTAGTTTTGCTGCCGTTAATGGACTCTTCCTGGATCTCGGCGGTGGGTCAGTCCAAATCACTTATATGGACTCGTCTATGAGGGGCTATGAGTTTCAAGCACCTCTAGTAGGCAAGAGCCTCCCATTCGGTGCAGCAAGATTAATCAATATACTCAAATCTGACGACGCCGAAGCCCAGACTTCAACCGTGGATCAGTTAAACATAGGGCTACACGACGCATTCTCTAGGCTCCAAGGACAATTTCCAAAACTGGCGGCGACCCAAGTTGAGCCAGACGGCGACGGGACCGACGTTTACTTATGCGGAGGGGGTTTTAGGGGATATGGCGGCATTCTGATGCATAGTGATCCTATTCACCCCTATCCCATCCCAGCCATTGGCGCTTATACTGTCAAGGGATCTTTCTTTAGACAGACAGTTGCGATGCGGAGCACAAATGCCGAATACGAGGGGAAGATATTTGGCATGTCGAAACGACGACGGGAGCAATTTCCCGCCATTGCAACAGTTGTTGATGCTTTGATCAGAGCTGTTCCTCGCATCCGTACAGTGACTTTTTGCAGTGGCGGAAATCGCGAGGGCGCACTTTTCATGAAGCTGCCTGTGGATCTCAGAGAGGCCAGTCCACTGCCGCTGTTACATCTGAACAATGCCACAAGCCCCGTGACATTGGAGCACGTCGTTGAAATGATACGATCCGCCCTACCTCCCGGGATTGAACACTCTAGTATTCCAACAATTCTCAGCTTAGGTCTTGGGCCGCTTTTCGCTAGCGAGATTTGGTCACGGGGCGGAGAAGCCAGCGAGGCCAATGCTTCTTTTCAATTGCACCAGTCACTTGAGCGTGATCCCGGCGCGCCTGGGTTTACACATCTAGGCCGTGCGGTTCTTGCTCTGACACTTTGCTATAGATGGGGCGCTACACTCGGGCCTCGCGATCAGCAGCTATTCAGAGGGCTACAACAACTTGTGGGCCAGACAAGCTCAGAAGGGATATTCTGGGCGGAATATATCGGCGAGGTTGCACAAGTGATTTTCCAACTGTTTCCTCGAGCTCCCGACAGCCGGAAACGTCTTGAAACCTTAGTCAGGCAAGTCTATTTCTTGGCCAACTCCACCTCTCAGTGATTTTCTAATATATCATAGGTTCGGCGCAGCAATTGTTCAAGGCAAAAGCAAAGCCAAACTACAACTTACAGTAATTTTGCACCACTCCATATTACAGCTTATAAATGAACAACAAATTATAGAATCGTTCAAGCATGTCGGCAGATCAAGTATCGACGCACAAAAGCCCTGTGACAAAATTGAGGTTATTGTGCAACCGATGGAACTACCGCTACATATGTCAAACACTACATAGGTACGGCGGCTCCATCGACAGCCATTGCCAAGACACTTGGCCCCAATCATTCCTCAGCATCACTGCTCCCCTAATAGAGCTTGCCGGTTGTTTTATCACCAAAAAAATTGCAACGACGACGAGCAAGATAACCACGGAAGCACTGCCCTGTAAAGGCTGGTTCTAACAAATCCAAATATGAACCCCGTAGCAGACATAGTTAATCAAACAAATTTGCTCTGCGCTATTTCGGCTTCCTTGCACAGAGCAAATGCAGGCTCAAAGACATAAAAGGGTATCTCCGATAAGACCGAACTCCTGTTCCCCTACCCCTGACGTCGTCCCAATTCATCATGATGCACACTGCTTAATGGTTTTGGTTCGAAATAATTGAAATAAAATGGAAAATGCCGCAAGCAATTCAGAAGCATCAAGACGATTTTCTTAGCCGTTTGGGGGGCGGGGGTCTCCTTGACCGCGTCGAGCATTTCTGGTGTTTCGCTAGGAGAGCGATCAACACTTTATCTGACGGTTGGTTTTGCTGTCGGACTTCGGCAACTAAACATTGGGTTAGAACTCTCAGGCTGCGGCAAGGCAATCCGGCTTACTTACAAAATTTAAGTTGAAGGCACTCTGCTTTTTCGAAACAGCATGACAAGTACGGCCCGTGCTCGGTTGGCAGCGTGGGTTTCTTCTTGCCAAAATGCAGATCACACATCACAACTGCGTAATTCATCAAGGCCTCCGCTTTTTGCGGTAGGTCTTCACGAATCCAAACTTCTAGGTACCAGGTCAGCTAGGATCATCAAGATACCTCGCGAATTGTGGCACTTACCCTTAGAGCTAACAACAGTAATCAGATCATGATATAAAAGGACGACTTGCATCATGCAGGCCCACAAGATCAATCGGTCCAATGATGCCAATTTTTGCCGTCTTGCTGTTAATTCACTCAAGACGTCATTCTCAATTCCTTTGATCAATTTGGCAGCCATTGCTTTCAGGACCCTGTGAATCTCGGAGGGAAGTTGCTCCAGATCGCATTCGCCCCGCTTCCGGCAGACGAAGCTATCTTGGCTCCATACTTTGTATAGACACCTCAACTTGTGGACTTTCTTGAGAAGATCAGACTGTGTAAGAGTCAGTGGCAGCCGTTACGAAATAGTTAGGCCTTTGCTAACATGTTGCAAGACATCCAGTCCACCATACTCTATGCAAGATATGACAAAGCTGTCGAGGGCAGATTGGAAGCCATCGTCCTCAAGTTTCATTTGCGACGATGCCCATCGGACAAGCATTGTTTCATCTAATGAAAACTCCTTCGTGTCCAATTCGTATTGTGTATCTCGTGCCTCGCGAGATTGGGACGATACGTTATATTTTTCGCGTTCGACTTGCAAGACCGGAACGGCCAATGCCGGCGAGTGCGAATTATATTGGCTGAAGAAGATGTTGAAACACAAGTTCGCTTTCGCTACACCCCGAGGTGGCATTTTGGCACCTGACGAGATGTTAGGGTTTTGTCATATATGGCATTGCCGGGGCAGAGTTCACGGCAGGCTTACAGATGATCCTGTTAATCTCACTGAACGCGGTTGTTGGCTGTTGTCGAAAACATATCTGCCGAGCCAGTTCATTGCAGTTGGTATGCTGAGATTTGGCCGCATCCTTAGTGCAGCCTGAGCATGGGGCTCCTTCGTCGCACTGTACAATGTGTCAGCGTTGAGTGACTAACGACCCTTCGCCTAGGTACTCACTGGCACTTTACGTGCTTTGCAACGGTAACAGGCACCAAGCTTCCGCATGACCGCGACCTTCTCGGGATTATCCAAAGGTTTAGTGCGCTTGCCACGGTTGAGGGTGTGGTTGTCCTCGACTACGGAGTCGAGCAACATGGTGGGGGATCCCGGGTTCGAGAGAATCACGACATGATTCCCGGTTGAACTTGACCCGGTAGGGCTTGGCACGCCGTCCAGATGAATCTTGGAAGGGTACGGCAAACCGCCTTTGGGTCGAATCTCGCGCTCCGGAACTGTGAAGCGATCATCCTGTTGTTTTATTCGCCTGATAGCCTCCTTATGGTAAGGATCAAAGGCTGGGCTAGGCGAAGGCGCCCCGTCTTCCTCAGACGGACCAGACGTCAGCCCCGGGTCGGATGAGGCTACCGACCTACTCCGAGATCCGGGGTTGGATGGTTCGTCTTCGCCGTAAAAGGCGGGAAAGTCGAAAAATTGGGTAAGGTCAAGGGCTGGGGTGCCACGTCTCCTTTTGGAAACCTGGGTTAAGACCCCAGGTACCTGTGAGGCGAGCTGGGATAGTTGGGGGGTCATGATGCCTGCGTGGGCCGTGTAAGTCGGCTAAGAGTAGCACCGTTCCTTGTCAGACGAACACGCAACACGAATCAGCGAGGACCAGCGGGTACTCTGGCTGCTTGGTACCTGTGGGGGGGTTTTTTTTACGATAAGTGTGTTCAAGTCCAGAGCACAAATTGTTGAGTCTCATGAAGCCTGAGACATGAAAGCAGGTCGAGGACGACCACTTGTCGTGCGCCTGCGAGCACCCAAAATGGATGCCGGGTGAGGTTGACGCTGATTGGCTGCGGACCCTAGCCAAGACTGGTCAATTGACGAATGGGAGACCCTTGTTCGACCGAAAATCGACAACGCTGCCAATGCATGGTTGAGCGATGTCGTACATGAATGAACCTCTTCCCCGGATCATGTGACAACCACCATCTTGGAGATGTTGCTGGTGGTTGAGTTTGGGGGCCATTCTTGTAAAGTAAGAGAGATCTTACCTCGACGGCATGAGAAGCTTTTATACTCGCAATTCATGCTCGATGAGGCCCTTCTGTCTCTGTACACAGTTTCCATGTAGCTGTGAGGGCCCCGGTTAGGGCGATCGTGCTAGTTGCTGACGGATTAGGAAATCAACTTGGACTGTGAAAGTCGACGTCTGTGCATGGCCATCCGCCAAGGCCGCCTGCAGCTTGCGTTGCCAGCACATTGTTACGGCTACCTAGCTATGTACATCAAGTCCGCAGGTCAATTCTACAGGAGGACACTTGTAGATTTGCCTGGTACCGCCGGCTGTTCCGCCAGTCTAGATTCGGAATTGGGTTGTATTGTGGACACACTGCTGGTACTCACTAGCTTGGTGATCCCGTCGACGAAGCTTATGGACCCAGTGCTTGACCGAGACCCACATCCCATGCTCGACTTTCATGAGCGGGCTCTCCAATATATCATCCCTTTCGTACGTCAGTACATTTATCAGTACTTTGTGCTACTCAGCCAACCCCTTCCTCTCATCTCCTCTCTTTCTATAATTGTTTTAATTTCCGACATCCGTCTGTCACAGCTTCTCTACAAAATCGTAAATCAAGTGTTGTCACGACGTGCATATAGTAGTTCCCTCTACGTGCTAACCCTTCTAGATATTCCACTCATGATATTACAGCGGATACTAATAGGAGAACCCTAAGAGCGCTCTCGTATCGCAAACCTTCATTCGTATGCCTTTTCCCATCTATAGCATTAACCCTTAGCTCACAGTAGTGAGTATACCTCGCTATGTGTTCACGACGACAAGAAAAACCCACTTCGCCGACAAGCTAGCTTCGGCTTGAAGAGTCACTTAAGCCGCACCGCACTATATTTCCTTCAGTCTCAAAGTCTACTATAGAGAGAAAGAGTTAGGTGGTATCGATTCTTCTACTCAGCAGGTAGGCCAGTTGTCGCGAGCGCATGTTCGTGATGCCGTCCCTGACGGCGAGCCAGTCTTCGCATAGGCGATAAGGTGAATACTAGTGTATGAACCATATACTCGCTGTCGATGGTGTTGGGTAAGATCCGACTTGGTACAGTCTCCTCTTCTGACTGATCAGAAGCGTCAAAGAAACTCTCAGGCAGATCCTCTTCTTCCTTGACAGCTAGCTAAAGATATCTAGCGGTCGGGTTCCAGGGCGAAACCTCGTGTTCGCATGCATAGAATTCAACTCGCCTTCATTAGGTTCTGACTGCCACTATTCACGCGGCTAAATACATTCCGACTCAGAGACATTTCGATTTGAGCCCATATTGGCGGCACGGTGGTTTGATATGAGGGTTCTGCACCCAGATCGGATTCTTCGATTGGCCAGACTGTTACTGAAGAGCTGCCCACCGCTTCAATCCTCATACACAGCAGTTAACTGAATTTTGCAGGAACGAATTTATTGACTAGCAGAGGCCGGCTTTGCAGCGACAGACACCGGCGCTCAGACAATCAAGACTTTACCCAAGCATAGCCTTCGTCCCTCAGATGCCGACCTAAAGTCGCCTCTTTGTTTGGCTGGTACTCCGTACCTATCTGTCTCATTACAGCAGTATATGATCTGTATGGCGCTCATATAAGACCGCCTTTCACGAGATATATGATATGCGACCTAGCGTTTCATCTATTCAATGGTGCAACATCATTGAGCCGAACTCTCAGCCAACGAATCATTGTCAAGCAGATCTGAGAAACGTTCAGCGGAACCACATCATCTTTAAGTCGCCGCCATCTGTGCCTCCTTTTCAGCGGTTCTGGTGTGTGTGCACTCATTTTGATTTTCATGGCGAATCATATGATAGAACAAGTTGACGAATCGCATTTCCGGAACTCACAGTTGAAAGTGAGACCTTTCCCGGTTTACGGTGAACGGATCCAACACCAAAGTCACGGTATTTAGCGCACACTTCACAGCCCACCCAGCTTCCAAATCTGTCAAAGAGGCTGTAGTATGTCTTTGAGAATGTGCGTGGGGGTCTAGTGTCGTTTCTCCCGGCCTCTGTCCATGAGGAAGTTCGCATATGATGTCTCACTCTCACTAAACTACGCAATAGCTCACATACATACAAGATGGGCCCTAGCAAGATGGACTGTCTGCTAGACAATCATGTATGATGATTGAGGATACGCTATGAAGCAGAATTACGGCTCGTTAGGGTCAAAAGAAGCGTGCCGCAATATCAATTAAGCGACGAAGAGTGTGATAATCGGCATTTTCGCGGCTACCTCTTCAAAATAGGTATTGCTAACCAGTATAGAGATGTCAGTCAGAATCAGGCATCATGCTCTACGGCAATCTACGACGTAAACCCTGATGTCTGATTTTGACCAATACCTCCGTCGTGATGGTAAATTTTACATGGTATCCCTATCTCTTTGTTCTGACACAGGAGCCCGATGTAACCTCTGAAATTATCCCAACCAGCCAATTTTGAGTTATACTTATAACTGCAAGTGATGATTACTAATACATGCAATTGCAACCGCTCGAAGTTCGTGGTATAATCATACTGGTATGATTAACAACTTGCATCTTAGCATGGGATTACGACGCATCGTAATCCGCGATGGTGAAATCGTAGAGTACACTAACCATGTACCTAGTTCCTACGGTCCTACCTGATAGCCACAGGCCGCAAACGTTGTAATAGTAATCAATCAAGCAACTATCGTAAAGGTGGGAAAGCTACACAACTACGATGATAGATCATCTGTAGATACCTTATCACACTGCTACTAAAGAGCTGGTACCAATTGAAAATCGGTTTAGTTATGAGGCAATATTGCAGACATAACGATCAGATTGAGTGATGGCATCCATATTGGTGTACGCGTCTTTTTGGCTCCTGTCTCATCATTTTCCATACGTGCGTACTAGTGATATTATGTTGGTTACAGATTTGTGTTTGCAGCACCGTAATCAGATTCATCTTGACAAATTCGCATAAGACTTCCAAGTTGAACAAAATGTGTGGCTAAGTAATAAGCGGTCTGGAAAAGATACCTGCCGAGGAAAGAGACCTACAGATGTCAAAGCCACAGGTGACTTGCAGATCGATCTCTGTTGAACCCACTAAAAAGATAAAGTAAGCATCGCAAAATATTTTGCGCTCCAATGCAAACAACCCCAGAGCTGTTAGAGCACCTAGATTACGGTAATACCGTACCACCAACCTTGGTACTCGCACCCTGCTGTTAAGAAGTTTTGTATAATGACCTCTCACAAGTCTTTCATATACCTGTGACACTTCATATCCTTAACTTTACGTTCGCCTCTTATCTTATCGATGTGCCATGTATCGAGTGATTGAGCAGAGCCTTCAAAGGCGCGTGTCCTCAATCGCGGGACAATGCAAGACACAATATCAGCCGCAGGTTTGCCCACGCACATGGGGCCTGTCTTTGCCAGCTGCACGACTCGTAATACATCCTGGGCGGCGGGCCAATCATAGTCTTCGAATCATCCCACCAGCGGGACCTTGTTGGACATCCAGGAACAGTGACAGCCACAACTACGTCGCTACCCCTCCCCCTCCGTCCACTGCTAGAGCAGGTACCCACTTCTGGCACCACTATCAGGGCCCCTATCAGGACCACTATCACCGATACCCCTCCTCTTTTACCACAGCGACCACCACCACCAGCCTCAGTACTACTACTATCCGTAGTAGTACTGCACCCTGCTCAGCTCGTAATTTTCAGACGCAACCTGCAGCAATCCTTCTTTCCTCTCGAACTTTCTCCTTTTCCTCAAAACCATCACCCATTCACAGATCCACATCGGTCGTCAACATAGCGTCCCGACGATCTGCTCAACTTGCTCGACACTTCTCGAGCTCGTCCTCTTCTTCCCTTCCTACTCACAGTCCATCGGCGCCCAACCAGAACCTCAAAATGGCGTCTCCTTACACCACCCGCAAGGTGGCTGCGCCCAACACCCTTGAGCACCGCGTCTACATAGAGAAAGATGGCGTTTCCGTCTCGCCCTTCCACGACATTCCTCTCTATGCCAACCAGGAACAGACCATCCTCAACATGGTTGTCGAGATCCCAAGATGGACCAACGCCAAGCTCGAGGTATTTTCGTAGTCACACCGCGCCATTGGCACCTTTCACCGCCGCTGACTTTACATTGCCGGCAGATCTCTAAGGACGAGCTCCTCAACCCCATCAAGCAGGATATTAAGAAGGGCAAGCTGCGATTTGTTCGAAACTGCTTCCCCCATAAGGGTTATCTGTGGAACTACGGCGCTTTCCCTCAGGTAAGTGTGCTGCCGTGGAATTGGGCTTCTGTTCCGTTCGACCGGGTGTTAGGCTAGGACATGCATTGACAGTTCGTTCTGCTATAGACCTGGGAAGACCCCAACTCCATCCACCCGGAGACCAAGGCCAAGGGTGACAACGACCCGCTCGATGTCTGCGAGATCGGCGAGCTCGTCGGCTACACGGGTCAGGTCAAGCAGGTCAAGGTGCTCGGCGTCATGGCTCTGCTCGACGAGGAGGAGACCGACTGGAAGGTCATTGTCGTCGATGTCAAGGACCCATTGGCTCCCAAGCTCAACGATGTAGAGGATGTCGAGCGCCACCTGCCTGGCCTCCTCCGTGCCACCAACGAGTGGTTCCGTATCTACAAGATTCCTGATGGAAAGCCTGAGAACCAATTCGCCTTCACCGGCGAATGCAAGAACAAGGCGTACGTTGATGAAGCTCGCACTCATATTAACCGATCAGCTCTCGGCTAACACAGGATGTAGCTATGCCATGGACGTCATCCACGAATGTGCCGAGGCCTGGGAGAAACTCATCACCGGCAAGACTCAGCCCGGTGGTATCTCAACGTAGGCATCCCGGTCCATGACGATGGAGTCAAAGACTAATGATCGTCTCACAGGACCAATTTGACCGTCTCTCACTCGCCCAGCCGTGTCAACCCCGAGCAGCTGCCTCCTATCCCCCCTAACGAGAACTTGGCGCCCGAGCCGATCGACAGCTCCATCGACAAATGGTTCTTCATCAGCGGTGCTGCTTCTTAAGTCTTGGGCATGGTTAGGCTGTCTAATAAAAGAAAAGGGGGCTCCGTATACACTCGTTATGATGTATCGAGGGTAGTGTTCTTAGACTGTCATGCTGTGCGTTGTCATACCTTGCAGATAACTTGGCTGGAAGCTATATAGACTATTTGAACCAAAAAAGGGGGCGGGGTAGCTGCACCATTCAAGATCATGCGGTGGTTTCACAGTACTCGATTTATACTCGATTTCTCCAATGAAGGGAATAGGGAACTCCGTACAAAAGATTCATCATGTTTGTGCTTAGCTGCCGCCTTTATGCGATGGGTATGAGGCGTGTGTATGTCCGGTTGATGATAGGATAGAAGGCTCCGCTAGTTTCATACGACTCAAATGTCTATTCTACCAATGTGCCACCGTCGTATGCAAGCCAGCGATGTTCTACCGTCTAGTTTCACGTGAAAACAGTAATCTTGTTGGCGTCCCCTGATCTGATGTCAGCATATCATGTAGCTAAGCCGAAAATCTATCGGTACCTGTTGAAACCGTACAATACACCACTTTTCAATTAAGCGGTATGTACCACGCTCAAGCCAACCCAAATAAACGCCCGATAAATGCTCGTAAATTGTACAGGAGGGAGGTACAGAGAGACAGACAGTGAGATTGGGTCTAGTCTAGCCGTCGGCAAGATCGGCTTGTTTCTGCAGGACGCGGGAATGTCTATCGACCTCTTCGATGATGCCCTTTATGCCCAAGACCTCGCCGTCGAGGCTCATCTGCTTTCCGTCTTCTATTATAACAAAGGTATTATTAGCACTAATTTTCCGCTGATACGACTGTCTGCGTAAGAAGAAATATAATATATATATATATATATATATATATATATAGACATACTGAACTTGATGCTGAGGGTGCTGGGCTCGGTGGAGGCGCGCGGGAGCAGCTTGGTGGTGATCTGCATGCCGCCGGCGCGCGCGTCGGGCGGCAGGTAGCTGAGGAACAGGCGGGCGGCCCGCGAGCGCGCGCTGAACGGGTTGAACTTGGTGTTCACCTCGGTGATGAAGCGGGTGATCATCGTGGGCTGGTCTGGGCTGGGCTGGGTTCCAGTGCGCTCGCTGGTGGGACGAGTTAGTTTGCTGGTAGTTTGCGGAGTTGGCTCTTCCTGCTTAAAAGGAAAATATATAGATTCGTAGACGTACCTTTGCTGCGCACTCTCTTAGGTTCTACTGCCTGTGTCTGTGTGTCTGGAAATTCGATTTACTGAAGCTCTCGCAGCTGTGGCTGACAGGCGGCAGAGAGGTTGCAAGGATTCTTTGATTTAGCGCAGAGCTCTAGCCACATACTTCGTACTTCGTAGCAATCGCCGTACTACGGGAATTAAGTGACAGGGGTCGTGTAAGTCGGTGGATACCTTTACGCTGCCTACGGCTAAGTACACTGGGCAGTTACCTACAGGCTAACACAGCAGGCACACGGGTACCTACCTCCAGTACCACTAACAACGTCACAAGTGACCAAAATGCCACGGTGGAACAAGAGCAATTGAAGCGGCAGCAGGACTGCTCTTTACCTCTACCTACCTACAATTACCACACCTCCTCGAGAAATCCGGATGCGCAACCCGATATGTCTGCCGAACTGCTGGAGAAGCGCTTCACGGACCTACAGGACCGGCTGAACGTGCTGCAAGACGCCACGGACCAGCTACAGCAGCTGATCGGCCGCCTCGCCGACTTCGACTTCCAGCCGGGATCGGTGCCGCTCACCGCCGCCGACGACGACCATGTGGGCGCGGAGCTGAGTAACGAGATCAATCAGATCTTGCGCGAGCAGGAGGAGGAACTCGAGCTGCTGCAGGAGGAGATCGTCGATGTGCGACCCGGTCGATCTAGCGGCGCTGGCGGCGCGCTTCAGCATGATAAGGACAGGCTGAGGCAGGGCGCGGAACGGCTTGCCGAGGAGTTGCAGCGGTAAGTTGCTGTGGTGTCGTATTATCTGTCTTGTGAGATCTCGGACCTCTGGGCTGGTGGTTATGTACGGTCGGAGAGAGAGAAACACGGCTGAGAAAAGAGAACCGGCGCAGGTGTCGAACGTCGTTCCGCAGCGCCCAGATCACAGCAAAGCGCAACCTCCAGCTCGCTCGGCGGCGCGAACGAGAGCTCCTCTACGCATCCTTCTCGCGGCCGCGATCCAGCGCATCGTCACCCTCTTCGTCTCCGTCCTTGGGCGCCTCGACGTCCGCTTTAACCGGCCCACATCCTCGTCGTCGACAGCAGCTGCGGTCAGAGATGTCCAAGGAGGAACAGATGCTGAGTGCCAGCCACGACGCCACGCAGTCGATGCGCCGCACCCACGATATGATGGTCGCCGAGCTTGCTAAGAGCGACTTCGCCCACAACACCCTGAAAGAGTCCACCGAGGCCCTGGCCCAGCTGTCCGAGAACTACTCCAGCCTCGACTCCATGCTCTCCAACTCGCGCGCCCTGCTCGGCACCCTTCTCAAGAGCCAGAAGACCGACACCTGGTACCTGCAGTCCGCCTTCTACCTGCTCGTCGTCACCGTCGCATGGCTTTTCTTCCGCCGCTTGCTATGGGGCCCGACCTGGTGGCTGGTCTGGCTTCCTCTAAAGCTGCTATTTAAGACTACCCTTGGCATCTCCAGAGCTGTCGTCGGGCTAAGGGGCTCACACGTGCAGCAATTGGAGTCCGAGTCTGCGGCGATAAGTTCCGGATCCCAGCAGCAGCAAGTTTACATGAACAACAGGGACGCTCCTACAATACAAGTAGGCACGCCTTTTACCGAATCGCAGGCCACAGAACAAGGTGGGTCGTTGACGGAAGAAGAGCTCAAGAAGATCGAGAAGATTGCTAGTGGCGATAATCCGCAAGCTGCAGCTCATAGTCCAGGGGACGAGGGAAAAGAGGATACGGATACGGAATTAAGGGATCGCGAGGCGGACGAGGCCCCGAACCCGAAAAAGAGGATGATGGAAGGCGGCGAAGAAGGAGAAGAAGAAGAGGGTGTGATGATGACTGGTAGGAATAATCATCAAAGAACGAAAGATGAGCTGTAGCAATCAGAAGAGAAGACAGTGAGAGAAAAAAACCAAGATTCAATCATGATCATATTTTTTTCTTCCTATCCTCCTTAATTCATGCTTGTCTCTGACGACTTCTTTATCCGCGTAAAATCCCAACAACCCCTCTCCCTGCCGCAGTCTAGCCCGGTTTGATGCCCCCCGGTCTTGATCTCATATGTCGTTGTTCCCCCCGCGCCGCCCTCTCATCCAAGATTCCTTTCAGGCGTAGTGTCAATTCCATACCGTACCGGCTATGTTTGGAAAATGAAAAATGAGCTGGCTAGGATTATATAGGTAGGTAGTTTCTCTCTGTGTCTATCCATTGTCCTGGTAATATCATAATTCTATAAGAGACACCCGTCCGTCCCGCCCTGTCATCAATCCACTCACATACACCCATACAAACACACACTCTCTCTATCGTATGAAATCTACTACGTGGGGTCGGACAGAATTTTATTCCTGTTCATTAATTGCAGAATATCAAGCACCGGGGATCGAAGTAAGTAAACACGTGATAAAAAAGACATCATATGTACTTACACGTCGAACATAGCACATGATGAGCAAAGCAAGTTTGCGAAATGGGATGTCATAGTGAGGCCTTAGCCATCATGTTGACTCCAAGTTGTCACAACCCACGAGCAGGGTATACGGTATTACTTCGCGGGCCCTGGCCGCGCCGATGCATAAGAGAATGAAGACACGAAGTAAAACGAACGAGATTTTTGCAAAAATTGTCTCTATCAGATATTATGCTCTATGCGCTTCGATTAGGTACGTCCACCTCTATCTCATCCACGGCGAGCAAAAGCACTCTGTAATTATCTGTCATGGACAAGCAATTTCGGTAATATCCATCCGTGCTGGGCAATGCTCTCTCTCTCTCTCTCTCCTTCTCCCCCTCACATTTCCCTGATTACATCCATCCATTCTGTGGAAGGCGGACCTGCGCCAAAGACATTCCAGAGGTACATACGTGCAGCACTCATACTCATACAAGCAAACACAAAACACACGAACACGAACGAGCACAAAGATTGTGTGGAGGCAATTCCAACGATGGTTTCGGATACACGACTTTCCGTGCTTGAGCAAATCAGAGAAAACCACAACAAGAGCGAGCCACCACCGATGCAACAACAAAAAAGGAGAAGAAACCAAAGCAAACAAAAAATGATGGACAAATTGCGACCCGTTCCTTTGGGTACGAGTGCAAAAACATGCGAGAACAAGAACAGAACGAATACTAAATACAGAATATGTAAGTAAGACCTCGTGTCCTTCCCCCTTACCCTCCTTTCTCTATCCTTATCCCCTCCCTTTTCAAAGTAAAATTCCGGTCCTCATCTGTACCGTCCTGTACGCGTGTACATATTCTGTATTTCTATCCCAAGAAAGATCCGGTTTGGTATGTATGTCCCGTGCCAGCAAGTCAGCATCCTGCTGATGATAAAATCTGCCCCCCTTCTGACAGTGTCGTGTTACGATGATCTGTTTTGCTGATATTTTTTCCGACAAGGGGGCTAGATGGGAAAGCCGGCGGGAGGAGGATGCGAGAGTGAATGAAGAAGGCGGAAAGGAGCGGGAGATGACGCCGTTTTCTGTGTGTTATCTTCGAATGATACTGGAGGCGTGTATTTGGCGAATTGGGTACTAAGAAGGCCACATGAGATGGTATCTTCGATTGAGATTGACGATTTCCAGGTCTGTCGGCCTTGTCCCGTCTTCCCTCCTATCTGTCTATCCTCCAGGACTATCCGCTGTCGTGCCGAGGATTTGGTCGATGTCATCGAGCTGGAACTCAGCAGCACCGCTGAGCGTCGTCTCCCAGTCAGCTGAGCCTATTTTGCTGGTTGGACTAGGGCCCACGTCTTGCCACGATGACTCGGCCGCGTGCGATACTGCGTCGCCGTCGCCGCCACCCCTTTCCGTGCCGCCAGCGGCCGTGGTGGTAGTATTGGTGGTCGTCGATTCGTTGGCTGAGGGTTGGTACGTCTGCTCGAACTGCTGCGGGCGTGGCGAGCCTATGTGGTTCCTACCTAGCCCGTCGGCGACGGCCTGGTCAAGATGGTATCCAGAGAGACCGTCGGAGGCAAAATCGCTACCCTGGCCAAGGCCGAGGAGACCGAGCGTGTCGTATGCGGCCTCATGATGTGTGACATGGCTGCCGCCGGCGCCGCTGGCCGCTTGATGCGCCGCCATTAAAGACGGATCTATCGGATGGTCACCGGCGTGGCGGAGGTATTGTGTAGCCTGTGGGTGCGGGATTGCGGTGTGCGGATGTACAACTGGCGGGCCGTAGCCACCCGAGGAGGCCATGAGCTCACTGTATGTCCGGTGGTCGAGCACGGGTGAGTTGTTGTGGTACGACGACGGCGAGTTTGTCTTATTCATGAACACGTTCTCGACGAACGCCGGCACGCCCTGGGGATGATGAACCCCGTAAGCCGCGCCGGCGTAGCGCTGGGGGTACGCCTGGTGCGCGAACTCGCTACTCTGCTGGTAGTACTGCCCCTGACCCAACGCCGACCCGTAGTCGGCCGGCCGCGGCTTGCCCGGGTTCGAGTAGTGGAACGACGATGGATGTGGGGGAAGCACGCGCTGCTGCGGCATGTATCCTGGTGGCAGCCGAGCGTGCTGTATGCCCGGCGACGGCGATGTGTACACAGAGTGCGAGTATCCCGGTGGTAGCACGTAGTCCGCGTCCGGGTCCATGTAATGCGCCGACCGCGTCGTGTTCCTCGACGGAGGCCCACTGCCTGTTGGTGCCCATTCGTTGAAGTCGTATGCATCGAGGTTTGATGCATTATCGTCGTCTGAGTCTCCTCGGTCGCCGTGCCGGCTCCCACCGCCGCTCTCGCCGGCGGCCGTTTTCTTGACCTTCGACTTGGCCGGTGCGAACTTGTAGTCCGGGAAAGCAAGCTTGTGGTTGTTGCGCTCTATCTTCGCCCATTCGTCGTACTGGTCGCGCAATTCCTGAGGCTCTATGTTCCAGCTGCTGCCGCAGACCTGCGAGATAACTTGGTGGTTATCGTGGCCCTTCTCCGGCCTCCCGTCGCCAGCATTCTCCTCTCTCCGCCGGATATCTTCCAGCCTCTTCCACTCCTTGGTGCGGTTCTGGTATGCCTTCCGATACAGCATGAATGCATTCATCGGCCGTTTTACCTTCCCTGTTTTGGATTGTGCCACCTCTTGCTGTCTCTCCTCCGGTGACCGGTTCACATACGCCTGGATATCGGTATCGATGATATTCGTTATATCCTTGACTAGCTGGCTGAGCGGGCCACTGAGCATCATTGACCGGTCTTCCGAATACGCATCGCCTATGACCCTCTTTCTCTTCTTGCCCCGGGATCTAGGTGGTGGCTTTTCGACTCGAGGTGGTCGCGCAAGCGAAGCTACTACTGACGGTCTCATTATTGCTCGTCCACTTCGCGTTGTCATTCCCTCGACCTGCACGGGCGTCGGTGGTGATGTAGCTGGTGTGCTATACGCATTGTGCGAATTCTGTGGCATCCTTGGGTATTAGTGTTATTGGACAAGCAAGGATATAATGTATCTTTGGAAAATGCATACCGTGGAGGATGCCATGTCAAGAAGTTGGGGGTAAGGGCTTGGGTCAACTTGATACGCTGCCTGGTACCCTCCTGCGTACGTAGGGGCTGCGAAAGGAGAGGCGTGATTTGTAGGCGTGTGATGGTCATAGCCGGTCGCCATGTTCGCCTGTGGCCCTGGGCTCGAGTATCTCGAGTGCGGATTCGACCCTATGTGGCTACCTATCTCGGCTGACTGGTGCTCTGGTGGGGAATAAGATATCGATGCCGCCGCATTATGTTGAAGAAGTCGTTGGAAGCCGCTGTGCAGCGAGTCATCGATCTGGGTGAGAGTGTTTGAGGGCACCGGGGATGAGGGGCCGCCCTTCTCCATCTCATCAAGTCGCTCTTCTTCTTCCTTGACTCAGAACCGCCGGGTCTCGTAGACGAGAGAGACTAATCTTCGAGGATGGACAGGCAATAGCACGGCTAAAGGATGAGTTAAGATAGAAATGCGTATGGTGAGGCAAGATAAAGCCAGTATCGTGAGCTGCAGGGGTTTGAAAGAACGTTTTCAAAGAAAGGCTCCTTGCTTGCAAAGCAGCATAGAAAGATCACTGCTGCTGAAAATCTCCCTGATTTTGATCTATCTAGCATGCACATACACATACATAGAGCAGGTTAGAAATCGTTGGAAAACAAGCAAGTTAGTCGCTCTCATCAGACCTGCTCAAACCAGCGTGAATACGCCTCGAATCGGGTCCCGAAACCGATGAGTTGTAGGACGGCGGCCTATCCAGGGCACTAGAAGATAGCGGTGGAATTTTTTCTGATGAAGAAGCTTGGGTGATGGTTAGGACAGGCGATTTCTAAATCACCAACAACTGATCTCTGGCCTCCAGTAGGCAGGCAGTATGCCCCCTTCAAGCTCTTGAGTCAGCCCGATGTGGTCGTACGTTCCGTTCTAGGTCCACGATACAGCTGGCATCGGAACGAAGCACAGTTAGGCGAACAACAAGTAAGAGAATCGCAGCTCCAAGTGAATACGTAAGGGCGTCCGCGGAGAAGAGACGACAGGTAATATCGGGTTGCCGAAGGGACCGGGATCGACTATGAGGCGAGATATGTATGGTCGTTCAATCGAGCGATCAGATGCAGTTGGTATGGGGCCTGCCGACGAATTAGTCTTCAATGTGGTCTGATACGCCTCTTCCACGCGTATCTGCCCTTGATGTCTACCTAGACACATGCTCTCTCTACATTGCATCCAATGTATGTCCACTTGGCTGTCCTGGGGGCTAGCTAATTTGCTACTACCGGAGAGGTCGACGATCGGAGGTAGCCAAAAAGCCATGGCTTCTGCCATGCAGCCGCAGCATGAGATACATCAGAAATCGGGCTTGTCTTTCTGACAGGCGGTGCAGACCGCAGGGCATGATAGAAGCAGCATGATCGTGCGATTTGGGCAGGGGTACGTGCAGGAAGGGTCAGTCAGGTGAAGGAGTGGACGACTGGCACGAACCTAATGCAGACTCCTGTCTCTTCGTGCAGGGGATTTGGACGGAGAATCAGGAGCAGTGAGCGCAATATAGCGTCCTGTGCAACTGATCTTGCCTTACCGGTGCTTTCTCAGCTGACACACTATCCGCTGGGCAAGGACTGGGATAGGCTGTACTGGTATTAGATCCAGTAGGAGGGCCTATTGTGAACAAGTGTGTACGTTGTAGGGACGTTATCCGAGATTGGATACAAATGGTATTAACTAGGAGATTATTGATCAGCGCACACCCCCCATGACTACGACTGGCACTGAGATACAGGTGTTGACGAAGCAGTACTAGTTGATGCAGCACCTCTGACATACCGGCCCTGCAGATTCTTCTTTAGTGTTCTTTGTCAATCTCTCCCGAGGAGAAATATTAGTGACCGCTGAATAGAAGTTGTCTTGACTCTTTTTCGGTAGGGAACTTGGAGAAACTGTGGCGTTCTATGCGTACTTCTTGTCAATGACAGCGAACGGCTGGTAAGCTGGATGGACAACGGTCGAAAGACTAGGTTTGGCTATGGTCGAAAGATGCTGAATATGACTAGTTATTAGTCGGCACAAATTCGCACAACATATGTGTGCGTATAAGTTAAAGTGACTCCGACGGCCAAGGCGATGGCTACCGCGATAGGTCCAAGACGACGAACAAGCTGCCAGTGTGGACGCAGTCTTTGTCGAACAAATGACTTAGTACAGGGCAACGGAAAGTCTCTCCAATATTCGAGAGAAAGAGATTTCGTGGCCCAGCAGTTATTTGTACTGGCTTCCTTCTTTTCCCTTTGACCCTCCGTAGCTGGATTGCCGCTTGCGGAAGTGAAGAAGATGGAATGTGCGTTCATCGACCCGACTTTACTCTAAGTTACCTAGCGGAATCACTGCAATCGTGTTCAGTGTATGATGTACAAGTACATAGTTGCTCCCTCCTAAGTAAGTATACGGAGTATTCCGGCTTGCCTACTCAACGCTGTGCCGAAGTATGCAATGCTATGTTCCTGCTGCAGACTGCAAAAAGGCTTCAGCTTGGGATTAAACGACAGCTGCTTGAGGTGAGTAAACAGCCTCGCAGGCATTTCACTACCGATCAGCCACACGGGACAGAGAGTGAAGAAAGGCCACATGGAATATGGGGAATGTTGGCTGCATCAGAAAGCAGAGCCGCCCGGGTGGGCCAGAGGGACATGCTTCCGAGCATCGTCTCAGTGCAGATTAGTTAGGTATGGAACTATTCTGCGACCAGGGACCGACTAATCCATCCCAATTAGTATAGACTGTGATAAGGCCTTATAGATTCCGTGAATGTAACTGTTGGGCGCACCATAGGGGAAATTCTTGATTCCCAGAGCTCCGAAAACGTGCGTGTGAGACCTGGAAATTGCCACTCGTCCCGCATTCCTTTGTGGTGCCGTCGAAGGAAACGTTCAAAGGCAGAAGCGGCCTACATAATTCTTGCCTCTGTCCGCATCGGTCTCGTGCAAGCGGAACGAGCCCTTAAATTTCTGGCTGCCTCGAAATCTAGAGACGTCAAATATTGGGCTCTTGCTCTCAAGCTCCTGTCGTACTTGGCTATAGTCTAGGCCCACACCCCTTTCTCATGTAATAATTCTGGTCTCTGGGCAGTATGAGTGACTCAGAAAACACGCTAAGTGCCAGAAGTCTTAGGTAGGTAACATGGACACTTTCGTGCTGTTGGCTGTTATTCGCACACCTCCGCATGCGGTCCTTGCATGGCGGAACCCTGTCTGTAGAACGGCAATCGGCATTAGTGTCCTTGACTGTTTGAACGTCAGTTGATATCGACCCTGCAATACGTGGGCGGCAGATGTCGATAGATGAAAAGCTGCCTGCCTAGATGTATTTCAGCCTAGTCCCAGACCAAAAGCAACGAAAGTAACGTGTCATGATGCCGACTGCAAATGGACCACATCCCTAAACAGTCAATCTACTGTTCTGCCAAGGCAGCCTTTGGATGCTGCGCAATCAGAAGCTTGCTGATATGATATTGAGCCTGCGCCCGCTGTTAAGGCGTTGGCACGACATGTTGCCTCAATCAGCGTGTTGCTTCAAGTTTCAAGCGCTTGTCCGAACTGTCTGTATTTCTTCCCTCTTCCTTGTGAACGAAGTCCGTTGTCATTCTAGATACTGTGTTGGGAATGGATAACGACCTAATCTCAACTTGTAGAGGGTTGAGTTATGATCGGAAGCTGGGTCGTGACGCTGGAATGTAAAAGGCAATAGCAATCCGCGAACGCTCAACCTCGCTGGCCGTTGTCGTCAGTGTAGCGCCTGCACACATGCTGCCATGAGAATTCCTACCTTAATTTTGATCCTATCCCACATGCTCCATGTATCACGAGATAGGCCATTCATCTCTGGCGAGACGATACAGTACACCGACAAGCCCCTGGCTTGTATTGATAGACATGTTTTGGCGCTCTGGCCAGCAGTTCGCCCAGGCTACCGGAACCGTGTAACACGTCAATTAAATGCAGATCAGCACGGCCAATCATCACAGAGACGCACAGTTTTGATGGGCCTCCGTTGATTAGTTTGCCAAAGCTCGCAAAAGATGATTGGCTTGGTGGCCTCTAGCCTCTAGCGTCGGGTGTACGCACACATTCAGGTCCTGCGAACTCCTGTATGAGTCGGCGAGACATAGGCACGGATCAGGGCTGAGGTAGACCATAGTTGGTGCGGCAATCTGGTTGGCTGGGGAGTGTGGACCAATGAATGGCAATCTTACACGTTGAATATGGAAAATCATCGTAAAATAAATTAAGATGAGCTATTGCCAACATCCGATGTAGATAGAGACAGATTCCACTAAAGAAGGGGCTGTATGTATGAACAAAAGAATTGAGGTGCGACTACCTACCAGAGTCGTTTCTATGCGTAAGTACCTTAACCTTGAAGCGGAACAAGGTTAGACCCACAAGCAACTGCCATGCGAAATTAGTTGTTCTTGTGAAATACGGAGCCTTCGGCCAACTCTGCCGAAATAGAATGATGCTCTTGGTTTAATCGCTGATTTTCATACGTACATCGCCGACCGTACTGGCCCGCTTCAAACTCTTATTTCGCTGCTAAGTTACTTACCTCGATGATGTTGTCTTCAGACATACTACTTACACATTTACCTAATGGCAAAGTCATTGGGAACCACATATCACCTGACGGAATCTCTCAGTCGGCAGAACGAGCTTATAAGATAGGGTAAAAAAGAGTAGCTGGAAGGCAAATGCCTGCCAGCTTGTCTGCATCATTGCATTATTCTGCGAGGGCCTAATATAGACAAACACCTTCGTGCTTAATGCAGCTTCCGATTGCTGCACTGGATCCCTAGTAATCTATACACATAACGCGAATAAGACTCACAAGCGCATAATATTCGCGTACACATCGTTTTTGCAATCTCAGGGGGACCTAGCTATTGGCACTTCGCCTGAAGTGCTGGCGCAACCTTGCCTCTGCTCATTCACCTTCAAACACGTATCAGTCAAAGGCTGCTGGGATATTTTACCCGTGCCGAGCAGGATCGGCGGATTTAATTGGCGGCGTGAGTATCTGCTCCGAAGGCGATGGGGACAAGGCAGTAGCCGGAGGCAGGATTGCAGGAGCCGGTGACGAATGAATTCTGTTGCTGAAGTGGTGTGGAGGCGGTGAGCGTTTCATGGGTGAAAGACCATTCCGGCTAGGTGGAAGACTAGGAGTGGCATCATTGGCACTCAAGACCGATGTGTCTAGTTGGGGCGTGGAGAGTACAGTTCGCTGGCCCTGCTTTCTAGAGTTTGGGGTCTGGACGGATTTCGGGGACGTGATGGAGGCGGCACGGGGTGATGGGGTGTGGCTGATGCGGCTATTAGTAGCATCGAAGGACAGCTTCAGTGGCGACTCAGATCTGGCTCCTAATGATGGTATGGCTGTAGTTGCAATGGGTGGCGGCAGCACCTTGCTTGATGGTCCTTGGGCACTGCTCTTTGCGGGCGGAAGGAAAATCCCTTTCTGGGGCAATTTGACTTGTCCTGGAGAAGAATGATTTTCGGTGCTGGGAGATGAAGAATTGAACAGAGTCGAGTATGCCCTAGATTTGTTAGGCGATTGTTGTGGAGGAGATAATGCTGGATGTGGCGAGGAGAAGGCGTGAATCCCATCCCCGTTGGCATACGACGATGCAGACGGAAGCGCATGATTCTGGCCTGCTAGCTTGATGGGAATACTTGGAATTCCGGCTGGCTGTGAAGCCGGTGAAAGTTGAGACCGGTTGACGTGGTGTGCATTCTCAACAAGATGTGTCATGTTCGTGCGATTGGCAGTCTCTGTTAGCAATCGAACCGGCGATGAAGGAGTAGGCGATTCTGTGCTATCTCTTCGGCTCGTTGATGACATATCTGGCTCAGGGATCCTCAACTTGATCGTAGGCTGTTTTGTGTCGTCTGCACGCAAGGACTGCTGGCGTCGGCAATTTTTGCAAATAAAATGGAAATCATCGTGATCAGCTTCTTCTTCGCTGATGCCCACGCATTTGCTGTGTTGCCAAATGCTACATCTCTCGCAGGCAACACTGTGCGTACCATCATCAACCTGCCCATAGACGCCGCAGATACAGTCAAAGATCCAGTCGTCAGCTTCGTCTTCTAGGTCTTGTAACACTCGCTTATTCTTGGCAATTTGAGCTTTCAACTGTCTCTCTGATAGTCGACTGTCGCCGCTGATACCCTTACTGTCTTCTGAGAGCTGAGCTAGTTCCTCTTCATGTTGTAGCCGTCTGGTTTGTCGTTCTTTCAGTCTTTCTTCTCGAGACCTCGCTCGATTGTCATGCTCTCTCTCCAATTTTAAGCGTCTCTGTTCTTCTTTTCTTGCAGCTTTTTCCTCTCTTTGGCGTTTTTCTTCCTCTTCTCTAGCCTGTTGTTGTATCTTTTGCTGTTCTGCTTTGCCTGCAATGCGGCTCGACCGCTTGGCATGGGCCATCTTTTCGATGTTGAGTAGCTCTTTTTCTCTCTGTAATGCCTTGCGCTTGCGTGACTCTTCTTGTTTCTCCAGTATAGGTATTAAATGTTCTTGGATAGTGCTCCTAAGAATCTTCTCGTTATCATCACGCGTCTTTTGTATAGTTCCTAGAAAGTTTTGGACTTCATTCAAGCCGACTCCAACACATTCCCATTTAGCGCCACCAAGCCCGTCATCTTCGGGCTCGTGCGCTTCTTCGGTGTCGTCGAACGCAGGATCGTCGTCGACTATATCGCCATTTTGAGCAGCCGACCTCGATGTCCGGCGTCTCTTCGAAGCACGTGCGGCGGCTTTGGCCTTCTTAGTGTTCTTCTTCGGCTTCCACGCGGGTAATATAGGCGGGGCTGGTGTCAAGCGATACAGACGGTTATCGTCTAGAATGTAGTATGTGCGATCTTCACTATCCCATCCAGTGGGTTCGATGCGCTGCTCGATCGTTAATATTTCAGAGAATGATTCGGGCCCGAGTAGGAACGTACCCAGTCAGTCTGGTCACTGGGCTTTTGCTCATCCATTTTCTCGCGGATGCGATCGGGATGAAGCATCACCCACTGAGTGAGTTGCTGAAGAACGCGAACCTTGATGCCAAGATGTAAGTAGTCGAAAACCTATTGGTAAGGGAGCTGCTCAGACCTTTGAAAGGGCATCGAAATCATCGAATTTGGCCGGCAATTCATCGTTTCCGAAAGGGTTGCGAGTTGGAGCTTTGGCGACATATTGTCGACGGGTATATTCGTCAAAGAGATCATTACTGAAGGTGAATAAGTAAGTTGTATGTCTCCCCAGAGGAAAGTATATTGGCATACGTTAAACCTCGATGCGATGATACGAACTTCAATAAGGCGAGTCCGATGTTGACGAGGACAGTGGATTGCGGCTTGAGGCATTCGGCTTCTAGATCCTAGGTTGCGGAACACAAACCGAATTAGCGTCCGGCATAAGATGGAGGAAGAGGATAGAGGCTGCTGCTTACATCTATATCGATACTCTCGTCGATCTTGACGACACGGCCAAATAGGTAAATCCACTGGAAAAGATTCGCGAATTGCCACGAGTTTCTGACGCGGTGGAGTAGAGCTGACTCGGCCAGAGGCTCCTGTACGACTTCGTCTGCTTCAATGTCGCGCAGGGCGCGTTTCCGGGACGAAACCATGGCTGGGAGCGGGGATTAGGGCAAAAGGGTCACAAACCAGCGCCTTGGGGTGGTAGGATGGGAGATACGTTCAGCACCCTCCACAGTCTCGAAGGCTGGAGTTGGGCTACTTTTACACGTGTGGCGGCAGAGCGGTGTAAATTGAGTTCGGGTATAACATGGCCAGGTTGCAAGTTCTGTATTGATTATGGGCAGAGGGTGATGTTGAGTCGTTGAGAATTAGGGTACCGATCTTCGTTGGAGTGTGTAGAGCGAGGGGATATGGAAGCTTGTCAGGCTGTCGCATGTGTGATTTTCTTTGGCGCGACGTAGGGCGTCATTACGCGACGCTGCCCATCTCCGCGTGTGGACCCTACCTTCCCATTTATAGCACAGTGCCAACTTGGGTATCTACAGTACGGAGTACCTAAGTTCAGTGTTCTAGGTTTGAGCCGCAGGCGCGCTTTTAGTGCCAACCCACATTACGCTTTAAGTACTATGAAGTACGAAGTATATGGATAGTACCGGTAGTGTAGTACTGGTTAAGGTGTATCTGTACTGTACAAAATACTGTAAGATGTTATCGTGTACGAAGTACTCCGTACATACATACATATGCACGCCACTAGAAGCCATTTACGCGGTCTATTTATATCTAGCACACTAAAGCGTCTATCCAATAGGTAGAGAGGTCTATCTTATTGATTTTGATAATATACCACCAGCCTGCAAGTTAACTATCAAATGTGGAATAGATGTTGGATACATAGTTTAGTTCGCACTTTGATTCTTACAACGTGCCTACCTGGCAGGTACGGAGTACACAAGATGAGGATGCACATCGTGAACAGAAGGTACCCGGCGCCAAATCTATTAGGTAAGGTATCTTGTGTGGATATTTCCATATGTGTGGGCCTTGCCTGCCTTTAAAGGTACTGGTGTCTGATGCCAAGGAGGCTGCGCCGCTGGCTCAGGCACAGCCAGGCAGTCCGTCCCGTGCGATTGGCTCCTGGTACTCTGGTTCTATGCGTACGACATCCATGTATCTAAATTGTCAAACTCACAGTTGAAGGAGGTTGTCGCAGTTTCCTTATCAATGTTCAACTTATTGTCAGTCAATTCTTACCTACATAGTTAATCACTTAATGTATCTGGACCTTTACTGCATCATTTCTACATTCACTAGTTTCATGAGAAGGGCTTCAAGCATTCGCTTCATCTAACGTATTACGCGACCTGATGATACCCGCCGCTTCATAGTCTCACAGCCGCTCGTTCGCACATCTGACGCTCGAGTCAATATTACCCGAACACTATTTCGTACCAAGACGCCGCCGATTCCGACTGTGATAACGATCCCCAGTACACTTGTAAAGGACTGTCCGCCATCTCAGTGTAGGAATGCTCTCGCCTTGGCCCTAGACGCCTTATGCGAGCACGCTCGCTTGGTGTAGCACGCTTCGTGTGTGGCACACAATTGTTAGCTGTGTGACGCCATCATGGCTGGGTCGCCAGCCTCTTCTCGACAGCCCCAAGATCCCGCATCGTCGCGGCGCCGTCCTTCAATACCTCTACACGATCTCGAGTTTCAACCAACCCAACAGGCCCAACAGGGTCAACAGCAGCATGAATACGGCCAGGCTGGGTCCCTGGCGGACCGCAACCTTCCCTCGATCTCGACGTACTGGGAGGGCAGCCGTGTCCAGCACGAGCACGAGCATGAGCACGAGAACCAGAATGACTACGAGCTAAGCCCTCATTCTCCGTTGGACGCCGCGGCGCTTCAGTTTGCCCTTCCTCCAGACATCCGCCCGCCCCCCCTGATGATCCCCCGTCCTGCGTCTGCCTCCTCGAATCCCTACATGGCGCAAACTCCTCACTACGAGGAAGCCCCCCAGGATGACTACTTCGAATCCGACCGTGCTCCCCTCACCTCGACCGCTCAGCCCATCGCCGGAGCTCCCCTGAGCGCTCCGCAACTCGAGTCTCAGCCGAGAGACAGCTTTCAGACTGTCTCCGATATTGATAATGGCCGGCGATCCACCCAGCTCCTCGGCTTTGGCTTGGAGAACAATAGAGATCATACCAGACATCGCAGCTATGGCAATTCTCTTGTGCCCTCCGACCATCGGGTCTCTCGGATCCAGGGGACAACTGATGCGTTGCAAAGGGCTGGGTCCATCGTTAGGGCCATGTCCCAGCGCGTTGTCAACATCAGCGGGGAGGGAGAGTCTATGGAACAGCGCCAGCAGCGTTCGAGATCCCCAAGCATGGATGGCCGGCGCCCGTCGATGAGTCGCGGATCCTCCCAAATCGGCATGGACACATCCTATCAGTCACAGCTCTATCCGCCCTCGCCCCTCGAGAAGGTGGGCGAACCCGACTGGCCTGCGTCAGGGCCTCCTTTACCTCCTCGTCGCGCAGGACCTATGCCAAATCCTCTGAAGGGCCGGTCCCTTGGCATATTTCCTGCTGACAATTTAATTCGGCGAAAACTCTGTGACTTGCTGGTCAATCCATACTTGGAGCCCACACTGCTTGTATTGATAGTTCTGCAGGCCATTTTACTTGCTGTGGATGCGGCCAACAACGTCTACGATCCTGGTTATGGGCGGAAACCTCTATGGGATCCATCCTCAGGAATCAACTGGGCAATATTTTCTCTCTTCGTCGTATTTACGCTTGAAGTTGTGGCTCGTATCATAGTTTCTGGCTTCATATTAAATCCAGTTGAATATAGCACTGTCGACCGGAGCCGAGGTATTCGTAATGTCATCACGGACAGATACAATGCAGTATTTCGGCCCCAGCGTCATAAATCCGTCCACGCTCCTCGGCAAGAGGCATACGGCCCGTCGACGTTTGCTCGATCATTCACTATGATGCATACCATGCCAGAGACGGTTGAAGAGCAAATGAGAATGCATCTTGCGCGTCGGGCATTCTTACGCCATGGCTTTAACCGGCTTGATTTTGTAGCCGTTATTTCCTATTGGATTGCATTTGCGCTGAGCATTACGGGCTTGGAGGCTAAACATCATCTCTACGTTTTTCGTATGCTCAGCTGCCTTCGCATTATTCGACTCCTTGCCCTCACGAATGGCACTGCGGTAAGTTGTTTTTGTGATCTCGTGCATATCGCAAGCTGATATTAATGATCGTATAGATTATTCTGCGAAGTTTGAAAAAGGCTGCGCCACTATTCCTGCGAGTTTCCTTTCTCATTGGGTTTTTCTGGTTACTCTTCGCGATAGTTGGCGTTCAGAGTTTCAAAGCAAGCTTGAGCCGCCAGTGCGTATGGCTAGATCCTCTACAGCCGAAGAACCTCTCCGCAGGTTTTAGCAATAACATGACGTTTTGTGGTGGCCACATTGATAATGGTACTCTTAAGCCCACTCCTTGGGTCAAGTTTAAAAATCCAGACTTAGATAAGAACTCGCTCGACGGCCTCATCAACGGGTCCACGCGTGCCAAAGGATTCATTTGTCCTCGAAATTCATTGTGTCTCGAGCAGCACAGTCCCTATAATGATACAGTCAGCTTCGACAACATCATCCAATCGTTGGAATTGGTCTTCGTTATCATGAGTGCCAACACCTGGTCCGATCTTATGTATTATACTACCAATTCGGACTTCCAGACCGCGGCTCTATTCTTTGGCGCAGGCATTATGATCATGATGTTATGGTTAACCAACCTGCTTATCGCGGTCATCACTTCTTCTTTCCAGGTCATACGGGAAGAAAGCAAAGCAAGCGCATTTACGGCCGACGAGGATCCTCTGCTCACAAGTGCACAAGACCCACAAGAGCAGAGAGTCTCAACACTACAAGCACTATATGACAAGACATCACTCATCTGGGTTCTACTCATTGCGTTTGATATAGTTGTTCAGGCTTGGCAAAACTCGCATATGTCGGACAGTCGGAGGACTTTCATCAGTGTTTCTACGTACCTTGTCACTGCTCTACTTGATGTCGAGATCGCGATTCGAATTGCAGCGAACTGGAAATCTTTCCACCGGAACTCGCGCAACCTGCTCGATCTCTTTCTTGCGGTCGCAAACACAGTTATTCTTCTGCCGTTCATTCGAGACAAGGATCAAATCTATCCCTGGCTCACCATTTTCCAAATTCTGCGGGTATATCGTGTGGTACTAGCCATTCCCATCACAAGAGATCTGATCTTATTGGTTCTTGGTAATGCCACCGGTATCGGGAATCTCATCATATTTGTCTTCCTCATCACATTCATAATGGCAATCTTCGCTGTTCAACTTTTTCGTGGCGAGATTCCACTACACGACAACGGTGGGAATCTTATAGATGTTTCCTTCTACAACATCTTCAATTCTTTTCTTGGCATGTATCAGATTCTCTCGAGCGAGAACTGGACAGCGATACTATATAATGTGACATCGTACACGGATTCACTTAACACTGCTTGGTATGGTGCTATATTCCTCATCGCTTGGTTTATTCTTTCATTCTTCATTCTTGTCAATATGTTTATTGCGGTCATCCAAGAAAATTTCGATGTATCAGAGGACGAGAAACGACTAGAGCAAGTTAAGGCCTTCCTGCAGCGTAAGGAACTTGGTACCACTGCTGGCAGCAACGTCGCCTTGTCAGAAATATTTTCGTTCGGGAAAAAAAGACAGAAACGAGACCCGTTAGACTACGGACTGGCAACCATGGAGATGCTTTTGAAGGATGCCGTAGTCAACGAGTTTCTTGACGACCCAACAGATATCCATCATCACCAGAATCCCTCTTTCGGCGATGCTCCTCACGATGTTACCGAAGCAGAAAAAAAATCAAGCTTTCTATCTTCTCTTGGCAAAAGAATTTGGAGCATCGGGAATAAGGAACCGAACCCGTTTTATTTCAATACTCAATTTACCGGACCAAATGATACATTGGATCCACGAGAAATGGCACGGCAAGTATTATCCGCTACTCAAGCGCGGCGTAAGGCGCAGAGAGATTACCTGAAACGCTATCCGACTTATAACAATGCACTTTACATTTTCACACCTGATAACCCGATCCGGCGATTCTGTCAGCGCATAGTCGGCCCCGGAAGAGGCATCGAGCGAATTGACGGGAAGGAACCAGATAAGATCATTTGGTATAGTTTTTCGGTCTTCATATATGCAGCGATTATTGCCATGGTAATAATCGCCAGCGTGACTACTCCGCTATATCAGAAGCAGTACCTTGCCCAACTTGGTCAATCTGAATCCAGTCGTGGTACCTCATGGTTTGCTTGGGTCGATTTGGCATTTGCTGTGTTGTTTACAGTTGAGGCTGTGATAAAGATCATAGCTGACGGATTATTATTCACCCCCAACGCGTACTATCGAAGCTCGTGGGGCTTCATAGATGCCGTGGTCCTGATTACGCTGTGGATTAATGTCTTGACTTTACTCTTCAACGACGGATCAGTTTCCAGGGTTGTCGGCGCGTTCAAAGCTCTACGAGCTCTGAGGCTACTCAACATTAGCAACACTGCCCGAAATACATTCCACTCTCTCATCATCGTTGCAGGATGGAAAATTATTAGTGTAAGTCAAACTTCAGGTATTAGCTGGCTACCAGCGCTAATTCAGATCTCAGGCTGCCCTTGTATCCTTGTCCCTCTTGATTCCATTTGCAATCTATGCTTTGAATTTATTCTCCGGAAAGCTCCTCAGTTGCAACGATGGCGACAGCGTAACGAACCTTATTGACTGTTTCGGAGAGTACGAAAGCGCACCGTCTAATCCGGATTGGCCGTTACTTGCTCCCCGAGTCGCCCAAAATCCTTTCTTCAGCTTTGATGATTTCGCAGCATCTCTCTTCATACTCTTTCAAATTGTGTCTCAGGAAGGTTGGGTCGACGTCTCATTTGCCGTCCAGTCAATCACTGGTCGTGGTACGCAACCCCAAGACATGGCATCTCGTGGCAACGCGGTGTTTTTTGTCATCTTCAATCTCCTTGGGACGGTGTTTGTTCTTACATTGTTCATCTCGGTCTTTATGCGCAATTACACGGAACAGACAGGAGTTGCATTCCTAACAGCCGAGCAACGAACTTGGCTTGAGCTTCGAAAGCTTCTGCGCCAGATTGCACCTTCAAGAAGTGCCTACGATGATTCTAAAAAGAAGTGGAAGAGGTGGTGTCACAAGCGAGCCATCGAAAAACGTGGCAAGTGGTACACAGGTATTACGGTCGTGCTAGTCCTCCATCTGGTTCTGCTGTTGCTCGAATTCTATCCAGAGCCGCAGTGGTGGGCAACCACGAGAGACAGTATCCTTCTGTTCTTCACACTAATATATACCGCCAACATTGTCATCCGTGTCGTCGGACTCGGCTGGCCGCGGTTTAGGAAGAGTTCGTGGGACGTTTTCTCCCTTGTCGCCGTCTTCGGTGCATTTCTAACGTCACTCGTATTGATTCGAGAGAATAAGGATGAGACTGCACAGCAGCTCCATAAGGCCTTCCTCGTCGGCATTGTGCTACTGCTGATCCCCCGCAACGATGCCCTGGATCAGCTCTTCAAAACCGCTGCCGCGAGTCTGACGACAATTGTCAATCTGCTTGCCACTTGGCTAGTCTTCTTTGTAGTATTCGCCATAGCACTAACCCAGACATTCAGCTTGACGCGCTTCGGCTCGGGGGAGGATACTTACATCAATTTCAGGACCGTTCCCAACGCACTGATTCTCCTGTTTAGAATGAGCGTTGGCGAAGGCTGGAATGCAATAATGGAAGATTTCGGACAGATCCGAGCGCCGCTTTGTGTTCAAGCAAAGAACTTTTTCGACAGCGATTGTGGCGATATAGTGTGGGCAAGAACCCTATTCATTGCCTGGAACCTCATAAGCATGTATATCTTCGTCAACCTGTTTATATCGCTTATCTATGAGAGTTTCAGTTATGTGTACCAGCGCTCAAGCAGCATGGCACACATCGATCGCGACGAGATCCGACGCTTTAAAGAAGCCTGGAGGAGTGTTGATCCGGCCGGCACCGGGTATATTACCAAACAGGCGTTTCCGCGACTGTTAGGAGAGCTTTCCGGTGTTTTTGAGATGCGCATATATGAACACGAAGATTCTGTTAGTCGGATACTCGAAGACGTGCGAGGAACTGGTCAGGGCCTTGGGCGGCATGCGTCGATTGCTACCACCAGTGACCTCAGTGGAGTTGATATCCGGAAACTAAATGAAAGGCTCGCCTCGATCGACGCAGAAGGAGTACGGGAACGACGTCGCCGTTATAACATTTTCTACGAGGAAGTCATCGTATCAGCAGATCCAGTTCGAGGAATCTCGTTCACCTCGGTGCTAATGATACTAGCCCATTATAAAATCATTAGCGACAGCAAGAGTCTAAGGTAACCAATGGTTCCTGCTCTCGCCATACAATTGAGAAAGATCTAATGAGTATATAGGCTGGAAGAATTTCTTCGACGCCGTGCTAGACTTCAGCGCGTGGAGGATCAAGTCAACCGAAGAACCGTGCAAGGATTCTTCGATATGCTGTGAGCCATCTACTTTACATGCAGCCGGCCAGGGCACTAACGTCAGCAGTTATTACTCTCGCAAATTCAGGCTTCATATGGAGAAGAAACGGTCGGGGCGCATGGCTGCGGTCCCACAGCTTGGAGTGCCTGAGATCTTCGTAGACGAGGTAAACGATTCAACTCGCGAGCGTACGCGTACAGCACAGCAGCGCACCACATTAGCGACTCCAACAACCCCAGTACCATCGGATCTTCTGACTGTGTCCGACGCCATACGGCCACAGCACAAAAGCTGGTCTCTGGGCACTGACATATCCTCCTATGACGCTGCTCAGCCTCATCCTCTAAGCGGTCCCCGGGTTGCGCCCACCGTGCCTGGTGATCGTTTGGAGCCCTCCGCCTACAATTTTGATTTAAGCGAAAATAATACCCCGACTACTCGTGAACGCCATGGAAGCGAAGTCACGCCTACGCAGCTTCGGAGCTTTCTAGACGATTCGGTATGGGCTGAAAGCATACGCCGAAGCGCCACGGTGCGCAAATCCGTACGACGTTCGGACTGGATGGGCCGTCATTGACGAGACCCAATACTAAAACGCCGCAATTTACATTACTTGAAGGGTGGTCAGAGCCGGCTATGCGGATTCATTATCCAAATCCGATAGAAATCTGATAGATTTAGAGTATAGAAGGTTCATACCGGGGGCGCACATTAAAGCGAAACACATAGCGGACACGTCTAACGAGAACTCGATGTGGTATCGAGACGTGGTGATCGTGTAGTGTAGCATTAGTCACGGCGTACGGAACACTAGGGGCGCACGATATAATGATGTAACCATATCACCAAGAGACCGAATAGACGATTCTTAATTCACTATCACAATTATGAAATAGCGAATACACGGATATACTTCAAAGGGCTTATAACAGGTAGAAGGGTCGCACAAGCAAGATGAACGAGTATGACATTTAGAGCATCTAGCTAATCTTGGACCTGTATATGGTAATTACTTGCTAGTGGCAGAGAAGTCGTTTCGTTGTATTCCCTTGCTCAGTAAAAGAAAGCTGTTGTTAAAGTGATCCTTCGACAACACCTGATGTAAGATGATTTCGATTTGAGGGGAGATCCGTTTCATAGATTAGTGATCTCATACTTACCTATACTGACCTAACCTTAGGTAGTTATAAGAGCAAAACATCATTTACGCCTCCATCATTTCTACACTTACCACTCAGGTTCACCTCTTCTTGGCAATTAATAGATAATAGGCATTTACTGGCCATCAATCAATTTATTATACAAATTGTTCTGGAAAAATTCCGTGCTGAGAGCACTCCGCGTCACATCGCGTCGCGTCATATGTCCGCGTTCTCCAACGGCATGAAACAACCTTACCCCCGCGGTGCTTACGTGCCGCCCCTGAACTCCTACCGTACCTAGTGTACTGTAACTGGACGAATCCTGGGCGGCGATCATACGACTTCGTAACTCGCCTCGGGGCTTTTTTCCCCTTCGTCACACATGTCTCGCAACGACCTCTAACTAGCAGTGCCAATTGTTTCACAGCGCAACGAGCGCAGGCGAAACAATCGCCATTCTTCGCTTCGGCATGCTGTCGTCATCTAATTTTCTAGTTAGTAGGCTCTATTCACTGGTCAATTAGACAGATGCCAATTCACTGTCCTAGCAACCCAGTGCACTAATCCAAGGCACATTCGTCGACTTTTTGAATATTCTTGGCGCATACGATAGAAACCCTTGATCCGGCCAAATTTGAAGCTGGAATGATTACTTTCAGTAGGCCGGGCATAATTGAAAGTCGGCCTGAGAGTCATTACTTACGCTAACTACCTTCATCACGCATAAATCCGCACACGGGTACATCACGTAACTCACCCAGACAACTTAGACCGTGTTCCCGATACGGAAACCTCGTTCGTCGCATGGAGACGAGGAGGCGAGTCCCCCCATGGCTCAGGTTGTCGCGCGATCTGAAAAGCCCCTGAGCTGGGAGCGATCGCCCCGTATCTTTAACACCGATCCGTTATCTAATTTGGTTAAGTTTAAAGTAAGTTTAAGTGAACCTGAGATAGCTCCCTGCAGCATGCCTACGTGACAATGTAGGGGACATAATACGGTACATGGGGAGCTATGCCTGAGGAAAAATTGGAAACCCTCCCTCACAACCTGGGCATATCTGCTTGTTTGAGACGGGTCATGCGGCCGGTGACACAGCCCAGCCAAGCCCAGCCCGCGGAGCTTTAATTTTTTAATATATTATTTCGTGATATAGACGGGACATGTACACGTGCACATGCATATGCATGTCGTTATTATAATGGGAGCTGCTGTTCGTCTCTAGTCCACTCTCAGGGTTCTTCTTATATCCTCGTCCTCCAGAACCTGGTCTCGGAATAACACAACTTCAAAGCTGCTAGTCACTCGCTTTTCTCTTCACCAAGCAAAGCAATCCGTTACGTTACTATTCATTCTCTCTCATCCAGGCCGGGCCTTAGTTGTTGTGATTAAATACGGATAACAAGAATCAAGACTCGTCGAACACAAACTGAGGATCAATATATACGGACAGACGATACAAGATTCTCAATAATAACTCCATCAAATCAATAAACATACGCACCACACGCGCCCAATATGCAGCCCATACCCTCGCGCATGTCCCGCTCGCGCTTCTCGCCCAGCCGTCTACGCACATCTTTCCGGCGCTCATCATCCACATCGACGACGCGGTCCAGTTCCTGCAGCAGCAGTAGCAACAGTAGTAGTGGCGGAGGATCATCCTCGCCCGTGCACACGATCAACTCGGTGCTATCGCGCCAGCCGTCCATCGTGGACATGGAGGCCGAGAAGCGGTGGTCCGGCCCCGAGCTCAACCTGCTCGAGCCCCGCCCACTCGTCTACTGGGCCGGGCTCGACGAGCGCATCCTCGGCTCTCTGTAAATATCTTCCGGTGATATAGCGGATTGACCACTTACACACACACGGTCTTCTGGTTCCCTAGGACCATGCACGAGCAATACGCACAACAGTACGATTTAAACAAGAGAAGGGAACAGTACGGGGCACATGCTAGGCTTTTCTTTACCGTAGAAGGCTTTTTTGCAAAGCCTCTTTCGCATTTTCTTTTACCTCTTTCCTCCTTTCTTTCTTTCCGGCTTTCCTCTGCCCACGGGCCGTTTATACAAGCAAGCGTTGAAGAGCGACGACCCCTGGAAATTAATCGTTGGACGATTAGTTTTTAGGTCAACGATCCAAGGAGACGTGGCAGGGACCTTTTTTTCTGCATTTTTTCACATTTACGTTTACATTTACATTTATATCCATCAAAGAAGAGATGGAACACGGAAGGAAAACGGGTACTACTAATGATGGGTTACGGAATTACGGTGTGGATTTTTTCTTAATGATTTGGTGAAGACGGAGACGGACGCGGGTCGGGGATTTACGGCTGGAGGCGCGACGGGTGTAACATGGCATATGCGGTGGGTGCTGTACTGTGCTGTGATGTGTTGTATGATCGGGGTTTCACTGCGTGACGACTTGCCAGCAATTCCAATCTGGTGACGACGCGTTGGGGGCGGTGTTGGGACTTTTTATTCCTTTTTCGGGAGGTATTTTCTCATCGGCTCTTTGGGAACGCTGGGAGACGAGGAATAGGGATAGACGTCACAGTATCTAAGCATGGTTGCAACCGATCATAATACGAAAACCATTTGCTCATAATTCTTCTCTTACTTCTCATCGTTCGGTCTGAGAGTTCTTGTGCTGTGTTCCATGCCAAGCTAGCGCAGGCATGGCTCACGGTGGGTGAAACCACCGCTGTATCAAATAGACAGGATGCCTGATATCGGCCAGTCGTGTTTGGTTGAATAGCAGCAGAAATCAAAGTCCTCTGATATATCTTCTACCTATTGGAGAATGTCCGTGAAATTGTGCGAACATGCACCGAACGACAAATCTCGAAGACACATGCCGCGAAGATGGTAGGTGCGTAGCCATTGTCTTGGTTCGTGTCAGCCATTCGCACACCGCCATCCGTGGTGGTTGTTTCATATCTATTGTAGAATGGCAGTTGTCTCAAACGCCGAACCCCAGGCCTTGGGGTGAAGAACCTGACGCAGTTGTAACATGATAACGTAATCATAACCCAGATGCATTACCGTAAGAACCTAAGAGCGCAGTCGTTTCCGAGTGCCTTACGAAGTATTTTGGTTCAGTATTGCTAATACCAACAATGATTCTTTGCAGGTAGTAATCCGTCCCTGTCAATGTCCGATCATTCTCTAAGCTGCAGTCACAGCAGCATCATCGGTGGCAGTAAAGCCCTTGAAGAACTCAGGGTTGTTTTCAAGCTCCTCCTTGACCTGTACGATGCATGAGTTAATCTATCGGGTGCGTATGCATGACTAATCCCACAGCCCATCATATACACAAAATAGACCTAGGTGAAAGGAGAAGACGGAATGAAGAGTGGGGAACATACGATATCCAGTCCACCAACAAGCTCGCCCTCTACCCAGAGCTGCGGGAAAGTAGGCCACTCGGCAAACTCTTTAAGCCCCTGGCGCACCTCGTCGTCGGCCAGAATATTGAAGAAGCCGTATCTCACGCTGCGCTCGCGGAGAAGGGCCACCAGCTGCCGCGAGAAGCCGCACTGTGGCGCGCTCGGCGTGCCCTTCATAAACAGCATGACGCGTGCGGCCTTGACGAGCTCGCCCAGACGCTTGAAGAGTGCCTCCTTCTCTTTCGCCGGGTCGGGTTCGGTCTCGATCTCGGCCGCTGCTGCCGGCTTCTGGGTGCCGTTTATGCCGTTTGTGCTTGCGTTTGCAGTCGTGCCGTTGGTGTTCTTCGTATGCGTCTCGATCGCCGTGCGCACCTTGACCGCGCTGCTGCCGCTCACGACCTCGAGGACCTGGTCGTTGCGCTGTAGCACCAGATAGGGCACTGCAGTCACGTCGTAGGTCTCCGAGATGTCGCTCAGCTCCTCAGCGTTGATCGACACCCAGCTCGTCTCGTCGCCCGCCGGATATTCGGCCGCTAAAGTCTTTAGAAAGGTGGCCATCTGCGCACATGGCGCGGCCCAGGGCGCGTGGAAGGAGATGATGAGGAGCGTTGTCTGGGGGAGGGCCCCGATGTGCGCTCGCCACTCGTCCTCGCTTGCGATTTCTTTTATCGTTGACATGGTTGCGATGGTGGTGGTAATATTTATAGTGGTAAGAGAAGTCGGGCTACGGCCGGGATGCTGTGAGTCTGTGACGGATATTGTGGAGATGGTAAAGGTGAGAATAAGGACAGCAATGGAAGGTATGAAAGTATAGTGTAGATTTGATTAGATAGCTGGGCGACGTGTCCAAAGCCAAACGGATAAGTGATGAGTTTGGTGAAATGTTTTACGAGACTACGCCGAGGCTTAATTGTGACAACGAGGGGCGCGTTTCTAATCCAATGGAGGGGCACTTGATTACTCAAGCCGAGATGTGAGGAAAGAACGAGTGGCCATTGCGTCATTGGCTATGCACTTTCCTTCCAATAAGTTACATATAATTTTGCATTCCCCACGTGACTTCACTTTTCTTATTGGCCGGCCTTAAAAGGTTGGCATCTTACATGAATGGGCTGCGTTATTGATGGGGAATTTCTGCTCAATTTCATAGCCGGGTTGCGGCGTAGCTACGGCGGTGTTGGTCAGAATCAGGCAACATGCTTTGCACAGTAGATTGTTACCAAGCATGATGCCAGGTTCTGATCAGCATCTCCATAACTAGCCTCATTATCCTAACCTCTCTTGCTGATAGGTTTTACCACTTTGGTCAATGGGGCTTAGCGCTGGCGCCGCTTTGAAACGGGTTTCAAATGTTCGCAATACAACTGCCGCCTTCATAGCTACTGAAAACTCAATCCTCGGAGTCGTTACCAATAAGAAATCATGCGCCATGGTGATGAAGTGAATATGAGAGTCTTCGAGCTTGCGATCGAGGTACGACTGCTTGAGGGCTCTTCGAGAGATAGGTCCGGGTCCGCGCGACGGTTCTCCCGGGAGAACTGGCAGTCCGATTTCGGCTAGTTAGTGAGATGGCTGGATTTTTATGTTAGGAACCAACAGAGTGCTGGGTTAACCATTGTGGCCCGCCAAACTCACGCATTTCCGCGCAGGACACCGACATAACGGAGTCTATCATTTGCGTCGCGGTTTATCGCATGATCAGCCGGCGTCGTGGTCGTGCTATTTGGATATTTATGCGCCGCCAAAGGTTGGAAGCAAGCGAATAAGATGACCTCAAATTGGCGACGCTGGTCGCATCTCGACTGGAAATGAAAATGGGCAACGAGGCTCCCAGCAGCCCCAAATGGAACCGCTCGTTGGCTCTAGCACAGACGGACTGTGTTACCTGTGTATCCTGATGCATTGCATGCCCCAAGCCTGCCCCGCTTCAACTTAAGACGAACCTGGCGTCCTCCACAAGTGCTGCAGTCAATTAATAACACTTCCTACCCTTTTCAGCGATAACTCATACGCGCTTAAAATCGGCTCAGACAGTGTGCTTGTCATGGGTTCGGAGTCCAGCTTCCCAAAGTTTAAGGTTGACGACCATGAAGCCTTCATGGAATTTGCCCTCGTCCAGGCACAAAAGTCACCGCCAGCAGCCAAAAAATTCTGTGTTGGAGCCGTACTTGTCGATGCCGACAGGGGCGAGGTCTTATCGACTGGCTACTCGCTAGAGTACCCGCGAGACTATAAAGGAGACCCCGGTACCACGCATGCTGAACAATGCTGCTTCATTAAGATCGCCGACGAGCACAACCTCCCTGAAGAGCGCATCCACGAAGTCCTACCCCCGAACACGGTGCTGTATACGACTATGGAGCCTTGCAATGAAAGACTTAGCGGTAATATGACTTGCGCGACAAGAATCCTTCGATTGAAAGATGTCATCAAGACAGTCTATGTGGGAATCAGGGAACCGGGGACATTCATCGCAAATAATGACGGCCAACAAAGGCTCGAAGCCAACGGCGTCAAAGTTGTGTATCCCGTTCAACATTTACATGATAAGATCGTGGGAGTCTCTATGGCTGGACATTGATTGTCATACGTTACGCCTCACCCCGCATACAGTACCAGGTAGGTAGTCTCAGTTAGTCTACCTAGTCTACTTGACTGATTGGTCATGGTCAAGACGTTCAGCTAGTATCTCTCCTACCAGCGACCGATCTAGCCCTAGACAAGAAGAGTCGTTAAGTTGTGCATAGAAAAAAAGGAGAACTCCAGCCTTCAGCCTTCCGACTTAAAATAGCGCCGGTGTACTCATCAATATCGTATAAGCATGAACTACCACGGCGCGAACGGCCTCGAATTTGGTGTGGGTAACGTTAAAATCGACCCCGCCCTCCTGAAGGGTAAGTCCTACCCATTAGAAATGACAACTATACACTGCTTATTTGATTCCCATCAAGTACTACCTGAAGAATGTGAAGTGATCTCCACTAAGGCCCATGGTGTCAGCTTCTGGGCTCGGACTGGTCGCATTGATGTTTTGCTCAGCAATAGAGCATCAAAGTCATTCTTTGTGAAAGTAATCTCAAAGGAAACGGGAAGGAATATGGTCATGGGCGAGTTCGAGTCGATGAACACAGCATACAACGTCCTGCCGGGGTTTGTACCAAAGCCTGTTGCATGGGGGACCTACGCATCGATTCCGGACACTCACTTCTTCCTCTGTGAGTTTCGAGAGATGATTAATGATATGCCTGATCCCCCCCAGTTCGCCACATCTCTCTCAATTTTATACCAGAAAAGCGTATCCCCAACAGGCAAGTTCGGATTCCACGTCAGCACGTACGCCGGCAATCTACCACAACATGTGTCATGGGATGACAGCTGGGAATCATTCTTCACAAAGAGCATGAGATGGGCCCTCGACCTTGAAATCGAAAGGAAGGGGCCCAACAAAGAGCTTGAAATGCTCACCCTCATTCTATTCGACAAGGTTATGCCCAGGCTGCTCAGACCCCTAGAGAGTGAGGGCCGAACTGTGAAGCCTTCACTTGTGCACGGGGATCTTTGGTATGCGAATTCAGGCATTGACATCAAAAACGGCGAACCTCTTGTCTTTGATGCCTGCTGCTTCTACGCACACAACGAGTGCAAGTATACCCTTATGGGAAGAGAGAGAGTAACCTGGGAATTAGACTTATCTGACACGTAACATCTTGAAGATGAATTCGGCTAATGGCGACCTACCTGTAATAGGTTCGGAGCCGAGTATATTGCCGCATACAACTCGTTGGTCCAAATTTCCGCACCTGAAGAGGATTTCGAGGGCCGCCTGGATCTCTACAGATTGTAAGCCGAATTACATCCAGTTTTTTCGGTTATGTAGATGCATAGGTAACTGATACTTCGTTAGGAGATTCGATACACATGTTTCAGCTCTTTTCGTCGAAAACGACACGCTTCGCACCCAGTAGGTTTATCGATTACAACATCTAGTGCAGTGGCTTACATCTATAACAGAGTGCTCGATGTCATGCGAGATTTGATCAAGAGATATGGCCAGGCGCCAAAAGCAGAAATTATTGAATCTGAACAAACTCATGGAAGCCAAGCTGTGGCAGGTGTTCTTGTAACTGCTTAGGCTATCATAGCCACATCAATATATCACATAGTGAGGTAACACATACAGTAGAACAACGAACTAGTAAGTCCATCCATGCAAAGAGTGAGTAAAATCTAGTCTACTATCTAGCTAACACCGCTCTTATGAAATTGCTAATGATCCCAATTTTAGATTTTCCTCGGGGAGATGTACTACTAATATTTGAACGTTGCTATTGGGGCACCCATAAAATTACTAACGGGGCACCCTACTGGGTAGTTTTAGCTGGCAGTCCGACTGTACACACTTGTTTCGGTCGTTTTTTATTGCTGTTTTGAAAGAATCGAGCCTTCTAGAGCGGTTTGAGCTTTCGAATTTGTTGTAGCCCTATTTAAGCCTTTAGAGCAGCCTCACGAGGTGGAGGTCGCGGAACAGCCTCACGAAGCAGCGAGGCAGGGCACGAAGCCGCGAGGCAGGGGATAGCAAGCCTCACAAGGCACCTGTCGACTTCCGTTTCTGGGGTGGCAAATCAAATGCTCCTGTGTTCTGATACGTACATACGGTAGGTGTTTGTGTATAGTACGTGTTTGGAATGAAGGTGGTTTAGCGAATGTGAACTCTCTTCTTTTCCCGTTGGGGCTTGCGATGTAAGCTTTACCTCCCTCGTAGATGGCTGTGATCCATTCCCTCTCGTACCAATCATCTCCCCGGTTTTTGCAGACATTGGGTAAGTTCGTCTGCGAATGATCCTTCGATCTTTCCCAAACTCAAACATCGGAGGGTCTCATGATCTCCGAAATGAATTGCAGTTTGCTCTCTCATGCAGTCTTTAATGTGTGTCATGCAATCTGCTTTACTGCTCAGTCTCGATCAAACACTCAGCCAAATGGCTTGTGCATATGCCTGCAAATCTGCAATACTGATAACGTAATCCCCCTCTTGTGGACCAGGAGATCGTAGAAAGAGCAGCCGGAATGAAAGTACCAGGTCACCACCAGTAACGTGGTATGAATCGGTGGCAGCTTCCCGTGTGATAGCGATGCTTTGCTGCAATACTGGCTGGAAACCTTGGCGGTCCTGTAGCTCTTCTTCCCACCGCTCGATAATAAGCGTCCGGTTTTGGTGATCAAATTTGGTGAGGAGCACGATCTTGACGTTGTGGTTGGACGCTGAGAACCACCACCTCATATCATCTTGGAGGGCAGATAAAGGCGCAGAGTCTCCTGCCTCGATGACCAGCGTTGGCCAAGAATTCCCTGAACCACATTCCGACATTGGGCCACCACTTGAATCGCCTTCTCCGCAGTCACTATCAGGGTGGCCTGGCGATCGAAAGGTAGTCCTACCGATTTCGGCCCAATCTCTCCATATATCACCACTTTTAAAAAGCTTGATATGATATTCCCTGTAGAGTGTAAGGTGAAGTGCCTCGTGCAGTCTGGTAGAGATTGCAACAATCAGAAGACGCTGGTTTGCATGGTACCGACGGATGCGAAAAGGGCGTCTTTCTCGGAAACATAGATCTTCAAAATCGGCAGGAGGGACATCTACTTATTAATTAATAGATGATTCTTGGAGAGGGAGGGTCAAGGAAATATACTCTGAACAATGAGAAAGTCGCCCTGAACCTGTCTGGCTGCGTCGAAGAGGGCTTTAGCATTTGTGAATTGGATCGTAGGCATGCCCTCTCTCTTTTCTACGTCTGAGGCCACCGTAGCGGGTAGTGTTGAGACCGAGAAGGGCGGGGGTGCTGATGCCATCGTGAAGAGATAATTGACGGCGGGACGAAAATGGGCTGCGTGTAACGGAAGAGGAATGCAACACTGAACCACTACACTACTGATGGCAAAAGTAGAACGTTGTTTAAGTCAGACGCTTGACTGTTTGCCCTCCCTTATATATACGTACTAACTTTTCATTGGGGGAAGGCTCGGTATTAATACATAAACCCAACCTCTGCTTTTGTTAGGAAGGTGTGAGTCAGCAGTGTAAATAAGATTTGCACACAGATCCTGCCCGGTCACTTTCACTAGGTACCTATATCTTCTACAGCTTCGCAATACAACCTACCTATGTAGCTTTCAACCATACTGGGAAGAGTTGCGGCTTCGAAACTTAGCGTTGGTTTTCTATCGCGACTACCTACGAAGTAGGTACTACATATAAAGGCTACATACGTCACGCCGAAGTTAAATCAAGAATCTGAAAGTCGAGTGTTTAATTCTGACTACGACTAGAAAAGTCTAAGAACCAACACTATTGAGATCAACAGACACAGAGCTTACCATTGCCGTCTTTTACACTTCTACGTTTTGTATCATTTGTCGCGACCAAGAGATGGAGGCACCATAGGAATGACGAAGACCTCAATGACCGCTTCTATAATATTACGAACACGCTAGAATAGAGCCAGTAGGAGTCCGTTCGCATTCGGGACTTTCGCAAGACTTATCGTACTTTCACCTGATTTGCGTCTGATCTGACATTCTTTGCCAATTCGTCTTGTACAAGTGGCCACCCCCAGCTGTCAGAATACATTTAGGCTTCGGGCAGAAGAACAGGAGAGATCGCGAAACGAGACCAGGGGAGCGACAAATTCTCCGCAATCAGAAAAGGCATGTACCGCCGGGAAAAGTGTAATGGATGTCGAAAAATTGAAGTAATGATAAAGAGAATTGCGCGACTAAGATCTAGCTCCAGCGACTTCCTAGGAAGTCATCAAAGTGAGCTGAGACCGACACGAAGCTCTCCTAATTGATTCCCTATCTTTTGCGTCAATGTACAAGCCCTTTTTGCATGATAACGGGCACTTCTTATATTTTGCGGTTAATTTACGGCTCGAAAGTTATGCAAATTCTTCTTTGCTGCCTACTTGGCTCATGCAAAAAACCCGCTCAGTTGATTTTCAGTCCAGGCCCAAGCTGAAAGCGGCGTCGCTTAGTACAGACTCCCGATCTGACATAGGACTGAAACTTATTCTCTGGGTTCGAAATACCATTTGCTTATATTAGATAGGTGCGTTCATTGAGTCCTTCTTGCCCGTTGGTCTCTCAGCCTCTGGGAGTATGTCCACCCAACCCCCTGAGCTTCTTAGCTGTTCCGTCAAATCAAGACAGCATAAGAATTTGTATCTCCTAGCAAACCTACTGATATTTTCTAAGGGATAGGAATAATGTCCATGTACACTCAAAGAAATATGGAAGAGTTGATGCAGGCTTGTGCTAAGATTCTAAATGGGAGATATTCAGCGTCTTCAGTTGAGATGAGAGCACTCTTCTCCTTGAAAAAAAAGGGATAGCAATGTGATTTAGTACAAGAAAAAGTTTTCCGACGCAGCGCAGCAAAACGCAAAACGCAGTCGCCAAGTCCACGAAGCGCCCCTGAAATTGAGTAGTATTACGAAGTACATGGGACTAATATGAACTCGCAAGTATAAGAAAACAACTGGGCAGCAGATGGATCATCAATTGCGGTACTTGTATGATTAAGGTGCCGTTGATTATTTGAAACGCAAGTAAATTCAAAGTTTTAGGAACGCCTGATCGTTTCTACTGTGGGAGCGCTAATTCTCCCAGAATTGCTAACTGCAGTATCATATAACATTACACTCCTGTGGTGCCTCCGATTCATCATGCCTGTCGCTGCTGATTGTACGCTAGTACCTGGTAACCCGCCTAATCGCCAGTTTCCAGCTCGTCTCGAAAGTATGAAACCGACGAGGCGAAGGAGGTAGTATGGTGTGATGTGGATTTATGCATGAAACCCATTTGGTCTTTATGTTCTTCTGCTGAACACAGATTCTTTCTATACAGGTTGACTCATGCGAGAGACGGCGTCGTTGCTTTCGTCTTCTCCTATCGAGCCGTTGAGAGCCCGGCTCTCCGCTTCGGCGGCCAGAACAAGCTTCCGCCGTTCCCACCAATTCCTCTCGACCTGGCTGACCTGGTTGACGAGAGTCTCTTTTTCGAGCCACTCTTGCCGGTAGAGCTCTTCGAGTTCCTTGCACTCCTCTCGAAGCTCTTCACCTTCAGCTGTGGCCCACTTCAGGTTGGCCACACACAGTTTCCATAGGGCCTCCATGTCCATGTCGAGCTCCCTGCGTGAGAAGCCTTGTTGCTCGTTCAATTGCGTGAAGAAATCAGGCGCAATTTCTTCATTGGCGTCTTCATCGTTGGCGGCATCATCTTGAGCGGCAGTGTGCGATTGTGGTGCCTTGAAGATGATCTTGAGCTTGCCCTTTTTCTCACTTCCGTGTTGCATCGATTTTGGAACGGGGTCGGAGGGTCGTAAGGCCTCTGTCTCATGAACTGTTCGCATGTGCTTGGCCAAGGCGTCCGATCTCGTGAACGCGCGATCGCACTCTAGTAGATGATTGTCAGCATGGATTCGTAGAAGAACGAAAATAAATCACATCGCTTTACCCGGCAAATAGCAGTAGAACGGCTTCTCGCGCGTGTGACTTCGCATATGAGCCTTCAACGCATAGCCACTAGCATGAGCTAAGCTCTTCCTCGAGCATCCGACCCATTCACAAGTGTACTTCTTCTGACGACTCTCGATATGGTCGTTGTGTATGTGTTCAACTAATCTGTCCATGTTGCCGAGGTCACCGGCGCGACAGCCGTCCCAGGCACAGACAGTGACTTGCTCCTGGAACTCATCTTCGTCTAGCTTGGAATTGATGGGCGAATTAGGCACATCACCCGAAGTGTCGGAAGAGATGTCGGCGTCGTCGAGGTGGTGCTCCTGCTCCGGCTCGGGCTCGGGCTCTGGATCTATATGGAGCGAGGAGGAGGCTCGGGAGCCATCGCCCAGCTTCTGGCGCTTGGAAGGGGGCTGGGCGGGCTCATCGATAATTTCGGTATCGTCGTAGTCGTTTTCATGCTCGTTCTCGTTCTCGTTCTCAACCTCCTCGGACTCGTCAGATGACAGCGAGCTTATCGCTGACGATGAATCTGATAGCAAGACCATTGTGCGTGGAGCGAGTGATCGTGTTGCAGCCCTCTGCAGCAAAGCAGGGTTGCGAAGTAATTAGCGTGTCGGTGCGTGGAACACTTCGCGCGAGTTGATCTAGGCGTATCGTTCTTGTAGATCTAGTGAAGATTAGTGAATGGGGAGAGACTTTATTGCTCGCGACTGCGTGGCCCCGATAATGTGAAGGCACGCAGACAAATGCGTGTGGTTTGGGTTAGTTGGAGGTCATTTGCGCCGCGTCGCGCACGCACTGTTCCGCTTGGCAGTTGGGATTGGAATTCACATCTTCAGCCTCTACAGGTGGGCCCTTGGTTGTGGGTACAGCGCGTGGCGGGCTAGCAGGGGGCGGAGTGACGCACTGCGATGCAGTCGCTCTACGGAGTAGGCTCCTAGCGGAATACAGAGTAGGTGCCACCTACAGTGGGCAGCTCGTCAGGGTCCCCTTACATATCAGCTAGAGAGGGGCACAGCTAAGACGTCACAGTGCAGCACTGTGTGGTACAGCGGGCTACCTAACATACGGAGTACGGGGGGTTCGATAAGCATTACTGTACACTTCGGCGTCCAAGCAAGTCACCCTGCCTCCTTCGTAAGGCAAATTACGCAGCAGCAGCTTAGCTCTTAGGCACGCACTTGAAGAGCCAGACATCGCCGGCCACGACAAGAAGCCGAGATTTGTTATTATCGTCGCTACGTGTCTGTAAGTCCGTATTTCGCGAGAGCCGGGCGAGGGAAAATATCCCCTTTTCTCTCTCCATCTTCTTCTCCGCTATCACCACAATCGTCTCCTCTCTCCCACACTGTCCAACTTGTCAAATCCCGCTGTACGCTACCCATCATACATCACTCACCCAGGACCTTTGAGCCGTTACTGGAGCAGCTCTGACATCAATCCCCGCTCAATACCGCTCCGTTTGTTCCCCGTGTCAATCATTGAGCTTCCTTTGATTCGACACTCTTCGCACCGATTCCTCTACTCCAAACTGTTCTGCCTAGCCACAACCCAAACACCGGCTCGCGACTGCTCACCACTTACTCTCTTAGACTTCGCTGCCCGAGATGGCTTCGCTGAACCTATCGGTCAATGGACCCTCCATCAAGAGCAGCTACCAAGGGGTGATCAATGCCCCAGCGCCTCCGGCTGGCAGTTCGTCCACCTACGGCCAATGGGTTCTGCTTTCTGTCCAAGCCCCTCTAGCCAATGCTTTTCAGGACGGCGGCAGTAAAGAAAGTGTTCTCAAGGTTCAATCGACCGGCGATGGCGAGTTGGACGACCTAATTGAGGATTTCAGCGAAGGGAGAATTCAATTCGCCTTTGTCAAGGTCAAGGATCCCAACACCGGCCTACCCAAGTACGCTCTGATTGCATGGGTTAGTCGTCCATACCGCTCCGGCCAAATATACCGACCACTGATTGAAAAATTCCTCTATAGTGTGGCGAAGGTGTTCCCGAGAGGACAAAGGGCTACTTCACGAGCCATCTCAACGCCGTCTCCAAAGTTCTACATGTACGATCTCTCGTTCTTCTCCAGTCTCTATCGTTACTATCTTTAGCGTCGCTGACGTCATGCTAGGGCTACCATGTGCAGATCACCGCCCGTACCGACGCCGACCTCGAGCCTACCAACATCCTCAAGAAAGTTGCCGATGCTTCTGGCGCTAACTACACTGCTGGAGGCAGTGCTCCCGTCAAAGCAAGAGGGCCACCACCCGCCGTGAAATCAAAGCCCGTCTTTGCCGCCTCCTCCGGCGCTACCGTCTCATTCAACCCGATCATCGCGGCGCGCAACGCTAGTTTGAGGCAGAAGACGGGTGGTGATGGCTGGGGTGAAGATGCGCCTCCGGTTTCTCGGAGCGAAATTCAAAAAGTGCAGTCAGCGTACAAGCCTACGAAAGTTAACATCGACGAGCTGCGGAACCAAAAACAGGCACCCTCAAGGTACAATGGCGCATCCAAGGTAGATGATAGGCCGAGCGACGTTATAGGCGGGGGCTACAAACCTGTTGGGAAAGTTGACATTGCCGCCATTCGAGCCGCTGCCAAGGAGAAGAAAGATGATAGACCTACCCCAGTAAAGGGCGCATACGAGCCTGTAGGGAAAGTCGATATTGCTGCGATCCGTTCTAAGGCCCAAAAACCAAGCGAGCCTGAGCCTGAGCCTGAGGATGATGACCAGCCCAAATCGTTGGCAGAGCGCAGCGCCGCGTTCAACCGATCGGAACGCCTCACTGAGCTGCCAAAGCCGAAGGTTGCGAAGAAGTTTCAAGGCGCATCATCTTTCATGGGGACCAAAGCGCCGACACCGGGGACGTTGGGGTTTGGTGGCCCGTCCCCTGCTGCTGCCGCGCCAGTCGGAACGGCTAGCCGAACATTTGCAGACCAAGGCGGGAAGACTCCAGCTCAGATTTGGGCTGAGAAGAAAGCGCAACAAGGTGGTGCACCGGTAAGCGCCATAAGCCCGGCCGCCACCTCTTCTATCACGCCTCAGAAGAGCGGGAGTGGATGGCAGAGTGGTTATAGTGGGAAATCATGGAAAACTGTTGAGACTGGATCGTACGGACGCGGAATTCCAGGTCAGAAGACGGATGAACCCGCCACTAGTCAGCAAGAGACCGAAACACCATCTGGGGGGATTAGCGCTATCAGGGACCAATTCAACGAGGCGCCACCGCCCGTTCCCTCAGTATCACGACCCCGTGAAATTATTGCAGATGAGGAGGAGGCCCACGCGCCACCCCCGCCACCTGCAGCTACTCGTCCCTCGGATAGCGGCGTTCCTGGCGGATTTGCATTGCCAGGTCTTCCCACCCGGCCAGTGCCTGACGAGGAAGAGGAGCCTGTGGAGGCGGAGCGAGAACGATCGCCCTCTCCGGTACGCATCGCCGTTCCCGTCCCTCGAGGGCCCGAACCCGAGATTGAACCAGCCCAGGTGCCGACGCAGCCTCTACCTGTGCGAGCCATCGAAGATGAGATGCCTGCGCCAAAGGATATCCCTGAGGAGGAAGAGGCATACGACCCACGCGCAGCTGCTAAAGCCGTAGCCGAAGAACAATTCGGGCACGAAGCAGTGGCTGCGGCCCCTGTAGGTACGAGTGGAGGCAAGCGAGCCCTTATTCAGTATGACTACGAAAAAGCAGAGGATAACGAGCTGGAACTCCGCGAAGGCGAGTATGTGACTAACATCGACATGGTTGACGAGGATTGGTGGATGGGTACAAATTCTCAAGGCGAGACGGGTCTATTCCCCAGCAACTATGTGGAACTTGTCGATGAGGAGCCTGCCGATGACGCTCATGGGGCTGCACCGCCCTCGCCTCCAGCAGTAGCCGCCACCCCAGCACATGCAGTACCGGCTGCAGTGCCGGCTGCGGAACCGGCCCCAGCCCCAACCCCGGCCGCGGCCGCAGCGCCCGCCGCCGAAGATGCCGGAGCTACCGCTACGGCCCAGTTCGACTACGAGGCCGCCGAGGACAATGGTAAGCCCAACTATCCAGTAGCCGATGTGTATCACTTCTAACAATCATGCTGCAGAATTGAGCTTCCCCGAAGGAGCTAAAATCACCCACCTTGAGTTCCCTGACGAGGATTGGTGGTACGGTCACTACAAAGGAGAAGTCGGTCTATTCCCAGCTAACTATGTGCAACTCGATTCATAATGGGGACACTGGTAACATGCAACGAAGATACAACGTCATTTGGTGGCATAGCGAGTTATTCGAAGAAATGATGGCGCAGATAGATGTGCGGGTGGGAAAAGTGGCAAAATTTGTCGCCTCTGTATTCATGCTTTCTAAAACTGCATTAGTGCGGGCTTATGAAGCTACCTCGATAGTATACATGGCTCGTATCGATGAACTTCGAATGCCTATGGCTATCAGATTCTTTAAATTCTGTTGCCAGTCTTCGTACAGGGAAGCACCTATCTGCCATCAAGTATGGTTGTGACTTAGGGGTCTTGGCAGGGTTCGACATTCAGCCCTATGGTGGCGAACAGATTGTTTACTAGACTTGGGTGCTTGTGCTTGATTTAAAGTAGGTACGTAGTAGGTAGGTATACTGTCTTTCGTCTTGTCTTCCTTCAATTGCTTGTATTATAGTATATCTAACTAGGAAGCAAGCCATTATGCCAGCATCTCAAGAACCCCCACTCATTGCCGTCCAGCGGGAGTAAGGAGAGCGTCTAGAGTCTAGACCCAACGTGAGCTGGCTATCAATGTATTATAGGAGATAATAATACTACGTGGAGGCTATCAGTCGTAATTCCGCTGTGCGGAATAATAATAATAGTGGCTGAGCAGGCAAGCAAGCATGCAGGGTGCCGAAATACGGCTTATCGAGCGAGACGCGATCCTCTTTCCATGTGTATACTCCGTAATGTAGTGTAGGTTTTGACGCTGCTGCAGGGAGTACCGGTATACTATCTACCGTTGGGGGAGGAGGAGGGATTGAGGTTTCGTGAGGGCCGCGACCTGTTTCAGAGTGCGGTTTGAGCTGGACTCTGACTGGCGGCGCAAGCATCCTGTTGGCTTCCTTCCCTCCCCCCAATAGAGGAGTAGGGATAATGTTGCGGCGTCTGTGGTGCTGGCCTGGCGGCCGTGGTGTAACTAAGTACTTTTATTAGAACGGAACATTAAGTGTTTGCTGGCTCAGTAAGTAAGAATACCGGCGGCCTCAACTCAAACCGCCTTGCTGGCGCCAGCAGTTGGAAACCTCACAATACTATCGAGTTTAATTGGACTACACGCACAATTCCACTATAAGTAGAACATCTCCTCCCTCGTACAGATATCCTGGGGGTATCATGTTACTGGTGATTATGTATCTTGAGTTACAGTACAAGCATCCGAGATCTAGACCGGCGCGTGTGCCTAGGGACTCGATAGTTGAGTGCCAGTTGCCACCACAGCGAGTCTGCGCGCCCGGCAAATCGGCACCTAGCGTACCCACAGCGATGGCGCATACGGTCGCCGAGCAATGCGTCACTGTCACCGCCACTGGGTACTCTGTAGAAGCATCTATAAACCATTGAACTGTTAGATTGAGCTGGAAATACCAAGGGATCTCTCTCATGGATTGTCAAAGCTTCTTTATTATATCTCTATAGAACCTGATGGGCTTTATGTTACGAAAGATACATATGTACTTTAGAAACTACAGATGAGGATGCCAGCTTGTGGTGCTTCTTCCTGTAACCTGTTACATGTGCTAGCCACTACAACATACCTACATGCTGTACTCCGTGCACTAGCAGCACATTCAGTTGTTATTAATAACACTTGAACCCCAGAATACAGGCACTCGATGGCATTAGTTCGTTATAGCGCTGGCTTTACCGATCCCTATGCCGCTATGCGTACCAACATCACGGCAAGCATGACCCGATATCGTGACCAGAGGGGTACTGATCGGCAACGTAGTAGATATCAATGAATCAGTGCCTGTTCAATGTACCGATCGTGTACACTGTCAGGTACCTGCTGCTAGTCCCATGTATGTACACAGCGCAGCTCTCACCTGCGCCAGAGATTTCTTTACTGGAGGTGTTTGGTTTAATTGAGCATCACCCGCCGCCAGCATCTCAACTTCCTTTCCACTTACATCTTTCTCGTGTCATCTTTGTGCAACCTTTTTTCTAGTCCATCAACCTACTCCTTTGACTCTAATCCCTATCCGGTTGACTCGCCCTCAAGACTTCCCCTACACACAGATACAGGTTTGTACATTCCACTCTCGTCGTGGCTTATACGTGACACATCAGTCTTGACTGCGCAGTTCTTGGCCTTGCTGACCGCCATCCGTCAATATAGTAGGGGTCGCATTGCTCTGCGAATCCGAATCCGAATCCTGCTCATCACCACATCGCCATTTCTATAATACCAATCTTGGTCGCGATGTCGAGCCACGACTACTACAATCAAGGCCCTCCCCAAGGCTACGGAGGACCCGGCTATCCTCAACAGCCTCCCCAGGTATGTCGCCGTCAGAATCACCTCTTTTGTCTCACCGTCGGTCGCAAAGCCCGTCATATGCCTCTGCCAAGAGATATCCTCAATCCCTCATCAGCATTCCCCGCAAGTCCGGGACAGCGGGCTTGGCCAGCCTCTCCAATTCACGTCAACTCCAGCGCCCTGAACTAGGTTGTTGCCAAGACGACCAGTGCGCCGCGGTCAATGCTTGGTCCTTTGACTGCCTGCGTACATCATACATGCACATCCATCCCCATACGCGTTTCAATATATCGAGACGGCGATCCCCATCTTACGTCCATGGCTGCATCAATATTGCGGTTATCGCCAGTAAAGAGGACGTAAGATGGGGATCGCCGTGGCTCGACTTCTTCATTCCACATGGCTTCCATCAATAAGCGACCATTGCGCTAACAAATGCATCGTAATTAGGCGTACGGCGGCCCACCACCTCACGGTCAATACTACGGCTCTCCACCACCCATGCAGTACCAACAACAGCAGCCTCCTCCGCGGCAGTCTGGCGGCGGCGATAGCTGCCTTAAGGCTTGTCTTGCTACGTTGTGCTGCTGCTTCGTCTGCGAGGAGGGTTGCGAGTGCTGCGCCGACTGCTTCGAATGCTGCTGCTAAATCCACGCGAGCATTTCGCTCATCACGGGAGCCAGTGGCGGTTTATAATTTTCCGGAGAATAAGGCCATAGTACAAACACTCGGGGGATTGTCGTAATTGTCGGAGCATACGGAGTGGTCACTCAGTACAGAAGGGACATAGGCCTAGAAGGCGTGGTCTTCAAGACTCCTAATTATCGACACGGAATGCTACACTGAGAAGTCCCGCCGAACGGACTTGCCAGTTCTGTTACGCGTCAAGCCCCCGGGACGTAATATGATAGTCCTCCTAATCATGCCAGAGACGGGGTATTCAGGGTTTGGTTTACACCATGGCGTAAACAGGCATTGATTCGGCTGTCCTTCTATTATTCCAGGTTTCTTTCCGACAGCAGGGATTCGCGCTGGTCAAGATCTAGGTCCTATGAATTGATATCTATTTTGTCTCGTAACCGTTCCCGTGTTGATTCTAAAGTCTTTCAATGTCGTTCGTGATAAACGATGTTTCTATATTAGAGACTTCGAATTATCTAGGCGCTATCTCTGAGATGCTGTTAAAGCCTTGACTAAACCAACAACCGCGTCGTGATGCTTGTCGCTTTCACCGCAGTTCTAAGCCAGCTTCCCGTACCAAGAATCTTCCGGTAGGATCAAAACCACTCTTGTCTTCATAAACTCATACTCTCCCAACAACAACAGCAGCAGCAGCAGCAGCAATACTCTTCCGAAGCCCCCTCTTTCCCCTACCGCACCTTCCTCCGATCCGCCTCGGCATTGCGAAACGGGAACCCGCTCGTGCGCTTGTCGGCGCCGGTGCGGCGGCTGACGCGCGCCTTCTCGCCGCCGAATAGCAGGCACCAGGTGCCGAAGGCCGCGAGCCCGGCATTGCCGGCGAAGCCCAGGAAGTACGCAACTTCGCCACCCGTAGCCGAGTACCGCGCCCAGCCGTGCCACGCGCTAGCGAAGTGGTGCAGCGTTGTCACGAGGAGGACGGGCGGAGCGTATGGAGAGGGGGTGGAGGTGCTGGCTTTTGGTCGGGTAGTGGCGTTAGTTCTGTATATACTATGATCTTATCCTTACGCATTTTTATATATGTGTATAGAGGGGGAAAAGAGCAGAAGAAAACTAAACGCACAATCAACAACCGACCCGACGGGCACGCTCCCCGTCAACACGACCGTCGCCAGACCCAGCGCCAGCAGCGTGAAGCCGAGACTGCGCGCGAGATACCGCTCTACGGCCGCGATTGCGCTGCTGCTACTTAGAGGTGCTGCCCCGGACTCCTCGCTGATCGTCAGGAACGCTATGATGGTTTGTGGTGCGACTTTTTCGCGACAGTATATGTTAGCTAACCAGGTCTTTCATCCGCACTCTAAAACTTATAGGGAATGTCACTTAGCTGGGCGAAGACTCACGTATAAGTGGCAACCCCTGGAGCGCGTTCCATGCGCACGATGCGAAGCTGTAGGCTGATATGGCCTTATATCGTTTCAAATTATGAATGTTAGCTGCGGCTACGGTGTGTATGTATCTCGGTTTTTAATGAGAGGAAGTTTGAGTTGCGAAATTGAAGAGTTGGCTTACATCCATCGTGACAGCGTCTTATGATGTCGGTAGGTGATGTCTTCGGTTCGCGATAAACAATATACCGGTATCTATACTAATAGGTACTTATTTTAGAGCTCGGCTTTGTCTATTGAATTCGAAGTGGTCGATTTGCTACTTGTGAACCGCAATATCTATCATTCAAATCCTCTCTTGCCAAACTGATAGAAGCTACAGTAATTACACAGCTGCGCTTGACACAACACGCGCACAGCACGACGTCATATCTTGGGCTTGTAAGTCATACTAAACATATTTCATGTGATTGGCTGCGATTCATACAGTGCGAAATAGTTGGGCCTTGCATTCCTACAAGGGACAGTACAGTGCAAAGCCTAAATCCATTGAAAGGGCCTAGCATGACCCCACTAGAAAGAAGGCGTGCTCAACTTTCTGCGCCTTGAGACGAACGAACAAGCCGATCTCGCATGCCCCGAAAGCCGCATTTCAAAGCAACATCCCCCACGCGGCATCCGAGTGTATCTCAAAGCCTAATTATATTTCAATACCAAGGTATTTTTCTGAACCTCGTTGAGGTATTTTTAGGTGTTAAATTGCACGTCGCCATGCCGTGACCTCTACCCGCTTTAATCTATCCATATTTCTCTACGACTGAGGTTCCGAGACGAAAAAAGTCATCAACCGAAGAGCTCGCATTTGCCACCCCAGTCATCGCGAGACGACTTCAAAAGCTTCTACTTTCAGCGCATGGGTTTTTTGCCCGCTATTTAAAAGAATAGATAACCCGCGAATCGAATGATCACGACACCGCATACACGCGCACGATGTCAGCCATCCTCTCCGCCGACGACCTCAACGACTTCATATCGCCGGGTGTCGCATGCATCAAGCCAGTTGAGACGTTACCACCTGTCTCCGGCCAACTTCAAAGCAACAACGAAAACGAGTTCGAGGTCGTGATCGATGGCCAACAATCCACACCGACAGCAGGCGCGCCAGCAGAGATCTCTCTGACGGACTGTCTTGCCTGCTCTGGTTGCGTCACCTCCGCCGAAGCCGTCCTCGTCAGTCTACAAAGCCATAACGAGCTCTTAAACGTCCTCGACCAAGCCCCTGCATTGAAAATACAGCGCGATGATACAGATGGGACAGTCACGGTGGAAGGATTAGAGAACCCCGACAGCAAACTGTTCGTGGCAAGCGTATCACCCCAAACTCGCGCCAGCCTTGCTGCTGCCGCCGGACAGGGAGTCAATAAGCGAGATGCCGGGCGGATGATCACACAGCTACTAGCAGGCCCTTCAGGGTTGCAGGCTGGCGGGAAATGGAACAATGGCTTCACCTGGGTAGCAGACACAAACGCTGCACGGGAAGCGTGTCTAGTCCTGGGCGCTGAGGAAGCCACGAGTGATAACATGGTCGCGAAGCCCATCTTATCATCGAGCTGCCCAGGCTGGGTGTGCTATGCGGAGAAGACACATCCGTATGTGTTGCCACATATTTCGAAAATTAAATCGCCGCAAGCGTTGATGGGTACGCTTCTCAAGACAAGTTTAAGTCGAACGCTAGGTATATCCCCGGATCGAATATGGCACCTTGCCGTAATGCCATGTTTCGATAAAAAACTAGAGGCCAGTCGCGAAGAATTGACAGACTCGGTCTGGAATGGAAATGGCCAGCCAGGCAGAGGCGTCCGCGACGTCGATTGTGTCATCACCAGCAAAGAGATTTTGATGTTAACAGAGTCGAGGGGTATCGATTTCTTTGGTCTGCCCAAAGAATTGATGCCCATCTCAACACGCGTCCCGTTTCCTGATGCTACTCTAGAGGAATTCATATTCCCATCGAAGAGCCGAACGGGTCGGCTGACCCCCGCCGCCGGCACATCGGGGGGTAACTTATACTACACGTTGCAATACGTGGCATCCCGGCATCCTGGGTCGCGAATCGAAACAACCCGTGGCAGGAACGTAGACGTTGCTGAGTTCTCAGTAATGTCGGGATCCGGTGAGACGGTTTTCAAGGCCGCGCGCTATTACGGTTTTCGAAACATTCAGAATTTGGTTCGGAAACTAAAACCAATACGACCGTCGCGGATGCCCGGCGCGAGGTCCGTCGGGGTAGCCAGAAAAGCCGCGGGCAAGTCAACTGGACCAGAATACGACTATGTCGAAGTTATGGCTTGCCCTGGTGGGTGTACCAATGGTGGGGGCCAGATCAAAGTCGATGATCCCCTAATCATTGAGCGTAGAGGATCCGGGCCACAGCCAGGCCCCCAAGAACAGAAACAATGGCTTGCCGAGGTGGACGAAGCCTATTTTTCAGCCGACGAAAGCGAGCCGGAGGACGGTGGGGATATAGAGAGAACCGGTAGTAGAGGCGGTATCGCTAGTGATATTTCTCCAGTATATATTCGAAATCACTTGGCGCATTGGAGTGCTGTAACGGGTATAGATATAGATAGGCTGGTATCTACCAGCTATCGGGAGGTCGTTAGTGATATAGGCAAGAGCAAACCCAACGATACAGAGCGGGTTGTTCTGCTTGCCAGCAAGATGGGCGGGGGATGGTAGTCGTTATGCCGAGAAGATATAGGCACTTCAAATAAAGAAATTCAACTAGTTTTACCGCCGCGTTTCGCGAAACCCCTACCCGTGCCGTCGGGGCCTCTTGGCGATCGAATGAGTTGGTCTTCGTCCCGAGGTGTTGATCGGCCGGAAATGGGCGTGCCACCCCTCCTATCTAGTGGAAAACTGGGCTTTGGTGAATAGTTAGGATCGTACAATTCTGGTCCAGACTGGCTTCCCGGTCGCTGATTACTACTGCCTGTATCGCCTCGACTGTCGTTATGCCGATGTCGACTGCCAGCAGTGCCACCACGGCCTCGACCGCGCGACCTCGAGCCGCGCCCATCGGCCGCCGATGACCTCGGTGGCGTGGCATTACCGGGCGTAGACGTGCCCGAGGAGGGGTTCGATCCAGTCCCGGACCCTGAGGCAGCGGGCCCGGGCGTGGTGCCGAAGATCTTCGCCCTGACTTCTTCGTAGCGGCGCTGCTTCTCCTCGCGCTCGCGCTGCTGCTTCGCGCGGATCTCCTCGGGGCTCAGCTGCGTCTTGTCCTTCCCGTCGTCGTCGGAGTCTTCGTCGTCTGCGACCTTGAGCTGAGACAGCGCGCCGGTAAGGGGATCCCGCTTCGTGATGGTCTTCGGGGCCGGCTTGCGGCTGAGCACTTTGACCGCCGGCTTGAAGTCGCTGGCGAGCGGCGGTTCGGTGCGCGCCGCGAGATAGTGGAAGGGTTCGGGAGGCGCTTCACTGCATTGGCAAAGGGCCTGTTAGCCGCCCTGCACTTCGCCTTCGTCTCCTGCAGGTGGATTGGATACGCACGCTGACTGCCAAAGCTTCCTGTTGGATTCGGCATGTTGCGCCAGCCGTTGAGCCTTGGTCATCATTGGCGCGTCCGACTCTGCCTCCACGTCTGGCCCTGTTTGTTCTGTCGCTGCTCGATCGGCCTTGGCCTCCCAATCGTCGTCGTCCCAGGCATCGGGCACTCCAGTTCGTTTCCCAGCCATGGATAAAGTAAAGTAGGTTTATATCTGCGATTTATTCAAGCCGCATAGGTATATGAGATGGGATAATGAGTTGCTTCGAGAACGCTATATAATGTGCAAGCTCCTATGAATGACACTGCAGGAGTCATACAATATACCTCGTAGTAGAAAGAGTAACAAGCGTAACAACAGAGTTTCCGAGGTCGCGTCTTGCCGTGTTGTAAACTGCCACTTTCCTCGTAAGTAAGTCCTGGAATTTAAATGGGTAAGACTTGAACCAATTAACTTTATCTGGTTAGTGGGTCCTGCGGCTCACTTTAATATTATACCGAAACTAATCCCTACCGGTAGTTTAAGGTTATACAGTACTTCGTACGAAGTACAGTACCTACATACATACCTTCCAGCTTGCTTGAGTTGCTTGCTTACCCAGCGAATCGCTCCTGCTCGTGGGTTCAGAGAATACTTAAAACCAGACCAAGCAAATTCACTCAGTCCCGCCTTCTTATATACATGGAATTGTTCCTGTCTACACCAGACCATTTTCAGAGCCTCTCGAGTCATTTACCACTTCACTTTTTCTCATATCATCTGGAAGAGATAGGGGAGAAGTGGAACAACTCCTCTGCATACACGGCATACCCAAGACAGGTAGGTAGTCACTGCACTGCTATCCGACCACACGCCTCAGCTCAAGAGCCCACTTCAGCCCCAGCATCACGGCTGTACAGTATCACCATTGATTCAGATGCTAATCTAGTTTCGAAGGAACCGCTTCGCCTTATTGCATCATGAAGTCTACTGCCAACTCATCTCAGCAGTTCGGCCCGCGTGCGCCCACTTTTTACACGCCTACTCAGTCTTTTAGCGATTCAAGTCAGACTCCCGACCTGCAAAGCATGGACCGAGTAGACAGACAAGCCAAAGAACACGAAATGGCAAAGACCCGGCTTGTCGATAACAAATTCAATATCAGTGAGATTTCCCTTCTCTATCACAGTCTTCAGTCATGAGTCCTTCTCCTCCAACATAGTTACAACCCTGAAATCAGCTACAGATACTAACAAGTTGTGAAATGATAGGGGAATATCCAGACCCCCTCTTGCCTCGACAGAAACTGCCCTCTTATTACTATCCTAAAGGGGTCTCGGCTGAGACGGAGAAGCACTTGCTGGCTCTTATTTCAAAGATCAAGGCTGGAAATGCTTAAGGCACTCATTCAGCTGACAAGAACGGACTAACCTTAGTCCATTATGCTCATATGTTATTGGCATAAAACGTAACTATGCGACGCCTTGGTAAATCGCAATACTCACAGCAAGCTGTCAACCTGTTCGCTCCAGACTCTAGAATATATGGAACGTGAACAATACCGATTCTTGTCTCGATTAACAGTTGTCTGATAGCTAGATGGGCTCGGTCAGTTCAGGCACTCTATTACATACAGCTTAACCACCTTCCAGTGCCATTTCCATGACCTCCTATATACCATCTTTACAACTGGGTAAGACTTGGCGCGTGCGATGTAGTGCCCAACACAACTCTGAATATTAATAACTATGCGAAGAAAGAAGATCATCTCCCTTAAACCGCCCTGTTCCCCGTAGCCGGCACCGCTTGGCATCGTATGTAGCCCTATAAGCAGAAACTTGGAGGCCTCTTACCTCTATAAAGTAATTCACAAGGGCCGGATATTAAGCAAAAAACGAATAATTATGTATCTGTTTATGACGTCACTCCTATCACTGCCGCTTGCCTGAATGACAAGGCGCCAAGATCGCGGGACAAGTTGGCTGGCGATCATTGGATCTAGGACCAGAGGCGATGTTGGTGGTTGGTATATAAACGATAATCCTTTGTGGCGCAGTTTTTCGACATTAACACGAAATGTCCCAACGTACCTGCAGCTACGACGTATATATCCAATTCTATTATTTACAAAGCAGATCATTCTGCCTTGCGACCGTGAGCCAAGACAAGGCCTCCAACAGGTATAAGGCTGTGGTTTCATAGCTACGCCTCCCAAAGTGCTACTTAAAGGAGGTCCGGGCGATACGATATTGCCCACCTTGTACGCTCGTCAGTAGTCACCTTCCCCGCTAATCTAAAGCATATTCATGGACCCAGTCACGGTCATGGCAGCAATTACCGAACGACTCCAGAGCGCCGCCCCTCGCAACGATGAGTTGCTTGATATTCTCTCGCAAACAGACAATGCTCCATCAGCACTTGTGCAGCAGAAACGCTATATTCAAGACCTCGATGGCCAGCTTCGAGATACGAGGAAGCGCATTGGCGGCTTAGAGCTTGAGAAGACGAAGGAACTCAAGGAGCACGAAGTTTATCGCGATTCTGTAATGAGACGATGGGCGTATAAAGTCACTGGCAACAAGGAAAAATTTGCAACTAAGGCCGAGAAGGAAGAAAAGGAGTACTTTGATGTATATCACCCACTCTTTCTACGACTTGGACATAGAGCAAAAATGAATTAACGGGCCGCAGGTTCTTCAAAAGCTGCATCAAGCCACCACTCTAAAAGAAAACCTGCAGGGCATGAGAACCGAAGCCCTCGGCATACAGGATGAGCTTCAGCGAGAGTGTAGCCGCCGTGAAACAGCCCAAGGCGAGCTCGATGCCCTCTACGCCAGCATCTTCCAGGGCCCCACGCCGTCCTTCCCAGAGGAAGACAATGCCGAAAGTAAAATGGAAGCCGCCCAGCAGGGCCATGACAACGCTTGCGCCAAGATGGAGGCGGACCGACAAGTCCAGCATCTCCTAGAAGAGGCTACAAAACATATTCAACAGTCGCTAAAGAGCATCGAAGATGCTCTAGATGCCTCGCGGCTGGATATGTTCGGCGGGGGTAACTCTGCCGACATGATGGAGCGAAACGCTCTACATAAATCCGAGATGAGTATAACTCAGGCCCAGATGTTGGTCATGCAAGCGCAGCACATCTCACCCGAGGTGAAATCACTACCCCCAGTGAAGATTGCGGAGGGAAGCCTTATCAGCGACGTTCTCTTCGACAACATATTCACCGATCTCGATTTTCACGATAAGATCAAGGATTCGCGCGTCGAAGTCCAACGATGCGCACAGGCGTTGCAAGCACAACTAACGGGAGCGAAGGAGAGGTATCAGAAGTCAGAACAACAATCAAAGTTGCATTCTCAGACATTGAAGACGGCGAGAGAGGAGCTACAGAAGACGCGGCAGGACATATTCAGGCGTCTCGCCAGCGGTGATGTATCAGGGGTACCGCAGGTACCGCCAAAAGACCCAGCCAGATCTGAGGCTCCGCCTCCATACTCCTGATCATTCGTTGTTAGTATGAGTGTAGATTGGAAATCGGGGATGTCTGGTTTCAGTGTTAATTATCACAAGCATGAGTAGATATGGTGATCTTAGTTTACTTATTTAGCCACTCGCAGAGTAATGTTCCCGATGATTCACTCGAAGACAATATCATCCTGGTTGCGAGACATACTTTAATTACCGTCGATATATATGATTGGCATAATTGTGATTCAATTGACTCGGCCTACTAAGACTGACAGCAAAATATATTTTGATAATAGGGCATGTAGTTACAAACAGGCCCGTATGAGACACTTAGGTAATTGCACTGGCGAACAACGAACATACGGCTATACGTTTTGTGAAACGGCCATAGTCAAACACTTAGCTACCACATCTATCACCTGTGGACTTGAAGAACTGGGGGTTATAAAGACCAGAGCACTGTAATAAGACTTATTACAAGCTAGGAAGGGGCCGCCGGGTAGTAAACAACAAGTGTGTGGAAGGAACGGAGTACAACAACAAAGGTATGGGAAGATACGGAGCACAACAACGAAGATGTAGAAGGTACGGAGTACACAACAATCTTGTGATACTGATTACCTGAAGTAAACACAAGCTCCTCTTGCGCATCATATTCTCCGCATTTTCTGGCAGCACCACAAAGTTTTGATCGTAAGGTTATTGAGAACACAAAGCTGGTTGCGGGAGCAGTACCTTACCTGCTATTTATTTGCGATACTTCAGCTTTGAAGCGTAGGCAAACCCTCTTCTCTTATCTCCCATCTACACATCACCCGGGCAAGCTCATAATCAACCAGCTCCATCGTATTGACTCTTACAGTTCAGTCACGTCTATCCTCTATCTCTTCAATCGCGTCTATCCTCTATCTCTTCCTTCGCGTCTATCTTCTATCACTTCAATCACATCTATCCTCTTTCACCTTTATCGCCGCCCTCCTCAACACGGTCATCAACACGGTCATCACCGCCGCCGCTGCCGCCGCTGCCGCCGCTGCGATCCAGTACGCAATATATACTTGCAACTACCTCAGTGGGTACTTCGCGAGACCAAATGAAACCAATTGAAGTACTTCCAGGCCCTTCTCTTATTCTAACATTCAGGCTCTTCAGTCACTTCTGCCGGACTCCCAAAGTCTTGACGCGCGTAGGATCTTAGGTCACCGGGCATCTGCTAGCTAAAGTCTGTCGACGGTCCGTATATCTCTGACCTTCGCCGCCGAGGCCCGAACTGAAACTGATTCTTTTGACTTTGACCTACAGCAGTAATACTACACGCATACTATTCACGTCTCTGCATTTCGGCTCATAATCACATAATGGAGCCTATCACCACCCCGAAAAAGATACCAGGCTTGAACCTAATTCAGCCACCATCCCCTCCTCCAAGTGTGGCAAAGCCAAAGACTTTCGATGGCAGTGCGGACGAGCAAGCCCTGAACACGAAGAAATCGGAAGGCACAGACAAGCCTCGTACTAAAACTGACCCGTCTGAAAGTGAGGTCGCGCGTTGGCTTCGCAACTCTAAAAACCCGGACCAGCGGCGCGAGCGATTCAACGCCTTCTTGCACAGCCTGTGGCCGTCCGACGACGACTTCAGTAAGCAACCCCTTTCCCTCTCCTTTCCCCTTTCCCTTTGCCTCTCCCTCTCCCAACTCCCCACATTATCAAAATGAGTAGCTAATCTTTCTATTTCAGATGGAGCCCGCCATCCTTTCTACAACCCCAAAGAAGATGGGCTGTACAAAGATTTTATTAAGTATGAAGTTTGGGATGGCGACTGTCCATACTACGAAGATGATTATGACCCGTTTACGGACCCCGCCAGAAGCACAGAGGTTTGGCAACCTCAGATAGGCGATGAGGGGATCGAGAACGAGGAAGACCTGTACATGGTGTCGAAAGCCAGACAGGAGCACGCCGCCCGCTCTAGGAATTTCAACAAGCGCAAAGATCAAGTCATCAAGGCTTACGAGCGTGAGGGCGTGAAGTATGAGGATATGGACATGACAAGAGTTTTGCTCGGTCCAGAGATTGAGTCAGATGATTCTGACTCTGAGGACGAAGCGCAGATGCCGAAAAAGACTCTTATCCGTATCAAAGTTCCAAACACAGCAACCGAGCTTCCTATGCGGGGAAAAAAAGGCGGTCATCGCGGCCGGCCTAAAGGAAGCCGGAACAAGCCCAAGTCAGCCGGCTCGGCGAAGAAGAGAAAGCGAGTGGATAGTACTTATAAGGACGAAGAAGATTCCGAAGATGAGGAGCCCGTCAAGAAAAAAGGGAAAAAAGGAAAGAAAGCCAATATCGACATCGCCGCTGTCAGCGAGGAGTGGAAAGAGCAAACGTGGAGAGCTCAAACGCGCGCTGCGGCTCGTCGAGCTCATCTTATGAACACGGACGGTAGCTTCGACGAGGACGATGGTGAAGATGATAATAATGACAATGACGACGAGGTACTCTATACGAGAGCCAGCTACGAAACAGATCTGTCATCTGACCAGAGTAGTAATTAGCATGATTGATCTCGCAAAGCAGAACAATCCTATTAAGACAGCGCGCAACATGGGACAGCAGAAGAAGCGCGGCTCCCTGTCTCGTCTTACCTCTTTCATCTCTCGTTGAGAGTATGATACTCGGCCCAGTATCAAGGGACCGAGAAGTGTATCGCGGAGAAGTAGAACTTCGATCCTTGGCTTCTACGCAGAGCACATTGTTCCTGGAATTTTCTTCGTATCAAGTTCGGAAACAATTTGCATTTCATTTTTCACCTGGCATTGCACATCAATCGGCACTGGATTTACACCTGATTTGCATTTCATCTGGCATTGCTTCCTTGCCAAATTTGTTGAGTTCTACATGGGTTCTCCTATATTGTGTATGATAAGGCGGACAAAAGGATAGGAGACTGTTGGTATTTTCAAGGATGCGACATGTTTGCGACTAGGAATTCTGCATACCGTCGAGCAGTGAAACGTCTACTTGGAGGTTTTCGGAAGTCTGGAGGAATTGATACATTGTGTGGATTTGCGTATTAGGTTGGTACACTCGGATGATACTCATTGGCTCACCCGCCTGCCCGGCATGAGCCAGCAGCACAGTTTTCGCGATGAATTTAATGTTACTGTTTATACCATCTGAGGCTTCCCCTTGTGCTTGGTTCCTGTGAATAACGCTCTGATCTATCACGGACCCGTGTAGACACATAATATACATACATACCTCCCTACCCTTGGGAGACTGACGTGGCGGCGGTTTACTAAGCTTACCTAAGGTAAGTACTAGGAGGAGGAGCTGGTTGGTCGTGCTGCGAGACGCGACTACGGCATATCTGGGCTAGGCTAGGGTCGAGGCTGGTATCATTCCAATTCGTTTCCATGCGTCATTCAACAGTCGGGGAAGACAGAAATCTGTTGAGCTTTTGGCGATGAGATCTCAAGCGGGTTCCCCTACTGACCCGCGGCCGAGCTCCGAGTTTCAAATCCGGCCACGATGTGGGATAACTAACCATGGCTCGGTCAGCCCATCTTGCGTCTCCTCAACTGAATTGACTTGACTAGGCAGATAGTTGAGCTTGAAGTCAAGTCGGCGTATCTATCGTCTCCGTTAGCCATCCTGCTGGCTGAGCTGAGCCGAGTTGGTTGGATCTCGCGGGAATGAAATTGTGCCGTCGCGAACTTACTCGTCTGCCTGGTGTATCTCGCGACGTCGCTTCTCGCGAGGCCTGTTGTGAGGCAAATGCCCACTGTGGAGATTCAAGTAGGTAAGGGAGTAGCAGTATAAAGTCACTTGGGTTTGCGTTGCTGGCTCGACGTAGATTGTCTTGAGATTCTCGTGATATGTGCTGCTGCCTATTGGTTTCCGAATTCCTTATAGGCGGTTCTATCTTATGTACACTGCGTCGGCTTAGAGAATCTGTCTGCCCCAATACTTACCTACCTATCGACACATCTATTTACCATTCTCTCCCTACCGTAATACCAGACCTCGCTTCTCACAAGTAGGAGCCGTTGTTGCCATTCACCCCCGGAAGTGTTCCTCTACCGCCGTCGCCATGTCGTGAGAAAAGCCTCTTGCCTGTGCGGCAGCGTCCACGTCGAGATGCGCGGGGACCCGTTCCAGAAGAATCTATGCCACTGCACGTCGTGCCAGAAGTGCACGGGCGCGATGTTCGGGTCGCTCGCGGTGTACAAGACCGAGGTATGTAACCTAGCCAGTCACTCGTCCCCGGCTGCTGCCTCGTTGCAAAATTGCTAGATCCATTTCGCCCGGTTTAGCTTACACCGGAGGCATATAGCAAGTCACGATCACGGAGTCCTCGCCGGCGGTGCTGAAGACGTACGAGGACACGAGCCCGGAGTCGGGCGAGGTGCTCAAGCGGTTCTTCTGCGGGACGTGCGGCAGCCCGGTCAAGGGCCAGCGCACGAGCAGGCCGGACGTCACCGTCATTCCCGTCGGCATCGTCGATGGCGACAAGGCCGACTTCAGGCCGCAGATGGAATTCTTCTGCAGGGGCAAGGCCGATTGGGTCACTGCTGTCTGCGATGGTGATAAGAGCTTTGAGACCCTCCCACCGCCGCCACCACCACCGACGATGACATTACCGCATACAGAACAACAATGATTGTTGATATAAAGTAAAATAAATGGAGTGGGGGTTTTTGGGGTTGGAAATTGGAGTAGATACTGGCTGAATACCTACCTACTTGTAGATCGTGGGGTGGCACAATTTGGGAGGTATCGTGGTGCCGGGTTTGGGGTGAAAGGGGAACTCATTTTTTTCTCAGTGTTTTAGCTGGAGGCACTTGTACACTGTATTCGAGAAAAACTGAGAGTATATGCACACGGGCTGGTTCAGCATGTTACACAAAAGTGTACTCACTTGCTAGAATAATGCATTTATCATTTTATGTTAGGGCTTAGAGATCAATGTGAAAGAGAGGCATGTATGAGATGGTATACGGGAGTTGACTGATTACGATTGACCGCGCGTTATGGCTGAAGCTACATCCGTATTCGGTCCGGGCTGATCGCAGAACTTACCCTGGGCCACGTACGCCAGTACGATATGTAAGTGTGGCAGATACTAGAGATGTCGAGTTGCAGCTCGGAGCATGTGTTCTTGGAGGGAAGCTCCGGACTTCGTAAGACGGGGCTGCAGACCAAACCAGCGCCAGAACTTCCGCCGGAGAAAGGGGGAAGGTGACGCACGGATAGATGGAGGAATGAATTGGGTGGATGGGAATGTAGTAAGCCTTTAGGCATGTCTATACAAAGCCAATGTTGGGAAGCATCGAGAGCCTATTGACGATTGGATAAGTATTAGTCTATGCACAGCTTCCATCGCGAAGACGAGTTGCTATTTCCAGAGCAGGGACAGAGTAGGATTAGGCTTGAGCTGTCGCGGCTCGTCTTGGTTTTAGGGTATTGTTCGCAAAGACATCTTGTTCTTAACCCCCCTGCCGCTGCATGGACGATTCATTGGGTTACAAGCGCACCTGGGCACTCCTACAGTACGATATAGATAGGCACTGGCTCGGTAGACACGGTACTTACTTTGTGTTATATGTAAGTATATCCTGAGATGGGATGAAAATATGCCAGCGCGGGAAGCGCCCGCCATGAACACCCCCTCAAAGCTGATCTGGAGACTGGCCATCCGGGTTATCAGACCACATGGCAAACAAGGGTTGCGATTATAGAGTGCCTTTCCATAACTCAGACAGTTACATGGCGCCGCTGCTTCTCATCTGATCCTATGTATATATGTACTGGTATATGTGTACATATGTATGTACGCACGATATGCTCCGCCGGTGAGGTGTTTCCGAAGAGCCTGGACCCTCCCTTCGATACTACCACACGTCGCAGCGACAGTAAATAGCCATTGGGGGGTCATGCCGTCCTTCGAAATGGATACTGCAGTGTAAGTCAGTAAGTCAGTTGTCCGTCCGATGGCGGGCTCAGTTGCCCCAGTTTCTCGGTCTCTCGGTTCAGGACCGGTGGCGGCAGCAGCACCAGCGGCGGCGCTATCGCTTTTCGCTGCCGCACCAGCATTTGAGGCGGTCTGGTTGCAGCAAGCACATGCAAACAACATGATGGCTTATTCGGGCAAAGGCGATTTGTCTAAAATGGGCGATCTACCTCTTCCCGAGACACAGCCCATCGAGATGTGCCGTGTTTCCATTAGCGGTGTCAAAACTATTACCTACCGTACTCGAACGCCCACCGACGGCTTCAATAGACGGCAGCTGGGCTTGCGATTCCGAGGCAATGCAATGCTAGATCCGAGGTTTGCATATGCCGTACCTTGGCAGCCCAAAGGTCTGGGATTCTGCACTTTTGGCGGTTGTCTGGATGCGGAGAGCGAAATTGACGGCCGCTATATTTATCAGTTCCATTGGTTGCAGCCGAGTTGAAACAAGTTCCAGTTGTATTGAGAGAGATTTTGGGGGTTTCCCTTTACGAAGTAGCTCGCACAAATACCAAGCTGAGGGGGTGGTATGAGTAAAGTGGCGGTGGGCCATAGACCTGGCTAGGTTAGGTATCCTATCTAAGCTGGAATAGGTACTGTACAGTACTGCACTGAACGGTGAACGCTGTCCTGTGGAAGCGGCACCGGGCCTACAGGACAACTTGGACAGGTACAGTATGTACACCACATGTAGGTCGAAGTGTAAGTACGGTAGCATAAGTTCGTGCAGAAGGCCAGGAGATACGAAGTAATTACCTGCGATATGTAAGAGTACCTACCTAGGTTAATGTAGTGTGTACGAGCCACTACTTTGCTTGTTTTCATCTTATTGTAAAGCATGGCTTACGTCCTCTTGTCCTTGCAGATACGATCCCGTTCCCGTATCTTGTCCAACTCGAACTCCTCCTTCATAAATCTCCCGTCAGACAACACAAGAGCTTGGTAATAGTGGCTCGGCGGTTGCCTCTTGTGCCGCACTAACCTGATTCCCCTCCCTAGCTTCTACCTACTTATCATGCTAGCCACTTGCTGCCGTCGCCCTTGGCTGGGGAGACCGTAGTAGTATATTCTTAGTCATCTGTTGGGAAGAGCATGTTTTCGGCGGCGTGTTAGTTGCCACCATGTTGCCTTCTTGCGGACGCCCTCTTCCCGTCTGGTTTTGGGGCTAAGTGTTGACCTTGCTTAGCTCTTCAAACCCCAGCTGGGGGATCGTGCGAGCTGAAATCCGGGATAGTCACCGCATCCTCGGGATCGTGTTGATGGGGGGAGGCGCGGGAAAAGCTCGTCATCGAAGAGGGCCCCTGCTTTATGAGGGCGCAGAATGATATATTGGCAGCATAGTGTAGTGGCGGAGAGATATATTATAGATATGATATAGGATACTTAGCTGCTGGATATCCACGAGTTCGCCAGGGTAAGATGTGATGTAGTCATACATGTCTGTCTAGTAGTGCCTCTTACAAAGCTGATGGCCACCATAGAGTATTGTTGCAGTGCATGTATGTAGAAAATATGTACTTCATAGGCGATAGGTAAGAATAAAGCACCATGAGTGCACACTCGTCATGATTCGGACTAGCCTCTCAGATTCGCGTGCCATTCGCCGTCTCGTAACAAAATAGGGGCCCAGGTTCCTACGGTCAGCCTCCTTTTGGATCTGAATCCGTAGCTAGTTCTCACGGATTCAACAAATGCATATATTAGGACATATCAGGACCATCCCATTTTGAGCTCTGTCTACTTATAATCGTTGCAGCCAACTCCGTGGTGCCTTTGCGCAGCATATGCGCGATGATATCGTCTGCGTCGGATCCTCCAAGATCATGTTCCAAGCTTGGTAGAGAAACTGTCGGTCTAGAGCTGACTGTGTCTCGCCTCTGGCTCGAAGAGCGGCAACGTCTCCCTCTTTCCCCATCAGGTAGTCCCTATCTTCGTATCTTGAAATCCCCACCAGCCTCGTAATAACGTATTATTCATTCAAACCCAGCAATCGCGAGAGACAGAGGTGAGCTATGCGTACACCAATAGAGCCATGACACTGAAGACCCTGATAACCAAGCAGAGGCCGGGAACCGGAAGCCAGTACGGTACGTCTTGTCAGATGCCCGGCAAGGTCGCCGTCTTGTTGGGGTAGCGATTGGATGTTGGGAATACATAGACAATCGTACTTACAGTAGGTATCTCCATACCTTGCAGTTAATCAGTTGGAAACGATAGCTTACGTGCTATTATGTACATACAACACCCGACTCTGCTCGAATGCCACGGACTTCAAATTAATGAAGACCATGAGTAATTAGCTGAACACTTACGTGCGAGATGCATTGCTCATAGGACTAAGACTGCCGGAGACGCTATTATACAGCTTTAGGTATCCAACCATCAGGCGTAGATACTGCTTGGGGCTCTTTATTGGCTAATAAATTGGTCCATCTATTACCTAGGTAAGGCATCCTACATAGCGCCTGGATTGAAAAGTTGTAAGAGGTCGGTATGGTAAAGAGGCGTGGTCGTACAATCTATTTTAGTGTAAGGACTAATTTTAAACCAGCATCTGGGCATCCTCTACTGCTTTCTTTCGGCTACACATCATTCTACACAAAGCAGAATAAGGGTATCTATATACCTGCCCTTGGTGCCTTCTCTTATCGAGGTAGAGTGAACATGCATGCATTATACATAATGCCTATGCAATTGACTGTGCAGATAAACTTATTTCCATACTATCACATGTAGGTGCTCAGGTTAGGTGGTGAGCTGTGCACTTATTGATACCTAGTACAGCAAACTGTGGTGCAACCGGATCTGACCCTAACCTAGTTAGCGAATGTGCCCTAACAGCGAAGAGGTTCACACCGATACTTCGTAACAACCTTCGGCAGCAGCTCATTGCCTAGTGCCTACCTTTGTGAGATCTAGGTATGTAAGTAATTTGATTGGATGTGTTAAACAGAGACTACACGGATCATAGACTCGTCCTGCACTCATAACAACCAGCAATCAACGTCTGTCTTTTCTTTTCATTATCCCCTGCAAGGATATCAGCCCATTGTGTGCAAGGTGGTCAAACAATAGCTATTTGCTATGAGCAGCCGCAACTGGCCACAGTCGTCGTGGTTTGAAAGCCAGTTTGAGTGGTCTTAGCCCTATCAGCAACTGGAAAGAGCGCCCTTGACCCTGTTGTGGGGACTTGCAAGTTGGGCGGCATAATTTCAATGCCAGCTTCTTCTCCCCATCCGCCCTGTTTCTGGCCGCCACTCGCCCTAAAGTAGCTGGTACCTGACGTAGGTGGACAGACTACACGCGCATAGTCGCAGGTATCTATTACCCCTCCTACCCTTCCCGGCATCCCGATACAATCCTTGTCTCTCTGGTACTAGGGGAAGTAGGTGCCATACAGCGGCATACTACTGTACATTACCGTGCCTGCCTCTAGCGAAACCTCGATCGTCACTGCCAGCACCACCGCTGCAGCACTGCTGCCAACACCGCTGCCAGCGCCAGTCTCCTCTCTTATCCTCACCCAACCCCACTAACCATCCGATCTTCTCCGCCAAACAAAATTCAACCCCTTCACTTCAGTAACATAGCTATTTTCAACAGTAGCAAAACATCGACAAGTCGACGACTCTGATCGCAATCTTACGCCACTGTTCTGCCGCCGATATCCCAGCACCGCGCACCGGCGACGGTGGTATATTCTTTGCCCTCTACCGACCATGGCTGCTTCTGAGGGAGGCTTTGATCTGCTGAGGCGGGCAACACAGGCCATGATGTCCAAGTAAGTGCTAGATGGATTGATTCATTTCTCGCGTTACCCCTCCATGCCGTCCCCGTCCCAGACCAGACCGTCCCAGGCCTCAATACCCCCATCCCCATCCCGAGCAACCTCCGCGTCTGCTTGCGCCTTGCCCTGGCACAGTTGCATCTGGACTTGCCCTGCGCTCCGCGCTGCCTGCTAGGCTGCGCATCGCCTTGACCTGTCTGCATTGCACTTTTTCTGTTATGCCTCGCGATGCGATGCACCGGGCACCAGTCGCCTCGAGCTGCGGAGCGTTGCATTCGCGCCGTGTGCACAGGCACAGGCACAGACACAGACACAAGCACGAACCTGGGGAACTGGTCGTGTCTTTTCCATTTAGCCATTACACTCTTCCACTTTGGTCGTCGATAAGACCCCCGAACCCCTAGTCCGTAACCTTGGAACTGTCCCTTGGATTTGTCCAGGGCTGGGCCGTGGAGGCGAGGTGGACCGGTTCTCTTGCCTTTTAAGACCCCAGTTGCCGAGAAGAGGAAGCCGTTGCAGTTACAGCACGGTCAATGCGGATACACCACGTTTTTCCTGCAGCGTTTTGGGGATCATTCCTCGCCCCGAGTCAAGACAGAGTCAAGGTCGAGGCGGCGGGTGGCAGCTCGCCACGACACTGGCCCAGCGACCAGATCAGTCTTGGACTCTCCTCTTCTCCTCTTCTCCTCTCCTAGTGCGGCCGTGCTGGCATGCACCAATCAACAAGTCCGCTGCTTAGCGTGTGCTCAGCGACTCGGTAATCTGGGCTATGAAGATGTCTTCATTATATGGAAAACCCTAGGTTAACCCTACCTGAAACGAACTTGCTTGATCGCGGAAAGCTTGGCATGGATTACCTAGAGAGCCGAGCGGTGCAGTGCAGTGCTGTGCCTGCGCTGTCGGGCGTGGCTCGGCGTGCTGCTCCTACGTGCCGTAGGGCAATGGATGCGATTCGGCAGGTATCGACATCGCGGCCTGACTCGCCAGAACCCGGACCGAAAAGCAGCCCAATGGGCTGGGTGGATTTTGCAACAACCCCCACCTTCGGGTTGATCGATAGCAGCTCCCAAAACAGCTCCAAAAGTACCATCGTGCCCCACCTGCACTCCCTACTGTACACTCCCTCCGGCCACATGGCGGCGCGGTTGTGACATGGCCCATAGGTGCCACCGGGTTCCTTCTTGATGAAGGAACATGGGGGCCCGTGGAACAAATATCGCTCGCTCGCGAAGTCCGGTTTCTCTGTTGTCCTTACAGATCTACGATGTGTATTGTGTTTCGCGCCGAAGGCCCATGATTGCCTAAGCCTACCTCAATACGTTTCGCGCGCTGAGATGCCTGGCCATGTCTTTTCCCCATTTCCCGTCATTCTGAAGCCCTCGACATCCGAAACATGATTTGACCACTCTACCTATACGAGTCTGCCCATTCCTGCCGTTTTATCTTCGCTGTTTATTACTTCTACCTAGCACCTTATTCTATCTCCGCAGCGAATACTTTCTCTCGCCTTTGTCGGCCGCAATTCGCCATGATCGATATTAACAGTCTACGCAGGGCTTCGGCAACAGATGACGATGCGGACCAGATTGGCTACGACACGCCAAGGTCTGGGATTGCCACACCCCAGCCCGACCTCAAGGACAAGCGACTACCTGGGATCATGAGCTACTTCGGCCAGGTTCGTGACACCCCTTTAGCTTCGCCTTTTTCTTTCAGTCCCTCCACCCAAGCACGGAGCACTGAGACATCGTGTCCCACCTCGCTTCAGGAAGAGAAGGGGTCAGAGGGGAAGACAGAACAAACATCTACTTTGAGGGTAGATGCAGGCAAAGAGAGCGAGCTCGTGGTCTCGCCTCCCCAGCCACTGGGGAGAGCGCATCTTCAGCAACCGACGGCTTCTTTCTTCCATTCGTATCCCACTCCCCCGTGTTCGAAAACACCCTCGGAGAGTGGGCAGAAGTTGAGCGATGCGAATGCCGATTCGGGTCGAGAATCTGCATCCCGTCCGCCAACCCGACCCTCTCTGAACACAACCCCCCCGATTGATTCAGGCCGCTTGGCGCAGAAGATTCGGAGGGCCACTCTAGCATCACCTGTCACAAGCATCGTGACTACTAACGGTGTTCCTATGAGCGGTGCCCTTAAACCGAGTGGCTGTGTCATCGCGTCCACTACACCAAATTCTCCTTTGGAATCTGAACCCCCAAATGTCGACCACGTCGCACCTCTCTCTACCCAGCGCGACACAATAGACAGGTTAAGAAAGCTAACACTTACTGCTTCGACAAAGAGCGGCCCGCCTACTCCCACGAGAGCGCTATCCGCTGCCCATCCATCGCCTGCTGAGGATCGGGCATCGTCGCAGGCGAGCCGAAATGGCACGGAGTCTAACGGCCGACAAAGCTCATCTACATCTCGCGGCGGTGGCATCCAGGCGCCACCCCAGAGAGGGAAATTGACGATTAAAATTCGGGAAGGGCGCGGCTTGAGGAAGAGCAGGGATCCATATGTTGTGGCGGTTTTTCAGCGAAGCGAACTCATTTCACCCGGCCCAAGAACTTTCGAAGATGATGACGACATGGCTGCTCCAGTCACTAGTGTTCATATGGGCGGCATACCGATATCCCGACAAGGAAGCGACTCGGGCCGGCCCATGGCAATTCCGATGAGAAGCCGCCAAAGTAGCAATACTAGCATTTCAGACTATACGGCTTTCCGCAATCGAACGCGCCGGTCTTTCACGAGTCCGAAGTGGGACGCCGAAGCCATTTTGTACGTAATCTTCTCAATTGTCCCAACCGTTTTGTCGCCAGCTGACACCTTTTAGCGATGTAGTGGATTCAGATATGCTTGTTGACATATCCGTATATGATCACGGTTCCGCAGGCGAAGAATTCCTCGGTCACGTTGATTTCCAAGCAATCATTCCGGGAAAAGATGAGCCCGTGCGGGGATGGTTTTCTCTGAGGGGAAATGCGGATACCACGATAGACAAGGAACCCACCGGCGAAATCTACGTTGAGGCATTCTACCAACGGACCGAGAAAAAACATTACGGCCCAGATGATTTCCAAATTCTTCGGCTGATTGGTAAGGGTACCTTCGGTCAGGTTTATCAGGTGCGAAAAAGGGATACCAACCGCATCTACGCCATGAAAGTCTTGTCCAAAAAGGTCATTGTGCAGAAGAAAGAAGTAGCCCACACTGTCGGGGAGCGGAATATTCTGGTCAGGACTGCAACGTCGGAATCCCCATTCATCGTCGGCCTGAAATTCTCTTTCCAAACTCAAAATGATCTCTTCCTGGTGACGGACTACATGTCCGGTGGCGAACTATTCTGGCACCTGCAGAAAGAAGGTCGATTCGATGAAAAGCGGGCCAAATTCTATATTGCCGAGCTCATACTCGCTATCCAACACCTTCATCATAACGACATCGTTTATCGCGACCTAAAACCCGAGAATATTCTGCTTGACGCCAACGGTCACATAGCTCTGTGTGATTTTGGGTTATCCAAGGCGAATCTAACTAAGAATGATACGACTAATACGTTTTGCGGAACAACGGAGTATTTGGCACCAGAAGTCCTTCTAGACGAGTCAGGGTATACCAAAATGGTGGACTTTTGGTCCCTAGGTGTTCTAGTCTTTGAGATGTGTTGTGGGTGGAGCCCGTTCTACGCTGAGGACACACAGCAGATGTATAAGAACATTGCATTTGGCAAGGTTCGCTTCCCAAGAGATACCCTGTCTCAGGAGGGCAGGAATTTTGTTAAGGGCTTGCTGAATCGAAATCCAAAGCACCGTTTGGGCGCAATCGAAGATGCAGAAGAGTTAAAGCGTCATCCATTCTTTGGGGATGTCGATTGGACCTCGCTCTCCAAGAAACTCATCACGCCTCCCTTCAAACCCAAGCTGAAGTCGGAGACAGACGTGTCATATTTTGACCCCGAGTTTACCAATGCTCTGAATAACAACGGTTCATTGAATGAGCGGGCTCAACAGCTGGCTGCCGGTTACGCGGCCTCTACACCGCTGTCTCCAACTACACAGGCTAATTTTAAGGGATTCACCTTTGTTGACGAGAGTGCTCTTGAGGATCACATGAGAGGACGCTATGAAATTGAAGAGACTAGCGACAACGATGCCCAGAGCGATGTTGATCATCGCGATAACGACTGGGACGACCTTGAAGATATTGACTTTCGAAAGGGGAGCCGAATGAGTGGTGTCGTTAAAACCGGCCACCAGGCGGATGAACCTTTCCAGCATTTCGATTTATAGTCGGTCTACCTAGTTCTGGTCCTGATCACGTATCTAAGCGTCAACGTCATCCCTCAATTCCAAGGTGGTTTCGTCCTTCACTTTTTCTGCGTGCGTGCGTAAGGAGATTGTGTTCAACTGGCATCATTGCATAGGGCGGCAGTTTATTGCATGTGGGCCCAGCCCAACAGGCCGGTGGTTGGTTGAGAAGGCGTTCCGGTTCAAATGATAGGGAATTTTAGCACATACCATAAGAGGGCTAATAAGAGCCTTCAATACTGCATGGTCATACCAAAAAGGTCGTGGAAGTTTTCGACACACCCCTCTATTTCATTGCTTAATACGGCCGTGGAGCTCTCTCTATGGCATTCGATATATGAGGTGGCCATTGCCACATCAAGATTGCGGATAGGTTTGTCAGCGTCATATATCGCAGACCTCTTGACTGCAAGATGTTCTAGCTCATGGAGCGCTAGCGCTACCACTTGTGCCGGTATACAAAATTCCGGGAGTGAGCTAGTGCGGGAGACATGGAAAAAAAAGCGAAACTGAATCACTCAACTCTGATAGTCCTCGGTGCATGAACTACTAGTGCTAGCACTCCGAAACCTGAGCCAGTACGAGTAGGTAATCGCTACTGAACGTAGTACAATACCTAACCCACGACTCGTAGCATATGATACCCAATGATCAAATTGCATTACCTCATAGATTACTGAATCTGGTCTTGACTCAGCTGCAGCTATGCCTGCCTTGTAAGTCGTGTTGAATCAGGGCAAGTCATGATTTTCTATAACCCGAAATACACCGGAAGCCATCCGTTGAAGTGTTTTTTGATGGTTTGTGCACGGGTAATCTTACGTAATGGTGAGATTTCAGTATTCCAAGAAAAAAAGGGGGTTCTTTCTTCATATATTTCATCAGCTCGCCGATCCACCGCAACTAGAAGCTGGGGTGTGTGCCTCGTTGCGGATTATACCGGTAGTGATACTGTATTCTCAGTCGGCAGATGAATTAACGAATGTCGAACAAGATAGCCTTTTCTCTCTCGGTGGCCTTTTCCCTTCTCGGCTTATAGTATAGGTATAGTATTAATAGCGGTAATTAATAAGCTCATCCTATCTTTCTTTACTGCTGAAATTGAAGGTCCAGCTGCAGGACTTCAGAGAACAAGACGTTCTCTGAGCAGAAGTCGTTCTGCTAGGTCACATGATTGTAAGAGTGGAATTCAACTACATATTCAGTAGACTTTTGTCAGTATAGACACCCATGTTATCGCGCTTTTATCTATCTAGACGGAAAAGCACGGGGACTAAACGTATGAACACGGAAGGCAGGTTGCTACAGCCCGGGCAGCTAAAGCTAATTCAATACTAATGAATCTCTTCGGCATGAAATGGGTGGGTGTAGCATGTGCGTGATACAGATATCTATATAGTTATGTGGAAGAGAGAGACGGAGAATTCATATACAGACTTTGTGGCCGATGTTTCACGTTAAGATATCTATAAAGTATCTATTGTCTCAGTTCTAAGACTTATACTTCATAAATTCAACGGACCATTTAGGTGCGTAGTCTGACCCTCTCGGTAGCACGCCGTGTTGACGATGATATCGGCTGGGAGTTGTGGTCTTTACATGCCTCAGATTCAGAGGGGTGTTCTAGAAATAGCTGTGTTTCCATCATTCTAGTGCCGGGAGCATAGCAAAGTATATAAGCTTCCGCTGGTCAGCCCGCAACTGGTACGATTCTCACTACTTTTGCTGCAACGAATCACCCTGGAGGTTATTTCCACATATACTCTAATCTTACTACTAACGAAAGTCTTCCAAAGCAGGAAAGTATCATTTCTGATTCCCCGGTCGAGCTAGATAAGACGTTCTAAATACCACGTAGACGGATACTCATGTAGCTTGAAGACGAGCTGGCTTGTGTGAATAACTGACGTCGTTACTTTACACGATAGCGGAGGAAACCCCCAGGAGAGTGATGTCCTCACTCCTTCATAACATGATACAGATATAGCTAACATACTTGGGTGCCTGGACATGAACCCTTGATGGACGTCACCTTTTTGCTGTTTTGGTAAGTAGCCAGACCATTATCTGTCTCATTGACAAACTGTAGGTATGACCCGTCTGTTAACATAGATCTGCTCGGAGACTAAGGCTGCGCCCCCTTTCCATCCAAGGCTATCAAACAAGCAATTTACTATGAAAGTTGGCTGCTTTGCGCATAAAATGCCACACGAGGAAGATGTCCGTCCACTTATATACTAACGTCATAAATTAAAGCCTTAGGTTGAACAGAAGCAAGGCAAGATAACGACAGAGATATACGTGTTATTTTTCATCTCAAACTATATTAGCAGAGGGTGGGAGAGAAGCCCCTTCCGCACTCTGGCGAAAAGAGGCAGAAACGCAACGCTGGGACATCGCCGGATTCTTGTGTCGTGCTACGGCATTCCCTTTAGCGGTAATAGGAAACAAATGATTGAGAAGAGTGAAGAGTTAGAACATATGGCATCTGGCCATGCTACTGGGTACTCGCTCTTTGATAATCACGTGTATCATCGAACATGAACTGAATATGCCGTTCTTAGAGCGGAGGTTTGCAAGGAAAGCATGGAACTAGACAGAGACGTAGCATGACCATCATAGAAATTTCGTTCGCACATTTTCTCCCTCGGGGGCATCGTGGGAATGAAGACGAAAGTCAGCCCTGCTCATGACCGACGTTTATTTAAAGACAGCACGAATTGTCTTTTTTGGTGTCTCGATACACCAGCCACGTATCGAGGACGTAAATGTACACGGAGAGTGCCTCCTCCACGTCGCACTCGGTCAACCCTCTCATCGATCGACCACTTTCATCACGCAGTAGTAGTAGTAGTAGTAGTATGTCGGAAGCCCCACACCGCTCTCTTGCCCAGTTGTCCTTGCTCAACCACCATCTTTAAAACTTGTCATCATCGGTAGCCATCATCATCATCGAATTGATTAATCCCTTGTTCTTTTAATGCTTAATGCTTGGCGGCGTGTTCATCCTCGTCTTCCTCCTCGACCAGCCAGTCTTCGACAGCAGCAGGCGTCGACGTGGCCGAGGCGGCGCCCTCGTTGCCCTCGACCTCGACGGCCATGTTCTCGTACTCCTTCAGGCTCGCGGCCAGGTCGGCCTCCTCTGGGGACTTGGGCGTCTTCGGCGCGCTGAACGTCTGCACCTGGCCGGCGCTGTCTGAGTCCTTCACTGGTGTGGGCTTGTAGGCTTTGAGTTCCTTCAGGTATAGTTCTTGGACGAAGTCGGCTATGGGAGAGAGAGAGAGTAGACGGGTTAGCTTGGTTCAGGCGGGTTTATGCGATAGTCAACTTCATGATGGTAAGAGGGAGCATCCTCGGGGGGTCGGAGCCTCGAGCCTCAAGTGCACTCTTGTCTGACGATCCTCCGAAGCTGCTGCCCCTCCTTCTCCTCCGCCGCCACAATCCTCCGGATCTCGGGCGATCGCAGGAGTACGAAAGGGTATGAATGATATGTCTAAGAGACTAAATCATGTCGGCACGGGAGCTCACCTCGTCGCGAAACGGTCGGCGCAATGAATCCACGGACGGCGTTCACCCTCGCCACACGAGCGACGGCCGAGGCGGCCGATCGGGCGGTCTGCGATGGATAACAAGGTCAGCCGATTCAATCAATCCACAACAGATACAATCCAACGCATATAATGTCTGGATAGGTGTCATGACGTACCGATACTCTCAGTGATGCGAGCATGGTGTGTGTGTGAGTGTTTGGGGGTGGATGATGATGGCCCAATGGGGAGATGGCGGGAGAGTGCGGTGGTGAATAACCGTGTTCACTGATTGAAGGTTGCGTTGATTTTTCGAACTCAGTCGGGATGGTCTGCCGGCGTTTAGCTGAGTCCAATCAGATCCGCTCAAAGTTCGAGAGCAAGGGAGCTTAGACCACTCTGGACCGCCTCCGCTGGATGCTAAGGTGGGGCACCAGGTAACGGTCAACCTGGCTCTGATTGGTCCTCCACGTTTCTACAGAGTCCATCAGCGCATTAACCTAGAGCCTAGAGCAGAACTCCGCAACTTAGAGCAGAGGGGAGCCTAGAAACGCAATCGTAACCTACGCCGTCCATTAGGTATCTTAGAGCTTGCTTGCCTTGTTAATTAGGATGATTAATTTGACCAATTGCTAACTAGGTAGGGTTATATATGACGGTGATAATAACGACGAGCACGGCTTTATGGGATATCCTCAGCTCGAAATCCAGAAAATCAAATCGATTCATATGCTTTTCTTATTTTTAGCTACGCATTTCTGCTGCTAGGTATTGAACATGCTCTCCGCCGTGCCTGTTGCAGGTGGGCAGCATCGTCTGCGATCCGAAGACAATTCCGATGCTTCTTGTACTGTACAAGTTGTAGGAGGAAAATCGGTATCGCCGAACAAGACCCGCGGATATAAACCACGCTCCTAAACCACAGAAATGACCAACGCCGCCTACCCGGACAGCCCGTTAAACAAGAGCCTTATGCCTTATAACCACATCCAATAGTCCTTCGAAATGTGTGACTTATCGTCATCATCACCCGGAACCTTGCTCCGAGCCGAAGGTGCGTGGCCAAAGCCCTGTCTTGCTGACGGCTGGTTATCATGTTAAAATACAATGTTCCGTCGCCATGTATTGAACGGCTTCTAAATTAGGCGTCCCTGATTATGGGAAATCCCTTTTCGATGCTCTACCGTATCGAGTCGAGATACTCCCTGCTCATATGCCCTAATCCACAGTGGACGTGCGGTAGACCAGATGAGTGGTCTTACTATTTCAGCTTCCAGGCGAAAATGTACCATGGAGATAAAAGGTGATATCATGCTGAAGTCTTGATTAGCATCAGCTTATTCATGCACTTCGCCTTCGTCATCAGAAGCAAGACGCTGGCGCTTCTCCTCTGAAGATTCGTATTCTGTCGAACCCAGGATCTTCCGCTTCGATGGAGAGGACAAGCCATTGCTATTCGTGCTTTGGTGGACGGTCAAGTTGTTGGCGGCTTCTTTCAGCACAACGTCTGAATCTCCTGGCGCAGCCTGCGATGCTGACTCGGCTGCGGCTGTGTCTATCTCGCGTTGCGCTGCGTCCTCATCTATTCCAGTCACTCTGACCTTAGGACTCTGGGTGGCGCGGTCTGTGCCCGGCGATGCGTTATTACTGGAGCCAGGTTCGTCGCCTCGTCGCCTGGTCTCCTCCAGGCTGAAGTTGGGCGATCCACTATATGGATTCTCCGACTTGCGTAGTGGATTCTCGACGTAGAATTCTCTCAGCACTTCGATTGCCTTGGCGCAGTTTTCCTCGTTTGCCTTCAGGGCCTTCCACCACGGTTCTCCATTCTGATCTTCTACCCGTTCACCGGTAAATGTAGTCGCAAAAAATATAGACGCAATGGCGATGTCGTGTGCACTCATTAGGAGGGGGAGCACCGTCAAACAAGAATCGTTACAGAACGCCCAGGCCGCATGTCGCAGGCTTTTATTATGTATGAGGCCAACATGGCCAAGAAATTCATAGAGCTTGAAGTGCGGGTTATCGATCATGACGTCGAAAGTAAGGCACTCCAGCATTACTTCCTCATACATGAGGATGCTGTCACGCCATCGCCAGTATTCCTTAGATTGTTCATCGACGATGAGTTTCGGATTCTTCTGTGCTACTTTTGCGACGGCAATGATTATGTCCTTGGTTTTCCGACAATTCTCCTCTGTCTTGTTTGCGAGGAACAGGGCGGTGGCAGCGATATTCTGTCGTATAAGAACAAGGATTAGACATAGCTCTTAATCTAGAGGACGAGGCTCATGCGAAGGAAGAAAACATGGGCAATGCGTCGTCTCTTATCGAACACATGCTTGGGGAGGCTAGCCATCCAACTGATGGAACAGGGACTTTGATGTGGTACTCACATAATGATGTGTCCCTCCTTTTTCTTCCACCATGCTGCGCCTCATATAGAAGCGGTGGAAGAAGACGCCAGCAACGTATAAGGTGATCTGAGGAAGCTCGAGGAGAATGCCGGCCTGATAGATGAAGTTAACGCCCTTGGCCCGTCGCAGCCTCTCCTCGGCCGGATGCAGTCCGTCCAGGATGCTCGGGCTGCTGAGGACCTCGTCCTGGTTGAAGAACCACTGATCCGGCATGGCGGGAGATGTGCCGGATGCGGGTGAAGAGGGCGAAGGGGCGCTTCGTCGCGAGTGGGGTCTGGGAGGCGAGGTGTGAGATGAGAGCGTGGGAGGAGAGGGCGCGGGAGGCGGCACGTCGCGGCGTCGCGAAGGCGATCTCGGGACAGAGTCGGGTCGATTGTTGCTAGTGCCGTTGCCGGTGCCGTTATTGTTGTTGCCGTTGGTGCCGCCGCTGGCAGGGAGAATGGGCGGCTGGTAGCCCTCGCGGAGCGGAGGCCGGTATCTATCAATGCTCGCCATCGCGTTGGCCTGCCAGGGCCAGGTGAAAAGTGGCTAGATTGAGCCGCGAATTCGCTCGGGCAGGCGGCGCGCGACTGTTCAGGTGCGCTGCCACTGTGAAAGCTTAATCGGAGTGGAGCGTGGAGGTCCGTGTCGACTTGGCCGTAGTCATGTCAGTGTGGTGTCCTGTAGTGTTGTACTATCTAGGTACACTTCAGAGAGCCGGACGACAATAACGGGAGTTGTGAAAGAGATGGTTGTGCTGGTACCTATCTCCTGGGAATTTCTACCCACTTAGATAGAGGTAGGTAGGTAGAATTATGTAGCAGCTGCATTCTTGATTCTTGGGATCAAGGAGCCGCAATCGTATGTACAATGCCCCTACCTGTTAGACTGTAACTCCCTGTTCGTTCATCTGTTCAGTAATCTGATTGGCTATTGACTGTCCCTTGAGTGGCGTTGTTGATTTGTTCCAAATCTTGCGTGGAAAGTACTTCTACTTACCAGTAAAGTGCACACTAAAGCAAGTACTGGCTACTTGGCTGATCATATGATATTTCCCCATTAAAGACTATTCCTGATTTGGACGTTCGGGTTACCCGCCATGGACTGGTACGCATCATGCTTTGGTAACAATGCACGGTGCCATACGGAGGTGTTGCACACAATCAATGAATACGCTAACCTAGCATCTACAGTGCGTCAGAAAAGAATCACACGAGGCCTACCAAGATAGACTAGCCTATTTCAGCGTAGAGTATCGATAGAGGCGTATAAAATCTACTATTTCCGGAGTATAGCGGAGATTCAGGGCTTCTAGTCTTCTAGTCTAGAGCGAAAATAGTAAAAAGCTTACCGGTTGAGTGCTTAATCTATTTCGTAGTAGTAGCAGTTTGGACAGCTTTTTTAAACACGCACTGTAAACGCTAGGTTAGCGTATTCATTAATTGTGTACAACACCTCCGTAGGTAACGTACTCATCCTCTAGCACGTGTTACCAGCCGCATTATCAAACCAAGAGTTTCACTTAACCAATACCACCTACTGTGAAAGAGTGTGAACAAGAAGGCTTCTAAGGAGCCAGCTAGCGAGTTGGCCTAACGCTGACGGTAGGTAGGCTTTACCACTTTCCTAGCGCACTGTGATCAGTCAGGTTCAAGACAGAGGTATCTATGCAGAGAAACGGCCCTCAAAACGGTTCAACCAGCAGGTTTAGTTGCGCGAACGAAGCCCACTGATTGGGATGTTGCAGCTTCTGGTGGTAGATTTAAGGATGTGGAGATAACGTGTTGTTCACGAACTACTCCGTACCTGATCTACCTACATGTAGTTAGCAAGGAGAACAGGGGCCCTAGGCATTTTCTACCTTGAGACGATATCACCACGATATGAGATCTACAGACAACTAGGTACCTACCCACCTCATTTCCCCAATGCTCAATTTTTCAACAACACAATATCGTCCGCATCGTCCGAACAATGGTCACCCGGCTATTCTTACTTAGTATAATTGATTCGGAAGAGCGTATTCAAGAAGCCATCAATACTTTGGAAGCCGATACTATCACAAGCGTTCGACAAGCCGTGCTTACATCCCCTCCCCGAACCACCTTGCAACATCGACTTGCTGGCCTACAACCGGGTGAGATCGCGAGACAAGCTAAGCAACGGCTTACGCCCGAAGAGAAGCTTTCGATAAAAGCAGCTATACAATAACTGTCTGTACAGGACCGGCCTATGACTATCAAAAGCCTCGAGGCTATGGCACGACGATTACTAGATTAAAAGGGTGATTCTCAGCTACTTGGGGAAAAAACTGGTATCATGACTTCCTAGCCAGGCATCCCCATTTGAAGACGACATGGTCTAGGGCTACAGGCCAAAGCCCGAAAGACGCTACAAACTACGAAACCGCCCAGAGATAGTTTAAGCTATACCAAACAATTCGATTCCTATTTTATCCACGACGACGATATATATAATATAGATGAGAAGGTCTGTATGAAAGGCATTGGAGAGAAGGTTAAAATGCTTGTTCCAAGATTGGAGGCCGAAGCTTTCTCTGCACAGTCTGGTAATCGAGAATGGGTCTTAATAATCGAGTACATTAGGGCTAACGTGTTTCACTACCATGTGACAAAAACCACCATATTAAGCACTAGCACTATCGTGATCTATCTTCCAAATTCATTCTATCAGATTGTTTCATTCGAACGTTTATTGGTATATAATAGCATAGATTTGGACGCGGGCGAGTGCATGTCTGACAAGATAAGGCAGACCGGCGCGACATTTCCTTAGTTCCTAGCTCCTACCCCTAATACAGAGTTGCAGTTTATTATGGCTCGGCAGATTTCAAGCTGCAGAATTGACAAGTCCTTCGACGCCGTGAAACGGCGTCCGTGGTAAGATTTGCTCACTGCGTTACATTACATTGCGCAGAGTTTTCCATACAAGCAAGCGCTCTATCTACATCCAATTACATGACACCACCTACATCTGACAACATTTACACACAGCTACTGAATGCATAGTTACAGGACACCACCCGTCAAATTGCAGCTAGCCAATAGAGTGCCAGTAGTCCTTGGCCCTCCAGTCCGCCGGATAAAAATTCGAGCTGTATGTTTATTGCCGCCCGCTGTGGCGGTCTTTACCCCTCTTCTTTACCTGGTTAGCGATTGGGGTATGCAAAAGAAGGGTTGTCATCAAAAATCTAGGATATAGGTCACTTGGATAGCCTTATGAGGCGCAAACTATTGTGTCCTCAAATTCTCTTCATCACCGAAACTCTAGAGGCACGTGGCGCTACCTACCTAGCGTGCCGCTCAACAAATTCGTCGCAAACTTCTGCTGGATCTTTTGCACTAGACTATCTTCCAGAAGCCTCAGCCTACCCCCTAATGCCCATATGTCTAATACAGGTTCTGGTATGATAACTACATGTCTATTACCTCGTCAGAATTAAGAGTAAACATTCTAACCCATATTTCGCTTGAAGCGTCTCATGGCGATGACAATGTGCTACCGCCTGTCCCCAGCAACGAAAGTCAACACTCTGTCACCAACAGGGACCAGTACACCGAGGATGGAAAGAATTGGCGAAGTGAAGCAAGAACAAAATATCTTACAAACGGCGCACAGGGCCAGACAATTCTACATCATGCCGCAAGAAACGGTGACTTTCAAGAAGTAGAGAAGCTTATTCGCCAATCTAATGATGCAAACACGTATGTCACTATGAAGGATGACAACGATTGGACTGCTCTTCATCATGCCGCCGAAAATCATCACCTCAACATAGTAGAGCTGCTTCTCGAATGCATAGAGTATGTCACTACGCAGCCGCTACCCCACCAGACTCATACAGACAAAGACGTGTATCTCAATATGAAGGACAGAGACGACCGGACTGCTCTTTATCTCGCTGCGAAAATAGGTGATTTAGAAGTTATAAGGTTATTTATTAACTCGGTAAAAAATATAAATAACTATGTTATTCAAAAGAATTTTTAAAATTAAACCGCTTTTTATTTCGTTATAGAAAAAAATGATTTAAAAGTTATAAAACTATTTATTAACTCGGTAAAAAATATAAATAACTATATTACTTAAAAGGATTCTTGGGGTCAGACCGCTCTTTATCTCGTTATAAAGAAAAGTGATTTAAAAGTTGTAATATTACTTATTAACTCGGCAAAAAATACAAATAACTATATTATTTAAAAAGATTTTTAAGGTCAGACCGCTCTTTATCTCGCTGTAGAGAAAGGTGATCTAGAAGTTATAAAACTACTTATTAATTTAGTAAAAAATACAGATAATTATGTTACTCAAAAGGATTCTTAAGGTCAGACCGCTCTTTATCTCGCTGTAAAAAAAAATGATCTAAAAGTTGTAATACTACTTATTAACTCGGTAAAAAATATAAATAACTATATTACTTAAAAGGATTTTTAAAATCAGACCGCTTTTTATCTCGCCGTAGAGAAAAATGATCCAAAAGTTGTAGGACTACTTATTAACTCGGCAAAGGATACAAATAACTATGTTACTCAAAAGGATTATTTAGATCAGACCGCTCTTCATTGCGCTGCGAAAAAAGAGCACCTTCAAGTTATAGAACAGCTTGTAGCCCAAGCTACGGACAAATCTGCATACCTTGCTACACACGACGGTGAGGATAGAAGCGCCCTCCGTTATATGGTTCAATATGATAACAATACGCACTTCATAAGGCTTATCGATTTGTCTGGGTTTGACATCGAGGAGGCTATTGACGGCAAAATAACCCTTCTCCAGGAAGCAGCACATAAAAACGCTGGCAATATTGCTTTGTACCTCCTCTTTAGAAGGATGATAGACCCAACAATCAGAGGGAAAGATAACACCGCGTGGGATATCGCATGGAAGGAGAAACACTGGAGGGTTATCGCTGCTTTTGTTTATATGGAAACTGTTGATCATAGAGGGAAGACCGAGGTGAGGAAATACCTCTTCCCCACATTATCAACTCCACATCGTTAACATTATCGTCGCGCAGATGGTCGAGATTTATGTTTGTAGCCGCAAGAGTCAACACCTCTAACGCCTTTTACTAACCCTTGGACTAGGGATGTCTAGCGCACATCGCCGGGGGGATGTCGCCGGCCCTTCACGCCAGACATAACTACGAACGTGCGTTATCAGGTGGCGGACCAATCGACTTGAAAGCGTTGGCTAGCATTATTTCTCGAATGCACCGAGAATTCCATGAAAATCAAGAAGCAGCGCCGCGCCTTAGATCACGAGAGCCCTCTTGTGTTATTCAGACTTTAAAATATCCAACGCTTGAAGATAATGATGATAATAATAAGTCTCATGACTTCATTTCGCTTGTGGTAAGCCAAGTACAAAACCAATCCAATATCAAAGGTAATACTAACACCTTTAGGTTCCATATGTCTATGTTGACGAATGGTCAAAAATCGGTGGTCGAAAAGAAGAATATGACAAGCAAGTCCAAGGGCTTAAGTATTGTAATGTTGTCGAGGACCGGGGACTTTTTCAGAGACACATGCCAAACACATTGGACGAGTATTGCAGCCCAGCCTTGATCCCGAAAGTTCTAGAATTTCGCAACAACGACCAGGTTCTGGGGCGCTACAGTCCGTCAAGCAAGGATACTGCCCAGACAGCGAACACACATCGCGATGACGACCGAACATTTCTAAGTGACCTATGGACACTGGCGGGGGCGTCTTATGGACTCTTGTGGATGCGTGCGAAAGCATACTTAAGGGAGCCCATGAAGCCTAAACCCAAGCAACCCCAAGAAATCGCGCGGCCAAAAAAAGCTGTTTATGTTGGTCAACTGTGGATTTGGAAGATTGACGACCACGTCCTTGCGTCTAAGGTACATAAGCTCCAGAGTAAGAGCCATCCGGACTTTCCTGAAAGTCAATACTGGGATTGGCATAAATTCGAACCTTCTCCATCTGTATTTATCACTTGTCGCCTGGGCGAGGTAATCGATCATTTTGATACGCAAACGATACTTAAATCCTACGAGAACGCCTTGGCTGTCGTTTCAGAAAATGTCAATCTTTATACGAAGAGCGCCCGCGTCGAGGACATTGACCTGGCCCAAGAAAATGACTCGTTTCACCAGATAAGCGATCTCCGCGGGGAACTTTCAATGATTAGATCCGTATTATCTCAACAAGAAGAAGTATGGAATGAGTATACCAGCCATACGTGGCCAGCTCAGGCACCGTATCAACAATTAGGCTTACGTGCAAACACTGAGGACGATAAGGATACTGAGAAGAAAAATAAGGAAAATAATGTGATAACAAGACGGCTTTCGCGAACTCGAGCAAAGTTTAGCCAATATAGACGACGGCTTGCAAAACTTGAAGAAGACGCTGAAAGAGTAGAGCGAAATATATCAACGAAACTAGACCTAAAACAAAAACACGCAGCAATGAGAGAAGCACATTCGGTAGCCATGTTGAGCGCAACGGTCTTTGGGCTCACGATCATTACAGTCATTTTTGCTCCCCTATCGTTTATCGTTGCTCTGTTCGCATTACCAATCGACAAGTTCAATGAGGGCAAGGAGGGGAATAGCAAAGATGGCGTATATTCGTCGAACTACGTAGGCAAATGGAGCGGTAAGCTATACCTATTCACCTATGTCTTCAACACTAATCTCGCACTGACCGCATAACCGCTATAGCGACCGCCGGGCTGGTCTCGATTACTATAACTTTGCTAGCAATGTGGGCTGCGCTCCGGTTGGTGGGGATTCACACCTGGGGGAAGAAGGGACTGCGAGAGTACGTTGGAAGAAAGGCCGACGCAATACGGGCACAGGAGAGCGAATTAAAGCCAAAAGTGAGCGATATTGAGACGGGAGTTGATTGAATCCCTCCCTGATGACTTCACAAGGTTGGTGCTATTCTTATCCTGGACGGAGAACTTGTTACAGTTTACGAAGGGCCGCGCCATGGAGCCACTATACAGGTGCCAAGATGGAACTTACTGTCCTTTGTAGTTTAAAAATCAGTAATGATAATCAAGTTTTCCATAAATTACGATGCCTAGTGCTTATGTTATGCAAGTGATTTACTTCGTATATTAAACTTGAAGGGGTCTTGCTCCAGCCAGGCTCAGGTGGTATTCCTATTGTGAATCAGGCCGGTGAAACCTATCTTGAAGGTTCTACACGAGATACGGTTACTTGCACGTCTTGAACCAGGTCTACCTTTGATATTCATGTACTGCCACATTTATTTCCAGGGGTATCAGTTATATCCGAAATGCTCTCACATCAGACGCCCTCACCGTCGTTTCTACCCCACAGGTTTACTCTCCTGTCGTGTCCTCCGCTGACTATCCATTTACCGTCTCTGCTGATATCTACTGTGGCGACGGGGCCGGTATGTCCTTCCAAAGTTTGTACCAGCGACCAGTCATCCGCCGAGAAAATATTGACCTTACGGTCAAACCCGCTCGAAACGAAGAATGTGCTGGCTTTCTTGGGCTGTTGGTTCCCCTTCTCATCCTCTCCAGGAGGCGTCCCCAGTAACGGGTCGTCTAGTCCCTTGAACCACCTAAGGTCTGACACTGCGCTGCTGTGTGCGCCAATGCCGCCTGTCCTCTGCACTTTCCTCACATCCCAGCACTTTATCCAACCGTCCGCTGATCCGGTCAATACTCGGTGGCCGTCGGAGCCCCAATCGATGCCGTGGATGGGTTTTATATGACCATCGAGATGCCCATCAAGAATCATCACTGTCCTTCCGGACCTTAGATCCCATATCCGTCCAATGCTGTCCATGCCTCCGCTAGCAAGCAGCGACCCATCAGTGTTGTAGCTGATTGCAAAAACACCGCGAGAGTGACCTTCTTGGAGAAGTAGTTCCGTAGTCGTTTCAACGTCCCACAGCCTCCAGGTAGTATCATCAGATGCTGTAGCAAGATATCGTCCCGACGGGTGGAACTCGGTTCTAACCACACGTTGCCCGTGACCCTCTAATGTCGATAGCGGCGTATCTTGAGATAATGACCATAAGTTGACCTGGCCTTCCGCACCTCCTGAAGCCAGATTAACGGTATCCGGTGATACATTGCTCTCTGGGAGTGTCGCTCCAGGAAACCATGATATGCCGCCCACCCGGTTGATGTGACCACGCAACGTCATCTTCTCCTTCAGCGATGGAATCTCGACAAGCTTGATTGAACCGCCCCAGTTTCCCACGGCGACCATCTCGCCGTTGGGTGATATCCTTGTCATACTCACGTTCCTGTCTCCCGCTGTCTGACTTCCCTGAAGTTCGAAACCCTGTAGTTGTTCTTTAACTTGCTTGCGAAATTTGACGTGGGTTCGTAATGGTATAGACGACTCTTGCTTCTCGAAGGCTAATCTCCGCTTCGCCCTTGGGAGGGAGTATCGCGCGATTTCCTGCCGTGCTCGTAGAAGATCTGGGCTGCCATTCGTGTAGAACTCCTCTTCTTGATCTGCCTGATCCTCCTCTGACGCGTCTTCCATCGCGACGTCCGCAGCCTCTGTCGCGCCCTGCTCCGTTTGTAGATTTAACAACAGCCCTCTTAGCCTGTCGCGGCGATCCGCGGGTCCTTCGCCAAACAGGGTGATGGGCTCGCCGAGTTCCCGGAGCCTTGTGCGCACGCGGCCGTCGTCTGTAGGGACCGCGATGTTGGCGGCCATTCTCTTGCGTTCGAACTGCGAGAGAATGGCCGAGGCCTTCTCGGGCGCAATGCCCGCCGACACCGAGGGCATGTCATAGTCATAGTCTGTGGGAATCTCATCAAGGCTCATGCCGCGCTCCTGTGCAAAGAAAACAACAGTCAGTTTTGCGTCTAAGTAGTAAGACACGGAACTAGGCAGACAAACCTCTTCGACTTCCTCCACATACGCTTGACGCGACGGGTGCATCATGATGGGCAATGGGTTCGACTATGCCTCTAGAATAAAAGGATGATTCTCGATCAAAACGGCACGCCAAATGGCGAGCTAGGTCGTAGCTTTCGCGAAGCCAAGTGCCTGCTGTTATGACGTTGGGAGCCTGGAAGGTGGGAGTTTACTTAGAGACGAAGCTCTGTATCGATAAAGCGCGGAAGGCAGGAGTGGGGCCTGATCTTCCGCCTCCTAATCTTAGAACTAGTACACTTGCCCAGTCCAGAGTTCTGTATTCGAAAATTGTCCGATTTTCTTTTAGGATTTACTTAGATTGATTTCACGGCTCAATGAACAGTTGTGATTTTAGACTCGTAAGTTCTTGAATTTTGAAGATCACAGGCTATTGCAAGCTAACTCCCCACTGCCTTAACGCTTGTTCGTAAGTGCGTACGAAGCCAGTGGCTATCACTAAATGTGCCTCCAGAGTACGTTTCATTAAAATATTTTGTAGCAAACTTGGTTTTTCGCCCTTTTGATCTGAACGATCGTACCAGGTCCTTGCAGGAGCCATCGCCGTAGGTATCTAATAAGAGAAAAAGAGAGGGTATCAACACAGCCTTGCCGTACACGGCTGTTCCAGTCCAGGTTCTATTAGGTGTCCGAAGTTAAAGAGCGACTTCGTTTCGGTATTACGTGTTTCTCTCCTTTCCACCTTTCCCGCATTTACATCATGCGATTTCTTCTCCTGTGCCTATTTAAGAACTCCGTTTCCGTTGTCCAGGCGCCACTCCACGAGATCTCTGGATTTCGCCATAGGTAGCGCTGCCAATGTAAGCTGCGAAGACCACGGCGGCAACAACAGAGTATGCGATGACGAGGGAGTGGCTGGCGCTCGCGAGTTGAAGGCCGAGTCCGCCGTTAACGATACCCAGGACCATCAAGATTCGGCCGTACCAGATGTGTCCATAGGATACGAGACCGCGCTTCTGATGCTTCATGAAATAAAAGTGGTGGATGAATCCACCGATTGGCTGGACACCGAAGAGTGCGACTACGACGGCGCCGAGTCTAGTGTGATGCTCATCGAAGTACTAAAGCTCTAGTTAGTATGGTAGTCAACGGCGAGTAGTACGTCTAGAGAGTTTAACTTACGTATCCAGTGCGGTGTGATAGGATGATGCCGACTGCAAAGGCTGCCCACATGGCCAGGAATGAACAGATCTGCCAGACAGCGTGCGCCACCCAGTTGCCGAGCAGCGGCATCAGAAGGGAGCCGACAGGGTACAATACGAGCATGACGATGCTCATGAGAATTCCGTGAGCAGATGCAAGCTTCGGGATTTCGGCAATCGACGCTGGAACGGAACCAGAGCCAGAGCCAGAATTAGACGGAGGTGTGGGACTGCCCTGACCACTGCCTCCAGCACTAGCTTCTACAAAGGGATTCGCATCGCTCGATATGGTGGCTGAACTCAGATCAAAAGAAATGGGGTGATGCGAGTCGTGCTTTGTGATGGTGGCCTCAAGATCATTGGAATTGAGCGGGCTTCCCATTTTCCATGCCGAGATGAAGTTGGCACCCGAGCTCGACAGATCCAGCGAGCCGCCGTCCCAGGACTCGCAGTTTGCACACCGCAGATTCGCCTGCATAGTATTGCCATTGTCGATGATGCCGCTGCCGGCCAGCAGCTCTATCTGTGTCTCCGTTTGATGCAACGGCATGACGTGTCTGACGCCTTTTCGTGGGGAGACGGTTACGTTGCCCGAGCCGTCCGCATACATGACGAAGATGTTCGCTCCGGCCATCTGTGTTCCAGTGCCTAGGGCGACCCAAGAGTATGTCGTCGGTGCCCGCAGTTGCATGTATATGTTGCCCTTGCCGGACGAGGCCGACACCTCAGGTACGCCTACCTGGTAGCATACATTGTCGACCGGGCAGTTGGATACTGTTGCCGCGGCGCCGAGAGCGCTGAATGTGAAAGCGGCTATATAAATATCAGCAACCAAATTCCTAGCTAACCGTCCGACCACTTGGGCCCGTTTGTATGAAGGCGATTGCAATTGCGTTGCCCTAGTAAGTCCGAAGCATACAGCAAGAACAATTATATCTACTTACACAGTACCGCTGATGACAGTAAGCGTGTCATGGTGTAAAATATGTTGGGGCTTCTATTTTGATACGATGGCTTTGTCTCCGTCGAAGAAAAGGAAGAAGCTCTTGAACCGGGAAAGGTAGTGTCGTATTGTCACGACGCGCGTTCGCTTTTTCAGACCTTGGAAAATATACGGACACCTAATGTCTCTAATATAGTAACTTCGATCTTGCTGGGGCGCCCAGGCTTCTTATTCGAAACTCGTGAGATTCGGTGAGCTTAATCACTGCGTCGCACCGATGGCGTAATGTATATTTCGAAGACCGCAGGCTAATGGGTACTGTACTTCGCAATTCGCATAGTCTATCGGTAGAAGGGGCACAGGCCTTGGATCACTCTCGCCGGCTTTGGTGGACAAGCTGGCAAGCAGTAATAAGAAATGACTTCCTTTGTGAAGCCCAGGAAAAGGGAGGTAGGCAAGCTGCTTTATTATCTGGGTACGCGAAATCTCACAATTTGGGGGCCATGATATCTATATACATCGGGAAATGCTCGACGGTCTACACTGAAATTATGTCACTAAATATAACGGCTGCCCTGCCATTTCTGTTTCATTTGCATTTCTCTCGCCCGCCAAGTCTTGGGGGATCATGACGGGCTACTATGGATCTGTTATTTGATTATACGGTAGCGTCGTTTGCCGATCACGCCAAGTAGGTACCCTGAACCGATGACTTCAACATGGCCCAACTTTGCCAATAAGCTGTGAGACGAGTAATAAGCAGTGACTTATTGGTCTGTTTGCCTATGATAGGGAACTTGCGCCGGTGAATTGCAGCGGCATACCGCAGTGATCCCGAAACATTGACTGATTCTTGTCATGCCATATTACAAACTCGTTAACATTCTCCGTACAGGGTACTTATCATGTCAGCAACGATCCGCAGACCAATCGCAACTGGGAAATTTAACTCCTCATTAAAGTTTACAGTCTTACCCTACGGAGGTGCGGTTCACAATCAACAACCACGCTAACCACTGTAAATACTAGTTTAGCATGGTTGTTGATTGTGAACCACACCTCCGTATTCAAGTATTGTATACGACGCGTACCGCCATGCAGGATCTAGACAAGTCGGCATTATGAGATTTTTCTAGCCCTATTCCGGATTCCGGTCCACAGCTATGGGTCTCAGCGTGGTTTACTTCTACGTCCCCCAACCAATCAGAGACGATCTAATGTCAACCATGCCTACCGAATTTGGAAAATGAGCTAAATGTCTAGCAGTGGATAGGCCTATACGCATACGCTAATCTAACACAGCCCTACCACTAACTTCTTAAGTGCCGGCTCGTCTTACTCCCGATTTCTCTTTCACGACTTATTATTAAAGATTACCAAGTAAGGTCCTTTATAAGCCCTCTATGTTATTCACACTCGAGCTTGCGACGCCCAAGACCAGACCACGAGAGCTACACTATCGCCGAAGCCTTACTTGCTTGCTCCAAGCCGTGTAAGACGACAAGACCCGATCGGCTCGGCGCTTTATGCCGTGTACGAGTGCCATTGGCTAGCCCGCCGAGGCGCAGCCGGGGGGCCGCGTAACTTGGAGATATTATCTCGACTTAATTAGTAGTGTATGTGATCTCGTCCGTGATGCGATCGATGCGAGGTCTTTGCTCGTCGGAAGATGGGGAAAATCCCACACGGGGAGTTCCGTGCCACGAGGGAGTGGGAATGACGTTTTGGTTGCTCCCCATCACTTTGCCCGCATATGCACATGCGAGGGAGGACAGACACCACCTATTGCGACCCGCCTTGTTTGATATTGATACCTTACCCCCAGAGCCTGCCTCTAAGAACACTGACTACGAAAAGTTGACCGCGAGCGCAACGAGGCTGTACTGATTATTAAGGGGCCATCAGTAATACCTACCGAAATAATACTTACTATGAGGTGAGAAAGGAGGTTTAGAGAGCACGTAACCATAGTCAGATGCCCCCACGGTCTTCGGTGTTGTATCACACCACTGTAATAGAGGCTGTGCACCTCTTGGGATACATGTATGTAGGTAAGGCCTATTATCTACCTACCTACCATCCTAGTGCCTGTAACAAAGCTTCATCGGTGCCGAAAGATTCCTTAACTGCGCTACTTACCCCAGGTAGGCTTGCTTAATCGAACGGCGGCGATCTTAGTATCACAGCCTGCCGCTGCATGGTGGCTTCCCCCTTTTCACGAATCACCGCCTCAACACCGTCTCATTTGCTATTTCGGGTCAAAGCCACGCTTTTGACTACGCGTGTATGTTGCTGGTCAGGTGCATGATACTACCTCGATATACTAGACTACGGAGCAGAACGGAGAAAATTAAATCTCAACAGCTTCTTTAAGCAAAGCTGAGTGAAGAAGTTGCGGAATTATGAAAAAGTCATGCGTAGTGTAGTGTAAATGGCGGGCTGTCATCGGGGGTCGGGACAAGCTCCCATGTTCTGCTACGCTACGGCACTTTGGCACATGCATGCAACACAACTATCTGCTGATCCTGTCCTCACTAGAACCATCTTTTTGCAATTTATTGCTTGGCCTTTTTCTTGTCTTTGCCTTTTGCGCCGTATATCTCATCACTAATTGAAATATCACCAATGACAAAATTGGTTTCTTCCTTGGCAGCAAGTAAGCTGGGGGGAAGAAAGAAAAAAAATATGTAAGGCATCGACACAATAATGCAACATAAGTCACACATATCCACCCCCAGCATATACGTACGATAACAGCTAATCAGGATACGTGTATCAGCTTCAAGTTGGTTTACCTTTCTTGGCAATTCTGTAACACTGGAACACTAGCAAAAAAAATCATGCACTATCTAATTATCTTACTAGACATTCACGTGTTTTACTGTAATGGAGTCTAGCCGAGCGCTTTGCTGTACGATACTAACAGTCTTCAATCACCCAGGCTCCGGAGCAGATAGGTAGAGCATTGCGAAAAGGAAAAAAAGAGAGAGAAATGTATATTCGGAGCATTATGCTAGTCACCTCCGTCCGCTCTTCTCGGTGACGGGGTGGTGATAGTAAATATGGACGACACAACCGCCACATTGACGCGCTCCTATCGACACGCTGTTGATGATCCTCATTCGTAAGACTAGCACGCCTTTGTGCCTCCATCCATCTATGAACCGCCTTCCATACACCTATTATCCCAGCACACAAGAGCCGCATTACACTCTTCTTGCTAACTTTGGTATTAGACTTCTGCCATCATGAAACCGTGATTCTCTAGCAAGCTGCTAGGGGCGACAAAACTGAAGCCACCAAAGGGGTCTTCATTAAAGCTGTCTCCCAGTGGCATGGCCCAGGGGTCCTTGGATGTCGTGAGAGGGCTGAGAGACAGATCAGTGAACTCGGTGGAGAAATTCTCAGCAAGTTCAGGATCAGTGATCATTGGCTGAATGGGTGGCTCCATCTGTCTCGCAGCGAGTTTCTGCCAGTCAATCTTGCGGAAAAACCTGTGCTTTTTGATGAGATCGAGGTCTTTGGGCATACGGGAGCCTAGCCGTTTAGCAGGATCCTTCCTCAGAAGTCGCGCGAGGAGATCTTTTGCGTCCATGCTCAGAAAATAAGGCATCACGACCTTCTGCTTGACTATGTTGTGCTGGATCTTGGCGTTGTTTGCACCTCGAAACGGCGGGTTACCCGTCATAAGGTCAAAACCCAAGGCTCCGAAAGACCACCAATCTACCGCTTTTCCGTACTTGTTGCCAAGAATAACCTCTGGAGCCATGTATTCGACCGTTCCAAGTATGGATTTGCAGTTATCGTCATCGCCCACGGCAACTTTCGAGAGACCGAAATCAGTGAGGAGCAGATGGCCCTGCGCATCCAAGAGACAGTTCTCAGGCTTCAGGTCTCTATAAACAACGCCGACAGTGTCGTGAAGGTGGGACAATGCGAGAACCATCTCAGCCATGTAGAAGGCTGCAGTCGATTCCGAAAACATCTTTTCTGTGTTTAAATGTGTAAAGAGCTCGCCGCCTTGACCATACTCGAGGATAAGGTAGAGCTTCTCATGGTCCTGAAACGCATAGTACAGACTGACAACAAAGGGGTGTCGATTGATGGATTCAAGGATCTGTCGCTCTGTCCTAGTCTGCTCCACTAGCTTCTTGTGAACAACCACAGACGCTTTCTTAAACTGCTTCTGTGCGTACAGTCGGCCGGTGGTTCGCTGTTTGACCAGCAGGACAGTTCCATAAGTGCCTTTACCAAGACAGCGTAAGGGTTCAAAATCGTCGGCTTGCATCTTGCGCCGAACTAGCCCGCCTTCAACAGCTCCATATTTGGATTTTTCATGGACGCTCTCGCTCACGAAATCTTGTTCTAGCTTTACCTCGTAGGACATCGAACCGTGCTCAGAGGATGTATCATCGTCGCTACGACCAGTCTGACTGCCGGTGCTGCTCATGTAACGGGGCCGGCTGCTGCTCCGGGTTCGTGTCATGGTGCTAGTAGCCGAGTCATTGAGACTCAGCGGGTCAAATTGAAGACGTAATTTCGCGATGCCGCTCATAGCGGGCGAGGGAAAGGCCCCCAGCAGAGGGCTGCAATTGGCACTCACCACATCGTGAATGCGATGTGGGCGGCTGCGCCTAGCGGATAGAGGTGGCGTTGCACAGTAATCCGAGTCCTCGTCACCGGATACGATCGGGGTTGGGGCAAATCCCCGAACAGTGGTAAGCGCAGGAGCCGCTGGCGAGAGCATTTCGGCGTTGGTATCGTAAGTTCCGTATTATCGGGTATTGTAGGGTTTAGCTTAAGTGTATTGGGCAACTCTCAACCCGCCCCGATTCACGGCAGGCGGGTGCCTCGTCGGCGTTCGGCGTCGGCGCGTGCTTCGCAAATATAATCAAGATACGTTGGCTGGACAGGTGGAGTGAGCATCTGGCGGGTGATTAAAGAGAATTCGTCACGATATGTTTGCTGATGCATTGGCAGTCGAGGAAGAATGCTGGCGGTGGGCGTTTTCGAGCAAATGTTAAGTTTGTTGTGGTTCACCAAATGGTGGTGGTGTAAGAAAGGGAAGGGCACAAGAATGCGAGAAGGGAGAATGCGATTGTGTACATATCATATTAAAGTGGAAATTCACTAGCGCCAATAGGCCAACCTGCCTAAGGCACACTACTACGCTGGGACAATAGCGGCTGACCACGGGCAAAGGGGCCTTGAGACAAAAAAATTTCACAAGCCAAAAGCAGGGCGATCGTCAGCTAGGTACCTACTTAGGGCCCAACCATAGGTAGGGCAGGAGGTATCTACCTACCTGAGTGTACCTAACCTTAGGAAAGTTAGGTGAGTTTTAGGTAGTGCCGTACCTGCCTCAGATGTCGTAAATGGGCAGCTATTGCGCTAAGCTGATCTCCTTAGTGACACCCCAACTGCCCCACCACACCGCACCCACCCGCTACCACCTACCGCGAGATTTAAACAGCAGGTCCCCTGGGCGCTCTTGCTCTGTAGGTAATGAGCAGAATACTGTCCAAAAGAATCAGTTAGGAGCCAATAATTACGAGCAAACTGTAAGCCGCATTCTTTTGCTTTCATCTTCATATCTGCGCCAAGTTACTACAAATGATCGGCGTTGGATGCCCTAGGTGCCGGGAAGCATGAGATTTCTTCCAAATTTAGCTCCGAGGTGAGGCGGCTGATGCTGTCTAAATTTGGGTCACCACCACCCACCAGAATAAATACATGTGTACCCAAACCCGCTGTTTTATAGCGGCAACCAGCGGCAACCAGATCGAGCGGAGCGCTACATCCCGTTTGAAGCGGGGAGGATCCGGGTACCTGTCTTCATCTGCCCGAGATAAAACCGGAAGCTTTGAGTAGGTGCGTTCTAACATGATTGTATACAGTTATACGAAGTATGAAGACTCTTATTGTCGACGCCATATCTTTGCTGCTGGCAATGACTCATCGCTTCGTGTCAACATTATTTAGCCAATGAGACTATTTAAACTCCGGCAGAATAAAAGACCTGCTTCAGAGATAGTGGAAAGATACTGGGGCACCATGCTGCCTTGCTTGCTATATCATGGTGCCCATGGATATCTAATCTAAGTACCTTCCAGTCAGTTCTGACAACGACAACACGTGGCAGGGTAAAAGGGCTTTTTTCACGAGCTCCCGCCCGATATGCTAGACACCTGAAAGAGTACCTAAGCCCGGCTAGGCTCTTACACGGGAGTTTGGAACCAATTTCTCTCTGGCCACGAGACTGCTACCTGCCTTTAATAGAGGCGAGTTCTCCATCTACTCCGCGCGGGGAAACCTGGCTTGTACTGCTTTTATTTCCTCCGATAATGACCGTCGTTTGCGATCAATACCAACGAGTCTCGGTCTTCGTGATACAAGTGCCCTTGCGCGGGATCATGATCTGTATTCCGATTGGAGTGGGCCCTGCATACCCAGCTGCAGCTTTCCTTACGCTCCCAGGAGGCATGGAATCGGCCACAGGGTGGTATTCAAGGAACTGTGACGTACATCAGGAGGGCACAATGTCAGATATAGTCAGCACTTCGATACATGTCGTGATCCCTTAAGTAAGGGCGTCCTTGTTAGAAGTGCGCTCGCAGGTAAAAGTCTTGGAAACGCCCCTGTCCGCCTAGTTAAGCTCGCCTTTTTCTTAACTAGCAGACATGCTCAGCTTATTTCCCGAATAATCGCGCATATTGGCCTACCGACTTAGCTATCTACTGCCGGCAAATACAAAGTAATGCTGCATGACTACGATAAGGGACTTCGCAAATCATAAATCAAACTAGCCCGAGCCCGTGGAGCTCTACGAATCTTTGTATGACCACTTAGGGGACACAAGTCTGGGCTTTTTTGAGGGCAGAAATCGAAGCTAAAATATTGGGCTTCCACTGCTACTATTGTTAAGCGTCAGGCTGAGAAGCTGATCTGTGCGACGAGGAGAGGTTTCACTAGCGCTTTATAAGGGGTCGGTAATCTGCCACGTATATAGAAAGCTGGTAATTTTGTTTCTTGCCATAGCTATGAAACAGAGCAGTTATATGACAGAGTTGGAAATATCCTAACACGTTAGGTGATTTAGATCCAACGCTTTGGTATCACGTCAAGCTAGGTCTCGTTTCCATTCCACGTATGCTAGTAGGTACATGTAGCTGTACGAAGTGCAAACGCTCCCAAGAATAGACAGGATTTGGATTTAATGTGATCAAGGCTCGATCCACGCCAAATTTGATTTTTGAAATCCTGTCACCAACAGAGAAGTATGCGTATGACACCATCGCTTCCGCGGCGAGTGGTGTGATATGAAAGCTTCTGAGTTTCGCGATCTTATCTTCTGTGAGGTTCTAGGCTATGCAAGTAATTAGTCAGTGATATTCTAGCTTAATCCGAGTGAATGACTTACCTTTCAATTATTGACCGCCCCGAATACCGGTGATGAGCCCCGACACGCGAACCACATCATTATTACAGGGTAACGTCGGGGAATATTGTATGTGTTGTAGTTTGCCCACCTCATGCTTAAGAACCCATGATCATAGATCCTTGATAGCCCGGGCGGTGGGCTCGATCCCTTTCGCTTTCTTGACGTCGTCTATAAAGTCTATGATGTCTACCCAATTGTTAAACTCCGTCAGACGGATACGCTCCCCTTTACTCAAAAGCGCGCTTCGATCCGGGCCAAACCCGGCTCCGCACATCTCTGTCAGATGGTGGATGCCTAGTTTCAAGGGCAGTGGTGCGCGTGCGACCTTGTTCATGAAAACATCGACTGCCTCCCACGGACACGTTTCGTACCCTGCGAATAAAGCTGGGTTGGCAAGCAGAGCGCGAGCAGACATTAGGCCTGCCAGTTTCGGCAAGTGTGGTCGTGGCTCGTCGGATATTGGCAACTCATTGTCTTCTGATCTATTTTCATTTGAGGTGAAGGTGGGCTGATGTTTCAACAGATGGGATGTGTACGGTAGCGTAGAGAGTGTGAATACATCGCCGGACACCAGGACCGGTAATTTGTCGCCAAACATGTTAGTGAGCAGCTCCAAAGCCTCCAGATTGATGGGCACGCTCGATTGCGTTCGTCTTGTTCGTGGGCTATTGAAAAGGAGTTAGCAATTGCCGCTTATGGTAAAGAATCGACTTAGTTTAAGGAGGCTTCAAGTCAGGAGGGTCCGAGAGGAACCATGAGTAAACCGCATTTATAAGCAGGATTTTCTGCCAAATCACGGAACAGATAATTCAAAAATACTGACTGGATCGTTAACCAATCTATGTTTCGATCTTGTTGATCTCCCAAGACTGTTGTAATGAAATCGACCGTCTTTCGTAGGTCGTGATGCACACGAATCTTGACGCTCACACTTCTACCTTTGCCCTGCAGGTTATTTATATCCGCCTCTTTCCCGACACCCCATCCATCGTCTCCGAGGCGTCGCCTTGTAGCAATCACCATATCACGTACAAGCTCTCGTTTCTCCATGAGGGCAGCACCGAGAGTCTCAGCGCATGCCCATGCCTGCGGGCAGCCACAGTTTAGATCAACGCCGTTGACGAAAGGGGCAGCGAGCGAAGATGCTCGCGAGAGCTCCATGGGCGAGTTGGAACCGAACTGGGCTATGGTAGGCAACTCAGGCCCAGTGGTCGAAATAGTTAAGTCACTGTCCCTTGCAACATTATTTCGGTTGAACTCCTTGGCCAGGATCATAGGTGTCCAGCAGAGATCGGTACCAAAGTGGTGCACTGTCTGCCTAAAAGCAAGCTTCCATGTCCTTTAGCAAGACAAGCACCGAGATACCTCAAAGTAGGGATAAATTGTGATGTCGAGAAAGAAATCTTACTTTACTATATCGCACCATCGGCGCACAAGCGAATAAATATCTGCCCTCGGTCTTGGCAACATCGAATATCTTCAGAGGGCTTCTGCGATTAGGACAGAGTTGATATCGAGTAAAGACGCTAGCTTACTGCGTTCTTGAATAGAACTCTTGTCCTATGTTCTTATCCATATTTGCCATCTGTATTGCCGACCTGTCATTCTGTATATGCAGTCGCTCGCTGAGTAAGTTGGTTGTTGGCTGTTGGTTGTTTTCACGCGCCAGGCGCTTATAGTGTCACCCCGTGCCACGCCCCACTATAACCCGGGCTTTTGGACTTCGTTAATGCACCTGACTCAGCCTATAAAGATAGAGGGATGAGAACCTTAAACCTACCTAACATTTGCGTGCCCACGCAGAAGTGCCTTCAAGGCCTCGACCAAATACCTAAAATCATATTGCTGGCAGGTGCATCGCTATTGGAAAACGTCCTTTAAAAGAAGGAATAGGTAATTTTACTTCACATTGGTAAGCTGATGTCTATAGGTAATACGCTAAGAGCTCATAACTACTTACTGTTTTCTAGAGAGTTTTCCCTCGTAGTATAAGATTTCTATCACTTAGTTACACGGAGTTTTTCTAGTGAATTACCTGCGAAGAGACCCTCATCTATCGCTATATACAACGCCGGCGTTAGATTCTTTGCGGATATCGGAGGCACCGACGTGGATATCGGAGGCGCCGACAGTGTTAAATCAGAGCGGGTGTGAGCACCTCATACATGAACGCTACTCTCCACCTCTAGATTCTCTTATAATATGTACTGGCATGGTATGCATTTTGCATGGGCGTCCGCGGGGCCTTCTAACAACCGGTGCGGTCTTTGGAGATACCGCTTCGCCGACATCATCACCACTAATAGAACTAGTAAGACTGATTCTTAACTAAATCAAAATATTCGGTTAGAACAACGGTCATTCGCCTTTGGGGAGCAGTTCCTAAGGTTGCATACTCAGTAGATTGAGGAGGGTTGGTTTCTTTGGGCTGGTGCTCACTGCCGTTAGGCATATGCACCGTTTTGAGCGCATATTGTCTCGGGCACTAAATTTTACGAGAATAAAAAATTCGCTCTACTAATTACCTTGGTATTGCAGTATTCAACTGTGTTTGTCACAAATTAATAATGCCTATTCGTCCGTAGAGGACCGAACAAGGTGGATTGCCGGATTTAAAGATGACGACTGCTAGTTCCAGCAGAAAATCCATAACGCCTAGCTGACAATGAACAGCCATCGCTGCCCGCGGGCGCGCTACAATCGACTTATATACTAGCTTGCTTCCTAAAGCCGCAGCAAAGGATGCCTGTGTTAGAGGAGTTTAGATGGGGAGATAGGCAGATAGTAGCGAGAACGGGAATATCGATCTCCGACCGGACCTAATCCGGAGCTAATACCACGCCATTATATTGACTACGATTAGGCCCGGAGCGCCACTTTATCATACTGCCGTGTTGACTATGATTAGGATCGGACCTAAAGCTTCGACATGCCGTGCTTGCGGGGAAAATGACCTGTAGACTCGAGAGAGCTCATTGAGGAAGCAACTGCGTGAGGACCCGGTCGAGCAGCAGCAATTCGACGGCAAAAGTATAAGATATCCTGTCTCGCCATTTGGTGACCTCTGAAAAGACTTTCTTCACCATCACGGAATTCACTCTCGCAACCGTACTGAAACCATTCATTTGCCTTCTGTTCGAACATCGAGTTCAGCAATTATACAACCAACCCCAACATCTTCACAATGGTTCAGCTCATGAACAAAGAAGTTGGCCCTACAGGCTATGGCTTGATGGGGCTAACTTGGCGAGCTCAGCCATGCTCCCGAGAGCAGGCATTCGAGGCCATGAGAGAGTCTATAAAGCAAGGAAATGTATTCTGGAACGGAGGCGAGTTCTACGGCACACCAGAATATAACAGTCTGACACTCCTGGCTGAGTACTTCGAGAAGTACCCCGAAGATGCAGACAAGGTTACCTTGAGCATCAAAGGTGGGATGGACTTGAACACTCACAAGTCGGATGGATCTGTAGAGGGGACGCGCCGAGGTATCGACAGGTGCCTTGCCCAGTTGAAGGGGCGGAAAAAGATCGACATGTTCGAATTTGCTCGCCGAGACCAGAACGCGGACATGAAGCTCTCGTTCGAAACCATCCAGAAAGAATACATTGACACTGGCAAGATCGGTGGTATCTCGCTCTCTGAGGTTCGGGCTGAGACGATTCACGAGGCGGTCAAGGTCGCTAAGATTGTGGCTTGCGAAGTTGAGCTGTCACTGTGAGTACCTATCCGGTGGTTGCCACTGCCTACTCTATGGCGCGAAGCTAATAATCATTGCAGTTTCGCTACCGATGTGCTGTACAACGGCGTGGCTGATGCTTGCAAGCAGTATGACATTCCTCTAGTGGCATACTCTCCCATTGGCCGAGGATTTCTCACGGGTCAGATCAAGACTATCGACGATCTTCCTCAGGGAGCTTTGCAGACTTTCCCACGATTCCAGAAAGGCAACTTTGAACACAACATTACCTTGGTACACCAGATCGAGGAGCTGGCCAAGAAGAAGGGCTGCAGCACTACTCAGCTCGCCATCGGCTGGGTGAGGACGCTGAATGGTCGGCCAGGAATGCCCACAATCATTCCTATCCCAGGCTCTACTACCGCCGAGCGCGTGAAAGAGAACGCGAAGGTGGTGGAACTGACTGATGAAGAAATGGCTGCCATCGACAAGATCTTGGCCGTATTCAAGCCGATAGGCCGCCGCTATGCCGACTTTATCCCTATTGAAACTTAAGGTCAGCAACGAAATGCCTGGCTCTGGAGCTTCTGCCATTTTCTCAATATAGTGCACAGTCAGGCAAGAATGGTTTCCACATAACACAAGCTGAGGGCTTGTTTGAGCATTGCAGAATTCTTGAAGGGCTCATCACATGAAAGCTGGGTGGCGGCAACAGGAAATTTATGTGAAAGTCTCTACTCACCATTTCCCGATAAATATCCGGCGGGCTGTTACCACCTCTGTATATTTAGTATCAGCTAGCTAGCAATCTAGACACAAGACAATTGAAGAAGGCTATTTATCCTATATCGAGGCGGCACGGAGGTGCCGACCATAATTGGCTGATATGAGGCGCATCTTCAATCGTTACCAGGCATACTAATCGATCCTAGTCACTTTCGTAGAAAGATTCAAAGATTCAATGAAGTACGAAGTAGGATAGGATGCAAAGGAGGAGAATTTCAATGCAGGTAATTTCTTACGGCGCCACTCATAATTTGTGACCGTGGGGCGGCAATTGAGCCAATCATTCATCCGTACATTTATCTGGTACTGCACGTGAATACCAACTGGCTTAACCTCCGCGCTTCTAAGACATGATACCAACAATTAGCTTCTACTTCTCGTAGATACCAAAGTACCGAATCATAATTGCTGCTGGATAGGAAAGGAATCATGCAGTCCCCTGTACACCTCTAAGATAGTAAGTACTATGTGCGTACATATGTAAGTAGAAAGTAGAAAGTTGGCACCGAGGTGCTGTTAACGAGACCTACACATACTATCCGTAAACTACACACACTAGTAATTAGGCACTCATGACCAAATTTTGTAGAATGAAAAGTAGCATAGAACAAAAGTGCAGAAAGCAAGACAGCCTTCTGGAGCATCACGGATTGAAGTGTTAAGGCTTCACCAGTAACAGCCTAGAGGTGGTTAGGTGGTATGTGTTATAGATGTGCACTGTGTTCTACGTAGTTCACTGTAGAGACCGCCTAGCCGGCAGTCATTGGTAGCTGTCTCAGGAACAGGCAGCTCGGGGAATTTTAAACACCAAGGTTTAAGAAATATTTGAAAGACTTACGAGACTCAAGCCAATTACATTTGGAACTTCTAGATAGATTCAGCACTCCTTGAATATTAACATGCCTGCTTGTAATTATGCAGTTCCTCAATTCGTTAGGCGAGCAACACTGAAGGTAGACGGACACTGTATTGGCGATATACAGAGCTTTTACTTTGTACGAAGTAAGCTAACCTACAGTTGGTCAGTTGTAGGTTCACTAAGCCAGGGTTACCAAATACGCCCCGCCTAATCATGCACCTACATGGACATAGAATCGCTGCGCACCTCCGTACCTGTGAATTCATAGGAGGAGGAGCATGGGGATGCAGTAAACCTAGTATTGCGTACCTGCCTAGTGCCGAGTAGGGACTGGGACAAGGGCGCGAGAGGTACCCGCAGACAAAACAATCCCGATGCTCCTGGCTTTTCTGTTTGAAGGCCGAGCCTACCTAGAAGTTACACGAGCCGACAAATGCTCTACGGGTCACAAGCGCAACACTCACCCGACCACGACAGCCACGATAAAGACTCGGGAAAGAGCGCATTGCGCATAACAGTACAAGACAAGCACTAGGATACAGCATAGACAAGGTAGTCGACACTGCAGCCCTCTCTGCCTCTTCAGGTCGCCAGCTACGGCTCTTGTCGTGATCAGGGGCGACCATGTCTTGGATGTACTAGACGCAACTTGATTATCTTGGATCCGTCGTGGTGCGCTTTTCGCCAGTGCTTTTCTGCTCACCAGGCGCGCTTGCATCTCCTGGAGGACCATTGGCGCTCGGTGCTCTCTTACTACTCGATTCTACAGCTCTGTAGCTCTACAGCCATCTCCGTCGCCCTGCGCATCCCTCGGGCACATACAACCAGCCGAGCCGCGCGACAATTCACAGGCGAGCCCGTCCTCGTCGTGCCTGCACCCGTTAGATGACGGTCTGTCGAGAAAGGAGACTCGGCTGCGATCTGGCTCCAGGCATTTTGGCCCCCTAATACCACCCTCCAGCCGCCATTGCCCAATGCGCCGTCGTCGATAGATGGCTCAGACGGAGTCCGAAGTGACCAGCGCAGTCACCATGCAACCAGCTTCCAATGCGATCGGCCAGCAGGTCGGCACAGGGCCCGCGCCTCATGCACCGTTGCCTGGTTCGCCTACTTTGACGAATCCCGACATGATACTGCCCGATTATGACGATGGCGCTCTTTCTCTCGACCGTGCACAGTCGCCTCTGATGATGTGGAAGAATGCCAATGGTGCGGGGATGGGATTCAATCTATCTCCTGAGGCGTTTACTGCGGGTCCAATTGCACCCACGACGCCGATTATCTACGGAAACGGAACGATGCTCTCTGACATTGGAGAGGTCACCGAGGTTGAAAGCACTTGTGGCCCGTCTCGATCTCGTTCAGGTTCCACGCGAAGCGAAATGGTGACAGTGACGAGCACCGCACTACCATACGAGGCGATCAAGCAAAGGATTAAACAGTCCAGGATGGCTCATCAGAGGCAGATGTCTATCGAGTCTAACAGTACCGTTACAGCTCACGGTCCGACAGGCTTGTTCACCGACTTCGACGACACTGTTAGCGTGGATGACAGCAATTTTCAGGGGGACGACGAAGATAGCGTGGCCGATTCTTACATCGATGACGGCTCTGTCCAGGAGACCATCTCGCAGGCTAAGGAACTGTCTTTCAGCTCAGATGAGACGGGATACTCTACCCCCTTAAGCCGTAGGGCCGAACAGATATTAGCAAATGCAAAACGACGCCTGACGGTAAGTGTCCCGATAAATTCTGAAGTCTGTTGAATGTATACTGAATCTTGATAGACAATGGAAGGAAATCTACATCGAGCCCGGTCCACACTTCAATCCCCCGCCTCATTGGATTCTCAGTCAACTCCCTCGCCGCCTGTTGGGGCACCTGGTACCGACCATCGGACATTTTCGCATGGACATAATAGGATATCTAGCGAGAGCAACATCCCGACAGAGAGCAAGCCCGGCCCCCTAACGCAGCGGTCATCAAGCGCGCTTGGTACAGCTGGGGGGTATCGTCGTCCTTCGCAAGGTTCACGCAATGCCAGCCAGGTGCATAACAGTACCAACGGTGCTTCGTCAGACCATTCGATCTACGGAAACCCGGTTTATTCAAATAGTAAATATTCTCTGCACGGACACGACCGCTCCCTTGAGCCACTGAGCGAAGATGGGGTATATGGAGAGAAGGACGCACACGGGCAAGATGCTGAAGGTGCTACAGCAGATGTCTATCCTAACTCTGTTGGATCATCTAGTGACAAGGACCTGAAACGGTCAGCCTCATCGGCACAAATGCGTGATATCAAGGATCAGGTCAATGACCTAAAGGGAAGACTTTCGACCCTAAGAGACCAGGCTCGTGCAGACAGTTTACAACGGCGGAGTTTACAGAGCTTGCGTACGCCTAGTCCTTTCACACATGCTCGTGTCGAACAATGGTATGCCGACACTGGTGGTGTCGAAAACAGCACAACTCAACCTACCGATTCTAATGCACAAATAACAACTGAGAGTATTACCAACCCCAACCAAACCGAAAACTCGGCAGAAATGGAAACGCCGCTTCAAAGGCACGATGAATCACAAACAGTCCTGCCCGACCCTGCCGAAGAGTTTGTTTCAGCGACGCTACTTCCGAATATGAACCAGTTGGTTTCACCCATATTTGGCATTGACGGTACATTGGACGAGGCGAACGTTATTACTGAATCTGTAACTCAACCGGATGATGTCGACTACGTCGGAATAGACGATGGCTATCAGCCCGTTGACACCGGTGATTATGATGATTCAGCTAGCGAAAGCGGCGCATCTTCATACCATGATTCGGTTCAAGCTCAAGTATCCCATGAAGACCGTGAAGATGCTTTTGACTATGAACATTTCTTTTTGCATAGTGCTATGGGTAGCATGAGCCGTAGGCGGATGCGTCATAAAAGCAGCACTGATAGCTTCAGCTCGGAAGACTCTGTGGAGACAACAAGAGGGCCAACTACATCTCAATCCGCAGGCGTAGTGGCTGGCCGTCCTCGGAGGGGAAGTACGGAGTCGACTTCAACAATTGATTCCTTCGCAACGGCGACCGAAGGTCGGCACACTAGAGTGGGCTATATCACGCCGCAAGAGTACGCTGATGAATACAACGACGGGTACGGCGACGAATACCCCGATCGTCGTATTCTTATCCCCGAGCGTGCCCGAACGCATACACCAGATACTGCGAAACGGATGGTATTTAGCCCAGAAGCAAGTGACTCGGGCTCAGATCCGAGGCGATCACAATCTTCTCTTCATCGTCGACCCCAAAGCAGTGCGGCTGCATTTCAACATCGATCTTCGGCCTCTTCCTTATCGGCCGGTACCAATCGAAGCTTCCCATTGATTGCTAAATCAAAAAGAAGCACAGGTGTGTTGACACCCAGTGAATCTCCCGACCAAGGGCTCAGACAGATTTCGGAGGCAATCATGCACGAGGCTGCGAATATATATGAGCAAGAGCATATGAACGAAGGCGAGAATCGAGCACCCATGCAGATGCTCCAGAAAGATGACCAGATCCTTGTCGAGCGGCTCGTGGCAAGTCTCGGCCGATGTGTCTTGGGATTAACCGAGTCCGGACGTGCCAGCGCTGAGGGGAGAGCATATCGAAGGAAGATCGAGGCCGCCCGCCGAGCTTTGGAGGGGTTCGAATAACACACGACCACATAATATCATAATATTACGGCATTATACCCAGGATACCATCGCCATAGTCTTATACTACAACCAGAACTTTTTTGGCTTGGCTTAACTCCCATGCTGGGATTCCGGATCATCTTGATTACTTGTATTATCCATTGTGTAAGGATGATGAAAAACGGGCTGTTCGGGATGAAACCACGGCGATTGTCTATTGAAACGCGCTGCGGCAGAGTGTGTCCGAAGTGCATTTTTTTGATGCTTTCTTATTCTTCGATACCCAAGTCAGGTCCTGAAGGCACATACTCCCCGTTAAATGTTTAAGCCGACACCCATGACTCCGAATTAAGCGATTGGCTGCGAAACTGTATATTGCAGGAGGACAGGGCGATTCATACCGCATCTGCCCTAAAGTACTAGTATAGAATTATAGGCCCTGTCCATCGTACCTACCGTAACGCGGCAAGATGCGGATGCAATTCTCCAATGTTCTATGTAAATGCTGCTCCGAACAGATATGTAGTGCAGGTGCTAAATTAAGAGGTAGGTACTCCATAGGCACTGTCGTGATACGTACGGGCCCACAGTAGGTAGCAAGTAATGTCTCCATACAGTGCGCAGAACACACGCCAAGTTCAACTTCTGCACGACATACTGTACCTAAGCTTTAAATAGACATATGACACATCTAAGGCAGCCAATCAGTTCATCCCAAGCCACCAGCACCTACGGTAATACCTACCACAATCCGATTCCCATAAGCAAACTCACGTTTTTAAACATTCAGTGCTTTGGCCTACCTATCTAGATACCGAGGCCCAGAGTGATGGCCATCGCCTGTAGCCAATGTGTTAATACCGTGGCTATGCTCACTCACCATGGCTGAGGAGACATTCATTCATCAATACATCTCGGCCGGGTGCCTGCTCATCCACACAGATGAGAAATCCATATCAGCGACTATCAACTTCCCTCCTACTCCAGCCCAGCAATGGTTATATTTCACCAGGAAATCCGATGACCTTCCGGCGCACTTGACCTTACTAAGCACATTTCAAGATGCCCTTCTCGCGTCAGCGGCTCTTGTGGCTTTCCGGCCGCTCTGGACTCACGGCTGGGTTCAGATGGCTTACTCTAGCCATCGCACTTCATCCGACCCGCGCGTCCTAGGAAGGATTCGGGTGTACTTACTCCCTCATGACATAAACAGGAGCGCACAAAGCCCACGGGGCGAGTTGACCAAATTGGTGGTCTCTCTCCTTCGCCAATTAGAATACTCACCGGAATGTTGGCAGGGAAAGGACGTTTATCAGCCCCGACCACAGCTGGCACTTGACAGTGAGACTGCAATATCCAACCAGCTAGATAGCTCGCTCCTTTCTCTGTTTAACCAGGTGCCCTCTCCTAGTCCTCATCCGGAGACAGTATTAGACCCGGACCTTCGATGGGCAATGCAATGCCTTCTAGAGAGCCAGATAGCTGGCCTCAAAACAACGCTGTATCCATACCAGGGTAGATCTGCCGCAAGCATGCTTCAACGCGAATTGGAGCCTGGTAGAGTTATAGACCCTCGGCTCCGTTCTGTCTCAGACCAAGCCGACCGAACTTGGTATTGTGACGACGTTTCCGGTCTCGTTCTAAGGGATCCAAGATTCTATGATGGAGCTCGGGGCGGTATTCTAGCTGAAGAAATGGGCACTGGGAAGACACTGATATGTCTTGCCTTGATCCTGAGCACAAAGTCCGAACCCTCTAGAGCTCCAGATCCTTTCATTGCTGAAACACCTCGTCGAACCAAGGGAAGCTTGATGGACATGGCAGCTGCGGCAGCAAACAAACACTCTGTAGCGGTACGTTGTCTTGGATTTTCTGTTTGCTGTCTCAGTAAAGCTTGCCTATGCATATTGCTACGTACTGGGGAATCTTGAACGTGCTGGATTCTGTGTGATATGTGATGATAACTAACGGCTTATTTATTATAGTGGAAACCGTACTTCGAAGCATGCACTGCGCAATTCGGTTACGACTATCAGCGCTGTATAGCAGCTTTGACAAAGCCTGAGAACCGAGCTCTCTATAAAGTTAGGAACGTTCTAGTTGAGCCTCGTCGGAGCAACCGAATTACACCCCGCGAGGTCCCGTTCAAAGAAGTTTTTCTTAGCCACTTGACTCTCGTCATCACCCCCAGTAATCTTGTCAAGCAATGGCGGGACGAAATCGACAAGCATACGACGGGCCTAAAGGTCCTGGTGCTCGTTAATAAAGACCCAATTCCCCCAGTCTCTGAACTATTATTTTATGATGTAATTCTATTCTCGGAAACTCGGTTCGAACGCATCCAGAAGGATCGGATCAACGGCGAAGGTCAGGTCTTAGACATATATTGTCCGCTTGAGCATATCCATTTCAAGCGCTGCATTATCGATGAGGGTCATAAGTTAGGGAACGGAAGTCGCTCCTGGAAGAATGACGTGATGAGAACCATTGAACGTCTCCATATCTCTGCTCGTTGGGTGGTCACTGGAACACCGTCCCGTGGCTTATATGGAGTCCAATCTACTGAAGTCGCGGAGGCAAGCGCCTCGAATGAGCAGACCATTTCACCAGACGAAGTCAGTACCGTCGCACAAAAACAAGAGCGAGAAGACCTCCAGCGAATTGGCAACCTGACAGCAAAATATCTCAAAGTGCGACCTTGGGCCAACGCCAAAAATGAACCTGGTGACAGTGTAGCCGATTGGGGTATATACGTCAAAGGGTACAACCGAAAAGATTGCCTGATCAACACACTCAATTCGTTACTTGTTCGCCATCGGCTCAGCGACGTAAGCACTTTACTACCCCCGGTCGATGAAAAGATCATAGTGCTAGATGGATCTTTCCAAGATCAACTATCCCTCAACCTTTTTTCGATGATGATTATTTTCAATTCGGTTCAATCCCAGAGAACTGACATGGACTATTTTTTTCACGACCGGCAAAGGAAGAGCCTTGTCCAGCTCGTGAAAAATTTGAGGCAAGCAAGTTTTTTCGGAGGTGTATTCTTCTCTGCAGAGGACATTGCCAAAGCTGTGGAAACCGCCGAAGGTTTTCTCGAGAAAAAAGCAATTCCCATCAGCTCTCAAGACGAGGCTCTTCTTAGGCAGGCGATCGGATTTGGCAAGACAGCAGCGAAGAATACGCTCAAGAACGTCAGCAACCGGTTTCATTCAATGCCCATATATCTACAAGGGTTTCCTGGTGGAAAGGGGAAATCGTGGTCTCTCGACAATGAAGAGACCTCAGATGGACTCGTGTGTACCGATGCAGGGTTGATACACTCACTTCAAACTTTCTTGACCCCATGTATTGACGCTCCGACCTCCCTTCAACTCATGGTTAGTATCTTTGAGCTATTCATTCCTTGGTTTGGCAAACATTCTGCTCTTAAATGCGCTGTATTCATGCACATTTCCGAAACTTCCAGAGACGGGGTCGGATATTCGCCGTGAATAATGATTGCTAACTCTTCCTCTTGATAGATCGACAGCGGGAGTTTGGATCAACAAGGGATAGCTGAACGGTCGCGAGCACTCGCTGAAGCTTCCAACGCAGATAATAATACATCAAGCCAAACTCCACAAACGACCGCTCTGGCTGGTAATACATTACTTGGCGGCGACTACCACGCAGCGCCGAAACAGAAGAACCCCCTCGATCCAACCCCCGGTGGCGTTATGCATCCTTCTATAGAAGGTGAATCTCACAATAATGTGGAAGTGGCTGAACCTCTTGCTAGGGCAAGAATTGTTTCCACCGTCTCAGCAAAGCTATCATATCTCATCGACTCAATAATCAAGCACCAGGACAATGAACAAATACTCATCTTCTATGACAACGACAACGTGGCTTTCTACCTCGCCGGTATCCTTGAGATTGTAAGTTATCTCCAAGTACATATGCGTTCAAGACTGATACTATGCGGCAGCTCCAAATTCAGCACTTGATCTATTCAAGAGTCGGCCTCAGTGCAGAGAGGCGAGCACAATACGTGGCGACCTTTACAAACAATCCAAAATTTCGGGTATTGCTAATGGATATCAGCCAGGCCGCGTTTGGTCTTGATATGCGGAGCGCTTCGCGGATATACTTCATTTCACCAGTACTAAATCCGCAGGTTGTGGCTCAGGCTATCGGAAGAGCCCGGCGAGTCAGCCAGCAGAAACCTGTTTCTGTCGAGACATTAGTCCTACGGAACAGTATAGAGGAAGTTATGATACATCGTCGAGATAATATGACACAAGCCGAACACAGCAGAATAAAAAGCGTTCTCGATGATGGAAAAATAAAGGAGTGGATACGAAACCCTCAAATTTACGCAATGGACGACGTGCAAGAAGGATTGGAACAAACAGCTCTCTTGTCATCGCCGCAGCTCGTGTTTGGCAGAGGATTTGGGCGCCGAACGCTTGACCCCGATGAAGATCTGATGATAAGTAGCCCAGACGCGAAACATACTCCTGGCTCCGTAAAAGCGCAAGAGGGTGCATACGTACCAGTTAGGCTCAACGGGGGACTAAAGCGAACATCGACCACCGATTCAAGTGAATCCCCAAGCAGCAGAACGCCGAACCAAGCGGCGGCCTTGGAGCGCCCGGCGAAGCGCCGAGCGCGTGTTGCGTGGGCAGATCAAGAAGTGTAACAATCAAAAGGCTCCGAGTATCTTAGCGAGGTATTCTCGGGGGCGAAGCTGCCGGAGCTGGATAACAACGGCCGCATGGCCATTCTCTCTGGCATATATTACTCACGCAACTCTCGTACCTCGCCTTCACGGCAGGGTAGAACGAAGATCGTGCTGTCGAATAGGTTGAGCAGGCTTCCGGCGGATGAATCAGTCCCAGTATCAACTGCGGAGTGGCGCATTCGCCTGCAGAGAGGTAACCTAGCTAAGTAGACGATACAGGTAGCCGGCGCCTCCAAGGTATAGCTTGGAATCGCCGTCCCAAATAGGAAGGTTTCCTCACTTTCATGATTCGTGGTCCCACCCTGAACAGCGAGTTTCATGTCAACTCAATTTAGGTATATTGACTGCATACAGAACACGCGCCCACCATGCTCTCCGACAAGCATCCTCGTGCATACTATATCATAGGTAGGAGTCACGTTGCGCGATGCGAACGCCGCATGCTGTAGCCTGGGACTCTGAGCAATATTTCTCAATTCTGTGGCTCACCACTATCATCAATTCATTGGCCTCTTCCATATTCCTACTGCTTCTCTTGATCTTGGTTGGCCTTTACGGAGCTAGGGAACTTATCCAAGCTTTTAGATCAAGTATGAGGTGGACCATATAGCTGTGCTGCTTACACTGGCATGACCTCGTGCCTCAGTCATATTCGTCCGTGTCACAATGATGTCTTCAAATCAAGCGCGTACGTCACAAGGGTAACGCACTCGCGTGCATAATGAATCATCGGTCTAGACTGAAGCCTGAACATGCGCATACAATACATTGTCGGGGAAACGGCCAGCTTTTTTCTCACCTCAGCTATGGTCTAATGGTCTACAGGTCAGTATACGCTTGCCAATAGCTACAGCGCAGGAGTAGGCGCTCGAGGCTTGCATTGCCCTACCACATACGTGACCGAGAAATGATATATTCTGCTGCAGATTTAAGCCGTTCGACCATAGCTGAAATGTCGTGGCCAACCAAGGTATTGGGTTTAATACCGCTGCGGCAGCGGTCTTGGCGGTTTACGTTTCAACCATCGTCAACACGCCATCATTGGTTCGGGATAAGCTAACAGTCAATGGTAACAGGCTCCGCCACACGTTGCACATATACCTATGCGTACGAAGCGAAAAACAAAAAGCCCATCTTCAGCCATGCCCATGCCCATGTCCATGTCCATGTCTATTGTCCACGAGGCACGGCCAAATCATCGTGCGTGTTCGGGCCGCAGTAGTGATATCCATCATGCGTTGTCTTAGTTGCTAGATGCCAGTAGTGTCGGGCTAAGGGATGCACCTGCGTATTACATATATACCGGTACCTGTTTTTTTGTCTTTCTTTTCTTTGGCGATGTGTCTAGGTATCTACCGTATCTGCCTGCCTGCTTGTCTCTGGTTGGGTGTGTGCCTGGCCGAGACGAGACAGTCACTATAATTAGTCTGAAGCTGTCCTCCTCGGGCGGCTCGTTTTACGTGGTTCCCCAAGATCTAGGCTGAGCCTCGTCTGTGCGCGTGCGCTGATTTGGCCTTTGTGAATTCGATATATTGGGGCCGACCGCTTGTTGCTGGGGGTCTCGAAAACGATTTGGCTCGACGTTTACTCTCTTTGTCTCTCTCCAGCACTGGCATTGGTCTATCGCTGCTTGGAAACCTGAGCGTATGCTTCAAACGTTGTGCGACTCGAACCGTTGGCAACAAGGATACGTCGAAAGGTCATCGCAAACAATATCGGCCCGCCCCCATCGTCACAGGAGATGGGACGGTGTTAGTGAAAGGGGGCGAATACCATAGGAATCCGAGGCCAAAAGTTGGGGTTCAATTCGAAGGATATACATAATACTTATATTATGTACGAATGGCACGGCTCGACGATGATGGAGTCTTCACCCCAAACGGAAGCGTCGTGGAAGTCGTCGGCAACGTATTCGCGCATCTTTCGCCCGCGATCCACCACCCGCAAGATCCAAAAGAGAAGCTCGCTTCCAAATCCGATCCCAGAGCCGGGATCAGGATCAGAGCCAGCATTCGCATCCGCAACAAAAACAGCACCAGCACCAGCACCAGAACCGGCGCCGGCGCCAGCAGCAGAGTCAGTTTCAGCTCGTCTGGTGAGCGCCAAACCCGCAAATACAAGACGCCACGACTCTCAGGCGCACGCTATTATCAGCTCTAATCCTAGCCCAGTGTGAGTAATCCCATCTTTTTTGTTTTTAGAGGGAAGAAAGCCCTGCCTACACGTGTAGGCAACGGTGACTCTAAAAGAATCTTCATTCATCTGAAGAAAATTGATGTTTTTCAATGACTCTTTCCATACATTATGTATTTGATTTCTCCTACATAATACCCTTCCTTCACACACGTCGCAGCCAACCCGAAAGAGCGTGCTGCCGCTGGACTTGGCGATTCGTTTGAAAAAGTCCTGTGATTGTATGGACACTAAGCAGGGCGCTAAGCAGGGTCCTGACCCTGTCTTTTCAGGGGTTTAATTTCCATTCCTAGCGCCACAAACGACATATACCACTTACAGCTGCTAGTACCTACCATACTTGTGATCAGCCTCGTGGTTCCAATTGTAGCTGTTGCTCTCCTGTCTTCGGGGTTCGAACGGCTCGCTGTGTCGCGCATGGGAAACCCCTGCAGAACGTTGCAGACGTGCTGTCAAGGAGCTGCCGGGGGCTGCAGTGACATTTTTTCCTACCGTCTTGCAGTACCGCACCTAAGTAGCTGTGTTGTATTGTATTGCTCGCCGGCTTTTTTCTAGTGTAATTCTCTACACTAATACCGGTGCTGATCTTTGCCTATGGCTTTTACTATACCTAGTCGGCTATTTTGCTAACCTCCTATTTTTTAATCGGGTCTTGCAGAACTGCACAACACTCGAGGTCTCGTTCTGCAAATGCTGTGGTCTACCGGCCTAGACGTGAAGACAACTTATTGAAGGCGACACCGTGGCGAGCTTCCGTCGTAGCCGTAGACGGTTATTCGAAGAGATCCTCGTTACGCGATACACGGAGCTCTAGACACCAGTCCGATCTCTACTCTTGGCGCGGCTTTCCCGGCGCCGATTTTCGAGCGGGAATGAGTCGCTCGGCCTACGATGCACCGGGCCCAACCAACGCCCAATATGTGCAGCGCCCGAGCAAGATGCCGCCGAAGATGATGGCCAATTATGCGCAGATCGACCACCAGCCGGCCATCTACCAGCGCCGGCATTCTAACGCTTCGAGCGTGACGAGTTCGGTTGGGTCCAAAGATACCTTCGACGCTATCTTGGGATCCCCAGCCAGCAGCAGCACGAGTTTCGAATCATGGCACTCGGCGCCGCGCATGCCGGAGCATGGATGGCATCGGCCTGCACCGATAAAGCAATATAGGCGACGGAGAGAGGAGGGAGAGCTCTTCGCCGCTCTGCCTGAGGAAGTCTTGAGTCTTATACTACAAAAGCTGAGGGAATCGCATTTGAAGCCCGGGAGTACCAGCTGCGCGACGTGCATGATGAGAGACCTATGCGCCGTTGCGGTCTGTGCTAAGAAACTGCTGAAAGTGGCACGGGTGGCGCTGTAAGTTAATACTGTAGTATAATCAAGCCGTTTGTATGAAACTAATTCAATGGGTTAGGTACGAGGATATTCAACTCATCGGAGCAGACTCGCAAACGCAGAAGAAACGACTCAAGATTCCTCACGGATCGCGCCTAGTCCTCCTGCGGCGCACGCTGAGAGCTAACCCCAGCATTGCCGTTCTCGTTCGCAGTTTGAAAGCGCCCGCCGTTCCCCAGGGCGTTCAGGCCGAATCATATCAGAACCTCATCGCCTCTGTCATTATGGCTTGCCCAAACCTCGAGAGGTTAGTTGGGCCTCATGAGAACTACGACTTCACCTTCAGCCGGCTATGGCACGCGTTATCAACGCGAGAGCAGCTGAGAGACATTCACTGGACACTGGAGGCGTCGAAGACCCAGAGGAAGCGTCGCATGTCGAACGCCGCGCCTATGCTGAGCGCCAAAAACCCGAAATACCAGGAGGCACCAGGCGATTTACAGCCGGACCAGAGTGAAGGGTTCAGAGAACTGCATATGAACTGGATGAACCTTACTACACTCTCGATCCACTGCCTGCCAGGGGCTACCCTTACACCCTTATCCCTACTTCCAGATATATTGGCGGATATCCCGTCTCTTCGACATCTACATTTATCTCACCTACCATTCACAGCCTTCAACGACGCGAACCTGCTGTCTCTGCCGGCACTGCATACACTTACCTTATCAAATCTCTCGGGAGTATCTAGCATGGGCCTCTCCTCCTTCGCTAGGCGGCCTTCGAGCCGATCAATCCGGAAACTTACCCTGCACCATCTAGACATAGACTCGCTCCCCACCGTCGCGCAGATCCTCTCCAATCTAAGCTCCTTACAGACATTCGCGCTCGTGCAGGCGCATACGCCCATCCTCCCCGAAGGCGAGATGATCTGGCTCTTTCCCTACCTCGCGTCCGCGACCGTCGGGAAGCTGCACTGGGACATCCCGAGCTTCGCGTCCATGGCGAACATCGGCGACTCGATCCTCGCCAAGAGCATCGCGGCCCACGGCTTCCCGGCGCTGCGCACACTGCGCACGCCCGCCGACCCCGAGGGCATATTCCAAGCTCTGTGTAAGCCCGCGGAGAAGATCGAGGTCGCGAGCGATCGGTATCGCGGGCTCATCGCGAAAGCCGGCTCTGCTTCGCGTCCCCGAAGTCGACCCGCCACGCCGAATTCGCCGAGGACGCCACGGACACCAGGCAGCGAGTCCTCGCGCTCGCCGTTCGGGTTGAACTTCCCAACGGATGAAGAGCTTTTCCGCTCGAAAGTGTCTAGTAATCTGGCCCAGTCGAGGCTGGAGGCGCAGCATAGGCTCGAGACGGCGCACAACGAGCCGCGGTTCACGTTCACGCTTGTCGACGAGCAGGGCCGCGTGCTCGAGACCAAGAAGATCGCGGGATATATCGGCGAGACGACCTCGCCTATTCACTACTGTCTGACGCCGGATGCCGGGGCTGTGGATGAGAATGGCGGGCTCGTGGATATTTCTGATTTACTGGGCGATGGCGGCGAGAATTTGAAAGATGGGAACCGCGAGGGATGTACGGGCCGCTGGAATACGTATTCTGGTGCCGTGACTGATAAGAAGGATCGCGAGCGCTGGTGGCATACGGAGCGTGGGCGGTGGAGAGCTGTTGAGCTGTGATGTGGGTTAAGCTGAGTTGAGGGAGCGAAGTGTGATAATGGCAGCAGCGAGCTGTGTAACATGAAAATGTGTTAATGTAATGAAGATGGGTGTCGGGGAGACGAGGTTCTGGTGAGATGACGATGAAGTACGACGACGAGAGCAGAGGATGATTGCACACACTTGGCTACACATAATTTGGGACTTCGACTTGAAACTTCGACTTGGGAAAAAAAGGAGGGAAGGCATCGACAACCCGTGTTATTCATGGCTCTGGTTTATATACCAGTTTGGAACAAATACCCCGGCCGATCAGTAACGGCCTTGTTGGACATTTTGTACACGATTATCATCATAACCGTATTTCTTGGATTCTGCATATACACATATATAATAGGAACGCATTAATAGAACAGGAGGAGGAAATAGGACCTTTATACACACGCCTTGAAGCTATTGTGCTTACTTATGTCCGAGCTGGTCGGTATTTCAAGCGAATTTCGGGTATTAGCGGGACTAAATGCTTACAGTCAGGGGACTTACCTATGTAGCCAGGAGCTCGGTTTCGGCTCGACGTCATATGCGTTCTTAGACCGAGCCGAGATAAAGGGCCCGATCTAGGTCCCGAAAAAGTATTTGCCTACCTCTCTAGTGGCGGGCGGGAAATCTACGAATAAACTTAACAGAACACTTTTATTATTTGGTCTCTCTTGCTTGCTCATAGAGAACTGCTTTCCCATCTTCAATTCTAGTGTGCCCTTTGGAAAAGAGGAAGAACACTACCATGCAATCATCGATAACGCCTGTGAGGCAGGCGACTCGCGTCTGCGCCTTTTGCCGGCGGCACCAGCATCAACAGCGGCGGCACATCGCATCAGCAGCAGCAACAACAATAGCGCGCAACACACAGTGTTTTCCTCCACGAGCACTTCGAAACACGAATCTTGCTCCCACATCGAGGTCATCGAGCCACCTACCTAACATCTCTGTCAACACACCCAAACGCGCATTCACGCACAGCGCACGCCCGCACAGCGCGCAATCCTCGACCGAGGCAGCCGCCGCAGAAACAGAGACAGACAGCGCAACACCGCAAACACACTACGACTTCTTCCCGCAGACCCTCCCGCAAGGTCCGCCTCCGCAGGGCCCTTTCGCAATCGACGTACGCGCCCTCCGGCGGGAATTCCTGCGCCTACAAGCCAGCGCGCACCCGGACCTACACCCCGCGCACCTGCGCTCTCGCGCGCAGGCTACGTCCGCACGGATCAACGAGGCCTTTAGGACTCTCGAGAGCCCCTTATTACGTGCACAGCACGTTTTATCCATCCGCAGGGGTAGTGCGACGAGTATGGCCGAGGACGAGACTGCTTCGGTGCGGGATCCTGAATTACTTGCGCTTGTGCTGGAGACTAGGGAGGTTATCGAGGATGCGGAAAGTGAGGAAGAGTTGGAGGGTGTTAGGGGGGAGAATGAGGGGAGGATTAGGGAGAGTGTGGAGAGATTGGGAGAATTGTTTAAGGGGGATGAGGTTGAGGAGGCGGAGAGGGAGGTTGTGAGGTTGAGGTATTGGATGAATATTAGGGAGAGTATATTGAATTGGGAGAGGGGGAAGGGGATTGTTTTGGAGCATTAGATGGATGGGGGTATAGATAGGGTGGTGGGGGTGGTTGTGGTTCTGCTAAGATGAGAATGTTGATATTGATATTAGTATTACTACTGCTGGCTCCCGAGGCGATTTGGAAGGGATCGCGGAGGTTGTTAGACTCGCGTTGGCACTGTTGGCGATTATGTCTGTATATTGTTAGAACAGACTCGTCTCACTGCAACATACAACCAACATCAATCAATCATCAATACAACCCAACTCAATTAATTCGCTTATATCTAACGCTCTATCTCTCAGGTAATATAGAGCAGGTTCGTTATAGTTCCATAGCGATAACATATCGCCCATTCTTTTACTATGGAAGAACACGACCACCAGTCTTCCGTCGCTTTATACCGAAGCGCCTACGGAGTCCTCTGTTTGTACTTTGTTGCTCGGAAACATCACCGCGCACCACGTCGACATAAGAATCTGTCTGGTGCTTTTGGTGTTCGGTTGAGCCGTCTTTAGTCCACCGCCAGAACCACGTTGCGATGGCGTTCACATTCCATGCCAGGGCAAGAGCCGGAATAGAGAACACGGCCGTTACTCCAACTGTCTCGAACATTAGCATTCCATCTCGTGATTAGTTATCCAAAGCACGTACATAGAATAGGAAATAGAAACCACCCTTCGTACTTCAGCTCTCCTGATTGGTGAGGAAAAGTAGATACGTCGAGAGCGAAAAGAGATGATAAAAAAGAAAGGGGGAGCTTGGCAGGCAGACGAGCAAACTGAATTAGTCAAGTAACTTGTTATATCTCGATAGGTGATAACTCACGAAGATAATAGTGGCGAAGGTAAAGACTATTATACTGTTGGCTTGCCTCGCCGAGTCTTGAGCTTGTATTCGACTGTACTCTGCCTGTCGTAAATCGAGAAGAGTACCAATCTATTTCGAAATCAGCTCGTTCAGGGCTAAAAACAAGTAGGTCAAACTAACGTAGTCGGTTGTTTGTTCCGCCTCTAGGAGTATCTCGTCTAGCTCTTTCTTGATATCGACAGGCGTATGAGAATGATAGTAATGAGAATCACTTCTCGGTCCATTGGACGAGAATGCCTGCTTCCAAACAATGTCTTGATCTTCTGCAAGAGACCTAAGAATTTGGAGCTCATCGCAAATATCTCTTGTGGTTTGAAGAAGTTTGGTTTCAGATGAGATAACGTGACGGCGATTTCGTAATGATTTGCCCAAGAGTATGCCTGATTGCTCTGCTTCATGTTTTAGACCAGTCAAGAATTCTTCGAAGAGTTCATTTTCTTCATTAGTCTACTTGAGTTGGTTAGATGAACACTATCCATACTACTAGGCAAGTTTAAGAACGTACCACAGTTCTGATTGACTCTCGGAATATTTCGATTGGCCCCTTCTTCGAGCCTGCAACTGGTATAGACTTTCCCATAAAGGATCCAATTGCAACTCCCAGTATGAATTCCATCACGGATTCAACCGTCGTAGCGCGCTCAAACTGGGTTCTACTACCGCCGTAAAGAATGTTATCCAGCGTTGTCCGCAGTAAGTTTGACTTTGATTCTTGATCAGGGTCTTCCGCCGTAGCCGTGATGATTGTCTCTGGAGAGGTGTTAGCCAAATCTCACCTGTGCGCCTGTCGATATTGACGGTCATACTCTCATCAATAATCCAGATCCAAAGACTGTTCACCATCAATATTTTCATCTCCCGGCCATGTTCCTGCTTCAGGATCCTTGAAACCACTTGGTCACCGTCCCTTTTATTGGTATCGGTGATTGTTGGATAGTAATATTGGTCGAGAGTCATGGGCTTATGTGAAACTTCCCTCAAGTTCCGGCTGTTCATAGATTCCTCAAGCTGAAGTCCGACTGGTTGATCCGGTTGGTCTGGTCCATGGATCCCACAGTCAGTCTCGCGTCTTTTATAGTTGCCTACAGTAAGATATGGCATCTGGTTTCATTGACAATTAGCATTCGTGGCACTGTCTAAGACAGACGGAGCTTTGTTTGCACATACGTAGAGAGCCGTGCAAGTGGTTCCTTCGCTTGAGGTTTGACTACCCGCTGAAGTACTACTTGGATAAGCAGTGGGAGACATCCGCGATCGCTACCAAGACGTACATGTTAAGCTTTTAAATCGATTGGGGTGATAGGTCTATACACGTACCACGCATTGCGGCTTCATGTAGCTTCGTTTCCCCCCAGCCGCCAATTCAGTCCAGTTTCGGTTGAAGTGCTTCATCAAAACCGAGTGGTCTAGCTCTAGGCGATTTGAATCATGTGATAATCGGCAAACGAGGTCCTTCATGGAATATGATAAGTACCTAATTAGCAGCATAAAACGGAAAAGGGTACAACTTACTCGCATCAGTTGTAACTGTTCATAACATCATCATTTGTTAACACAAGCCAAAGATCCGCGTGTGAAGAATCTCACCTCGTTAACCGGAAGATGAATCCAACGAAGCCTAAGGTTGCTGGTATTGCCATTTGAGAGCTCGTCGCCAGGGGCTGCGTCGTCGTGCTGAAACCGGGTATTCCCGCCTTGATCAGGAAGATGTTGCCTCAATCTCGTCTTAAGTGCATTTAAATCACGCTGGCTCAAATCTTCTTTGGCCTCCATCATGAGAGATTTTGGGCCTCTGTCATAGACAATATCACGAACACTAGCTCTCTTATATGGGATATTGATCGTTTCATCGTTCGAATAGATATCGACAATATTCCCGTGAATCTGCAACGACGGCTTGTTTCCGTCCACGGGTGCTGGTGCCAAGGTTATGCGGCCAGTGTCTGGATTTGCGACTGCGTCAAGAATGGCTGGTGGTTGTAGAAGTAATTCTTTGACGTGATGTCGAACGTCGGTAGCTGGATAGTCACCCGGAACAAGTCTCAGGGCCTTGGCAATAGCATTACCGGACGAATATCCGCCCTTTGATAGCAACCACCATAATACCGGCACTTGAGCACGATTGACCGCCCAGTCCAGGGTTGTGAAGTCCTGTGTGTCGTGATGGAGACTTCCACCCCGGAACCATAGCTGCAGCAATTTATTCAAGACAACTTCATGTCCAGGTATTTCGTATTGGGCGAGTAGCTCGAGGATTTGGGTAGCCATCGCCGGATCAGACTCCATTAAACCGGTATCGGTTGCCCCAAGTTCGGAAATTTTGGCCCAGAATAGCTCTTCCAAGTCTTTACATCCTTTTTTGATAGATATAGTTAGAGATGATTCACCTTGAGTATTCCGGTCCATAATTGCTCCAACTTTCTGCGAATGCGCTGGCAACATTTCCAGCAGAAGTCGTGCGATTTCGACATTCGCGTTGACGACTGCCACGTGTAGAGCCGTGATATTTCCTTCAGCTCGTGCACGTACATTAGTCCCATGAAATGCCGCAGGTCTCATTTCTACCCTGAGGGCACCTGTACCGGGTTGAAGGAGCTGGGTTTGTCCATACTGGGCGGCGATGTGAAGCCAGGTTGCACCGTTTCGCTCCCACGACAGCACCTGTGGATCATGAGAAATGCACTGCTGAGCCAGCGTCAAGGCGCCGTTGGCGATTGCCCAATGTAATATGGCCGGAAGCCGCTCAGATTCTGGAAATTTACCCTTCTCGAATTTTTTGAGCAGTTTGTCCTCAATTTTGACAACAGCGGCGGTATTTATAGAGTATTCCGTGAAGGCTTTTTCTGTGGCTGGGTATTTTGGGTAATAATCTAGTGTTGCTAATAGTTCCAGTGCGACCTCAATGTGCTCTGAGACAGCTGCGTTATATAGAGGGGTGTGTCTGTCTTTACTATAAACTGCGGGTTTTGCACCATTCTTTAGAAGGGCTTTGACATTTTCGAGTCGGTTAAATTTACAAGCCAGTGCCAAAGCTGTCAGCCCATGATTGTTTGTAATGGTAACGTCAGCTTTCCGCTCTAGAAGTAAATTAACAATTTGTGAATTTGGCTTGCAGCAAGCCTCCACAAGAGCATTACTTCCATGAGGCGTTATATAGTCAATATTAGCACCTAAATCCACAAGATGCTTAACAAGGTCGGGTTTTTGATCTCTGCAAGCCACATAAAGCGGCGGGTGGCCAAAAATATTCGTTTTGTCAATATCTGCCCCTGCGCTGATCAGTTCATCAAGTATGGCTTTAAGCTTGCCCGGGGATTCTTGGGAGGAGAAGACAGCCTTGTGGAAGCAAGTATTTCCTTGGTCGTCAACACTTCTAACTAACGCACCACGCTTTAAAACTGTCTTTAGGCTCTGCAGCTGTGCGTGATAACATGACCATAAGATGGGAGACTGGTGCAAAGAATCATAGCCCCTATGGAGATCTGCTCCATGGTTAAGGAGCATCTCTATGACCTCGACATAGCCCTTTTCGCAGGCTAGGATTAATGAGCTCCTCTTCTTCATCCCTGGTTTGTCGACTGCTGCTCCCACACTTAGTAGCCATTTTACCGTGTCAAGACGGTTATTGTAACACGCCACGTGTAACGGCCCATTGGAAGCGATATTTGCCTCATTTAGCTGGTCTTTGGAGCCTCGTTCCCATAGAAGCTTCAGAGCCTCAAGCTGACCGTAGAGAGACGCCGTAATAAATGGCGTATTTCTGTTATTATCACGCTGGCTCAGATTTGCTTTCGCGTCTAAAAGGGAGGCAGCAATGTCTGTCCGGGCGTATCTGGCAGCTAAGTGTAATGGGCTTAGCCCATTTCGGCCTTCTAAATTGACAGCTGCGTGTCTCGAGAGAAGTAGATCTACGACTTCTATATGACCATTTCGAGAAGCTAGATGCAGTGCTGTTTCGCCGTATTTTGGGTCCCTTGAATTCACATTCGCGTTCTGCTCTAGAAGATATTCGACGATCGATGTTTTACCTAGCGCTGCTGCTAGAGCCAACAGAGTGATGCTAAGGACCTCCACCCCTCCGTCTTCTTTGAGTTCGTACGGTAGTGACGTTTCAAGTAGATCATCTCTGGATCTGAATAGAGTTTCCAGCTTATCGGAATGGTTGTTTCTGATTATTTCTTCAAGCTGATGCTTTAGATCCGCAGACGCCGAGTCTGGGGAAGGATCACCATTGGTGGTCGCCTCCTTGGGAGAAGGCTGCATCGCGGAAGGGTACAAGAACTTGAAGAGTCCGGTTCATCAGCGGTTGCCATGCCACTAAGAGATAGGTATTCAGGTCAAAAAAGATGTTTCACGTGATGAGTGGCAGGAGTAAGGCGAAGTTGTAAAGCAAAAGAGAGGAGCTGGTTCGGGTTAAAATGGGATAATAAACCCATATGCTGAAAGATGTAAGTTTATTAATTTGAGGAGCAAACCAGATGAGGAAGTACGCAGAAAAATGATTCAAGAGAACGTTCTTATTGGGGTGCAGCTACCCTGGCCATTCAACAGGGGCAACAACATCACCCGTTGCCCCTGTTGAAGAGGAATCCTAGCGAGGTTCGGAGACCATGTTCGGGATACAACTCAATATTATGCGCATAATCTTTCACTTGGCCTATCATGTTGTTTAGGTGTTCAGCAGCTTGTTGCCTCGGCTCGTTGGACGGAGCTGATATGAGAGGTGACCTGGACCGGTAGGTATTTGTAATCCATCCCCAGATTAATAGCTAGAAATGGATTGAATTGTTTCTTTCCATACAGCATGACTAACCTTAGGTACCTACTGGCAACTGCCCCAGCCTACATTCTCTAAGTACGGAATAAAGGCCCCGCACTTTCCCCACTAGCGCCGCATGCCACAAGCTGGAGCTCTTCTGCCCCGCTAAGGCTAGGTATGTAGGTATGTACGGTACTGTAACCTGCCTACCTTCAATTTGCTATCGTCCTAAGCTTCATCTGCAATCTCCCCAACAAACCGAACAGAAAAAGAAGCCAGAACAACCGATACGTCTTGTGACACCTCCGTCGATTCCTACACTACTTGAACTATATTTCATCGCTCGACCCGGCACCGGCATCGAAAAATCTATACCTACCTAGGGAGACTTGAGTCTAGTCTCAGCTCACGGATGGTCTGAACCGTATCTTCGAAAATGGCGAGCCCCAAAGTCAGCCAGCTCCTGGCCGAGGCCAACACCGCCGACGACCAAGCGGCAGCCTACGACGCAATACTATCGAACCTGAAGTTCGTGTCAACGCCGGACACACTAGCAGAAGACATGAAGGCGATAGCTGGCGCCATATTCTCGACAGACCTGCGGGTGGTGGCGCTGCGGACGGTGCTGGAGCAGTTCATCCAGGTGCTACGGGATCTCGACAACGCGGATGTGACGGTAGCGGCGGGACAGCACGCACTGGACACGATGACAGGTCAGGCGTCGGCGACGTTCCTAGACCAGGCGGCGGCGCTGCGGCAGCTAATGGGGGACGCGTACGAGCGCAACGAGGACTTCGCGGCGGCGGCGCGCGTGCTGGCGGAGATGCCGCTGGACGCGGCCCAGCGCAAGGTGGCCGACGCCGAGCGCGTGGCCGTGTGGGTGCGCATCGTGCGCAACTACCTCGAGGTCGACGACACCACCGCCGCCGACGCCTACCTCAACAAGGCCAAGAACCTCATCTACACCGTCACCGACAACCCGACCCTGCTGCTGCACTTCCGCCTCTCGCAGGCCCGCATCCAGGACGCCAAGCGCGAGTTCCTCAGCGCCAGCGCCGCCTACCACGACATCAGCACCTCCCCGGCCGTGTCCGAGGACGAGCGCCTGTTCACCTTGGCCATGGCCGCGCGCTGCGCCATCCTCGCGCCCGCGGGCCCCCTGCGCTCGCGCGCCCTCGCCCGCCTCTACAAGGACGAGCGCGCCACGTCGCTGGCCGAGTTCGCCATGCTCGAGAAGATGTTCCTCGACCGGCTGCTGGCGCCGGCCGAGGTGGCCCAGTTCGCCGAGCGGCTGAGCCCGCACCAGCTCGCCACCACCGCCGACGGGTCCACCGTGCTGGCCAAGGCCGTGGTCGAGCACAACCTGCTGGCCGCCTCGCGCCTCTACAGCAACATCGGCTTCGCCGCCCTCGGCCTGCTGCTCGGCCTCGACCCGGACCGCGCCGAGGACACCACCGCCCGCATGATCGAGCAAGGGCGCCTCCTCGGCCGCATCGACCAGATCGAGGAGCTCATCTGGTTTGAGCAGCATGATGAGGCCGCCGACGGCGAGAGAGCTAGTGGCCGTACAGATGTTCGTGTTGGCCGCGAGATGCGCCGTTGGGACGCCAATGTTCAGGGCCTCGCCGAGGAGGTCGAGAACATCACCAACGCCCTCCAGCGCGAGTGTCCCGAATTCGTCGCTGCCAACCTGGTAGCATAGGAAGCTGCTCCGCAGCAGTCAGGACCACAGTATGAAGAAGAAGAAGGGGGAGGAGGAAGAGGAAGAGGAAGAGGAAGAGGGAGAAGAAGAGGGAGAAGAAGGAGAAGCAGGAAAGGAAGAAAAGCGACGGCGACGGTGACGGCGACGACGACAACAACAACAACAAATACGACGCTTCCGCCGGGGTGATGATTAAGTCTATGCATGTTAAGACATACACAGGCCAGGCTAGACCATCTCAATCTGGTCTCATCTGTTGAAGCAAGACTTGTTGGGTGGTTGGTTGGTTACGTAATGAGGCATGATAAAATCACGGTTGGCACGAACGGCGTTACGGGGGTCTGCATAGGCTTAGAGCGCAATGAGTATGAGCATGAGCATAGCAACAAAATACAAACTGGAGCATTTGAGGTTCCGCGAATTTCAATAGAGAACTCTGAACATAGGCCTCATTACTGTTGAATTTTTACAGACCAAGACCCAGATCTAGGTCCAGGCCCAACCAGGTGCCTATAATCGATTCGCAGGATATCGCGATCACACACACAGACAAGAGGGGTACTCGTATTCAGTCTATTGGTATATACCTATCTGCTCAGTCCAGGTCCTTCTTGCGGACTATAATGTACCCCTGGCTCAGGAGCCGGGGATCGCCCATCTCCTCCTCGTAGATCAAATCGTGAATGGCCTTGCGCTGCCGCGCGTCTGCTACAATACTGCTGATATCCGTGCCCTGGGCCTCGGCTAACCGAAGGATGCGGATCAGTGCGTCGGCAATCTTCTCGCCCATGAGGTCGTAGCCCGCCGCTTGTAAATGCAGCCCGTCCGGATTCCAGTACTTGGCTCGGTCTTCTGGGCTCATGGCATGGTAGGGTAGTTCTTTGTGCAGGTCGAAGTGGAAACTAGAGCGATAATTACACATAGGTCAGAAAGTGTCATAGGTAAATCGATCAAAAAGCCAAGGCCTATGGATAGGGGAGGTAGCCGGCTGGTAATATGGACTACTAGCTTAGTAGTCGTGAGATCGCATTTAGGGGTCAAGTTGAGAGAAAGGGAGAACATGGAAACAGCACGTACAAATTCTCTTTTTCATAGGTTTTAATAAACTCGTTCACCTCGTCCCGTCGCTCGATGATGGTGGAGAATTTCCTCGCTGTTTCCGGTATCGTGAGCGCTAAGACTTTGCCCCCTTTGGATAAAGGGATATCCCAGACGCCCTTGAGGGCTTCGATGACGGCGTCTGCCGGCCTGCCCCATCCGAGGTCACTAGCCAGAGAATTAATTGTTAGTATGTCCAGCATATAGGAGTGCAAGTAATTTCCATGTCGGTTGATTCGTGTAGATAGTGTAAGATGACACAAGACCGGCGATGTCTGAGAGCTAGGAAGAAGTGGCTAACTAGGAGGAAAACACGTACTTTGTCCCGCCCAGCACAATCGTCCAGTCGTACGGATGCCTCGCCAGTGACCCTAAACCATATCCCTGTCAGCTATATGATAGTCGCACATCTCGGTCTCGAGTAGAAGGGCGCAGGTATAAGTCGCGAGTGGCTCAACAGCAGGGTTACCGAGGAAAGATGCGTGGGTAACGCATCGGATGCAACTTGCTAAGTAAAAACCCATGCCGCCACATCGTCCGGGAGACACACAAACGGGTACTTACAGCTCATCTGCATCCTACTGACAAACTGGCCGGTGGTCACGAGATCGCCGGGCATGCCCTCGTCCTCGCATTTCAGCCTGCGGCCGGGAAAGGCCTCTCGGATCTTCTGGGCCAGGCGCTCGGCGTACGGATGGTCCACCGGGTAGCCCGACGTGAGCGAGTCGCCGAAGCACAGGATGCGGAGGGGCGCTTCAGCGCCTGTCTTGGAGTGCTTCTTCGCATGGCCCGACATGGTTCGTGCTTGCTTGCGCCTGCGCTTGTGCTTGTGCTTGTTCTAGCCTGGCGAAGGGCCAGACGAGGGGCGGCCTTGGTGTAGCTAGCTAGCTGACCAGTGACAGCGACGGTGACGGTGACACCGGATATGTCCCCACAGGTCTGCAGAAGGCTGTCGCTCTTGCGTTGCCGTTGCCCAAGGCAAGCGGATGTATAGTACGTGCGTGTACGTTATTGACGGCCGTATCGACGGATGTTACCGGTAGATTGTATCGTGGAGAGCGATCAAGCTCCAGCCCGGTGTCACGTCTTACTCAGACCCTCTATTGTATGAACTCGCAGACACGTGGCGATCAAGCGCCTCTTGCTCCACGCGAACTGTGTGAGACAGTTAATGCAGCACCGAGACGTATGCGCACGAAGACTGTAGCAGCCACAGATGGGGCGAACGAGCAATAAGGCTCGATGCCTACTACACCTATAGGGAGCTGAGCAGGCAGCAATACTGTTTGTGGCCTGTAGTTTGCCGTATTCACTAACTAACCATAGGCATTTATTTGGGGATAGGGTAAACTTAGAAAATATATATGGAAAAAAGAACCTAATGCAGGCGTGAGGGAAAATGAGAAGGACAAAAAGCGACAACAGCTGCAGGATCCAAACTTGGGCAAAGTCACTAGCTATTGTTGTTAACCGCCAAAATACCCGAGATAAATAAATAAAGAAGTGCTGGGTGTGTTGGAAAGCGTGCCACCGGCGCGTTATCTCCAAGGGTTCGGTGGGATGTCACGGGTGCGTGTGTGTGTGTGCCTGGAGGTTCCTGCCTGCAACCCCGCGGTTGCGTCACAATCTACCTGACTTACATGTAGACTGTTAAGGAGTAATACCTTATATGAAGCAAGCACCTGCCCACGTAGTCGGCAAGCTTACTTCGTGGGTTACTGCTGACCTTACGTACGCATACTTACTAAGGCGCGCATATTGTTAGAAATATGTACTCTATTAAGAGATGCACTGAATAATTGTCACAGCCAAATCTTTTAGCCATTTAGCGCAGTGGGTAATTTCCAACACATATACTTACACTTTATCTGTACCTGTTTGTACTGGATGCAACATGCAGTGCCAGTGGAGCGATAATCTAGATGGAGAAATAGTGCCCAGATGTTCGAGATCAGCACTACTGAGAGGGCATGAGGAGAGATATCTGTGCATAGAGGCTACTACTTAGGACAATATTGTCAGTATCTCGGACTTGATCACCGGAAAACATAGGAGGATAGAGTATGAGCAAAACAAATGCCTTTGAATTTATTCAAAAACAACAAATAAATGGCTGTGTTCATTCATTGAATGATGTTGATCAACGGATGCGGTAAATGCTACTCCCATAACCGAAGCACCAACACATGCCATGTTTCCAGCCATGCCAATCAATTATCCCCTTTCATGCAAATGCTATCCCCGCAGCTTACAACCTGTTAGCCGCAAAATCAATTCAATTGACTTAATGCTCCGTAAACCTTGGTAACCTCGACCAATGCACCTATGTACAGCTGTTTCCAGTCAGGGCGGCGCTCCTAGAAAGCTTGCCCCTGATAGTACGGGCTCTGTCCGCGGCCCACGCCAGGGCCGCCGTTTAGTCCAGCCGGAAATGGTGGCGACGACGAAAAGTGGCCTTGGGCCGGCACGAAACGGGGGTCCATACCACCGGGCGGAGGCGACCGGAAGCCGCCCGAACCCATCATGCGGTTGCCTTCAAAGCCCGGTTGTCTCGGCGAGGATGGGACCATACCCCGCCCCATGTTCGAATACATCCCAGCCGGCGGCGGCGGTTGTTGATATTGCTGGTATGTTTGTTGCTGCTGCCGCTGGATGGCGTTCTGAGCAGCCTGGCTGGTCCATCCCTGTTTCATCTGCTCCCGCTCCCGTTCCCTCACCTGAATGGCTCCCACCAGCCCCGCACCGGCCTGTGGAGCGTTCTTATTGCCTGCCATCTGGATCAGGGGCGATCCGGTTACCCTGGATACATGCTCTTGTTCGCGAGCGGACAAGTGAGACTCGCCCTGCGCTTGCTGGCCACCGAGAACTGCACCTGCGCCGCGGGACCCTGGCCTCTGCAGTAGTTCACCAGATCGCGGTCGCTGTAGAAGCTCTCCAGCTCCTCGTGAACTCGGGCGCTGCAGCAAATCGTGCGAGCTGTTTCGCGAATGCGCCGTGCCGGCATAATCTCGTTCCGGCTCACGGCTGAGAGGAGGGGTTGGAGTACCAGTACGGTAGCCAGATAGGTTGTTACCCGACGAATGCCGCTGGTGAGCATACGTAGGAGTTGCTGCTGCGAACCTCTGCTGAACAAATTCTTCTGCCGAAAGACCCGGGCCGCTCGAGCCAAATGAGCCCGCAGCTCCACCGGCCGGCTGCCAAATTATACTCTTGCGCACGTTTTCCTCCGAGTCCTGTCGGCTATGAGACGCCTCAGGTATGGGTGATCTTCGCAGGGGCGCAGCAGCAGGTGACTGTGATCTGGGACCAGGCGAACTCGATGTCTGTGAGGCGCCGGTACCACTCGGCAAGGCAAGGCTTTGTGGGGCCGTAGCATAGTTAAGCGTGGGGCCAAAATCTATCCCTGGAATCTCAAAACTAGACTTGCTGGTACCGGGCAAGGGATCTTCAGCAGCCCCTACTGTTTTCAAGACACCAGCTCTGGGCCGTTCCATGGATGTAGAAGTTCCGGTAGATGGCCGCGAACTAGCATAATCAGGGCTAGAAGTAGACGCGGCATCGTCATATCGGCTGCTAGCCTGACTGGCCTTCGTATCGTAACGCCGAATGCCTGCTGAAGGCGCCGGGCTACCTGGGTTCTGAGCGCGAACTTGTCCAAATCCTTCAGCATCTATCCGATGCCCAGTCAAACTTCCACTGCCAGCTGATTCGGCTACTGGAGTTGTGTTGCTCATCCCTGGTCGATGCTGAAGACTATCTGAACGAGTTGGCAGTGGTTTCCTCTGGAATGGTGGTGAAGTGTTCAGGGGAGGTAGTGGGTCACCGCGGCCCGATGGAGGAGATCGAGGACCACCCCTTCCGCCAGGGCCGGGAGGGCCCTGTTGATATCCGGTATGCATGCTATGAGGTCCACCGCCAGGGAAACCACGGCCACTGTGGGGCATGTTCGGCGGGTAGCCGCGGCCTCTGCCAGGGGGGCCCGGCAAGGGGGCCCCCGGGGGCGGTCCACGATACGCCGGGTGATGGCCGCCTTGCGGTGGTCCAAAATTGGGTGGGCCCTGTGGTCTGTTTCCTGTGGCCGTGCCTGGTCTTGAAGTCGGGGTCTTTGGCCGAGGAGATGAGGTTGGTCCCCGAGACTGGGCACCAATTGTGGGCTTAAATGGAGATCTTGATCGTTGTGGTGAGTCCGTAGCAGGGAGCGGGACACTGGGAGGCAGCGGGGAATTTGTCATTAGAGCTTCACGAGATCCAACGTTAGCAGGTATCCCTGTGTTATCGACATGTGAATGTACCGGATGTGGACCACGCTGGTCAGGATTTTGGCGGAACATTTCTCTTTCTCTCTGGTCCTCGCTACTCCTCTCGCTGTCGGGGTCCCACACATCTTGGCCAACAGGCACATTACCAGCTTTAGCAAGCTGTTGTAATGTGTTGATTGACAATCGACTATTAGCGCGACGCATTGCTGGTGAGTGATATGGTCGATTTTGAGGTTTGTCTTCTGGCGCATGAGAAAATGTTGGCGGCTGAGACACCGGTTCTGGCGTCTGCATTCTTCGCATGCCATCAAAATCACGAAGAGGTGGACCTATCCTCTCATCGTCTGAGCTGGCGGGATCCGGGGAAGCTGCAGGGTCGGATGTGAAAGGATGCGTGCCATTAGGGCCAAAGCCACGGCCGGATCTGGCGGGATACAAACTCTCGCCATGGGGTGGGACTTGTGGAGGAAGGGGCCCAGCAAGATGCGTGTCAGACACATTCAGAGCACGGCTAGCCATGGCATTGCCCATAGCTGGAGGCACAGATACGTCTGGCTCGCCCGGCCCGGAATTAAGCGACATGGAACGTGACATCCGGACTGCAGGTGGCGGCGCCTCATCAGCGAAGCCCACACGAGGCTTGGTGTTTCCACCTGCCGTAGCGCCTGCACTGAGTCGCTTCCTGCCACTACTCGTCCGACTAGTATTACTGCTCTCACTTTCGTCTTGTATCGTGTTCATACGAGTGCCTGTGACTTCTTTGAGCTTCTTTCTCCATTCTCGCTCATTCAGATTCGCGTTTCCATCGGCCTGTATCAGGCTCGATACATCTTGCAATTCAAGATACCCATAGCGTTTTTGTTTGGGCATTGCAAACATGAGCGATCTGGAATCCAATACGCTGGCAACCAGCCGCCCTGGACGCCCGTACAATCCAAAAGTATCCCACGTAGGGAATAAAAATCGGAGCATCATTTCGAACCCACTGACGGCGGGGTTCACTTCCGGCATGATAAATACAAAACCTTCGGTGGATGAGGGGGGATCTGAAGCGTGTATGGTAATGTCGCCCTCGATCTTGATAAGGGTGGATGCGTCTATTAAAGATTTGGACTGTGGATAGAGCGCATACGCAGAATATGCGTCGTTGATTGTGGCGATGGGCAGCAGTTTCTTCTGCTTTTTACCATCTTTTCTTTGGTCGTAAAATTTTATATCACCTTTGAGAATCGGTTGGTGTGAGCGATCGTACGGGCTTTTCTTCTTATGCTCCTTCATCGCCTTTTGGTATTCTTTTTCGTCGGGCGGCGAGATGACGCACCAACAGCGCCTCCAAGGAACGCCGGCACCGAATCGAACCCTGACCCATTGGTCAACGTGTATCCGAGATCTTTCCATGATTACACCAATATTGTTTAAGTGTTTCCCCTTGCCTGCAATCAAGGCGCCCGTATAAGCCTCCTGAAGAGTGGAATGCTCGAACATGGCGAGCCGTATGCCAGAAGTCCACTGGATTAGAGAAGCTCTGGAATTAAAATGCAGCAGATAGCGGTTTCTCCCTGCTGTTGAAATACTTAGTATATTCTGGAGAGGCTGTTCGTCGTCTGATCGTGTCGGTAGTGATTCAATCTAGAATATGGTCAATTCTCAGTGCACAACACCATTCCACTGAAGCTCGACTCCATACCATTTTTATTGAGGCATCCGTCAGATTGAGAAATTTCGGCAGAACCTCGCCATTCTCACCAGCGGCGTCCAGCTCGGCAGCGTCCCAGAGAGACAGCACTGTGCCTACAAGTTGCGCAAAACATTCTGTCCACGTGCGGTCGGGGTTCGGTTTGCCCTCTACATGACGTTAGACAAGTTGGCCGCATGTGCAGGCGAGGGGTGAGCATACGGGTATTCTGGTCATCCAGTTTGAGGAAATAGCCCTCCTGGTACAGCTTGTTTGCATGGCTGTTGAGGAAGGTGAAGATGGGCTGGAGCTCCGGGATGGTGTCCTGGCTGATATCCATGCGGGGCGGTTGGTAGGCCTGGACCATGGATAGCGGGCGGGAGGCACTGCGGCTTCGCGATCGGTTGTGGTCGGCGGCGGTGATGGGTGAGTTGGTCACTGGCGAGCTGTCATGGTTGACCCAGAGCGGCGAAGCCGGCACGGTCGACGATGCAGCCCGGGCGTGGCCGCGACGGAAAAGATCGCTCTTAGTGGCGCTGGCGCTTCCGGCGTAGGGCTGCGTGCGAATTCCGAGGCTGCTAATCCGGCCGTTCAGCGGCGTCAACGGTGTACTAGAACGAGCGTCGTCGTAGAGAGAGATCGGTTCGCCGGTGTCAGGAGAATGCGAGCCGGAGAAGTGGGACATAAACGAGAGCACTTCGCATCACGAGAAACTAGTTAGCATGACACAGGGCCACAAAGAGGGTACTGCCGGTTATTGGATGTGTTGGATTGGCTCGGCTGGGGAAACTGTCACGACACTGGTAACCGTACGGTGAGGGTCGTTATGACGAAGCGGTCTCAGAGGGGACAAATCATAGCGAGGGATCAGCTGCTATTAGGCCACTGCCTAACCTCCAAGTAGGTACTGTAATAACGTCGCTAGGTATGATGTACTCCCTAAGGTAGCGTGTTTGTAGGGTGCAGGGTGCAGGGATAGGCTGTGTGGGATGGCATTGGACGGTATGGGGTCGGAGCTAGGGTACGTGGGTTCGGGGCGGAGGGGCGCTGGGGAACCGCCTGAAAAGTATGGATTGCTGATGACTGTGCTGGCTGCACAGCAGAGTGCTGAAGTAGATAGGCACTTAGGCGAAGTGCAGATGTTGTGGTGGTTGAACTGCGCTTGCTTTGACATGCTGTGGTGCGGTGCCTGCAAGGTAGTACAGAAAACTTCGGCCGTGGCTGCTAGCGCTGGATCAGGTGGTGTGCCACGGAGCAGCCTGCGAGCGTTCCATGTTACTGGTGATAGCGCATGGCCAAGGCCAGCCAGAAGACTCTGTCCCACTGTCCCATGAAGGGACTCCGGCTAAACAGCTCTTGGCTTTGCTGCTGCTCACTTCACAGAGGGATATGACCAACGATCCGAAAAACCATCATTGCCATTATGTCACAGGCTCGTAAGGCATCATTCATTTTTGTTTGCTGATCTTTGCTCGTGTCGTGGGCCGATCTCCCTTGAACGAGTGTGAAGGCCATGTACTTGCTAGGGTATGAATTGCGGATTCAAAGGATATGCGCGATTACAATCCTTGAGGTAGGTATTCAGGAGTCGAGCGGAGTTTTGAATGGCAAGCATTATGCGGAGGAAATGATATACTAACCGCGTTTCCTAACCATTTTGTCCGTTTCAGACTCTGGTCAAAAACCCGGGGAGACCCCGACAAAGTGAAACGAAATGTCCTCTGCGCTTTTGGGTTTGGATTTGGTATTAGATGCGTGATGCGGTAAACGTCGGCTCGAACACGAAATAGGGAGGTAAGGCAGCGCTCGAAAAACGGCCTCGTCGGTCGCTTTATTGTCCGCTCGCCTTGCTAATTAGTGCAGAAGGTGACGTAACGAATAAGAAAAAAAAAAGAAAAAAAGAAGGGTAGAAGAAAAGAAGGACAAGAGAGGACTACCCAAGTAGGGAAAACAGTTGACAGCAACAATAACGCGTGGGTATAACCAACCACCCAGGTTTGCTTCCGGCGAAAGATCGAGTCAACAGTCAGCACATGCGACTGTAATGTGACAAGGTATAGGTGTGGGCACGGGGCAGTTTTGTAGCTTCACGGGATCTGGGCGGTACTGCATGCGCGATATCCACATCGACACGCAAATACGAGTTAATGGAAAGCCATCCACATCAGGAAAGGGGAAGGGCCCCAATGTCAGGGCTTTGTAACCCGTCGATAAGTCGGTGACGAGTTAGTGTACTTGTTCTGGCCGTGTCCAAAAGCTCTCCCAGGCCCTGTCTCGCTACAAGAGAACTTAGATGAGCGCCTAGGAAGACAAGATACGACTGCTTGGCGGAAATGAACGTGGATTAATCAATGGTGTATGATGAATGCACACTTCGGTGTTACAGCCAGTATTGGTCTAACAGAGCTTGGGAGGCCCCGTAGTGTAGTGCAGTCGCTAAGGTATTATAGTACGAATTACGCTTTTTAGGCGTGTTGTTCACGGAAGCGTCGGCCTTTGAGTTTCCCAAGTGTTTAGGACACAAAGATGGATGGGGAGCAGGTACATATCTACCTATCTGCATTGGGCTCAGGGGAAAGCTGAACGGGTCAAATTTGCGAAGACTGACGTTGCTGTCTTCTTCCGCACATCTACGAATAACACTATGAACTACGGTACCTATGCATACCGTATTAAATAAAGGACACCATAATACTTCGTACTACTGCGAGACTTGGTAAGTACGAAGTACATATAGGTATCATGGCGTGGTGTTGCCTCGGATTCTATTGATTTTGTTGAGCGCTGTACTCCGTACCTAATCTTGATTTCTCCCGATCAACCCTGCAAGTTGGACCTCGTACACGGTTAACCCTTGCGCGCATCTCTCTTCGCTTGGCTCGTCGGTAGGAACCGGATACTACGGCACTAACAGCAGAGAGTAGGTAGGTATCTCAGTATGGTAGAGTGCAGGTGGAGAATGCACAGGATGTCCAGGTCCTGTACCTAATTCGTAAGTGGACGTAGTGGACATTACGTCAGTTGACAGGCTCAGTGTCGTCAACGAAAGTGCAGGGTGCAGGCCGCCTATGCAACCACCTGCACTCTTCAAGTTCGCTGTGGATTTGCAATTCTCTACGGGACACAATTCTTACGACCTAAGCTCAACCCAAGTATTAAAGACTGTCCACGAAGGCTCAGACAACACATTCATGCCTGTAGTATTATACTTCCACTACCTAATGTATATTAAGAGTACAGTACCATGTCTCGAGGAGTGTTACTGAAATGTGTAAGCTGAGGCTTAGATACCAATAATATGTAGCTAGGGTACGGAGTACTCCAATCATAAATAACTGCCGCTCGAAGCCCAAATCATACTTAGAACACGAGTTCCTTTTAACTGTTGCCTAATAATTTTTCCATTCCTATATCTCAATGTCATACCTACTGCAAGAGCTGGGCTCATTTCCACTTGCATCGTTCTACGCTGACTAATACATGGCCTGGCATAAGCAGTATCAGACTGTTTGTAGACAATAACTTCAAATCTCAATTCGATTTATGTAAGAATAGATATTTACCCCCATCATTGAACAGCCTGGTGTAACATTGGAAATTGAAATAGTCCTTGTAAGCTATACATACGGCACACATACAGTAATACCTGGATGTTTTACACCCAGACTTAGAAAGGGTATGAGAGAGTACATGACTTGGCGTTTGAATACATCTCAGGACTGCTACCTACTAGGCACCGTTCGCATTACCTCCTTCGGGCAGTTTCTACCTATCATCATCACATGCATGACGGACAATGAAGACGTACCTGAACTAGGAGATACTTGTATCCAGGTACTAACTTTAATCTATTTATCGATTAGCAGGACTACTAGCGCCGCTGCCGTTCTCGGACCTCCGTAGCTGTGCCACCCCGCCATGTGCAGCGACATAGCCTCCCAGTCTCTTCGGTTCTGTGTCTGGGCGACCTATTCTAGGTCGGCTCCTCGGTCTCTATTGACGGGCCTCTTTCGGCCCGCGCGCATGTATCGTGGGTATGAGCAGGTCATCTCTCACTCAGCTGGCCTCCATCCTGTGTCCAGCGCGGCGACCAAGCCGCTGCGTTTTCTCATCGTCATTACCATTGCGTTCTTCTTTTCAGCAGCATAGTTTGGGGTACTCGGCTCAGGCCACAAGTGATACCGGCGATATCACGCCACCTCTCCCGGATTCTTGTCCCAGGCTTCCATTTCATTTTGAGACCGGCTATGCACTTTCTGCGAAACGTCCACCCCGGGCCTTCCCTCCGCCGTTCTTGAGTCCTCCTTCGGGCTCATTCTCTGATCCATTAAGTACCCATCATCAGAGCCGTGACAGACGCGTATTCGTCCACGGTGAGCTTATTCGGGGATATACCAACGGAGATGATGCCGTCTACGCTAGCGACCATTTCATATGCGCCAACGATGGGGTTGGCGCGTGGTCTGCTCGACAGAGAGGGCATGCTGGGTAATGCTCCTGTCATCGTTGCTGTGACCGTAAATATTCATCACTAACACCGCCATGAGGCTGTGGTCTCGGTTGATACTGCATTTCTGGGTAGCAGCCATGGAAGAAGACATCGCCCAAGCTCAGCTCTCTACATATCAGCCGGATCCGAAACGATATCTGCAGATAGCTTATGAACGGACCATAGCAGCTACAACTGTGCCCAATGATTGCCTAGGCACGACAACGGCCGCTGGCGCACAGCTCTTCTACAAAGGCGACCTGGGGACCCCGGAATCAACTGTCGTACCACTTCTATATGTGACCAATGTAGGAGACTCCCAGATCATGGTGGTTCGCACCAAAAGTCGCGAGATGATCTACAAGTCAAAAGAACAATGGCATTGGTTCGATTGCCCCAGACAGCTTGGCACAAATAGTCCCGACACTCCGGACCAGAACGCGACAGTCGATATCGTAGAGCTTGCCGAAGGAGATATCGTGCTGGCCATGTCCGACGGGGTCATTGATAACCTTTGGCAACACGATATTGTCGACAATGTGTCCAGGAGCCTGCAACGATGGGAAGCCGGAGAGGGCGACCAGGCTTACGGCGCAAACGGTGGAATGTCGTTTATCGCCCAGGAACTCGTGAAGGCAGCCAGAATTGTTGCAACCGACCCATTTGCTGAGAGCCCATTCATGGAACGCGCAATTGAGGAAGGGCTGGCTAGTGCTGGCGGTAAGTTGAGCAAGCCAGATGATATGATGAATCATAGAGGCTAATCACGATGAGTATGGGTATAGGGAAACTTGATGACATCAGCGTGGTAGCTGCGTTGTGTCGGCGTAATTTGTCCGCATAGATTCGCGAATTTTGATGAAGGCCAAGATATCTTCTTCAAAAGGGTTCTTACGCGTTAGGCATTATCATGGCGTCCATTAGGGCGTATCTAGACGCTACGATTAGTAGACTGACGGATAGATTCGTAGTCGATTGTGCGTTTAATACTGAAGAGGCAGCCTAAGCAGAGCGAGCTGTGCTTAATATATTAATTTTCAAAGGGTTACTATGTCAAACATTGGGCAAATGTTGGGAGCAAAACATATTCTTGTCCATTAACTCTGAATGAATAACTAATAGTTTCAAAGAAGTGTCGGTAAAATAATTATTGATCTTTATACACGTATTTGAAAATATCCCATAATTAAAAAGACCAAATACTTTAGTAACGTTTCACTGAACGTAGCCAGTGTAGCGTGGAATGAATGTATGTGACTGATTTGGTAGAACCGTATGTTAGCAGGTTGTAGCACAACTGAATACCTCCTGTACCTGCTGCATGGTAATAGACTGCATCTACAACATCTAAACCCCATGATTCTGTGTCTATAAATCAGCCTTGAAGCGGTTTTCCAAGCACAGCCCGACCGCACGGCTCTCCAAGACATTCCCATAGCCTCGGGACAAGTCAGGATCCCGTCCTCTTCTATGAGACTGAAGCTACAAACCGTCTGCTACGTCCTAATCAAATTAAATCATTAGATTGAGACGTGAACGCGTAAGGTAAGAACACTGTCGTGTTAGAGCTTAGTGTTTCGCAAGCCGACTACGATCACTTGTGTGTTGTCATGACGAGGCGCGTGCTCTTGATGTCTGTTCTTTGGGAACCTATAGTGTTACCCGCTCGCTCAGCAGCCACTCATCAACCTTAGCCATTGTCTCATTCTATGAGATAATGGCCAGAGTTGCGTATACGTGATAAGTACTTAATCATGAAAGCTCGACGTTAACGCAGAAGGTCCCCAAGCCTACGACGATGTTTGTCCCTTGTTAACACCGCGTGACTTTTCTCCTGCTTTTCTCAGGTTAGCATCCAGAATGCCCCTGAACACGGACGTATCAGACAACTACCTAGGCTAATGCTAACTGCTATAATTACGGGCGCATGGATGCAAATGCTAGCGATCGTACGAACCTGCAGTAGGGGCACCGAGCGTGTTCTGCTTGCATCAAGAAGCTCTTGCAGCTTCTATTTTCATATACCCTTTGATTCTATGCCACTTCGGTGGGGCGTGAGGGCGTGGTGGTCTGCTACGTTATCGTGATTGCTTGGTAATTTACCATGCCGTTGGAAACACACGGCCGGAGTCAAAGGAGTGATGTTGCCATTGGCCCGAACCCCGCCCATTATGCAAGTGCAGAGTATCTGTCTTCTCAACTTGCGCTTGGAATAGTAATAGATTTCCTCTTTGCCCTTGACAGCTTGTAGAAAAGCTGGCTGGATGGAGTAAAGCTAGAGTCTATCCAATACGGTAGATCTAACTTGCTGAAATTGGCCAGCATCTTGGACTTAGAGCCCTAAGTTATTTCATTTTTCATGTAAAGTGGCCTCGGACTAGAATGCAGTTAGAAATCGACACTCGTATCTATACTCCATCCCAACGGAGATAGATCACTTTCTTGGGATGGCGGAGGCCTGCTCGAAGGATGTATAACACGCCTGAGTAACAGTGAGAAGAGCTGTTCAGAGTCGCCCGCATTTTCATACGGTTGGTTTTGCTCGACAGTTAAGCAATATTCAAACCTGATTCCGGTGTAGGGAAGCAGCAAAGAGAGATTCGATAGGGGCTTTCTGGGCCATTTCGCAAAGAGCCTCATTCATGAAGGTGATTGTCTGGTGAAATTATACCTACGGAGTACTGTTGGTGAAAGTATGCCTGAAACAGGCTTACAACCAATCATGATTACTCTTATACACTACAAGTACAAGTTGTCTTCGAGGATATGACAAAAGAATAACAGGAAGAAGATTAAACACAGGACAATGTCTTAAGATGCTTACAAATGCATTAATTATATGCATGGGGAGAAGTAGTTCGATGTTCTGAACTCTTGTCATTGCAAGTTGCACCTATAAATTTGGTGGCAGGTGGGGCGCCAAGCGAACTCTGTGGAGGCATATCCCGTCTAGTTGGACTGCATGCCCAGTCTAGTGTGCCCGTCTAACTGGCATATGATAGTGGATTACTCCGTAAGACCCACTTTAAAGAAATTCGATAAGACCTTTCAAGATGCCTACCTTTAGCTATCGTCTTCAGCCATCTCAACTTCAAATCCTGTCGCGACACCAGCAAGAACAGCTTATTTCGAGATCAGAGACCACCATCCGTTATATCACAACCACTGCCGCTTCAGAATATTGGAGAACAAGAGAAGATGCCGCGAGCGAAAAGGTCCAAGCAGTACAAACGGCTGATGAGCCAATATGGTGAGAGACGAAGACCTCGGCAATAGCTACTATCTCTCGTGGATAACTAATCTGCTTTGCCTATAGAAATGAATTTCGGCTTCCGGGAACCTTACCAAGTATTGTGCGATAGCCAATTCTTAGAAGCAGCTATCCGAAGCAAGATGGATATTGATCACATACTAAAGGCGACGCTGCATGGCAGCACAAAATTATGTGCGCACAGTCTCTCCAGGGCCACAGCTCGATGCTAACTGAGCTACATAGTAATAACTCAGTGCTCTATGAGGTGGCTGTACGCCAGGAAAGACGAGCCTGGTATAGGTGCCGTCATTGAGTTCGCCAAGGAAAGGGCAGAACGACGGCGATGTGGACATCATCCATCTGACTATCCTCAGCCCCTCAGTATGATAACGCCGTTCTTTGTTTCTTCGAATCGGTTTGCGCCTGTCCGCTCTTGGAACACAAAATGTCGAGTTCGAACAAACTGACTAATCTCTTGTTTCGAATAGACGAAATCGAATGTCTTCATTCTGTAGTTGACCCTAGCAAGAATGGAGTCAACAAACATCGCTATGTATGCGCCATAAACGACGACGAAGTCCGATCTTCATTACGGAACGGTATCCAGGTTGTACCACTGCTATATATCCGGCGCTCAGTCTTGATCATGGAACCAGCATCCTCGACAACGACAAAAGCGCGCTCTCGAGATGAGAAGGCGAAATTTACTGCAGAGCTCAAGTCGCCAGGGGTGAAGAGAAAGAGACAGCAAGAGACAGACGAGGACGGTGACAATGGTGCGAAAGAACAGGCCGAGACTACCAAGCCCAAGAAGAAGAAAACATACGGCCCCAAGGAACCAAATCCATTGTCGGTTAAGAAGAAGAAAAGGGACGATAAGACACAGCCCATGGAGCAAATTCTGGAAAATTCGACTCAGGCGCCTGGCCCATCAGAAGCGGAGCCGAATAGCAACATAGTTCAAATCAGTACTGAAGAAGCACCAGCGCGCAAGCGGCGGCGCAAACACAAGTCAAAGGCAGCCATTGGGGCTGGTACGAATGAGGATCTTGAGATGGGGACCTTAAGTGGCGAAGAATGAGGCCAGCCTGTCTATCTCAGGTTTTCAGTATTGGCATGATAAGAAAGCATTTACATGGCGTTTCTGGGAATGATACCACAACCGATACAAATCACATTTGAGTGCCTATTGTAACAGGCGCTCGCGTCTCCAACGGAGTGCAGTACTTCGTAGGCTAGGGAATAGCGTGCACGAGGCTCATGTATGATGCGTGATTCCCCAATAGCTACATACGCATAGGTACACATGTAGGTTTTTTCTTTTCTTATTGACCGCCCATGGATATACGCTGTGTACAATACGGGCTAGTAGACCATGTGCATGTAGGTATATACTAGGTACAAGTTTAATGGGTGTGATCTATGAAACACTGCAACCTCAGATGACTCTTCGTAGTCCGTATGGTTGAGAGAAAAGTCTACATATGGAACCGAACGCATGTGATGGCAAAATCCGCTGAGCAAGAACAACGGCATTGGTGAATCGGTCTGCGATAGCCAGCATCCCCTCAAAGGCTAAGGCATGTAGGTACCTATCCGTAAGCCACGACCTTGCCCACTACACCCTAGTGTCGTCATTAGTACCCTGTACTTTCCATTTCTGTCTAGCCCACCTCGTACGAAGTACCTAAACCCATTACTGACATCAAGGTGGAGACGAACAAGCGATAGATGTAACCTCTGATCCTGAGCATGTCCCAGGCCGACAACTCCCTTTCTAAGAGTCAATTCCCGGAGCCCTTTCTCGAGCCAAACAAGGATCACCCACATGCACAGCAGACAGAAGCATCCATGGCGGCCGCTGGTGTCCCTGAATTTGACGATTTCGGCTTGCCCATTCGAAAATACATAACCCCAGTGGATAACCAGGACGAGCGCGATCGCGATGGTCCTGGAACTGCCACACCCCAGCCGACTGAGGCCCAGGCCCCAGCTGCCGTCAAGGAGTCGGGTCTAAGTCAGAACGAGGATTCCCAGGCTAAAGGCTCCGAAACACCAAAAGTGGGAGCAGATAGAAACCCGGAAGAGAAGTCGCCGATATCGCCGTCGACGAGTGCCGCCGCCGAAACAACCGAACCGAGCACATCGAACAATAAAAACGATGAAAAGGAGGTTATTGCAGAAACTTCAGAAATCAAGCAGCCTCCAGTTCCCAATTCCGAGCACAAGGATCCAGTTGCCGAGACCACTTCGCGTCGAAACACTTTGAGCAAAGATGTCAATGCTATATCAGGGCCGTCAATCCAGGAGATACAAGCAAGTAGGAAGGCAGTGGAAGAAGCGAAGGCTCGCGCAAATCATAGACGGGAGATGAGCGCAGCAAGCGCAAGCAATGCCCCTGAAGCCTCGGAGTTTTCCCACCAACAGCTCACTGCTCCGAAAGAAAAAGAGGGTGACGATACAGACGGCGGATGGCAAACCATGCCGGCATATGCACCCTACGATATATATGACGATGACAACAAACTTGTAGCGAAGGAGCACAATCCGGACGAAGACGAGAGTTACGGATATGCCGGGCTAGGCGGCGCGGGTAAAGGGTATACCCGAGTCATAGAAGACGAGGATGCTCAGTCTGAGACGAGTATGGATGACAATACACGATACCTCTTTAATCACGTCAAGTCCACAAGCATGACAGAAATGGATGAAGAGCAGCAACGAGATGCTGTGTCCCAACTGCAAGCAACCAAAGATTTACTCACCGAAGGGCAGAGAATAGCCTATGTTGGCATTACTCGCTTGGAATTGGCCGAGATGGTAAAGAGTGCGGAAAGCTTACAACGTATCAAAGTAGCCAAGAAGGATGTGCAGTTGGCCGTTGAAGTCATGAAAATGTGGTCACAAAAGATTATGGTTCGCCTCTACGCACATATGGATATTAGCTCTGCTGAGCAAGTTATGATAGAACAACTGTCCGACCATGGCGTTCAACCTGCAGATCTTACGTCTATCCTAATGCAGAATGCTACAGTCAAGAACCCCATGGCAGAAACTGCCAACACTTCGGCACCTAAACTTTCACGCAAAAATAGCCCCAGGCCGTCTGTCTCCAGCGATGCCAGCCAGGAGACACCAGCAGAGCCGCCACCGCCTTACGAAAGTCACGAAGGTGAAGAGATGCCAGAAGTCAAGACTCCTTCGCAACTACCTGGAACCGACAAGATTGATATAGACATACGGTGGACGGTGCTCTGTGATCTGTTCCTGGTTTTAATAGCTGACGGAATATATGACGCACGATCGAGAGTACTTCTAGAGCGGGTGGGCAGCGACTTGGAAGTACCTTGGATGGACATCTGTAGGTTCGAGAAGCGGGTAACAGATGCCTTGGAAATGCAGCAACAGAGTGAGCAGGAGAATTGGAATGAAGAAGAACACCTCGAAAACCGGAGGAAGCTGGCTCTAAGGAAGCGCTATATAATGATGGGGCTAGCAACAGTCGGCGGTGGTCTCGTCATCGGGCTTTCTGCAGGCTTATTGGCACCTCTCATTGGCGCCGGTCTAGCAGCTGGATTCACAACAATCGGTGTCGGAGGAACTAGTTCCTTTTTAGCAGGAGCTGGAGGAGCAGCTATCATCACATCTGGCGCCGCTGCCTCTGGAAGCTTCATGGGTGGCAAGGCTGCCAGCCGCAGGACGGGTGCTGTGAAGACCTTTGAGTATCGGCCGCTCAACAATAACAAGCGGGTCAATCTCATTATCACGATATCCGGGTGGCTGACAAGTAAGGTTGATGACGTTCGCTTGCCATTCAGTACAGTGGATCCGGTCATGGGTGACTTATATTCGATTTTATGGGAGCCGGAACTATTGACGAGTATGGGTGATACAATTAACATTCTAGCAACTGAAGTGAGTCATACATCTTCAATCCGAAGAGAAATTTAAGCTTACTCTATTAGGCTCTTACCCAAGGTCTTCAGCAAGTGCTCGGCAGCACGATCCTGATCAGCTTGATGGCTGCCCTTCAATTGCCAGTTGTGCTATCAAAGCTCGCATACTTGATTGATAATCCATGGGCGGTATCTCTAGATCGAGCATGGGCTGCCGGACTCATCCTCGCGGATTCCCTAATAGACAGGAATTTAGGAACACGTCCTATCACTCTCGTAGGTTACTCCCTTGGTTCCCGTGTCATCTTCGCCTGTCTCCTCGAGCTAGCTCGAAAAGGTGCACATGGACTTGTCCAAAATGTCTACCTCTTCGGAGCGCCCATCGTTGTGAAGAAAGAGGAGTTTATGAAAGCCAGGCTTGTTGTTGCTGGCCGATTCGTCAATGGATACAACCAGAATGACTGGATTCTGGGCTACCTTTTCCGCTTGACTAACGGTGGTATTCGGCGGGTGGCGGGACTCGCAACCGTGGACGAAATTCCTGAAATAGAAAATTTTGACTGCACAAAATTAGTCGCCGGTCATATGCAATACCGAACTGCCATGCCCCGCCTTCTACGCGAATGCGGCTGGATGGTCGAGAGCGATGAATTTGGAGAAATTGAGGATCCCGATCCGGAACGTCACCGAGAACGACAAATTGAACTCATTAATGAGATTGAAGAAGCCCGCAAAGAATTAGAGAAAGAAGGGCAATCAAAGAAAGGAAAGGGTGCCTGGGGCATATTCGGCCGTAAGAAGAAAGCTGAACGCCAAGACTGGGAAATCTACCAAGAGAATAAAGGGGTAGACGAGTCTCAAGCTAAGGAAATGGGTAGCAGTAACAATGGTGTGCTATTTGATGTTGACGCTATGCGCGCCGAGCTGGCACGTGGTGGTGAGGAGCTACCGATCAAAGAATTGTCCTCCACATTACCGCCGATGAAGCTCGATATATCACCATCTACCCAATCAAGCTCACGGGACATGCAACGCGAAACGAAGAGCGTTGATGGGACACCAACATTACGATCAGGGCGATTTGACAGACACCGCTTCGAGCATGAGGAAAACGATATTCAGATGACATTTGACACGACTGAGAGAAGGGACTCGCCTTCCCCTCCCCCTCCTCCTATAAAGGATAATACGATTACACAAGGCACTACGCGTCCAGGCATGATGACATCTCACACAACGCCGAATTTGGCCCTTGACGACCCATGGGCAGATGATGATGAAGATTTTGGCAAGGAAAAGGAAATCTCGATGACATTTGCGTAACGAGGCCCCAGCTCCTTGCCAGCATTCTTCGAGCCTACTCCAGAAGACCAACTCGATACAAAGTACAGGTAGTTACCTAGAGCTTCAGAGTAGGACGTTGCACGCACCGTTTTTCACATTGTAAGACCGGCCGGGCACACGAGCACGGACTGGTCCAGCATGCACACCAATTAAATTCATTCGCCCGTTAACAAGTCTTGTTTTTCATGATGACCCAGGTCCGCACGGTGTAATTGTACTATGGTGAATCAAATAGAGAGGAGTTTGTTAGCAAATGTGCAATCACTGTCACGATGAGAACTGTTTGGGGTTCAGCTTCCGGGACGAGGAGGGCTAGTGTGCGGACCATCGCTTTCTCTGGGCACAGACTTCTACTATGTCTTGAAATTGTGGTATACCTACTATCTCTAGAAGGGCTTTCGGGTTCTACCCAATGTCTGGCACAGAAGGTTGTTTGTTTTATCTACTGTAGATGGGTAATTGAAGATTGTTGAAGGCATTAGTGTAGTATAAATATAGGTATGGTCTAAGTTAGCATAATTGCTAATGGTGGTGCTAACCATTGCTGGGCAACTAGCAGAAATCCTCGACACTGTCCAGAATGACATATCACTTAACGTAAGACCAGATGGTCTTCCCAGTGCCCTGTACGAATCGTAAGACCTAACCAAACTCAGCCGTTATTGGATACAAACGAAACTACCAATGCCGTGTCTGATCACTAGATAAAACGCATACTGGTATTCACAGCGGCTCCGTGCTACATGGGGTGGTCGCTACTTACATCTACAGAATTCACGCTACAACCGGTTATGCAATGGGAATCCTGATCCTTCCTTCCGTCTTACATACAGTCCACCACAGCAGCAAGCCAATTATCACCGAAGCGTAATTCAGACAATCGGGCTTAGCCTGTTCGATATATTGTTCTCGGTGCATCTCACCCACTCATTTACTTCGTATGGCTACCTACTTAGTAATATCGACGACAGGTCGGTATGGGCGTTGAACCAGAAAGATAAAGCACTCGATGTTCCTCTGGACCCTCGAACTTCGCCATCATTGTTCGTCCAAGCAGCCCCCTTGTTTCTGGTATAAAGTATGCATCATACGATTTATTACCTGCTGTACAACTTGGGGGTGGGTGAATGCTACCTACGAGTCGTCACGCAACAGGGCTGAGGTTCGTCGCCCCCAAAAGCGTTCCGCCAGCGGAATGGGGCCCTAGACTATAATTGGCATGCAGGATCCAGACCCCATGTTGCTGCTCATGCCGTGATAGGTATATATGCAAGCCCCTCAGTCTCCTTTTCTGGCACCAGCGAGACGCGGTTCAGCCCGGGGCAAGGTTGTCGTGGGGCCAATGGCGGCCTATTCGCACATAGGCGAGTCGACTATTGCATCAATGGGCAACATCGTTCCTCTCTCTCGTCATCGCCTGCAGTACTCCGTAAGACAAACGGTGCCAGCGATTAGCCCACGAGGCAGCATGTTCCTGTGGATGGACTCCCGTTGCAATACAACGAAGTAGGTATCATCAAAAGCCTGCGCCGTGATGCACCAAGTAGCTGGCCCTTTGGGTCCGATGGCACCATCCGCTACACTAATAGCTCACTCATCCAAAGACTTTTGTGCATTACGCATAGGAGCATGGTTTTTTGCCTAGCGTACGGGGAAAAGGATTGGCTTACGAAACGAGCGAACATCCCGTCTGATCTGATCAAACAGAGGATCTTCTGGGCTTGAGTATCGAATACTGACTATACTATATCCCAGACACTGTAACCACGTTTAGCTGCAGGCTTATACACTGCAATTGCCCACTACGGGAATGATGAAATCGTCCGAATCTCTGCATCGCAGGAGAAGGCTGCGCAGGTCTGTCGCTGTCCAGTCACGGCTGAGGCGATGAGCGCTAGGAATATATTATACCTATTCCATTCACGCACACTATGCAGGACCATGCGTAGGTAGGTAATAGAAGCCTGCTGCTTGCTGCTTGCTACGTAGCTATTTGCTGCTACTGTATAATCCGTAGTACAGTTGTACAGTACATAGGTACTGCTTGGCTGACAACGCTCATCATTCCTCCACTAGGCCCAACAAGAAACACAGCCTGTCTTACTTGGGACCGTGGCTGGCGCATATCCTGTGACAGTCGACTTTTCGACCCCAGATCAGAGCCGGCCTGTCAGTGGTGGTGGTAATAGTGTAGTCGCACACGGCTCAGCTTAAGCCACTTGAACGCACGCTTACCCTGAACCCTGACCGTTCTTTTGATTTTCTCACGCCTCTTCTGCTCCGCTCTCTCTCTCGTGTATTCTTCTCTTACGAGCCTAGTGCTGCTCTCTTACTCCCGCGTCATATTTTTGTAGATTCTTCTCATCGGCGCAGGAGACATAACAACACAACCGACCAACAGCTGTTTGCTTCCACTCGAGCCAAGTCGAGGGGATCGTCATCGCAGCGCCCCGGAGCGCCGGGTAGTTGCTGAGAGAGCTTGGTGCGTGTTTGATTGCAAATGAACGCCGTGGTCGAGGCGGCGCACCGGCTTCGTGCTGCATATCACGACAATGCTTCCTCGCAGGGCCAGGATACCTGGTCTACTGGCTCAGTTGGGAGGCGTCCTCGCGACTGTAGATCTTCCTGGTCAATACACAGATCCAAATTCGATATTAAACATCACCGTTGTGAATCCTACGGTTCAGCCAGGCGAAGATACAATATTAACCATCGACAACCCTGAAGGTATCACAATAAATAGAATTGAGTTGAAAAAGAACAGCCTCATACACAATGACTCTAGCTCCGACAGCTTGATTGCCTATATAGAGCCATCTCGATCATTAGGAATGTTGGTGCGCAGTAACGAACTGATGGAACCCAAGTTCAAGGATGGTCAGGACATTTTGCACTGTAAGATCCGCCTCATACCACACCAAATAGACTTGCTAATGAGATTTCTAAAGGGGACAGCGATCATGAAAACATCACCGTCAACAATGTCTTTACAACCCCCGGGCATTTTGTTGTGGACAATCCCTCCCAAATGAACTGGTGGTCGACTTTCATTTCAGCAGTGTTGTACATAGAAGTTACATGGGGAAATACGAGTGTGACGGGGCAAAGTGTCAGCGACTTATTCCTGCTTTACAAAGAGCCTACCGATCAGGACGAGGCTAAAGATATCCTGGATAAAAATTCTATGTATTCGAGGACAGGAACGGTCGTTAACATGCTGACTCCTATCAACCCGCCAGCCTTTCAACCATCGGTATCTCCCACTCTGGTGACGACGAGCTCGCCCGAGAACACCATCGGGCCCCAGTCTCCTACCATAACTCAATCTCAGTCTCAGCCTCTCGCCACAAGCGAAAGCGAGCCAGCCAGGAATGGCCTCAGTAGAGACGGCATCATTGGTGTCGCCGTGGGCGTCAGCGTAGGCGGGATCCTGATCCTCAGCGCCCTTGTGTGGTTTCTGTGCCTCCGCCGACGGCGCAGGACTCCGCCGCGGCATGGGATGTCAGACTATGACTCGGACGGCGTTGCCCACGTCGTGCTGCCGGACAAGGAGATCCCTGTGCTTCTAACGACATCATCGCGGCGTTCGAGGTACGGCGGCGGCGGGGAGGGGCGGCAGAGCACGGACCGGGAGCAGTTGTACGCGCCGTATACGGATCGCTCCACGGCCACCACACCCACGCCTACGCCGAACCTCGTACCGCCAGGACACCACCGCCGGCTAGACAGCGCGGGCCCGGTCGTAGAGGATGACGACGACCACGACGACAATGATGCGGCTGCGGCTGCCGCCATCGCGGCACAACAACCGCCGAGGCCTGGAACAAGCCAGACCGACCTCTCTTCCTCCTGGGCCCGGGAAATACCGCGGACACCAACGCCCCTCATCGCCGCGCGCTACGCCCATCTTATCGATGAAAATATGTCGGACGCCGAGATCCGCCGCGTCGAGGAAGAGGAGCGTCAGCTCGATGCGGCTATCGAAAACGCGGGTCGCGGCAAAGCCATATAAATTAAAAATGAACGAAATAGCGTTCATAATCATACTTATACTTTCATGAGGTGTTCTGCGTTGAGAGCGTTTGCGGTATATTCATCAAGGGGACTTTAAATGGGCAGCGATTCCCTTCCCTTTGAGCGTTCGTTCTGGTGTGGAGTTTTTGAATCAGGAGTAGGTTTGGAAATGGCGTTGGAATTGAGATGATGAGAGAAAGGAGCGAGCCGTGGTAGATTCATGGCGCAGTGGGCTCTGATGTGCTGTGCTCCTAGGGTAGCGGCAGCAAATAAATGAAAAAATAATAACATGTCTTCGACATTACGTCCTTGGACGGATTCTTGTCAGTCTGGTCTCTGTTTCGTGCTAGAATATCATGGGCAGCGGCCTTGGTTGTGGTCTGCTTGGGAAACATATATACGCTCCGCGAAATTGTTCTTAACGAAGAGCCTGCGGCCGATGAGTTAGGACTTAGTAGTAGACGAAATAGTCCCCAAAACTTCAACACGAGATCGTAAAGAATTTGTTGGTTCATATTGATACAAGTAATGATAGCTAACTCCCTAAACCCTACACAGGTCCATTTTGCCCAATGGACCGCGGCGTACTCGTAATTCAATGCAAAAAAGCCTTACCAAAGCAGGCATTTCAACTTTTCCTCCTTCAGGCTTGGGACAGATAAACATAAAACGATTGATCTTAGCGTCCAAATGTAAACAGGCGTCCAACCATGTTGCTCGCGAGGCTGCCGGCGATATTTCCAGAGTATAGGGCGCTGCCTGCGATGTTCGACGCCTGACTGAACTTGTCGCAGCGGGAGAAAGCGAGGGTGTTCGTGATGGTGAGGGCGAGGGCAATGGCTATAGTTTAGATACGAGATTTGATCAGCAGAGTGCCTCAGATATATAGAAAGCATAGAAGATGAAAACCGATAGCTTCCCCCTATCCCTTCTCGTAGTATATATCTTGCCACCAGCCCCCAAAGCCAGAACCAACACCAGAATCAGAACCAGGACAAAGACAGGAGCAACTCACCGACAAGCGGCAGCCAGATGAACTTGAAGCGCACAATAGCCAATATGGCGAGGGCGACCCAGAGGACGGGCTGGGAGTAGAGGGCGAGCCAGAAGAAGCGCGAGTCGGTGGCGTTGACGACCTTGGTGCCGGGCTCGCTGCTCTCGAAGACCCACTGGCTGTCGCCCGTGGACGCGTCGACCTCGTTCCACCACCGCAGGCCCACGAGTCGCCTCCCGGCAATGTTCTTGAGGTAGTAGAAGTCCGCCGCCAGCAGCAGGATCGTGATTATGAAGATCAAAACCATGCTGTCGATCAGAAGGACCCCGAAGAGGTACACGAGGAGGGAAGCTATAAGATCGAGGGGCGCGAGGCAGTTGGTTAGCGAGGTTTACTTTACATCTCTTCTTGTCTGCTGTGGAGGTGGAGTGGGCGCTGGCTAGCTGGCTGGATGGATGGACGGATAGACGGTTTCTCTTACAGACGCGGAATGCGAGGAACGTGAGCAGCGTTATGGGATGCGAGCTCAGTCGCCAGCTCAGGGAGCCAGCGGGCGGCTGTGGTTGTTCCATTGGGAACGGGTTTCGCGATCGTCGTCGGCTCGCAGGTATAAGTGCTTGTGCGCGAGGGTTTGCGACAGGTTGGAAGGTATCATGAATTCGGATGCCTGCGCAGGTACGTAAGGTCGGGAGAGATAGGTATCCACAATGAGATGGGAGAGCTGTCCATTATCGGATATTGCAAAGTATTTTCTACATGCATATCAACTCCAAGCCATTTTCGCATATAAAGATAAGACAGAGTTTATATTGCATAAATTTGTTCCGTATCAATCCCCTTAATTCCAGTTTCATCTTCCCTTCAGTACGGGTACGCCCTCACTTCATCTTCACGGTTCAGATCCAAACCTCTTGCAACCTGCTCCTCATGCTTCTGGTCCAAAAACTCTAGTAAAACATCTGCATATCGCTCCTTGCCCTTATACCGGCTCACATCATCGCCCCAGCTTCTCACAGCACTAGCCAGCCTGCCCGGCACGTAATCCTCCTCAGCTACCTCTCTAACCTTATGAAAGTACGTGCGGATGGTGAACACGATACCGCCGCTCTTCGGCAAGCGCCAGAGCGTCTGTCTCTCGGAGCGGAAATAGTGGTGATCGATAGCCCGGCCCTTCTCAGCCGTGTACCAGCCCACATGGCTGTTGACGTCCGAGTCCTCGGGGCCGACGCTCCACGACCAGCCGAGGTCGTCGTCGACCTGGAAGAAGTAGTTGTGGCGGCCGACCATCTCCTCGGGCTTGAGCCGCCGGAACAGGTTCATCATGCCCTTCTCCAGCTTCTCCCGGAACTGCGGCACGTCGCCCGACGTGTGGATCTCCGACAGCGGCATCCCGAACTTGTCCGTCAGCCGCCAGAACCCCGGCAGCACGATGCAGCCCGCCAGCAGGTAGTATTGCCCGTCTGCTCTCTCCATCATGATGGCTAGGTCGTCTTGCACCAGCCGCGCGCACATCTGCATCGGGTCTTCGGCCAGTGGCCGAGCCGTGATGTCAAAGCTCTCGCCAGACCACAGGTTATCCAGACCGACCTTTGTACGCTTGTATAGCGAAGGATAGCGTGCCGGTAGGTAATCCGTGAGTTCCTCTAACAGCTCAACTGCGGCTGGGTATGCCTCGGGCGCAGTCTTGCATAATTTGTCTCCGCGCTCCGCGATTCTCCGAGTCTTGTCGGCGTGGAAGCGCGGGAAGTGATTGTCCAGCTCGATCCAATCCTCGTGCTTCACGGTCTTTAAGCCCATCGTTACATTGTATCGGGGCCCGTAGCGAAACGGCCGATAAGGAAGTGGTTTCGTATCTTCCACCGACCAGTCCGGATACGGTTCTGGTGCCGGCATGCGGAAGTCTGATGGTGTCCATTTCCCGAGTTCTCGGGGCTGCCCTTTCTCCAGCCGAGGCGTTGTAGGTGTCGGTGGTCGCGTGGCGTGGGCTTCTGACTTCCGCCCTCGAAAGATTAACGCTACTAGACATCCTATGGCCAGAAGCGCAAGTAATAATGCAGAAGATTGAGTTATATGCCCGCTCGATGAAAGTGATCTCCAAGACGTCTTCACAACAGATGCGCAGTGCCGTCCGGCCGTTATGGCTCTATTATAGACCTCTTCAGCCCGGGCCGACCGCCACGTGAAAGGCTTATCCATGGCCGCACAAGCTAATGTCTCGTGCTCATAAGATCTTTAAATTCCAATACTTTTCCTCTTGTCAATATTGGGCAGAAAGTGAGGGTACACCAAAACTGAATCATGAGCAAGTCCGGGTCCAGTCAAGATGAGGGGCAATAAATGATGATTGGGCACCCGGCTCCTTTAGGCCATCGTGGAACCCCCGTTGTCGGACTTGGGAATAATCCCACTTGACCTGATACTCTGACGTCTTTGCAAATCGCAAGTTAGGTATGACATACAACAGACACCTTAGCTCATAAGAACTCTTGAGAGATATTCCAGGTTCTACGATCGACAATAGTCTGATTTAACACCGTTGAGCATACAAAGAAAGCACCCGGCCTACAGTCCGTTGTCGGCTGCGTATCCCCGCATATCATGACTTAAACGGCGTTTGATTGAAGCACGACCAGCGTGTTATCAGCAAGCTGCATAAAACGAGCCCGCTACTATAGGTCGAGCGTTGATTGTGTGATGCATCTATCTCGATGTGCTAGTCTGGAGATAAGGCAGGTTCACCGTATGCGAGATCTCTCGTTGATGTTCGGCAATCTATGCCAAGCCACCATCTAACCTAGACATGGAGGACCACATACGGCCGCTAGATACGGAGTACCATACCGGTATATTATCTAGATTCCGAGGCTGCTCATTTCTTATGTGTACTCCGTACTACATGTCTTAATCATTTTACGCACGAAGTCATTGAACATATCAGCCCGGTGAATTCAAGTTAGGCCAGGTAGACGATAAGTGCCGATGAGTGCCGGCTTCTGGAAACATCACCGCGAACTATCAGTATGGACCGCAATGACGAATGAAATGCATATCGAGACTTGAGTCTCCAGCCAATATTCCCTAGTCGTCGTTTCCACATCTCCCCGAGAATTTCTTTTGATATATCTCATGGTCCTTGGTCCCATCTATCTTCTACTCTGGTCCCAATCCTCAGCACTTTGCGCCTGCCACGATGACGTTCCAGCCGTCTGGGGCGAAGGCTTGGCCCTGCACCGAATCTATCGGGAAATCTGTAGCGAAAAATCAGGAGTTCGTTAATCAATTAGTAACAAGAGTGTCTCAAAAAGAAAATTCAAATCAAGCCCGTCCAGGGGTAGGCATAAGCATAGGCATTCATTCTGAATACTCACGTCCATGCGCATAGCAATCATAGATGATATCGGCGGCGCGGTCGCCGAAGGTGCTGCAGGGCACGGATTTCGGGTACGGGTTGTCGTTGCAGAACCAGATGCCCGACTGGTACGAGCAGCTGACGCGCGAGCAGTTGCCGGGACCCGGACCAATGGTGCAGTTCCCGTGGATCTTGTGCAGGTAGTTGATCCCCTGCCGGATGTGGTACACGGACGCGAACGCCGGGTTCGCGCCCACGTGGCAGGATACCCCGTCGCTGTTGCCGTTGCCGCTGCTGCTGCTGCTAGTATCGTTATCATTGTCTGCTGCTGTCGCGAGGCTTGCCTCCGTCTCCGACTCCGTCTCCGGCTCGAGCGACCAGGTGAAGGAGGGGTTTCGCTGGCGGATCTGCGACTCGATGGCTTGCAAGTTCTAATCAGAGTGAGCATGTTAGTAGGTAACGAGTCCTGTGGCTTGAAAAGGGGAGCTATGACGGTACGGTGGGATGCGTACTGGTCCCCAGAATGACATGATCTTGCCGTTCTCTTCAATCTGGCCGGTCCACATGATGTCTCTTTCGTGAAAGTCGCCGGTATGCCCGTTGGGATCATGCTCGAGTTTAGAAAGCCCTGCCACCAAGCCGAGAAGGCATAGCAGGAGCAGGGCCACGAGCTTTGAGGCCATGGCTGACGAAGATGTCTTGGATGTTGATATTCGTGGTAATTGAGACTTGGGGGCGTATGTGTATATGTGGATTTGAGGGGCTTGGAATGATAGACTCTCTGGGGATTCTATTATTGTTGCCAGTACCTACCTAGGTAGGTAGGTAGCCGCGGTTGAAAGCAACATGGAAGTTGTAAGCCGACGGCGCCTGCCGAGCCTTCACCGAGGCGGTTCCAACGTCGGGGCATTGCATATTGCCGGGACGGTGCGGCCGAGTCGCTCCTTCTGCGGTATGCACGAAGGATGTGGCCTTGTCCTCCAAATAATGTGCGCCTCTGCTGCGGCATGACGATGTTGGGCAGACGAAGAATATATCGGTAGCATATATATGATGTTGACAAACTGTTGTGTTGCCCTCGTATAAAGGGGAAGAGCCCAGCTTATCAAGACTCGACACTACGTGCTGTCTCTCATCGTCAATATTTTAAGAAACTGCCGCTCTTTCTCTACAAACCAGGGACAATATTAAGGGCACACAAACCCTTAAGGGCACACAAATCCTTGGATCTAGTCACAATTCACAAATGCATGTCAGTGATACTGAGTTGACGGATGTGTGTATTAATTAGGTGGTGCAATGCAGTAACACTGCTCTGAGAATTTTGTGGTCAATTAGTGCTGTACGGCTCTCATCTAGCCTAGGATCTCTTCATCATAGGTCAAATCTCCCATCCACAGAATAGTCCCCCATGAGATACCCTCTGCTCACAAGATCTCCTCATCTTCCACCTAGCAAGCATCATCGTGAATCATAACCGACCAATTGTCTCCGTCGAAGAGCTCTCCCTTGGTGGACTGCTTAGTGTCGTAGCAGAAATTCGCGATCTTCTCCGCATACTTGCCGAGGCGGGCGCAGGTGGCGATGGCCTGGTGGTCTTCGTTGTAATTGCAGATGAAGATCGCAGAGCGCCCTGAGCAGGCGAAGCGGTTGCACTTGGGCGGCTGGCCGGCGGCCATGGGTTCGGCAATGCAGAAACCGGGCATGTTCGTGAGCTGGACGATGGCCGAGAGGGCGTCGTTGTAGTTGGCGACGGGGAAGTCGAGTTCGTCGCAGATCAGGCGGTACTCACTTCGCTGCTCGATGCGGGAGTAGGTGTGTTCCACGGCAGGTTCAGGCAGCGCGAGGTCAGGTGCGGCAGCATTGAGCTGGACAAGGATCTCGTCGAGCGAGCGGCCGGTGAGTGTGACGTTCGGCCCGTTCTCGGTGAGGTTGCCGATCCAGGTGATGTTTGCTGGGACGAGTCCCTCAGGGGCAGTGATGGGGGTATTGAGACCACCCCCCTCCTGAGCTGCGAGGACGGTGATAGGACACAGGGCCCAGAGGAGGGTGAGCATGAGTGGGATTAAGGACAACATGATGCTGTATGATAATTAATTGAAGTTTTTTTTTGTATGATGATTGAAGGCTTTTTTGACTTGGATGTTGGTGTATGTGTGAAGTTTTGGATTGATTAGTGGTTTGGCTTATGCAACTTTGCGAGAATCTTTTTTGAAGAGTTGAAGAGACTTTAAGAAAGGTGGTAAGGAAAGAGATTAGATAGCTTCAGTAAATTATTGAGAAGGAGCTTGAGGAACTTATCTACTAGAAGGCACTGAATAAGATAAGTTGGTGACTGCTAAAATTGTTTGTAAATTCAGGCCAATAACGAGGAGGCTGTTGGTCCGTTTATCAAACCTCCTAGTATAGTGTGTATAAGAACACGAGGATCACTCAAGGCAGTTACTTGATCATGGACCATGACTAACACTATATTGGCTATTGCTACATGAGTGCTCTTTCCTCTTATGAAAGGGACCGTGAGATCCAAGTGATCCTATTAAGCTCTTTCTATTAGGATGCTGTTGGGTCTGTTGAGAAGTTCTTCTTGGCTTACAAGAAGGACATTACTATCAGCAGACACATGGGCCAATTCTCTTAATACACTGCTCCAGCTTTATATCGACCTAGGCGGACATTAGACAAGCCGCTTATCTGGCTAAGGGACAGGTGCAAGTAATGATAGCCGAGGTATCGTTGAAGAGAAGGTAGGTAAAGATTGTATAAAGACCACTGGGAGAGTAGTGCCTTCCCTTGCCTCAGAGCAAACACACATCAAGTGGGGCACACCTCGGGAAGATTCGTCTTGTATAGCTTCCTACATACAAACTGATTGTGTTCCATTGGTGACATAAAAGTCGATCTTTCCGTTCATAAGTTTGCTGTTAAGAGAGTAGGTAGTGAAAAGGGGGTTTGTAGCTCTTCGCCTAGGGGTATCCGTACTTAGTCACTTGTTTGCAGCTCGACACAAATTACTTCTGCAGCCCCCAATTCTTGCGTAGGAATAAGCATGGCTAGCCTTGTGAAACCATGACAACTCCACGTTGTATCTGTCTCGGCAGTTGTTTCCTTGATATACCAGCTGAGACAACTGTGCCGCAGGGATACATATGGAGGCTGTAATCCATAATCAACAACAGTTCATCTGGGCCTCATGTATTGTTAGCAAGGTAAGTATAACTCTCCAGAGCACACGAACATAGAGAGAGGTCATTCAGTTGAGCCATTACTTGAAATGAACTGTCTGGTCTATGAGTCATCCCTTCCCTCTATCATTAACCTTCCCTTGTGCCACGCCCCACTACCTATCAGGTAGACCCAATTGCTACATAGTCTATGAACTACACTGTTGGCAGGGACTATGCGTCTCACAAAAAGTTTTTTTCCTCAAAGAATTCCTGTTACACCGTAACTATATACATTGTCATCGTAGCTGCTAGGTTTGCCCGGACCTACAGCCTTGGAACGCCTGAAAATCAATGGTGGGTGCATGAATTGGAAGTCAAACAATAGGAGGGAAGGAAGTTTTGGCAATGCGAAATCCCCATTATCCTACTGACAATGCGAAGTAGATAAGGTGGTGATACGAGATCTGACCGACGAATTGCCAACGAGCCAGAGTGCAATACTGCATCGAAACATTGGTTTGCGTATGAATTGCAAGATACTGCTGCGACTGACCAAAGTCCTAGGCAGGGAGGTTCCAGACGATCAAATCACAATCAGGAAACACCCATAACGCCACAGAAACAGATATTCATTAATCATTGGGTATCCGAAATGACTGATTCGATAAGAAAGCAAAGCGCATAACAAGTTTGAGGCATCTCACCGGCCCCTGAAAAGTTCTTCGTCCGAAGAAATCTCACCCGCGGTTGGGTTCTCAGGGGTTTCTTGTCTCACTGCGGCCACGCCGCCGGTGATACTGAGAGTCTTCGTATCACGGCTATGCACCACGAGCTCGTGGTACGGCCCGCTCTCTGTTGTACCATGCGTCCTATCCTTAGAAGTGCTGTCGAGGAGCGCGGGGATGTGTCTGAGGAGTGGTCGAAGCGCTGCTGCGGAGGCGGCGAGAATGGCTAGGCCAAGTTCGATATCGGCCCACAAGAGGAGATCAAAATGTAGTCCGTCTGCCGCCTGCCCTTTCGCGTACGGGAGGCGAACGATGATGACGAGTTTGACAATAGTCGCGCTGCTCGCACTATGGTGGGAAGGTCAGTTACTGTCATTGTGACACTCAACCGCTGTGAGTGGCTTACAAAATACCCAGTCCAAGTAGAAATATGGCGACGAGCTTAAGACGCGGTTTCATCTGCGAACCTCGGAGGAGCCATATCGGAAGCAGAGCATAGAAATAGTCGATGAAGATGTTGGAGATGGTACGGAAGTAGCCGACTTGTGTGCATCGTTCGCTTCCGGCCCAGTTACTCGAGCCGCCCGCAGCGCAAATAAACGACGCGAAGACCACGGTGATGACCGTCCAGATACCAACGACCACTATCGATCCGATGAGAATTATCCGTATACCCTTACCGACGGCGATGCGGAGGAGCACTAGGGCTACAGCCAACTTGACTAGGCCCGCCGAAATGTAGAGGGTTGTTTGGTTTCCATAAGTGTACTTCAGAAAAGGCCGGTCAGACAACTAACGGCACCGGCCGAATGGTGGAGTGATGGACAGCATACCATAGTCGCCTTCTTTTTGTCATACCAAGGCTGCACATCGTCGGCGGCATATCCATAACTATTCGGGGCCACAAGTTAGGCATCATTGCGAATGGTCGGGACGGGAATCGCTCTTGGCAGATTTTCGGGCCCGCGAATGATCGTCGGTTATGTAAAACCCAAGACTTCGTCGGAGCGGGGAATAGTGTAAGTGAATGACTAGATACGTACTGCATAGCGGTGAAGCCAAGGGCCAGAGAGATCACGAAACCGACCTATTTAGCACTGTATTAGATGATATTCAAAACAGAACACCATGGGAGAGTCTAGCTTACATATGTCAGGCATAAAACAAAGTCATCCCAGCCGAAGCCGCTGACAACTATCCTCGTCCGGACATAAACTCGAGCAAACACAATGACGCTGTTGATAACCAGGAAAAACACCGCCGCGGCGAACAGACTGTCATGATGGCTCCCCATTTCGTTGATCGAAGTTGAGGCCACTCTAATAAGCGATGTGTTGTTACTGGCGAGGCTACTCCATCTTACCAACGCTCGATGGTTAGAGAGAAGGGACAGTGCCAAGGTAAACACAAGATGGGATCGTATGTCCCAGGCGAGGTTTATGATTGCCAAAGAGAACCAGAAAGAGTCTAGGGACGAGAGGCCTGAGCCATGGACGCATGAAATACCTACCGTACCATAAGGCATAAGCAGGCAGAGTCTTAGTGGCGTTCTTAAAACAGTATCTCTCGGGCAAAGCTAACATCCTAACTCTGACATGATCTACCTGGATAGGTCCGATACGCACAGCACTTCTTAGTGCTTCGGGCAGCCGACGCCTCAATACCACATTGATCAGGCTTTCGCCCATTTTGGGCGGGAAGATCCTGTCTCTTCCAGAAGACCTGAGCCAGTGACCACTGCAGAACTGTCTCTAGTGGGCTGACCGCTTGTTACCAGTACAATTGAGGAAACGTCTCAGAGAACGAATGCAACTCTGCCCAAGAGCGAGGTGCGCAAGAGCACCGGTTTGACCGAGACCATCCACAACGGAATGCGCAATGTTACTCTGTAACATAGTGTCAAGCAGCCAAACGCAGGGCCGTCTTGTGCAAGGGTACCCCACAAGCCGAATGAGGTAGGTAAAAGGGTAGCGTAATTATTGAACAACCGATGCGACGCTGTGGTCGTGTATGTAATAATTTCCCAGTGGGCCTTCGCGTGGGAGCATGTATGTACGAGCACTGCAATGTAAGAAGATCGTGCAGGAGAACATCGCTGAGCGGAGCGTTACTGTAAGTTAAGCGAATGCATCTAGACTGGACCCGGCAGGGAGGTTCTATACGACAGCACCATACCAGATGCTGCATACGCTGCATACACATATCAAAATGCATTGTCTGTACTCCGTATCCCTGCACGAATGAAACCGACGGGGCGGACAGTTGAACATGGGCAGAGACATGGGCACTTACACTACATTATCGTCAACATTCGCCTTGTCTTAAACACCTCACTCACTCTGGACTTACACTACGATTCCGGCTTGGCCCTAGCTCGCTTATCTCCAATCCAATACCTAACTTGCTAAATATTTACCTAGGTTAGCGCACAAAGCCGCACTACACGGGCAAGAATCCCAGCTGGCTGAAATGCAAGTGATTGAAAAGAGCGCAAGGCCCCCGGGTCGGTGTCTCGCATGCGGCAAGCTTCTCATCGCTGCTACTAGCACCCGTCTTGGAGTTGTGCACGCTAAACACACTTACTTACACTACTTTAGCGTACTAAACCCTCCCGGTGTGTTAGTCTGTATGTCGCCTCTCCGTTCACTCGACGGCGTCGTGCCGGCTTCGTCCATCCCTCTCTCCCCAAGTGCGCTAAAGGATCGGTAGATAGTGGCCAAGTAAATTTAAGGAGGCGGGCAGGAAGGCGGGAAAAACGGGATTCTTGACGGGAGCACGGCACGAACGAACGAACGAACGAACGAACGAACATGGTACGCGCCGGCAGTCCGCACTGTAGAACTCGGGTTAGATAATACCGTATGCTAGCTAGCACGACATCGTCCTAATTCCCTATTACTGTACGAAGTAGATTGATGACTTAATTCCAAAAGTTCATTTTCCATATACGGTACTATCTCAGGGCATTTGAATAACAAATGTAAAATTAAAAGAAAGAGTGAGGTCAGACTGATTTCTCTTGATAATTGGGCGCATACTGGGAGATATATAAGTTCCGCGAAGTTATATGGATGTTGATGTGCCGCGCAAACAAGCGACCAAACGAACTAGAAAAAAACTACTCCGTAAAAGAAGAAGAGATCCTTCCGGAGCGGGTTAGATGCCCAGCCGGGCGGGTACCTACTAGCTTACCGTATACTTCGTACATAGTATAGGTGTGTCGATCGTAGTGCATCCAGCGAGATCCCCAAGTGAGTATAGTCACATTTTGTGGCTTCAAGCAACCCCGGACTCGTTCCGTTGTCCGTTGCGCCATGCGACCCGTTCGTGTTATACAAGGAATGCATCGCCGTTGAACCCGCTGGGTTGTGTGCTGAGCTGAGCTGAGCTGAGCTTTTGCATCCCCCTCCCCGCAGCCGAAACACGCCCACGCGCTCGCTCCGGATCTGGTCTTGGATCGTCTCTCGCCCAATACTTTTTATCATCTGGATCTGGATCATTGCTGGCCCGCGACACACACAAAGATGCATGTTCCCGTTTATGTGGCGACGCTCGCCGCAGCGCTGCTCGGCGGCGTGCCGGCGCAAGCCGGGCAGGCCGCATACCAGACGTACTATTCGCAATGGATGGCGTCGAGCATCATCGCCCGCGGCCAGGGCGTCATGACCGGCGAAGGCGGATCGTCCGAGGCCCTACAAGCCGGCTTTGTCCAGAAGGCCTTCACCGCACTGTCTGCCCGTTATCCCAAATCCGCCGCTACTTATGAGCAATACGTCCAGAAGAGCGCGTCGTCGACCATTCCCTTCTTATCCAATGCCAGCCAGGACGCTCTCACTTACCCCCTGGACCGGCTGTCTAACGGGAATGCGCTCTTGGCCCTTGCGCCGGCCAAGGGCGCGTCGGGGTATCGCACGGCGGCCAACGCGCTGCGCGACAGCATCACGCTGAACCGCCGCAACGACCAGGGCGGGCTCTGGTACTTCGTGTACCCGTACTGGAGCTACCTGGACGGGATGTACTCGCTGTGTCCGTTCTACACGCTCTACACGCTCACTACACCAGCAGCCAGCAGCCAGAGCGTCGCGGCTTCGCTGAACGACATGCTCTACCAGTTCGACACGCTCTGGCAACATAACCGACACGCCTCGACGGGCCTGCTCGTGCACGGCTACGACGCCTCGAAGACGGCCGTCTGGGCCGACCCGAAGACCGGCGCGAGCCCCTGGGTCTGGGGACGTAGTCTGGGCTGGTATACCATGGCGCTCGTGGACACGCTCGAGATCCTGCAGCAGGAGAAGGCGAACTCGAAGTACAGCTCGCCGCTCCTGCAAAAATTCCAGAGCTTGATGCCGGCGGTGCTCGATGCCGTGGATGCTAAGACCGGCGGCTGGTGGCAGATCGTCGACCAAGGGAGCCGCGCTGGAAACTACATCGAGTCCAGCGCCACGGCTATGTTCTCCTACTCGCTGCTGAAGGGCGCCCGCTTGGGATACCTCCCCAAGTCGCTGGTCTCCAAGGCACAGGCGGCGGGAACCCGTGCCCAGAAATTACTGACTAAGACGTTTGTTGTCCACGAAGCGGATGGCACGCTCGGGTATAACGGCACCGTGGCTGTCTGCAGCTTGAACTCGACCGCGACGTACGAGGTATGTGTATCCTCTCCCTCCTCAATGCCGATACCGGCAATTACTGCTGCTACCCGCTGCTAGGTGATTGTGACTAACCGCTCTGATGTAGTACTACGTTGGCCAGCCTCTTCTGTATAACAGCGTCCTTGGCTCTGCTGCATATGTGCTTGCGTCGATAGAAGCCGAGAGGTTGGATTAATGAATGGGGCGATGTTTTGGGAGGGTCAATTGTTACATATAATTCAAGTGTATAATTAGAATAAGCATCGCAAGATAGGCTGGGAAGGTCCGTCACGGGCCGTCGGCTATCTGACTTCCTTCTGCGCTGTATTATCGAAAAATTTGTTCAGAAAGACATAACCGTCAGCGCGATCGTGACTGCATGAAGGAATATGTAAACATTTTAGCATGGATGTGTACTGTTCCAACTGAATAACTGTGATACTGGTTCAATCTCTGGTCGAGAGCTACTAAGGTAGCCGAAAGGTCGAATGAGAATAAGAGTGATTCGAAGTACTATAGATTTAAGTTCGCTGTCGCATATCTAGCCTTCGTTGCCTCGCTCTGCTGTATTCCTGGCTATATACACTACCAATGAAGCAAAGAACACTTCGGTGGCATAATATCGTCCGCTTCTCTTGAGGGTGAGTGTAATGATGGGTTATATCTAGAATGGGCGCACGGAGGTCAGTGGTTGCTCTGAGGACAAGTGTACATGCGATTCATAGCCTGCAGCGGTAACAAAATGACCGGAATAAATAGTATTGCCTCGATATCTCTTCATCTTGAGCTATCTGATGAGATAGGGCGGGCGGCTTGTGTCCCCTACAAATTTGAGTAGTGCTTCTATCCTCAACCTTTGCGATGGGCACTTCGGCCCCATGTACTAATATATGAAGGCTTTATATGGGCATATACGTGCGTTTTATTATACTAAGTATAGACAAATTATTCCATGATAGCGACTCGTATCTAGCATAGTAGTGTATAAGCATGAGGATTTGGACCATAGCAGTAGAAAGGGTGAAGAGGGTCGAGGACATGAGCGAAGCTACCAAGACTAGTCCAAGAGCCCAAAAGCAAGGGCCAACAATTAACTTCAGTCTATAAAGGTAGGTTGGCTTTTTCCACTAACATTTTATACTCTTAGGATGATTCATGACTTTCTATGAGGAAGTGAAAGTCTCAAAAGGGAGCGCTTTGTGCATTGACATTGACACCTCTTGCGACTAATCCGGGCAAAGTTAACTCAATAAGACGAGTCGTTGATCGTTCATGGCTTCAGATAGCTGCGCGTGAGAATTCGGTCCTTTCTGTTTCAATATTATAGGGCGATGCTGTCTTCTTGATATGTCATATCATAGCAACTCTGGGATTGTAAGTAAAGGGGTAATCAACGAGCTGAGCGCAACACTGGTGTTTAAGTCTGTAGGCCATTAAGCGGTTGTTCCGCTACTGTGAAGATTCGTAAATTGATGCAGTCCTCTACTAGGTCCTACGATACTCACTTCCGAGTTTCCTCATGCTTCTATACTAGTGCTAAGCAACCTATATATCTGCTATATAATGACGACCTCCTTCAATGCTTTTAGTGCCGAGGATGAGTGCATCTCCAATAGACGACCGAGGCCATAAGTTAAGCTATCGGCTGGATATGATAATGATATTGCCGACTGATTGGCTGGATGACTTTTCTAGGTATGTCAGTCGTTGTCGATTGTATGGATGAGCAGAAAGCATATTATAGTGGGTAGTATAGGAGGCTACCCGATGACCCTTCTTCAGGTATTAACAAACAATTATCGCTCCGAGATATCCAAGATGCACAGGCTATGTGTATGTATCTTCTCTGATTTAGTTCTACCCTGGTACGTCAACATTCTCAACTGTCCTGTGCGCGGACCCGGAAATATCGTTACGCGCTGCGAAACCCCGTGATTACTGCCCGTGATAAAGGAAGCCATGCAACCGAAGAAGTGAATTTGTTGTCTAAAGGAGCTAAATAAAGCCCTTTAAAGATGCAGGAGTATCGCGAAAAATCAGATTCGTGCTCATACACCTTGACAACGTGCAAGTTTTATTAATAAGAGAGTGACCTTTCACATCATTGGTGAAATTCGCGTGTGACCTACGCGCTCTCATGTTGTAATAAAACTAATATCACATAATCTCCAGATCATGCCGCTCGAGGCATACACTCATTGACGCCGAAAGAGGTCGCCACTATCAAGTCAGATAAGAATGTTTCGAGCTGGAAAATCCCGTAAGCTGTGCTGGAAATAGATACTTTGCAAGGTCTTGCTTGTTAAGTCTGCATTTATGAGATGCTGGTGGCCTTAGGCGCAAGGCTAGCGATTTTCTCATCGCGCAAACAATGAGCGTCACAGGGTAAGCCTCGCACCTAGTCTGATCAATGACAAACTTCGACTGGTGAGAAAACATCGTGACTTAGGCACTTAAATGAGGATGAGCATTACACAGTAGTGTAAAGAGAGATGTGCAGAGACTGCAGAAAATCTTGAAGATCTTAACCTGGTGGTGAGCGGAATAGGGCTGGCCTTATATTGCGCTTCACTAGGTTGAATAACTGGACAAAATACCTACTCACCGCATGATGCCAAGTACTTACGAACTGTGCGATGCTACGCGATACGCGTTAATCTATTTTCGCTCATACTGAGTAAACCTATTGGTTTGTGTAATTATCTGGGCACGCGCTACGTAGCCGCTGGCGATTAAGAGAGTGTCTCAGTTACGGTACGGTATGCAAGCCCCCAAGCAAGGAAGTGCTTGTATGTACTCCGTATAGCTGCGCAAGAATAGATGCTTAATCAAGTGGATTCGATTATTGCTCGCAATGTTCTTAAGTACTTCCTGCAGATGAGGTTTCTCACTTACAAATAGAGATTTTCGCAGACAGGCAGATACAATAAGAACTGGATCGCGAAGAATATATACTTGTCGCAAATCGCTATTACATTCCGTTGAGGTTGAATCGACCGTAAATAACCCCACATCTAGATCGAAGATCAATTCCACATTAGCGCTTGAGGAGCCCACCTGCGCGTGCAGAGAGTCTGACCTGGACGTGCATCGACTAACCCGATTCTGCTAAGCCCGACCAAACAACCCAATTTTAGTGCAAAACTCGGGCAGGGTGAAATATTGCAAGTACTTCTATGTCGCAGCCTGTTTCGTCGTTTTGATCAAGAGGCGGCACGATCGCAACTATGTCAGGTCTTTACAGCTGCGTACCAAATTTACTAATAAATAAAGAATATGACAACATGAAAATCAATACAGCAGTGCGATTCGCAACACGATTCGTAACGCGGTCAAACGCGTTCAAAAAACGTATTGAAATTCTATGGTAGAAAGGAAAGGAAGAGACGGAGCCGCGAAGCTGCCCAGGTGGCTGCCGCAGCACCTATCCATTGCTAGGTCATGTGACCAGTGCGCGACCCACCCAAAGAAGCCACCACAGCCACAGGCCAGCCACAGGCCTGCTGTTGCGCAGCATTTACGCAAACATGCAATATAATTACAAATTCCCACTGAATTTATTAAGAAATATAGAATCCAAGAACATCATTTAATAACTGTTGTTGTATAGCGGGCAGCGGCTGCAGGTGGGCAATGGCACCGGGCAATAGGTGGCTGTAGCTAGGTCGTGGCTGTGGTGGCGTTTTAGTGGGCCAACCAATTGGTCACCTGACCTGGCAATAGATAGGTAGGTGTGCAGCCAGTTTCGCGGCTCCGTTTCTTCCTTTCCTTTCCACCATATAATCTCAATACGTTTCTAGAATGCGCCCGACCACGTTATGAATTACTGCCGTAATCAATTACGCCCATACGCTTCATCGCACTGCTGTATTCATTGTCATGTTATTATATTCTATGTTTGCTAGTAAATTGAGTACGGAGCTGTAATGACCTGACATACACGCAGGCTGCGACATTGATGTACTTCCAATATTCCGCCCTCCCCAAGTTTCGCACTAAAATTCAGTGGTTTGGTCGGGTCTAGTAGAATCGGGTTAGTCGCTGCACATCCAGCAAAATTCGATGCACGCGCAGGTGGGCTCCGCTTGAGTGCAACAGCACGTGCAGCGCGTGCCTGCATACGACAGGGGAAGCCAGGGGAAACGACTGGAGATGATTGCCTGTTCGGGGTTTCTGGTGAAGCGCCCACAGAGCCAGCGATAAGAGTAAGATTGCGAATGGACGAAAGAAGCCAGAAGCAGACTACCGGACAGGGTCCCAGCATGAGAAGCGACAGCCACTAACAGCAGCCGATGCAACCCAAGCCAGGGGAAAAACTGGGGGTGGCCGAAATGCAAGCTTACTAACATCAAGAAAGCTGCCAACCACCTGCGAGAGATGGCAGTTAGGCGGATGATAGCGAACGCCAATTGGTCCGCCGTAATAGTACCGCTATGCAGCCCCCCTTTTAACTCTTCCATGATTGGCCACCACTTACACAATACGGCCCTATTGGGATATCTTAGCGTCTCCTGAGTGTGCGACTCCTTTCTGCGCTCTTTCAGTTGCCTCATTTCACACTCATTTCATTTTTTTGCTTTGAGTCTTTGCTGTTCTTGGTTCTTGGTTCTTAGTCCTTAGTACACCATCTATACCCGTGTACACGACACTACCAGCACTACTATTGCCCTCACGAAGCCGCTTTGCCCTTAATTGGGAAGTCTGGTCGAGCTAAGGGACAGTAGAGGTAGTCCTCTCTGTAGGACCGCGGCGCCAAATACACATACACAGCGCGAGACGCGAGTAGGTACCTGAACCAATCTTTCGAAATTGCATACCATATCGCATGGTACGGCGCGTGTGGTCCTTTCTATCTAGTGGAGCGTAGTGTATTCACATTCCGGGAAGACCAAGGCGGCTAGTGATGGATGGACGGACAAGGGAGAGGGAGACCACGGCCACATGGACAGGAGACATGTCTGCTCATCCACATCCCGAGGCCGTGACCGTGCCCGTGTCTGTGCCTGTGCCTGGTACCCATTCAGATACACCACCCCATCCACATCCCTATCCCAATAACAGGGCCGTCCCCTTCCATCAACGGCCCATGGCCCCGGCATCCCATTACCAACACCACCACTACCCGTCCCTCTCCGCCCTTTCTGAGACCGCCAGTGCCTCAACCCCAAACCCAACCTCAACTCCCCTCGCCTTTCCTCCATACGCAGACCAGTTGCCGCCCCCTCTTACCCTTCCCGTGGCACCACCCGTCACGAGCTCGCGCAACACAAAGGGCCTTGTCCTGGGCCACGGTCGTACTTCAGTCCCCGCCCAGCCGATTCGTCGCAAGCCGTTGTCGCTGACGGCCTCGCCTATTGCCACGCGCTATTCGTCGGGAGAGCACCTGGCCAGCGCAGCAAAGACGCTTCCCAGGCCTGAGCAGCGCTACGATCGCTCTTTCTCTGTCGACAGCCCGACAGTCTACGAATTCCCGCAGGCGCAGGTCGAGCCTGAACCTATGTCTCGGTCCCCTCGCTGGGACCCTTCGACAGAACTAGCGCCAGGTCCAAGCGACACCGCCGTGACGCACTTTGGCCAACAGTGAGTCTATGTCTCATGTCTCATTAAATATTCAATCCCATGCAATCCAACGCGCATGGCCACGAGACTCGAGAATCGCGGAATGGCGCGATGCTAATTTATTCGATTTTAACTAGAAAACCTCCCGAACCTGAGCATACTCCTGCTCCTGATTCTTCTACCCCAGGGAATCCTGGCTCGGCTGTTGCAGCGGCTGAGATAAAACGCCCAGACTTTCGGGACAGCCACCCTGCAGCCCGTCAGACGGCCTCGCACACCGACGAGCAGACCCTGTATGACGATCTATTGGTCGACGAGGACGAAGACCCCTTGAGCGATAACATCCTGGACGGCTACGACTCGGACCCCTCTGAGCCAACCAACCCTTATCCCATTAATCGTAATATGTCGTTGCACGTCACACGGAAAGCCCTTCCACAGCACCTGACGCTCAAATCTGACGAAGCATCTCTCGTTCGAACAAACAGCCTTGACAACAAGACGCCCAACACAGACAAACCGCTGCCCAAGTCTCCCAACTCATCCCGACTTGGCAACTTTTTTGGCTGGACATCGTCACCTACTACTGAACACTCGGAGAAGACATACTCTCCCCTCCCCTCGCCGTTTAGCTTCTCTAAGTCGGGTACCCCAGGTAACCAACTAGATGCATCCCCTAATACAACCCTTGGACCACAAACACCATTTGATGCCGACAAGGCACGATTTCCCTCGCCCGACTCCCGGGATTATTGCGAATCGTACCTCGCAACTCCACCCGCAGGATCGACGGATCCTGCCCAACTCGACGAAATGGAAGATGAGTTAAAGGCCATCTCGGCCGAATTGGCAGCGTCAATTCGGCGCGAAATGGACTTGGAAGATATGGTAGACAGGCTACAGGCAGAGAAAGAGAACTCCGCGACAACCGGAAATAAGAGGACTAGTGATTACTTCTCGGACTCAGGCTACAGCTCGGCTAAGTTTAGCGAATATGAGCAATCCAGGGAAGAAATCGAGAAGATACAGCGAAAGTCTGAGCAGGAAAAGGCCCAGCTCAGACTAGAGCTTACTACCAAACTTCAAGATGAACGATTAAAAAGACAGAAGATGGACGAGCAGATCAGAGACTTATCCACCAAAGCATCTCAGATTGATCTCACGACGGTAAGAGATGCCGATGCCAGTGGTCGCGTGAAAGAATTGGAGGCCACTTGTGAGAATCTGCGTCGGAAGCTATCGGAAGAGCGCCAAGCAAAGGATAACTTCGAAGATTTGCTTTCAGCGCTCAAAGGAGAGCTCCAGGACGCTTCTAATGAACGAGACAACTTGCGAGATGAGATTGTTCCTCAACTTCGCGCTCGCGTCGAGGGTCTCGAGAGCCAAGCCTCGGATATCGAGAAAATGACCTACGAGACAACTAAGATGCAACAAGAACTTCACAACCTGAGAAGTGAAAATTCCAACTTGAAGCAATTCCAAATGGACAGCATATCGGAAGAAGACGGCAAGACGAGCGCGCCAACGAGCGCGCCGCTCTCTCGGTCTAATTCCGTCGGTGGTCAGCGTTCATCATTCAGACTCCAACGGCCGCCTTCGGGTCTCCTAAGATCTAAGACAGTTAAGAGCTCCGAATCGCGCGATCAGCTTTCGGAACGTCTCAAAGATGTCGAGGAGCAGCGTGATGCTCTTCACCGTGCGCTCAAAAACCTTCTCGAGAGGCAGGAGTGTCAGAACCGCGAGAACGCGAAGAAGATTCGTGTTCTCGAAATGGAACGTGATCGGCTCTTGACCTCGTCGCCGCAAAAAGCTGGCTTTCAGAGAGAAATCGGCAATCTCCGGGCTGAGATCACTGTATTACGGCGTAGAGCAGAAGAAGCTCTAGATCAGAAGTGGCAAGTCGAGAAAGGCTTAGCTGGCTTGGGAATGGATCTTGATAAAGCAAAGCAAGAAGTGGAATATCTTCGTAAAGTCCTCGAAGACAAAGATATTCTTATCCCTCCCTCATTTGCACGTTTGAGCAATGGCAGCGATCAATTTGCGGAGCCGGTCACATCGGAATCTTTAGCGGCTGCATACCATGATCTCCAGAAAGCATATGGGGACGCTGTCCGACGCATTCAAAGCCTAGAGGCTGGGGTTACGAGCGATGAGAAGACCCAAACGGCTGTTCAAAAACTAGAGGCCGCCTTGCTTTTGGCCGTTTCGGATCGTGACCTCGCTCAGCACGAGGTTGAATCTTATAAAGAGCAGCTCGCCTCTCTCAAAGCTGGCGAGCAAGCTTACCTTGCATCGGAAAAGGCTTTGGCAGATGAGCTTCAGGAGTCGGCTCGTCGGGTGGAGGAATTGGCCATACAAGTCCAACAACAACTTACGATAAATCAACAACTCCGACAACGGATTACCGACACCGTGTCACGAGGCGATGCCAATCAAAAAGCTAACGCAGAGCAAATCACATCTATGCAGGCCCGTCTGCGGTCTCTGGAAGAGAAATTAGAAGCAGCGCAGACAGCGTCGGAAGACAGAGTGGCCCGTCACGAGGAGGAAGTGTCGAACCTCAAAGAGAGTCACAATGCCCAGCTTATTCGGCTTCGTGACTCTCCTCGCTCGCCGCGCATTTTCCCAGCCAAGTCACCCTTGTCACCGCTGTTCACAGCACAGGGTGGCCCATCACCGCGTCTGAGCATAACACGTTCCGGGCCGGCGATGAGCATATCCGAGGAAACACAGATTGACAACCTCAAAATGCGCGTGGCCGAATTGGAGAATGCGCTCATGGATGCCGACACCGAAATGCAGCAGGTGGTCGGGCGCATGAACATGGCCCAGATTGAGGTCCTCGAGCTGCAGGAGGAGCGCGAGTCTGCTATTAACCAGACACGCAAACTCGAGAGGGAGCTACAGGCGGAGAAAGTCAAAGTGTTCGAGGGACGATTTAAAACTCTCCTGTCCTAAACGAATCACAACGGAACATACCATGGATGGCGCACAATTAAACCTGTTTTATTTGAGCATTTACGAAGGCGGATCGGCGTCCCTATACTTTTAACCGACGACAGCCATTGTCTCTGGATTACAACACAAGGCTGGCATACTTGTGCCTGGTCGTATTATATCGCCATCGTTGTATATTGTTTTTGTACATCGTTGGAGAAACTTCTCTTCGAACTATGTATGCCTAATGTCTTACACCTTAGTATTTATTGTCAGGTATATATGTACATGGAGTGGTAAAAAGAGGAGAGCAGTCTGAAAGCAGGAGGTTCGGCAAGAACAGTGTACATTGGCCGATCGCGAGACGACGCCTGCTGAAGCAGCGACCTTGCACTTGTATACCATTAAATTAGTTAAATAGGAAAGATGTTCATAATCTCTCATTTTGCTGTCGCCCCCATCTTATGTGCTGATGTCGATAAACCTAATATGCCCAGCCTCACATATGCTGTTACAAGAGGTAGGCCCTGCCGCATTCTATGCACACGAGCTACAATTAAAGCTCTAGACGTTTTGAGCCTAGCATTGAATCATGCTGTGAATCAGAATAACGGTATGTCAAACAAGGGTCCTCTCGGCTGCCTCACGACAAGCTCAACCGCACGATATGATTTTGAGACGGCGACGTCGACATAGAAGCCAG